>JBAMNC010000325.1:0-610000 GCA_037902135.1 Cetoscarus ocellatus | reverse complement strand
GTTGTGGCTCGTTTTTTTACCCCATATGTTATGTTATCTTATATTCTACTCCTGAACAGAGGCTTTGTTTTGTTGACCTACTTCCATAGTGGTTTTCATGAGAGATGTGACCTTTGTAAACGAGTCAAGTCCTTTGAATCGCTCTTAAGTGAACGATGGAACTGATTCGTAGTTGTGTACGAATCTTTTGTTGTGCATGACTTTATTCTCGTAACTTTTCGACTTTATTCTGGTAACTTTACTTTTTTTTTTTTAATGTGGCCCTAATCCTCTGTCGTAAACAACTACTATCTGTACTATTTACAAATTGTTTGATTGTATGTAATACTTTAATATTATACCCCCTGGGTTCTTTTTTGTATATAAGTTCTTGCTTTACACTCACACTTTTTGCCTAATAAAGCATTATAAAAAAAAAATTCTGTCCTACCTATAAGACGAAATAACTCATGCATGAATGGTTTCTTCAGAACATGAATGACAAATGGCTCTGTTGATTGGAAAGGTGGCAGACTCCTGCCAAAAGAGACTACAAAATATCGTCAGCAAGTTTGAGACCCCTGGCTTTGAGTTTTTTCAGCCGTTATGTTCTTGATGTTTCTATCCTAAGCCGAACATGCTAAGGGCAGAATTACTTCCTGGTCAAAGGCTGAATGGCACCTTCGTCCAATCAGGTCCACCTTCCTTCTCTCTCTTCACACACACACACACACACTAGTCCAATCAGCGATGACTGATGTACCTCTTCTGGTAGCTTTATGTAATTGTGTTTCGTTCTTTGCCATTGTGTTTAGTTATTTGCTGTTGTGTTTAGGTATTTGCTGTAGTGGTTTGCACTTCAGAGACACCATAATATTCCCTCTGAAAATGGATGAAATCCAAACATGAAGCCTGAAGAATAGTATTCCTGTCACAATAACTTACATTTGGATATCAGTTAGAATAAGTGGAGTATTTTTAATAAAATAAGTCATAGGCTATTATTAGTCATTTTTTATTGAACTAGCACGCCTTTTTTCTGTTTTTCAAACACTTAATCTCACTGTTATGTGTTCCCTGCCCAGCAGAGGGTGCACTGATCCAATTAAATCACATCTTCCTACATCTTGCTCACACAAACCAGCTGCAGCTCACAGCATCAGTCACTCTCCATCATCACTTAAACACAAAGGAAACCACAGATACATTTCAAAATGCTTTATATACAAGTAACACATACAACATAAAGACTTAAACAATAAAAGATTTATACACTTTGTACATCCGCTGACAAAAAAACACTGACAGAGCAAACAGAGGAGACATGGGGAGAGAGTCGAGCCATAAAACACATGAGTAATTTCAAAATCAAACATAAAATGTAGCTTGGACGACTCAGCAGTATGACAGCTATGCAGGAAAAGAACTTCAAACTAAGCCCTCACATTTTCATCAATAATATACCATCTTAAACAGAGATGAACCAGAACTTGGTCAGTTTGAACAGTGTTTTCAGATCAGATGTGCCATCATTTCAAATGTAGGTTTCCCTCTTTAACAAACTGTCTGTCAGTGAAGCTGGATTAAAAAACATAATTCAAATGAATTTAGGATGGTGTGGAAAATGAAAACAAAACAGAATACAATAATTTTCACATCCTTTTCAACCTACATAAAATTGAATACACTACAAAGACAAGATATTTAATGTTTAAACTGAAAAACTTTATTTTTAAAAATATTCACTAATTTCAAATTTCAAATTTCATGCCTGCAAAATGTTCCAAAAAAGTTGAGACAGGGGCAAAAAAGACTTTTAAAGTAAGGAATGCTGAAAGACACACCTGCTTAGAACATCCCACAGGTGAAAAGGTCAATTGGAAACAGGTGAGTGTCATGATTTGGTATAAAATGAACATCCCTGAAAGGCTCAGGGCAAGGTTCAACACTTTGTAACCAACTGCATAAGGATTTCAGGGATTTCATCATCTACAGTCCATAAAATCCTCAAAAGATTCAGAGAATCCAGAGACATCTCTGTACATAAGCAGCAAGTCCAAATATCATCACTGAATGCCTGAGACCTTCAATCTCACAGGTGGCACTGTTATCAGCAAGTAGTTCAAAAGCCAGCATCTGTGATAGTATGGGGGTGTGTAAGTGCCCATGGCATGGGTAACTTGCATATTTGAGAAGGCATCATTAATGCTGAAAGTAACAGACAGGTTTTGGAGCAACATCTGCTGCCATCCAAGCACCTTTTTCAATGCCTAGCCAAACTACATTCTGCATGTTACAACAGAGTGGCTTTGAAGTAAAAGAGTGCAGAAACTAGACTGGCCTGCCTGCAGTCCAGACCTGTCTCCCACTGAAAATGTGAGGCGTATCATCAAGAGTAAAATAAGACAACGGAGACCCTGGACTGTTGAGCAACTGAAGTTGTACATCAAGAAAGCCTGTGAAAGAATTCCACCAACAAAGCTTCAACAAGTGTCCTCAGTTCCCAAATGCTTATAGAAGGAAAGGTGATGCAATAAAGTAGTTAATATGTCCCTGTCCCAGCTTTTTGGAGCTATTGCAGGGATCAAATTCAAAATAAAAACATTAAAGTTGATCATTTTGAACATTAGGTATTTTTTCTTTGTAGTGTATTCAATTGCATAAATGGATGAAAAGGATGTGGAACAAATTTCTGTTTTATTTACATTTCACACACCGTCCCAACTTCATTGGAATGGTCTTGTGAATTATTGTGTAATCTGGTGTGAAGTATTCATTTTTATGTGGGCTCCTAGCATGAACAGTTGATCTGCAGTAAGGCACAGTGACTAAAAGTTTGACTCTGAAATATGAGGAGGGGGTGATGATGATTTTTTAACCAGTTTTCTTCCGTTGTTTGAAGAACATCAAAATGAAACACTGTCTTGATGTTTGCCAAAGTAAGATACAACTTGAATCTGAGCTTCTTCCACTCATAGACACGACACTGAACAGACAAACTGATAAACAGACCTTAAGTCAAATGTAGAAACACAATATTCTGTACGCTGGCTGACAGCTTTATCTGAAAATGACGGCTGTTATTCTGGACATACTGATTCGATCTTCACAGAGGGATATTTGTGCTGCAAAGCGCTCGATTACTGTGCCTGGTTTGGAATTGAGACGCGTTGCTCTGTTGATGATGTGTTGGTCCTCTTTTTGTCCAGCAGAGGGAGCACTAGTCCGCATGTTCACAGCAGAGACATGATTGTTCATGTCTGAGGTTTGTTTGACCTCCTGACCAGCAGACAGCACAGAGGGGAGAGGAGGGGGTACGGTGGCCTTTGAGGCCCATTTGCACATGCAGGTGCTGCACCACAGAGCGATGTTGTCTGGTTGGGTATGTAAGTTCTTGTTGCATATTGTGCTGTAGTATCTGTCTGCTCAGAGGAGCAGCTTTAGCTCTCTTCCTCCTCGTCATCGTTGTTGTTTGTCTTCTTCTCCGGCACTCTGAAACACTCCTCGAAGAAGTTGACCAGGGACTGGCTGAGGTGCTGCTGTGTGCCATCACTATGCAGGAAATGTCCTTCATCAGGGTAAATCTGAGGGGAACATCGCAGGAACACATTAATACAAGGCTGCACAGAGTGGGATGGAGCTGACCTGCCTTTGGTTGTTGAACCTTTACCACAGCAATGGAGACTTTGACGACCACAAGGGCCACATAAGACTACTCTGCACTTGCTGTGGGTACATTGTTACAAACTGTTGGGAATCATCAATAAAACGTAAATAAATAAAAAAAAAAGAAAATATTAAGTTTATGTATAACTATTATACTAACATTCATATTCAAATTTTAACTCAAGCATAAATAACACTGCATGATTTAATAACATAGGCGGACACTACTGTCGAAGAGTAAAGGACAGCACATGAGCCACTTTGTAGAAAAAAAACTTGTGCCAAAACATGTCTCCGGTTGAGTGAAAAATATCCTCTCTAAAGAGAAGTTTTCAGTGTTGCCATTTGTTTTTCATTTGATAAAGAAATGTGGTAAGGTTTGATAAAACTGCTACTGAAGCTCTTAGCATATGCTAATCTCTGAACAGGCAGTCACTTTCTGCCATGGTCTTGCTTGAAGCTTGCTGCTTTAAAGGATGGTGATTGGGTTTTGCTGCATTGGGCTTCGTCTGATTAAAATGGTAAATGGACTTGAGTCTATATAGTGCTTTTCTCATCTTTGACTCCTCAAAGCAGCTTTACACCACAGGTCACATCTACTTCATGGTCACATTCAGTTGTCCATTAGTATCAATTAACACATTCACGCCCTTTTCATACCCATTTATACGCCACTGACACAGCAGTGGGAGCAACTTGGGGTTACATGTCTTGCCCAAGGACACATTGCCATGTGACACCTGGAGCTGGGCTTGAACCTGCAACCTCTCGATTACTGACCAGGTGCACTATCAGACTCCACCATCGACGATGATTACAGACACTGAATCACGCGCATTTGTCTGCACTGCAAGGTCAGAATTTCCCATAATGTGGGAGAAAGGCTGTTAAAGATGTGACCTTTACAGGTTGAACGCTGATAGCAGGAAGGTCACTGTTGAACAGATGTTACCCTCATGTTAAATTCAGTCAAAACAAAAAGGGTAGGTTCTGTTCAGTAATTCCAGCCTCTGCAGGGCAGTTTTACCAAAAATAATCAGGGGTTTCTTTGGCTTTGAAAACATTTTGTACTATGAAATTTACAATCAGAAATCTAAAGGTTTGAATATATTACTGAGCTGATCATTTCCACGCCACATAAATCTTCATTTGAGTAACAAATCCTCAACCAAACAGTGTTTACAGCTCTGGCTCACCTGGAGAGTGTAGTTGGCCTTCTCTCTGATTAAATGATTGATGAATTTGGCTGTGTGCTGGAAGTGAACTTTTTCTGTGGTCATAAGGGACAGGAGATGGGAAGAGGTCACAGTAAATAAGAAAAGTTTCAGCAGTAACAGAGAATTTAATGAAGTTTGAAAACAAAACAAATTATTTTTACCATCAGCTGTAGGATGAACGATTAAATACTCTTTCTGTAGAAGCTGGCCCGCTCTGTGTGCTAAATTTGCCATCTGAAAGACAGTAAAGCAAACTCAAATCACAACCTTTCCTGCCCACTGTATCTGAACACCCTGGTGAAGGATGGGAATAAGAGTGAAATGTTCAGAAGTTACCGTGTAGACTCGGGGGTCTGTCCTGGAGCCCAGGTACCGCTCTGAAAACGCAGACGCTGCAAGTTAAAAAAGGAGAAGCAAAATTAGACATGGAACTTCTTCAGACCATTGTCCCTTTCCTGGAAACACCTGAGGAGTTTTACCGTATATTTCAAAATCTGTGATAGGGGAGACAGCTGTGCCACATTTGAGTTGAGTGAACTCAGAGCTCAGGAGCATTGTGGCTAAATACCCGCCATAGGCCTGAATACAGAGCAGAAAGACAGACATATCAACAAGAGCGATCAGTAGTACAGGAAGAATATTATAAAACAGTGATGGAATATCTAGAAATATGCAATTCATTAATATTCAAAATGCATTTAAAATCTCAGATCCTTACCTTCCCATAAACTCCCATTCGAGTTTTATCAACATAAGGCTCTTTGGATATTAACCTTCAAAAGTAAAAGAAAACTGTTCAACCTTGTGTTTTGGACTCATAGTTGGACATTAATGTTTGATAAGCAGAGCTCTGACCTGAGGGCCTCCAGCTGGTCCCTCTCTTCCAGCTTTCCCAGGTTCCTCCGGACTTTGTGCAGGAAGTTTGTGCCCTGGTAGCCGCTGCCGTGTCCGTCAAAGCGGATGACGATGGTGCTGTAGCTGCTGACCAGAACTGTGGCCCAGTCCACCTGAAACTGCTCCGACACCATCTGTCCCCCCGGTGTGCCATCCCTGAGGAAATGAGAGAATGAATGAAAACATTTACATCGATAAATAAAGATCAATGTGCACAGTTTCATGGTCTGATTTTCAGGTTAACTCACAAAAATAAAAACAAAAGTTCAGCTCCAAGGAGTAACCACAACAGAGAAGTGTCACCTCAAGGCAAACACTGAACAACAAAACCTTAAAACAACCATAGGACTTAACTGTGATGAAGACACAATTGAACATAACAACTTTCAAAAGTAAGTCTATGACTGCAGGTCAGTTTAGGTTTTACAGGTTTGCTTTATCTTTAATAAAACTGTTGTGATTCTCTGTTGAACAAACAGCATCATTTCAACAAGAAAGAAAAATTTATCAGGCTACTGCTGAGGCTTTGTCAAATGTACAAAAGTGTTTTGCATTTACATGAAAAATGTTTTCTTCTGCACTGATAAGACAATTATCTCAGAGTTGGAGAAAAGTAAAAAAAAAAAAAAAAAACAGTTGTTTGACCATTTTTTAGAGATACAAATGTTAAAATAACAAACAGTTACCAAGGAGAGTGGGGATTGATAAGGGACGACTTCTTGTACTTGGCGGCGCTTGACTGATGGTCAGATAACTCAAACTCAAAAAGAAGTTTCAGTTCCACACTTGTTTTTCCAAACAAGCTTAAGTTAATCTCTGGCTTTTGTTAATGCCTAATAGATGCATGTGATGTTAATTATATTAGCTCAGGGGATCCTGGAGAAACACTTCATCTGTCTTTTCTCAAGAAAATGCAAGACACTCCTGTATCTTAAAAAAGATTTAAATCCTAATTCACTAAAAAAACAACAAAAAAAGAAAACATAAACCCTGTATGATATATTAAATATTCTACAATGAGCTGCAGTGGGCCTCTTACAATGTCTGATTGCCAAAGAGAATCACTGAAATGCCCACAGTCTTCAGCAGAAGGAGTTGTGAGATAACATTTTTTTCTTCTGTTAATTAAATTTTATTTTAACTTAATTTTGGCATTATAGCTGGAGCCTATTTCACCTGGCACTGGTCGAGAGGCTGGACTGGTCACCAGCCAACCACAGGGCTACATAGAGAGACAGTCAACCAATCACATGCAAACTCACACCTAAGGGCGATTTAGAGTCACCAATTAACCTAACAAGTGTGTTTTTGGCCTGTGGGGGGAAACCAGAGTGCCTAGAGAAAACCCACACATGCGCAGGGACACCATGCAAACTCCACACCCAAAGATCTTAGTTAACACACAGAATTGAACAAGCAACTTTCTTGCTGTGACGCATGTTCACTAGTCTGCTGCGGCACAATGCTAACCCACTCTGGCATTATTTTCATGTTAAAAGTAAATGCAGTTCACTGCTGTACTCTTCAAACAGCCTTTTCAGCCGCCTTTCATGAGGGCCTTCATATCTCAAAATGTAAGCGTTCAAAAGGAATCACAGTAACTTTACACAAGATGAAACACTAAGATTTAAAAACCACATTTTTTTAAGTTAATGAATTATCCTGGATCATAAATAGATGTCTCATATTTGTGACAAAACAGCTGGCTTTAGAAGTGAGACCTCCTGGACTCCATCTGCTTACATTTATTTTGAGCAGGGGCCACCCCTCCTCAAAGTGGCACCATAAGTCAAAATCAGCCGAGGCTGCATCTACATGTAGAAACTCCTATCTATTTCTATCTCATTTGAAGACTCTAAAGTTTTTCACAAGACTACAGTGCGTCCCAAGTATTAAGGGAAGTGAAATGCTTGCATGGTGTGGTAAACTTTGGCATATTCATTTAAATTGATGATTCAGTCGTGTGAGCATATTATCTTCTGTGTGCTGTTTCATAAATGCAGCTGACTAAAATCAGACATGCTCATACTCACACCAGCAGCAGTAAGGGGTAATGTGCTGTGTCAATGAACCCTGCAGGCTTCAGAATCTCCATCGTTAGAGCTGCAAAAGGTTTACAAAAGGTCAGTGCCACTTTTACAGTACAAGCAGGAAGACAGATTTTAGAACAAGTGCTTATTCAATTCAAACACATACTGTAGTCGTCTATGATGATGGTCTTGTTCTCCACTTTAGGCATCTGCATGTTGTTGTAGGTGATGTTCACCAGTTCATTTGTCTCCACATCAAACACCTCTGAAATTCAAACACACCACTTGTAAACTTTCCTTTGCTCCATAAGTTGTATAGTTTAGTTTGATTAAGTTCATCAGGATCCCCACTGGCTGCAGCTTTGACGTAGCTGCTCCTCCTGAGGTCCACACAGCTTTACAATGTGACAGTGGCATGAATTCTATCAACGTAAAATCAATAATTCAGAATGAAGCATACAATATGACAAAGTACATAAAACATAACATTATAACACTGACAGGACATGCCGATGTTAGCACAGTAACAGTCTAGACAGTGGCACCAGAATAATAAGGTGTATTAATTGCCATGGCAACAATGTGTAACAACTGGTGTTAGGAAGCCTGTTATATTACTTTAAATGCTAATTAGTCTTGTTACTAATAACAGCATTATTATTGTTATAATTATTAATACCGCCACAAAGGTGGTTTTGTCCTTGACTGCACTTGATTGTCTGTCTGTCGGTTTGTCTGTCAGCAAGATAACTCAAAAAGTTCTCACAGGATATTTATTTCATTCTCAGGGAATGTTGTTCATGGCACATGGGAGATGTGATAAGATTTTGGGGGTGATCTGAATCCAGATGCAGGTCCAGAATTTTGTTTAAGAATTTGTCACCGTTGTGAGATAGGGAAGTTTTCCAAATTTTCTAATTACTCAAAAAGTCCTGCACTGATTTTCATGACAGTTTCAGAGTCTTGGTCTTGGCACAAGGAAAAGGTGATTCAATTTGGGTGTTGATCTTAATCCAGATGTTGATCCAAGAATTTCTTTCAAGGATTTGTTAACAGTAGGAGATAGGGCAGTTTTCTACATTTGTGACAATAAATTAGCTCAGCAGTGATGGAAATGCCATGGCCAGTGTTTGTGCTCTCGGAGCACTTCTAGTTATTATTTTCATCCTTTTTGCTTGTATTACCCCTGCCAAGGAGTTAATGTTTTTGTCTGGATTTGTTAGCTTGTGAACAGGATAACTTGAAAAAAGATTAAAGGATTTTGATGAAATTTTCAGGGAAATTTGGTCTGGATGTGGATCCAGGAATTTTCCAGGAACTGGTTATAAGTGTGAGGTAGAGCAGTTTTCCACATTTGTGACAATAACTGAAATGTCAGTGTTGGAAATGCCTTGGTTTAGGTTTGTGCTCTCGCAGAACTTCTAGTCATTATTGTTATTCCTGTAATATTATCATTTATATTGTTTTAATTTACATTATTCAAGTTAGTGTAGGAACTGTAGCACAGGGATAGGCAGTTCTGCTTACTGCGAGGGCCATGTTCATTTTATCAGTGAAAGTGTTGGACACTCTAAATTTAACAATTTTTATTGCTTAATATTTAACAAAAAGAACAAATACATACATGTAGTCAGAATGTATATATAACATTTATATTATTGAACCTTAGTTCAGATGGTAATGTGTATTATATTGGACAAAAAAGAATTTAGGTCACCTAAGTCACTTGCAATAAACACTCTTTTTGTGTATTACATGTTGATATTTAAAGCTGATTTGTTGAGTATGGAGGGGGCTGCATGTGGCCCTCAGGTTGCCCTCCCCTGCTGTCAAAAATTCAGATGGCACTCACTCTTTTTGTCCTTGGTTCTGTAGACGGCGACACTCGGTACATTCGGACCTACAAAGGACAAACTCAGTTTAAAGGAATGTAATAACAGAAGTGAGCTTGATTCAGTTACATTATTTTATTTAATACAGCTCCGACCGAAGTCTCAAATTCTTCAACTGTACTGTAATCAAAGCTTCTGAAACTCAATCCTTTTCTCCACATTATCCTCTCAGTATCATCTTAAGCAGCCCACAGAAACCGTCCTTTCAGCGTGCTCTGCAGTTAATAATCTACTCCTGTCCCATGAGGAGGGAGCTTATTATCTCACAATGGAGCTTCTCTCCAAAGATCCAATTAATGAAGAAAGCCACCGGCACTTTTCCTCTGTGTAGGAAGCCCCCCCTAAACAAGCTGCAGAGTTGTAGCCACAAAAACAAGCCTGAGTCTCTGAGGAAACACAATGAGTACCTCGTAAACAGCAGCACAATGACGAGAGTTAATTTTTAGTCTGAGGAGAAGTTTACTCTTAATCAGAGGGATCCAGCCGCAGGTTAAAGGGTTACCTGCTAATGTCCTATTCAATATAAGCCCTCAACCTGATACTGAGCTCTAATTCAGTTACACTGTTAGAACAGCCCTCTGCCTCCCCCAGAAAACTCTCACTTACAGGAGAGCAGCAGAGTTAATCACTCTCAGTCTGCTGTTGGGAAAAGAGCATCCACTCAAGAGGCTGGAGGTTGAGGATGCTCACCTTTGCAGTCCAGTAGGAAGTAGTGCATGTTGTGGCTGAATGAAACGTCCACGTAGCCGCACACAAACTCACAGGACAGGCAGCAGCGATTGAAGGGAGGGATTGTGTCGGCACTGTGGGAAAGCATGAAGTCAATATCACTGAGGAGGCAGAAACACTAAATCACTCATTTATCTGGTGAAAATGTTACCTGTACAAGTGCCGCCTTTTGGGGTCATCCTCTGTGCTCAGGAAGTATCTGGAAAACAATTAAAGAACCTGAATTATTCTATAATAACTACACATTATGCAGCCTCAATTAACTCATCATATCTATAAAGAATTATTACCAATGTGTTGTTCTAACAGTTTATTTTTCCCTGTAGGGAAAGTGGGGTGTGGCAGGAATCACAAACATTCGGCAACAAAATGCAATATCCACACAGATACAGTGTTAAAATTAATAAAAGCACATCAACATCACTAGAAACTCAAACAATGCACTCGTACAGAAGAGAAAAGAGAAAAACTAATAGGGATGGACAGGCAGGTGGGTCTAGACCAACTAGACCTATTTAACATGACTAGTTCTCATTGTTATTTTAAAGAAATAAATGTATCTGTCATTAAAGTGTTAAATGTCAAGTTTCTTCTATTAATGTTTTATGAATGCGTTATGAAAACAATAGGAAATACTTAATTCTAGGGATGCGCTGTTTTGACTTTTTTTTTTTTTTTTTAGATAATCAATATGTTGGTATTTCTTTATTATGCTTTTTCAAAAATCTTGATCATGATGATGATGATGCACTCATTGGATCTTGCATCTTTTTGTCAAAAGTTAGCCAAGAGTTTGACCACCTTTGCCTCAACCTGCCAAAATTTTTGACTTCTTTAATAGTATTTGTGATGGCTGCTTCTGATGACAGTACAAAATCCTTGATTTACAAGGCATGCAGAATGAAGTGAAAGGAATTGATGAAGGAACTGAGAAGCAAAAAGACTAAAGATGTCAATTATTTGAGGTAGTTGTTATTGATAACAACTGGAATTGGGTTTTTGATTCCCATCACTATTTGTAGTGACCTTTACATTGTGATTAATGCATGATGTGGTATTATTTTCACCATTCTTTAAGTGGTTGTTTAGTTTGTCTAGCTTGTCTGTACATGGATAATAGCAACTTGCTAAATCTGGTGCAACTATTATTTTGTATCAGGGATCAACAAAATTGCACATTGTCTATTGCCAAATAAATACATGGACCAAACTAAACCAAACTATGTTCTTTAGTCAACATAAAACTATATTCTTCAAAAGTGCAAAAATATAAGCTAGCCCTCCAGAGATAGGATAAAAGTCACTTCAACAAAGTATTACGTTTAGGGAAAACCCTAAAACCTTCTACCTAAAATTACAAAGGTTTAATGCTGACACCTGATGAAGTCAAGAATTACAGTAAATTCATATTTACTGCTGATATATAGTCTGTAAATGTCAGCAGCAATACTGATATCTTTGAAGACCAATTATCAACTTTTTAAACCATCATCTGCCAATACTTATCTTACACAGGTTATATTTCTTAGCTCATCATCTATATAAAGCCTTGTCGATAATTAATATTGTTCTTTTAAAAAGGGATACACAATACTAGCAGAAAATAACTGGCATGTGCAGACAATTGCCTAAAAAGTTGATTATAGGTATCAGCAGATATAGAAAATTTGTCAATATCAACAGGTGATATATTTGCAACAAAAAAACAGTATGTAGCAGTCTTACTATTAAACACAATTCTAAATGCTTTATTTTTAATTAATACATCCATTAATACATGAATTCACACTCGTTAATTAACTGTTGGATCAACCATCACTTATCTGATCATTTGGTTGTACACTTCTTCACCATTAACACACAGAAACTCCACTAACCCTCAGCTAACTTTGGAGTGGCCTTGTGGTCACAGTATGTCCAGCCCCAATTGCAGGGGATTTTGTCCTCATCTCTGGCTGCAAATTCAGCCTACAGCCCTCCCATGCATTTCCTCCTCTCTTTATCCTCACTTCCTGGAGCTACCCTTGGTACTATCCTATCAAATGAAGGCATAAAAAGCCAAAAACAAATTTTAAGAACCCTCTACTAGCTCCAACAAAAGACTTCTAAGCTGATTTTACAAATAAGACAACAACGAAAAACTATGACCACTTTATGGATGGTGAAATTATTTACTAAGTCTGTACTAATGCATCATTAAAGCCTTCATAACTGTTTCTATAGATTTTATAAAGGTTATGCTAATGCATTATAAACAATGAGTTTGGAATTAACTGATGATTGATGGGGAGTTGTCATTTTAGTGTTTCCAAAAATCAACTTTGAAAAAGCTAAATACACATTATCTTGCTGAAAAGGCTGAATTACAATATAATTGTGTACATCCATGTATCAAAAGTCTTACATGAGGTTCCTTTCATGATTGTAGGCAAGGATTTTGGTGACGTCCCAGTCTCCGGAGGTCAGTGACTGAAGGATATCTGTGCTGGTGTTAGGCTGAGAGAAAATTACACATTACACACTCTGAAAACTCCAACATTATTATCAGACAGATAATTCTGCAAAGACTCACCAATGAGGTGGACATAGAGATGTGGAAAAACTTCCCTCTGCCCCCCTGAGGGATCGCTCTGGTGAAGAAAAACTTGTGTCCGTCCTGGGAAAAGAGCGGCGCCTCATTCTGCAGAGAGGACAAGACAAACATCTGCTCGATTGTCTGAGGTTTGTGTCACAAAATGTGCCTGCAGGTGCTTCGGTACACCTGTTTTCACTTTTTCAGGCATAGACACAAGCAGGGAAGATCATCTTGTATTTTTTGTGTCACTACACACATACAAGGGAAGCAGTGTTTTCACTGTGTACCTGTCTGTGCAGCCAGCTCTCGCTCTCATCCTCATGTTTCTGAGAAAAACAGAGAAGAGTCAGGCGCGTTCATCAAAATGTTCAGACAACATTAGGAAAACAGATAACTTGATTACATTTTTTTAAAATGAATAACTCATGAAAGAACACACAAATGTTTTCATTCTTCATCTTGAGCATTTAATTTCTCTCCGGAGTAAAGTGAGATAAGAATGTTGAAGGTTCAGATTTATTTTTTTACATTTAAAGCTTCAGCTAGACGTGGGTTAGCTTAGCAAAATTAATTAAAACACAGGGGCACAAGCCTGATTACATCCAAAGCAGGCCTTTCAAACTACACATTTTGAGAGCCAAGACACATTATAGGTGTTTTATTCTTTTTTGTCAATTGCAATAAATCTCAAGTTTGCATTAAATTGAATTACAAAACATGTTAAGTCCAAATTAACAATGTGAAATATTTCTTGATATTATCTTTGTTTGCAAAGGCATGTAGATGAAGTATAAGAAAAATTTATAGAATATTTTTGTCCCTTTACAGCACTTAGAACAAAAATCAAGTTTGTCTTTAAGCCCTTGCATTTATTAAATCACTGACCCTACCAAATAGTTCAGTTGCAAGTTTATAGTAAAAGTAGTATTATAAAAGAGCGGTCAGAATAATAAAAGAATCAATAACTAAAATGCTTTTTATAAAGGAAACACTACCTTTTAACTTTTCAGACATTAAAAACACTTTTTATGAAATCATTCTACAATTTTCATCACTCCTGAACTTAGATATTGTTCAGTTTACCATTATGACAAACGAACCACCTTTGAATTACGTTGTCTTGTATGGTTTTATCATAAACATAAAGCTCATGTAGTAGTATTGTATTTTAAAATGATCCCTCTTTTTGACATTTTTAATCTGGTTAATACTGTATAGAGTTAAAAACCTCTTTTCCTATTATATGTTTAATATGTAATTTTACCTCTTAAAACTTTTGCTGAACTGAGTGTTCGCTTTAAGAGGGATCTTTATGTTTCTGATTTCCTGAGTGAGGAGAGACTTTCAAGCCCCATGCTCTTTAGAAACAGTGAACATAATGTTTTAGCATTAAATGGCACATCCAAGTTGAGAGGAAAGCCTGATCAGGTTCATACTCATTTAACACATTAATCAATACAATGCAGTGATAGTCTACCAATTAGTGAAGCTGTGAGTTAGCTGGAGGCATTAGTGCTGGGGGCAGGAGACAGTATGAAGGGCTTATTTTGTGTAATACAGTATTAATCCTTGTTCTATGAAATGAAATATTCAGTAGGTCTTGTACAAAGTCTAAAGATCCCCATTCAAATGACAGCATTTACAGTTATCAAGTGATTTAATGTGGCTGCTTTGTCTGAGTAAGGACCCTTAGAGAGTTAACTACTGAGCAAAGAGATTTCTCAACAAACCCTTTTTGTCATGCTTACTCTGGTAAGTTGGTCCAACTTAAAGAGCCTAGCTTTTTCGAGTTTTACATGCCCCCTAGTGTTTCTTACATGTCTCGTCTTCATGATACAGTACTTCAATGCCAAAGGCTAAAAGTCTGCAGCATTGTGACCCTTCCCCCTTCTGCTGTTTACAGCACCAGTAGCTGCCTGAAACATCTTGTTTCCCAGCACTCCCAAACAGACCTACCACTGTGACATCCTACCATTGTTTTGTGGGCACTATGAGTGAATCTGCTCAGGAAGGCAACACCAGTGCAGACAGAATGCAAAGCCATTGATAAGAAGGTCCTGAGCAAGCCAATCAACTCAGAGCGTGCCAGCTGGCCAATCAGAACTGGGCCTTTTAAAGTGGCAGGCACAATATCAGAGTGACTCAGACAGACTGAGAATACAGCTGAAACAGGTGCACTCAGTATGTAAGAGCTTGGTGGGTTTTTGAACATCAGCCGTTGGGAACACACTCTAGCAGTCATCAGAAGAAATGATATGAGCCAGAGTATTGGCAAAATATGGGCTTTTTTAGCCTTAGATTGATTTACCTTCTTCCAGGATAAAAGCTGCTTTTATTTCAGAGAAAAAGGGAGCCACTGGTGGGTAACCACATAAGCATAACAACAGAAAAAAATGTTATTGATAAAAAATGGAAATAAAAACATAATACACACATGCCACATGGAGAGAAGGCAGAAGTTCCTCTTAGTTCTTGAAAAGAATGTAATATTTTTAACCATATCCTACACTTAAGGTCCCACAACAACTGTGCACCCAGCCCCTTCAACACAACAGCTGAAAACCTGATAGATATACATCACATCTGGCAAACAACTGCCTCTAACAGATTATCTCTTTACACCAATAAGTATACATGAGTTATCTGACAGTCCCTTTGTAAATATGCACATGACAGCTTCACTCTTCACAGAAATTGCCCAAATGAGATGTGAAGAGTCGTTCCCTGATATAAATTCCAGAAATTCCTCTTCATGGAAAGGGTAATAAAGCGTAATGTATGACATCGGAAGGTACAGATTACAGTTGACTCGTCCAATGAGCCATCTGGGAATATATTAAACTGAAATGAGACATTAAAGTGTTGGCGGTGATCTTGTTTCATATCACTGAAAGCAGTGAGACATTAATGTGGATTGCATCCAGCTGCAGCATACTTGACTATAATGTCCCAAAACAACAAAATAGCACACACTTGAGGCAATTCAAAGAAATGTGTTCACTGGAGACCTTAACCTCTTTGTGATCAACATGTTAACGCTGATAGTCCGATGTAAAAGTCATCACTTTGTGTGATTTGTCAACTGGACGGGAAAGTTATAATTTCACCCGATTTACATTTGGAAAAAAGGAAGAACATTTCCATTTTGTTTCACCTTCACACAGACTCCAGTCGTAGCCTCACACAGAGTCAGGATAGAGTTGTTCTGTGCTCTGTTCAGCCAGTTGATGGCCAGTTTGGTGCTGGTGGCCCATTTTACCATGGTGATGTAATATTCCCTCCTGGAAAACAAGAAGGTGAGAAAACATCATCCCTGCTGACAGTTTATTTCTCCACCGTTTGAAGAGTCTTGCTTCAGGGCTACTTCTGGAGCTTGTAACCTCATACATAATAAGACATGCTGAGCTGTCACTTACCCTATCCGGGGGTCATCAGGTTTCTTCATCACCACCGTGTGCAGGGGACCGTTCAGGCTCACCACTGACAGGTGCACCACAGGGTTCTCCTCCCCGGCCTGCAGGGCCATGAGGACATACGATAGGTCAGGCTGGATTTCAGCTTAAGACAGTGATGAATTAACTCTCTGCTGTCAGTCAATCAAAGTCCTCAATAAACAACATGAGGGTGCTCGAATATTTAACCCTGCTTTGCTAGTTTTCTTTTTGGCCACTGGGGGGCAGCAGTAACATGATAAAAGAGTCAAACAGTTCAAGAACTTCAGGATAAAACTACAACAAAAGCTGCTTCTGTTTGTGTTGACATGTGTGATACCTTTGGGTAGTGGTACTCCAAACTGGCAGGGTACGGAGTTCCTGTGAAGAAGGGAACCTCCATCTTGGGCACCAGTGTGTCGTTGATGGTCATATAGGCCAGACGCAGCCCATCAGGAGACCACCAGTGGGAAATGTGGGTCTGCAAGATCTCCTCTGTGGAGAGGAACAACCAGACGTGACTTGTCTATTAAACTAAAATCCTAAACCTTTAGACAAAAATGAAGGGGTTTATGATCTGCATCAGAACAAAGTCTGTTTGACCCAATATCTTGGTATATAACACCACAGTTAATATAAAATGACAATGATGCCCCTTTCAGCACGATGACAACAAAAGAAACCTGCCAGACAAGCAGATCTATTTAATATTTTTTTTAATAATTCTACATTTTTTTAAATAATCAAGAAAAATGAAAGTCATTGATTCTCAGTCTCAGTCTGCTGTGGCCCTGTATTTTCTGATTTTCTATTAAAAACAGTTTATGCACATCAGTGACCTGATTGAATGAAAGGAGAACTTTCAGTTTAAGGATATATCCTAAATTACTCAGACAAAATGCCATTTGAAAAAAAATGCCTCAAAATTTTAGTGTTTCGCTTCTAAAACTTTATCATCATCAAATCCTTAATATGAAGTTTTTTTTTTATGTATGGGACATGCCAAATACTTGATAGGTATCATTTAATTACTTCCACCAAGGAGGTTATGTTTTGCCAGCGTTTGTTAGTTTGTTTTTATCAGGATAACTTGAAAAGTTATGAACAGAATTTGATGAACTCGTCAAGACAGATCAGAAATAGGCCAGTGACCAATTAGCTCTATTTTGGGCATAATCCAAATACAGATTCAGATCCAGGATTTTTTTTTAAGGATTTCTTAACATGCGCACTAGGGCAGTTTCCCATATTTTCATTTATAACTTGGCTGAGAATGTCAGAAATACCTCGGCTGGGGTTTGTGCTCTTGAAGCACTTCTAGATGTTCATGGCGTTCATATCTGATGGACCCCATAGCTACACTGACACATGAGAAATAAATTAATCACATACATCACAAGACAGCTTAAATACAAACAATAAAAGCAGAAGCTTTGCATTCCACAGTTAATACACGTGAACACCAACATGATATTAATGATTGAGTCAATATTTTATTCAGGTTTCATAAGTGATTTGTAGGTCACTCACCGTAGCCTCGTTTGTGTTAAATTTAATCAAAAAGGTTTTTTTTCTAGCCTTCAGTGACTCGTGTTTGTTATTGATATTATTTCCCCTGTGAGGTGCAGCAAGGCTTGTACTGAGCCACAGATATACTGTATCCAAAAATAAAAAACCTGACAGTTTTATAGAAAGTAGGACAAAATGTGCTCAACATCTCTCCCAAAATGAAGATGCACCCTGTCCTTTTCTGAAGTTTTCTTGATTCCTACATTTTTCGGGGTGATTTTGCTCCAGCAGGGGGCAGAAGAGCGCCATGAAAAAAACTCAATTTACACGCACATGCAGGGTCATACAACAGCCTGCACTGACAAGAAAAAATGATCAGCTCAACCTTGATGAGAACTTTGTGAGCTTGTTATTCCGAATGAAAATACCAGGAATGCACAGGGTGAAGTAGTCACAGGGCCACTGTTTCTATGGAAGTATCAGGGCTGAATTTTCAACATTTGATTGAGTTTGCTCCTTAAGGCCGGCTACTTTGCGGGGACACAGAAGGAGTTTCAAGGCCTTTGTCAAAAGAATGACAGTAATAACAACAATACAATTTCCTCATTTTGAGCAAAACCTCACATTTATTGTTGACACTGTTTTCTGAAGGCTGGACTATTTAAAGAGACTCTTGTTACACGGCTTTGTCAACCCCTACACTTCCTGTGACAGCAATGAAGACGCTTGTCCACAGTAATCACTGCTCTTAGAAAAAAACATATAAACAACTTAATCTCCATTAGCAGGACAATACATGTTAACACCGCAGCCCACAGACTGTCACATGTACAAGTTAGTTAACATGTTACAGGGTCAAATATACACCTGCATGTTTTAATTCAACTGTCATAACTACATAAAATCAGCTTATAATGATCTGCTTAGCGTAATTCTAAGAGGAATTCAGGACTCAGATTTACCAGAGTTGTAATTTGCAGCCTCTCCTTGCTTTTTCCTTTTCTGTGGTTATCTCTCTGTATATTTTTTTTGTCTACTTCCTTTCTTCTTTTTCACATGACATTTTAAGCACATTTTTGTTCTCCACAATATTTTGGTGTCTTTACTGGGTGTTGTTTTCCTTGAAATGATTTAAGCTTTCTGTTTTAATAGTTATTTTGTAGTCATAGATTCTAGATTGCTGTGCAAATCAAGGTCATACTCAAACTGTAAATATATATTCGAATACAAAATACAGTGCAGCAGCACATTCGGGTGCCTGGAGCAGTGAACCAACAGAGGCGCTCCCAGCACAACCCGCCCATCCATTGCTCTCTTGAATGCTACAACAAAGAAGTACATCTTAAATAAATGGAGGACAGGCAAAGCCACTCCACTAACATCTGGGGAGTACTTTGGGCTCTACACTGCTGGTGGCAAAATCATAAACAAAGACCAGGATGTGTCTTGATAATGTGCAAAGCTGTTGGCTCACTCCTTGTCCACAACAAACCCGCAGGCTCATTTGTCAGCCTTCCACCCAAGTGTCCATCACCACCGCACAACCATGTCCTCCTTGGCAAACAACCCATCAGAGGCATGGAAAAAGGCCATTACAGACAAAGTTGCAGGACAGAAGCAAATAGTGAAATGATCTAATGCAAATGCATCATGCCTGTTTTGCAGCCAGGCTGGTGTGGCAGGGAGTTCAGATCTCTTTTGTTACTATCGTGTATGCTCAAAAACTGTTCAAGTTTGATTTTTGGGAAAAGGGACAGCCCTAATTTGTTGACATACAGAGGGTAAGGAACTTACTATGAGGTTGTTAAAAGGCACCATTGACCAATAAGGGTCAGCATTATCATTTTTACATGTGTAAATATGTTTTTTACTGCACTCAGAACCCGCTATTTGCAACTGTTCATATATGTATAGTAATTATTATGACAACAAAAGTCGTTGCCTTCAAAGCCACTTTGGAGAGGACAGTTTTCTATTTTAGCTGAGATAGGGTTGAATGGGATTATTATATAAAAGATGCATACTTGTAGATCCAATAGAACAAAAAGCTTGAAATGACCACTGTTCTTCCCAGTCCAATAGCAGCAACCCTCGCTCAGCTAGAGCTCATCGATGTGTCAAAGCCCATACAATATTTACTCCTGTCCAGCTTTCAGTCACTCAGTTACTTTTCCAAACCTAACTCGTCTCTGTCCTCTTTCATTTCTTAGCCTCAGCCAATGTGGTCCACAGAACAGTGAGGGGTAATTCAATTTTATCGATCAAGACCTCACGACAAAGTTATTTTCAAAAATTGCATTCAAATGTCGCCAAATAATGAAAATTCAGAGCTATTGTAACCCAAAGGCCACAATGAGGTTTTTGTGTTATATTTTCACAGTTGTATAAATTTCAGTTCAATGACTTCGCCTTATTCTCAGGATCAAAGTTGGCATGTTGGTACATTTTTCTGACGACTCTGTGGTAATTATAAACTCTGACTGACATCAAATCCTCACAGAGGGTTGTTTTATTTTTGTAAAGAGCAATCCAAATAATGCCTGTCCCATATATTTCTGGTGAAAACACTGGAGCAAAATGAGTTAGGGTCAAAATTTTCAGCAGTTTTCAGCTATTTACAAGGCTTATAATAAGAAAACCACACAGCTTGATGACTACTTTTAGCCCAAATCCTGTTGCCAGTAAGGTAAGCAATATAACACTGACTTCTCTGAACAGGAATCAGAATTTTATTTTCTAAAAGACACAATTTAAGGTGTAAATGACTGCATTCAGTCTTAGTTGTTAATTTTGGAGGTGAAAACCACAACATTTTGTACACATCTTTTCTATAATGACACAAACAGAAAGAAAAAGGTATTTGCTAAAATAGGCTGAGGAGTTTTGCGGGTGGATGGTGAGTTTATACGACTGGTTGATTACCACACAAATACTTAAATATGTGTGACTTGAAAGGTTAAATATTTGCAAAGATTCATTGTATTCATCTTAATGACGATTTATAAAACTATTAATTGATGATGAATCAGTGATCAATCAATATCAGTGTGAATCAATACTTTTTCCGTGGGTTACAGCTGAAAATATTGGGAAAAGTAAAAAATTGAATGGAAGCACCGTTAATCAGAGATAATCATGGCACAGGTAGTCTATGTGAAAATTACGGGTGTGCTCAAAGTGGAGTTCTCTGTTTATAAACACCTAAAGATCTTGTAAAAGCCCCCAAAAAGTTCAGGTTCAGGCATTATCATTATTGAGCCCCAAACCCATTAGCATTAAGCATCAAATTAAACAAAATGCCATACCTTTTGACTGTCAGCTTGAAAAAAAAAAAACTCAGTTTGTTTTTTTCTAATGAATATAATGTTGAAATCTCTGTTAAAAATTGCAGTAAGTAAGTACTCTACTTTAATAACTGACAAATGGTTTTTGTGTGTTCTCTTCAAGTTCAGCTCAGAAAACGACCTTCAATATGATGCTTTTAAATGTCACATAAAAAAGGGGGAAAAACACATTTTTGGTAAGTAACTTAAATCAATTCAACTGTAAATATTTTATGAAACATTTAGTTTCTCAGTTTTTAAAAGGTTGTTGAATAGAAAAGCTAAAAATATACAGAATAAACTGATAACATAGCTCATATTTAAGAGCCCATTTTGCAAGTTTAATAATATAGTGTGCCTTGAGATTGTGGCTTGATTTGGGTGTGCTTTGGGCAAAAAAGTTCAAAAACCACTACTCTCAAAAGCTGTCATCATCCATATTGTATGCCACAAATCAGCTTTCAGCAGCTACGGAGCAAAAAAATGGACTTGTTATTATAGCACACAGTCATTTAATGGAAATGATACGCCTTCTACCCCAAATTGTTGTTAAGAAGCTTGTTGCAAGTTTTACTTCGGCTCACTGAAAATTTTTGGTGTTGAATTGGTCTTAAGACAGAAGCTCACAGTTTAAAAAAAAATACTGAAATAATTTGAAACAAAAGCTGCCAAACATTCATCGAACTATTCATTTAAATCTTATGAAGCTGCAAAAGACAATACAGGAGTTTGAATATATTAATAAGATCCCTTCCTGAACCAAGCATGAGGCACTCCACCAACCTATATGTAAAGCTACAACAAAGTTTTATGCTCTGTAAAAACAGTTTTTCTAAAGATACTTAAGTTTTGTAGGCTAAGGGGTCATTCAATAAAACTCAGTTGAATCTTTCAGGGTCTATTCAGAGATTCTGCAATGAGAAGATAACATATACTAAATAGTTGAATGTGTGGCTCTAGATAATACAAGCCAGATAAAGTTCCTAACATTCCCTCTTTAAGAGATGCGCCTTAGAATTTAGGTATAGTAACACTGACTGCCCACAATAAATCAGTTCACATAAGGTTATGTGTGAGCGAATACAGGAGAAAAATACCAAACCATCATCACCTGAACATTACAGTACACAGTGTGACACAGCCAATCTACATGAGCTCTGGTTTTGTCTGGTTAATCCATGAGACATCAAAGAAACTCAAAGCCAGACGAATCTTTTTTAGCTCTTAAAACGGATTATTTCTCTCATGTCATGTTCAGTGTCTCCAACAAAGAAGTAATCTCATTAATGAAAAACTGATTAGCCTGACGCGGTCCAAGCACTAAAGCTGCATTTCTCTCATCATGACTGGCATTTTTTGATTTCTTTATCCAATTAAACTACAATTACAATACAAACCTACACTACATATATAATTGTGTGTAACAAATCCACGTTTTACACAATATCTGCAGTCAAAGTCTTCCCTAACCTAAAAGAGACCTCCAAACTTTATAACAAATGAATGCAGAACGTGAAACCTAGTTTCAATCATGGCAATGCATCAGTAAACAAAGCCATATCCAAGAAGAGTATAATTGGAGTGTCTGTCTCACATATGCATTAATCAGAAAATGTCTCATAATAAATTACAAGTGTGCTTCCTTTTGAACAGCTGTTGAGAGAGATTGCAGCACAGAAGACATGAATTAATTACATTTTCTGAACACAAAGACAAGATATGAGAAGTCTAAAAAAGGAGGAGCACTGAAACACACCCAGCTGTGATTTATCAAAGGGAACATCCACACAAACACATCTGTATTATCTTAGCATGCTGCTGGGGTGAGCCAGGTGTCAAAGGTTACAACTAGAAAGCACTCAGAGAGTGCAAACCTCCGCCAAGGTAGCTCACATATTGCTGTAACATCTATAAGCGATAGTTCCATGATAAAGTTACCATCATAATATGATTCCTTGACCCTGAAAACCCACACCTAGCACTCGGAATCATGTTGATACCATTATTAATTAGACGGTTATTGGGCAATAAGATTGTTTGCTAATGGCAGTTATCTGGATCACTTCTGAAGAAATCTAATCATTTCTAAGTTGAGCCATTACCAACATCTCCTGAAAATTTCAGCAAAATCTTTCCAATAGTTTTTGTGTAATCTTGCAAACAAACAAACAAACAGACAAACATACACCGGCAAAAACATAACCTCTTTGGCGAAGGTAATAAAAAGTGTCTTCATATGAACTCAATTCAGAATGACTAAATAAACATTAATGTTAGTAGGAACCCCTGACCAAGAACTCCACCATACTTTTTTGAACTTTTAGTCATTTTCATGGTTTGTTTGAGGGGTCATAAACAATTTTAAAGCTCCTGAGAGTTTTGGATTTCTGACACACCCCATAGCCTACACGTGCCTGTGCCTGAAGCAAGTAGCAATACAACAAAGCTTGGTAGTAGAAAAGTTAACCACCATAATTGCGTCCAGTACAGTGTGGTACAATCCGCCAACACTGTTCTTTCGTCTGTTTTCACATTAAAAATAGTAATAAAATTATGTGGAGCTCTTGGCCCCTGTAGCAGCATGTAAACTTGTCCTCAGAGCTGGTTGTCTCCTTACAAGGGCAGAGCTGTTTGCCCTTGCTGTAGCAAATGTATTTCTTTTAAACTCATACCTCATAGAAACCCACTTCAACAATACCAAACTATTCCAGTAACATAACAAGCTGATAGCTGACAATATTTTGTGCCTTGTTGTGTATTAGTATTACTGTTTATAATCATCTCACCCTCATAGAGCCAGTCAGCAAGGCCATTGAAGACGACTCCCTCTTTTCCAGTAGCAACCAGGCGGATCGCTGGGCTCACCACTGTGGCTCTGTAGTAGATGTTGTTTTCAAAGATGAAGATCTAAACAGAGAAATTAAGAAAATAATCACTCTCTGTATCACTTCAAGACATAAGCCTATTTGCCTTTCTTTGTCACATCTTTTATCTACAGTAGGAACACACGCACCAAACACCTGTGGCTTTTATCTCTACATGACTTCTTTCTTATCCAGATGAGGAGTCTAAAAGCTAGTACAGTTCCAGTCAATATCTGCCTTAAGCACTGCATTAACAAAATCTGACCTTCACAGAATAGGCTTTATCCCTTTACAAAACAGTCTGAAGACTCTTTATTTCTGATCAATGCAGGTGGGATAGCTGATTCTTAATGACAAGGACAGCATTATCTGAGAGTATGAAGGCAAAACCCTTCTGTCAATCCACTACAATGTAATCCCCGCTAAGCCGAGTGCCAGTATGAAGCAGATCGATAGTGAATTGATCAGTATCTGAAGCTAAAGCCGTGTTGCTGTAACCATGCTGTCAATTGAAACCCTTTCAGTTAAATCTAAGCTGGAAAATCTCCAGTGCAAAACTTAAAAAGGAGAAAGATGAAGCTCCTTTGGCTCTGATCTATGGCTGCTATTGAGAGAATCAAAGTTTTATATTGTGGGATCAGCATCTAAGGAAAACAGATCAATGCTGTGCTGTATAAAGCAAAGGGAAACTGCTGGTTGAAGAATGCTTCAACATCGCTTCAGAACATTAAAAAAGAGTTTGTTGCACCAAAATTCAGTTTCTCAGAATTCAGATTTTTTTCAATTACAGCTCTAACACTCTGATAACACAACTGCAAAAAACATAATAATTGATGTCGGCTAACAACCTAACTAATTTGATTTAACACATTATTTGTCTGATCCCAGTGCCTGTATTCCTTGTAATTAATTTTTCACTAAGAAAAATCATGGCAAACATCTTAAACTTTAGGAGTACAAGATGATATCAATGCTGAAGTTTCGCGCCTGAACCATTTTGTTTTCTTTTATTTTAAGAAATGTTGTTTTTTCAGTTGACCATTTTCTTTTTTGACTTAGAAGTCACACATTGTACTTTTTCACCAACATTATAGATTACATTAGATTATATTGTTGACTTTTCTTTGCCTATATGTATCTATACACACACACACACACACACGCATATATATATATAATTATTTATTCCAATTTAGAAGTGTTTTTACTCTGCACTGGAGGTGAGACATGCTCTCCCTAAATTTGGTGTATGCCAGTTTTACAATGACGTTAAACAGCTATTCTATTCTATTCTATTCTATTCTAACCTGACTCCCATCTAAGGGAGGTGGGATATTCCCTACTGATGAGGGGAGTATTTTCAAACAGAGGAAGATGAGGGATTTTTGATAAGTTGGTGAGGTTTATATTTCTATAAAAAAAAAAAAAAACATTAAAAACTTCATTTTGCATAAATCAGGACTTTTAAAAGCACAGATTCAGGCACAATTTAAGCACTTTTTTGAAAATTATCAATTAAGCAAACCATACCCAAACCCTATGTCAGAGACTTATGTCATCACAGAAAATGAATGGCATTTAGTCACTGATGGCCCTAAATGACCTCTGACACTTGGAATAAATCGTAAATAACAGGTGGTAACTTTTTGATTGAAGCTCGTTTATTAGATGACTTTTCAAAGGAGTTTGGTGAAAGAAAAATGAAGTAAGCAAAAGGCTTGAAAGAGTCGTTTTTAAGAGTGAAGAGATGAAAGAGGTAACATCAAAGATTCCTGTGAAGACCAAAGAGCAGGGCTTCGGTTTTTGTACGAGAACCCTGTGTACATTTCTGAGTGTGTCTCTAGCTGTAAAATAATGTTGGTCATGTTACAGGATGTTTATTTAGTGTTCATTTTTTCTTTTCTTTTTTTTGTTCCATCTATTTTCCCCTCTAGTGAAAAAGATCTATTTTAGTAGTGTATTTCTGTGTATGTGTGTGTTACCCCGGCCTCACTGATTACTCTGTCACGGTGGAGTAATTGCTCGTGCTTTAATGAGGAGAGGATTCATCTCTCTTCTCCTCTCACTATACACCTGATACACCTGCACACACTCTCTCAATTCACCTCTCATCTTTACGTGCTGATGAATGAACATGATAAATTACTCCAGTTTTCAAAAAGTCGGAAATCATTACACTTAAACACCGTGCATAAGAAAAGAAAACACATCTGATGCCATCAGGTTGACAGGGACAGAAGACTTAAGATTTCCCCTCTTTCCGTATAACCTCTGCTGTTCATTAAATCAAACGTTGAGCTGCCGTAACAGAACTGCAAAAGGAACAATCATGTACACTATTACCATATGCAAATGGTTCTGCTTTGTCCCTTCCACAGACAAGGTGTCATCTCACACTTGAAATGTATATATGTCTTATTAGCAATGTATCTGTAATTTAAGCAAATGTAGGAAAAGAGCAATTATGGAGGATAAGAAGGGAAGAATAGATACTGAGACATAGCGCTGTCTTCTGTCAGGGGCACCACATGTATCCATCCTTTATTTGTACCACTTATCCCTTTTATCGTAGAGCCTAACCCAGCTGATATTTGGCAAGAGGACGGGCACATCCAGGAAGGGTCACCATCCATTCTCAGGGCTGACATACAGTATACAGACAGACAGCCATTCACACACATTTACACCTGAAGGCAATTGGAGTCAGCGCTTAACCCAACCAGCATGCTTTTTTGTCTGTGGGAGGAAAGCAAAGTACCTTGGAAAACCCGCACATGCACAGGGAGAACATAAAAACTGCAACAGCACTACTTGCTACACTACCAAGCCTTGGACATCATAATGTGAACAATGTAAGATTTCGTATTGATCCTACATTTTAAAAATGCATGAATAATACAGAATAATAGGGTATTCACAAAGTTAAGCTTTTTAAATGGTTAAGCCATGATCTATGGTGATATTGTTTACACCTACCTCGGCTCAATGCTCTCTAAATGAGAGGCTGATGTAGAGTTGTCCCTCCACTTTGTAATTTGGCCAGCAGGGGGCGAGCTCAGTCAAAATGATTTAGGTCTGTGGCAATATGACCTTTCCTCTGACATTTTTTACCTTCAGTAGATGTTTATCAAATAACCTTTAAGCATATTATAACTGGGATTAATCTTCTTAAATACAAAATGTATCATTTTAAATGATGTCCCGGTGGGGAAAAAGGAAAAGGACCCAATAGTGGATTACAGAGCTGTTTTCAGTAACGGATCGATGAAAAAGTTGCGCCAAAAATACATATTTGGAAGCCCAAAGGAGACACAATCTATTGATCCTACTTTCCGTTTTGCCATGATCATGTGTATATTTTAGTTTTGTTTCTTGAAAACTCAAAATAGTTGTGTTACTGTTACGTATTAGGAAAGCTGTATTTTAATAATTTTGTGTTTGCTGTCCATGATAATAGTTACTTTGTGATATCTTTTATCTTTTGTAATAAACCTTTTAAATGTACTATGTAATTCTAAAAACTTGTCTCTAGAAACTTACATGTCTCTGAAAGCAATGATATATTCTTATGAACAGAGAACAGGTTGCACATTAAGATAATGTCAGAAGTACATCAGAAAGCTGACACCAGGTCCCACACTTAGGCCAGCGCTGCTTCAGAAAACAACTTACATATGGAATATGTTACTGGAGGAAACTATTGGGACTTCTGTAATGATGCAATTCAAACATGTTTGTTTTTTTCTTTACAAAAAGTTTCGTTTGCGCTCTCCCTCATCATTTCTGTTGATCTCCTGTTCTTACGTCCACTTCTCTCCCTCCCAACGGTCAGTCAACACTCACACAATGTATGATGAATAATGCACTATCATGGTGTGCTGATATCATTATTTAAGACGTCAAGCTTAGAGGGGGGAAACATCTGGGGTCTCCATGCTCAAAACCCCGCATTTGGACCTCACTATTTTTAAGACCCTAGTTACGGCCCTGTTGGAGGGTCCTGAGGCTAGACCAGATGAGAAGCACTGCTTTAGCTGCCATGAAACTCAAAATTTTATATCTCATATTGTCATTTTAAGGAGTTTAATGCTCATGCTATTTTTTAAAAGTTGTTTAAAATCATTCAAAGTTTGCCTAATTATAAAGAAATGTGCTGTGCATGTGCATGTGCATGTGCATGTGCCATCATTGTGTGAATGTAGTGTGGCCAGCGTTATAAAGAAGCACACTTAATGGTCACAGCACTAGAAGTGTGCTACAAGCTCAAGCCCATTTTCCATTTACCAACTGGACAAAACTCCTGGTGTTTTTTCCATCCCCAAATGTAATTGATGACACACACTTCAGCCAGTGCCATGTGTTTTCACAACCTCAGACTGTCCAAGCCTAGGGTCGTGTTGTGGAGAAGCCATCTGCCACTGTGGCTCTCACCGGCCGTGTGTTGTTGCAAAGTTGTGAAAGTGAAGATTACTTGGCTTCGTGTTGATTTTGATGGAGGTCAAATCAAGGAGGTTTCAGGCTGGAGTGCTTATCGCTATCATTACAGCGCACAAAACCCTCTTACTGACACACACTTAGTCTTCTCTGCTGTGACAAACCATAAATCACTGCTGTACCAGGCTGACTCTGACAGACCTCCACCTGTGTGCCAGCACTCATTGAATGTAATCTCGAGTGTACAGTCTTCTTACCAGCTGTTGGCCCCGAGGTCCCCATCCGGCAAACTGCAGGGCAGCTTCATGCACTTCAGGGGGATTTAGAGGCCAAGTTTCCCTGTGGAGATAGCATATGAGAGACTCAGCAAAAGGCCTGTCTGTATTTATGCTTCATATACAAAATGCCTTAAAAATGTCAAGTGATGTGTTTTTGGCTTGTTCTCTCAATGAATGCTTCATCAATCATCTAAATCTTTTTTTAGATCAGGCTGACTTTGCAAGGCTCACTAAAAATACCAGACAGTAGGGGAATTAGCCGACAGAGATGGATGAAAGGCTAAAAACAGGACAGGCTGACAGTGACACAAAACTTAAAAACATTCTCCTAAACACCATACTCAGATAAACTCCTGTACAGAATTTTAACATTGTCGAAAGACTCAGTGGGCATTACCACCTGAAAGAGCTCCTCCCTGGTTTGCGATTGAACAAGGATTTTTTTCCCATATTGCTCCTATTAATGCACTGTCTAGCAAAATATCACCTGAATTAAGGTCCCACCCTATTATAAGCAACCAATTTTATGTATGGAAGAAGGTTTCTCAGGCTTATCATCTGGATGTTTATCTGAATTCTGAATCATGTATTTGGAATAACCCCAAGTTACAAATTGGCAAACATTCTCTTTTATGGAAGGTTTGGTTAGAAAAAGGAATTGTTAAATTGTCAGATTTGTATGAGGGAAACAATCTGAAATCATTCCAAAAGTTAATTAAAGACTATAA
This sequence comes from Cetoscarus ocellatus, assembly GCA_037902135.1. Lineage (NCBI taxonomy): Eukaryota > Metazoa > Chordata > Actinopteri > Labriformes > Labridae > Cetoscarus > Cetoscarus ocellatus. The sequence continues at coordinate 580,451 of JBAMNC010000325.1, read as the reverse complement.
CCTGCCAAGAAATAATTTTTGGAAATATTTGCAACTACGGCACTTGTTATTACCAGTCATAGGAAGAGAGGCTTCCCCACAACAGTCTAATCTCCTGTCTGAAGTTATAAAGGTGTATGGTCTGGGACATGAGGCATCTATTTATTACACAATGATCTTTAAACAGGTTTTTCCCATATCTCATGCCTTAAAATTGACTTGGACAACTGAATTAAATATTAACATCACAGAGAAGGAGTGGGAAGATATATATGCAAACATTTCAAAGGTTTCTAGAGACATAAAAATTTAATTAATCCAATTTAAGATTTTAAATCGTTATTACTGGACCCCTTCTCGACTTTTTAGGATGAAGCTTCGGGACAATGACAATTGTTGGAAATGTTGTAATTCCAAAGGGACTTTTCCTCACTTGTTATGGGAATGTCACATGATTCAGAATTACTGGCTGAGGGTTCATGAATGTCTAAAAAACGTAACTCAGACAAATTTTGACTTTTGTCCGAGATTATATGTTCTCAGTGACCCACAGTTGACGTCTCACTACAGAACAGGTGACTTCATTCAGACAAGTATAATGGTTAGAAAACAAATTATAATGAGAAACTGGAGGAACTCAGGTGAACCATCTTTTCAGGAATGGTTCACAGAACTGGCAAAGGTGGCATCATATGAAAACATATCTTTTAGGGGGAATAACAGGACTGAGAAATACTTCATAAAGTGGAGAGACTATTTGAAATACATTGACACTAAGACAAGGGCTTAAGCTGAATATATAAATTGTACACAATGATGAATTAACCTTGAATAAATGATAAATTATGGTGCTAGTTGATGGAGATACAGATACATTTATTCTTGCTTTAATTTATTGTTATTATTCTTATTTTTTTATTATTTTATTATATATACATATATATATAAATATATATATATATATATATATATATATATATATATATATATATATCTTTTTAATAGACTTTAGGGAGTTGTAAAGATATGTGTGTAACACGTGTGTTAAGGTGAATATATTTTTATAAAGGTTTTATTTCTTTTACTTCATATTTTATCATTTCTTTATTTTATCTTACTTATACTTTTTTTTATACTATTATTATTTTTAATACTATTTTTTTTACTTTTGTATTTAAAATGTATTATTTACTCCTTTTTCCCTCTTTTCTTTAAGCCACATAAAAATGCAGAACAGACCATGTGGTCTATAGACTCTGGTGTAACTATGTTTGTTCAAATGTTCAATAAAGTATTAAGTATAAAAAAAAAACACTGTCGAAAGACACAGAAAAACTATCCCAAAAGCAAAACAATTATTAACAACTGAATAAACACAAACATTTCATACAATTTATGACCTATAAAATAGTACAAACAGTATAAGCAATTTCAAAGTAGATCTTCAAGACATAAAAGCAAATGATAACAAAAATTAATGTAGAATTTTACCATCGTATGAATAAGTGGGTCAAAAAACAGCCCGGTAAGGATGCTGTCTTGCAATATTTCTAAAATTATGAGCAGAAATCATTTTTTATTTCAGACATTAATCAAACTGCATGTTTCTGATATCTTTCAGATAATAAAACAGGCTGTCCTGTGTGTTTAAGGCGTGGACTAGATCAGAGCAGAGGGTTCCTGTGGTGGAAATTAGAAATTAATTGCACAGGTGTTCAAAAAAAATCAATCTGCCAGATTTAAATAATTGATCAGGTTTCACTTTTATGCTCATGTGGAAGCGTCTTACTCGTCTTTTGAATGCTTCTTTGGCTTTGGATGCTTCAGTGAAATAAATTAATCTGAGCGTTAACATATATCATACAGTGGTCTGCGAGTGCTTGAGTATAGTGGTCCAGTGAAAGGAGAGGGATTCAATGATGCAACTGGACTTCAGACTAAACAATGAACTCTGCCATGTAAAAATCTCGTCTGTCACCCTGCACACACTTATTTGAGGGTAATGAAAGATATTGGTTTAATATATGTTACCCCCAAAACACACTCATGTATAATAAAGTCACATAATCCTTCCTCTTTGCGCCCTGCCCCTGGCTTTTCACACAGAATTTGCATTGTCAAAAATAGCAAAATACATGCCATCATACCCCAAACTGCCATGCGCCACATGCTTCAGACAGTGCACTTACTGACATCAAAATAGGGCTAAGGTTATAAACAGGACAAGCTCACAGCAACATAAAACAATTTAATATATTTCCCAAAAGTTGCAGCAACAGTCAGCGGACTAAATGAGGTCAAACTGAAGGTATATCATTGCCCATTCAAAGATTGAAGGAGGAATGAGGCTATACAAAAGAACAAACAGAGAAACACAATGAAAAGGAAAGACAACAGATGTGGCTCTTACTGTGTCACCAGGCTGTAAATAATGTACTTGGCCACATAGGAGTGTTGGTAGATCTGCGGAAAACAAACAACATCACAGTTAAAGACTTTGGGAAGAGTCATGGAGTACGAAGCACTGTGCGAGCTTTTCCTCACCGGTTTCACTTCAAAGGCAAAGAGAACATGCTGCATGTCTGGAGACACTTGGTACTTGGCGGCTTTGGATCTGTCCTGGATGGGATCAAAAACAAACTTGCCGTTGTAACACACCCCATACGACAGCAAGGGAGGGTTTACTCACTGCTCTCTGAGCAAACTCAGAAAGAAAACAATGCCAGAGAAAAATGATACTCACAAACAACTGGTGCGGCACGACAGTAGTCCTCGCCTTTGTGTCAGTGTTAAGCTTGACAACATCCCCATCCCTGGTACGATACAGCAGCTCATTGTCTGTGAATGACAAATAAGAATAAAAACACATTAATGAGTGGGCTGGCTGAAACTGGCATTGAGTTTCGTTCTGCTTTATCAATACCCTTTATTAAACTTTATTCTAATTTTGCTTATGCCACTGGTAACACAACACTGACCTATATAATAAATCTTTTTATTGAAAGAATTGATTTAGATGAACTAAAATATTAATTTCAAACATTTAGAAGACACAGGCAAAGTGATTACAAAATTATAGACGGACAAAAATGTGCACACATCCATAAAAAAGCAAGAAAAAAAGAACTAAACTCTTCTAACGTATTTAAAATAAGTTGAAAGAAGCGTCAACATATTTAATACTTTCTTTTCTCCAGATATAGTGATACTGATTTCAAAATGATAAAGTCCTAAACAATCAACTTTTAAGCATCTGCACTGGTCGTAATTTCTTTGAGTTGTATCTACCTGTCAGCCAGGTCAATCCTTGTGTACACATATGAAGAATACTTTCACTGATTTTCCTTCAAATTTTTTCCTTCAAGGATTTTCTTAGAACTTTGCAAAAATATGCACCCTGACTCAACAATAAACTAATTAGATTTTAGGTGAAATAGGTCAAAGGTCAAGGTCATGTAATCACACGATGATCCCTTGTTTTTAAATGTGTCTCAAGAACATTTTGGGATTTCTGTCAAACCTTTCACAAACATAATCTCTGGCTCAAGGATGGACTGTTTTTATATGGATTTCAAAGGTTAAGGCCTGTGAGCCTCGTGTTTATCCTCTTGTAGGACTTCTACAAATCCCACCATCACAAAAACAATCCCAGCCCTTCATCTTGACCCACCCCTGTCCTTTCCTTGTCAGACACTTGTTTGCCTCGTGGCAGCAGAAAACTGGCAGTCGGTTGTTGCTGAACTTGCTCAAATAAATTGTATTGATAATCAGTTACCTTTGTCTAAAAAGAAGATAAAGACAACAACAAAACATGTATCTCATGCTTCTGTCTGAATGACTAAAAGTTGCATCCTCCTTTTGCTGTATCATTTATCACTTAATACAATATGCAGTTGTGTATAATGATTGGTAACCAGTTAGCTTGGCTGCAAGACAGAAAGAAAGGATGCAAATTCACACTTCTTCTAAATCCACTGAATTTAGAATATCCCTATACTACTGCTTATATCCACTACCCTGTCACCTTCTTACTTTATAAAAAATACTCATCAAAACAAGAGAAACACTCTCATGCCCTCTTTCAGCTTAACTAATCCCACTGGTAGCTACTGCCTCCTTCTCCGTATCCCACACATTTGGACTGATTATTTTTTGACTGAGAAAAAATGGAAATGTTTAAAGCTTTGAAGATTGATCTGCCTGGTGAAACACCGAATTTTGAAAACCAAGCAGCCTCACAAATTTACATGACAACTGTGATTAAAATAATTTAATTTCATGAAAATATCAAATCTTGAAGTCATACAACAGAAGGAATGATGCTGTGCCAAAAAATGTACTTTTCTTTTCCCTTAAAAGAGTACATTTTCACTGATGGATTCAACCACAGACGTCTTCTTCTGCCTTGCCTTCTGCGTCCTTGTTTTGATTTTTGGAGTATATATGATATTCTGTTTTATCTCAGGAATATGGATGTGTCAGACAGACAGCAGCAGCTCTTTGTATTAGCACTCAGTCTGAAGGTTGAATCCTTTGTCTTTGGATGTGAGTCTGTGAAAAACTCAGAGGTGAGTCCAAAGACTAGTGATGCAGGCGGTGATCAAAGAGCAGCGGGGATCAATTACACACCGCAGTGAATGAAGCCCACAAAATATTGATGAGGACTCCTGGAGCGAGAGCTTGTCCTGTTGAGTTTCTTATCAGAAGGTCATTAGCACCAAATGGGAGTTGATTGCATTAACTTAAGTGACAAGACGCAATGTGGTTAAATCGATTGCCAGACTTTCGTCAGGTGCTGAGGACGTTTTGGTCATGAAGGAGGGTGCAGAGGCACAGGAAGTTCAGTAATTATATTTTAATAAGGTGATAATGTAACTTATCAGGGGAGCAGTTTGCACAGTGGAACAAAAGGACAGATGTAAGGTCATAACGTGTTACGCAAGAAGGAGAAGTGCGTGCAGGTGATGTGAATTTATTAAACAGCCAGAGTGCTGCCATGAATTGTGGGCCCCATGAAAAGACGTCCCACTTGGGGCCATAACTACAGCTTGAACCCACCTAGCATAGTAGCTCAAACCACATCTTCATCAACAATGAATATACAAACACGTAAACAGAACACTGTGTACGCTCTGCTACACATATCTCTAAAGGTTTCAAGCACTCGATGTGTGATGGTTCTCAGCTTCGGCTTGCAAGGCTTTGAGAACAAGCACACTTGAACAACATTTTGGCTGCATCTCCCTGCTGTCACAGCTGTCTCTCTCTTCAATAATTATACCTCAATGAATGCCATACAGGATGTATAGTTTAATTCTTGGCTTTAAATGTTAGATTATATACAGGAATTGGAAAACAAATGATATGTTTAATGGCAGGAAAAAGAAAGTTTAGGAAAAAGAACGCTTAAGTTCCTCACAAGCGTCATAATCCATTATAAGTTTGTGCTTTCACCTGAAAAAAAACCAACAGGAAGTGTTTTGCACTGTTTTTGTTTTGAATGAAGACATATATTTCCTCTAAATTAAGATAACCAAGATCAAGAAACCCCAAGTTAGAACAAGGGTTCTAAGGTATGTTGTAAAAAGTGTCTTTTGAAATCTTAATATCATTTTATTGGACTTTAGCTGAAGCTGGAGCACGAATTCCATTCGTGTGCAAAACAAACAAGACTAAACAGGAAATAGCATTTTTTTTATGGAGAAGAGTGAGGAGAGTCATCTTTTATTGTGACAAATAGACCATTTTGATGTTTGACAGTAGTGGGACAAACTTTTCTTGGAATATCTTGCAGTCAATGCATATCATGGAGCCTTCTGGACTCTTTATCTTGTCATTTAGAAAGTAAGTCTGCAGAAGTCTGTTGGTGACGGGCTAACCCTTAATAATGTGGGAAGAGTTTTTTATCCTTACTCTTTGTTGGCTCCATGGATCAACCATTAACTAAAGGGAAAAAGTTACAGTTGGCACACATCTTCAAGTAGTTTGCAGCGATTGAACCCCACTGGTGGTAGCAGAGACAATCTGAGGGTACACACAGTATTCTTTTGGACCTGTCCAAGGACATTAAATACTGAGAGTTATCTGATATTTTACCTTTTCATCAGTATTCTTAACTGTTTTCATATTTACCCATTTATTTAAACTGTGTTCCTGTAACCAATATGCATATGCACCCGCTGTGTGACATCTACTCCAAAATGGTCTGTATGTCAATATGGGAAACATTGACACAACTAAAACTATAATATGTATTTAGGGTCCCAGTTTGCCATGGGACCATAAAAAAATCAAGACTCTTCTGCCCTGCATGGTGCCCCTGAGAGCAGCTGTACTTAATTGCATTTATGTAAGTCACCAAACATTCGCTGTTTGATGGTTGTAATGAGATCAGGCCCTACTCTAAAACAAAATTAATTTTGAGTTCATCCAAAGTCCATAAAATTGAGTCTCTCACTGGAGTCTTTTCTTTAGTCTTAGTTCCTCCCACGAAGGTTGCCCTCTGTTTGAGAGCTCTATGTGAATGATGAAGAGCCCGGCTGTTGAAAAGCTTTAAAGACTCGTGTCTTCAGATCATACTCCAAAAAATATGTAGAGATTCTTGACCTTGGAAACAGCTGTTTGACAACAAACACTTATCTCGAGGAGTTCTTTTTCATTTTTCTTTTTCTAAAGCTTTCTCTAGCTAACATGCTCTCAACAAACTTTATTTACAAAGAAAGACTGAAGTGTAATTTGAAATCTTTTCTAGTTTGGTATAGTAAAAGTTTTACAATCACAAGAGTTCTCTTTGAGATACTTTTTGAAGTTTTGCTCCATGCGCTTGATGTCATATTTTTACTCATAATTGATCCTTATTAAAAAAAAATGATATGAATGAATCTAATCCACAAAATTATTTCTAATTTTCAGTTATGCCTGTTAGGAAATGGATCATAACTTGTCAGCTGAGAGGAACAAGCAGTTCACCAACTGATAAATTTAAGCAATTATGGGACATCAACATTAGAGATCCCTTAAATCCTAAAGAGTTTAATTCATAGCAGTAAAGGTTATTATAAAACACACTGGTGAAAAGATTTTTGAAATATAGCTTTATTTTTTAAATGCAGTTTGTAACGAAATGAATGTGATAAGAAAATAACAGCTTTCTGATCTCTTCAGTGCATATTAGGAAGATCATCTCACAGTTTTAAGGAACATGAGAAAATAATTCAACTACTTTTGAAGCTGGATTGGAGGACAAAGCAGGTTGAGGATTCATTTCTGTCTCATCAATTTAGAATAATTCTGAAATCTAATGCCATGTCTTTGGAGTAGTTGGGACAGTGTCAGAGGAAGGACTTATCTTTCTTAGAGAGAAATGGGAGGAACCTCTGCAACTTCTTATTATAAGTTCAGCTTGGTATGTAAAACCTGTTTTGAAATATATTTAACACCGCTGTTGATCATATTTTTACTATGCAGATGAACAAGTGAATAAAAATAATAGGTTTCTGATTTTTTTTTTCCAAAAGTCCATTCTGTCTTTTGCTTTTATTGCACAGTATTTTGTTTCCATGTTAATTTATTTATTTTATTTGTTTTCATGTTTTATTTGGAAGCAGATTTGTTTGGTGGTCGCCTACAGCAAGGTCACTTCCCACACCATTGCACTACTCACCTCTTCTGTTAATTTGCATATTCGTTGTAAGAAAACTCCACTTTTTTCATAATATTTAGTGTTCAACTGAATGTTAACAAATTGTTTAAATTATTTATTAGTGCTTTTTAAAACAAAAAATACTGCTGAAAAAGAGAAAAATCTCTTAAAGGCCCTTACAGCCATTGTTTGTCAGTAAGAACTTTTAAAGCCCAATCAGAATCATATTAAAATGTGTTTCAAATTTTCAGTGTGTTGTGTAGGACTTCTCTGAAAGTATTAAAATGGTACACAAATGCAAGACATCAGATGCCCTGCTGAGGAGAGATGTTCACATAAACCCAGTCTTGTGAAGTTGTGTCCTCAGATTGATCTATTTGGCATTAAAAAGAGAAAATAAATATATGTGCTGTTTCAATTGGCTGGAGAGCTTTGGTCTTTTTCATCTTTATACACAATACAGAGAAATTTTGTAGCAAGACAGAACGTCAGGCCAGACCAGCTGAGCTGATGAATGCTTCATGTGACAGAAGGACCAGCTGTACAAATCTCTTGAGAAGTGTGTTAAGATAATACTGATTTGCCTTAAAAAATCAATGAAAAGAATGTCATGTTGAAAATGTGATGATAAAGTATCATTTATTTATTTCATCATATCATTTCTGAAAAATATTTGAGGCATTTTTCTTGTTGAACAGCAGAGGGCAGCGATTCAGCTGATCTAACATTCATGAGCTCAGGTGGCAGATTCCTCCTCACATCCTCAAGGTTACAGGAGCTCTGGCAAACATCTTCTTTTATACATCTGTTCAGTACAAACCTCACTGTAAGTTTGATCGACAACATGTATTTGTAGAGCAGATGCTTTTGATTGTCAAGGACAGAGAATAGTAAACACCTCCAGAGCAAGTGTATGTACATTTACATTTATGTACATCATGCTACTAAACACCTATGTCCTTAAGGATGGAGGATGATCAAAATAATCACCAGAGAGCTCCAATTCTGAACAACAAACCTTAAAAAAGGAAGAAAAAAACAGACTTGGAAAAAAAGACCTGTGTGAAGAAGGGATTTTCACCTGATAGGAGATTTCAGTGGTACGTGTAAAAGGAAATTTTATATTTTATTGCTCATTTTTATAAATACAGCTCAGTGATTTCAAAACAACCTTATCTCAAAAAATGCTTTTGTTTCAAACAGCATTAAAAAACCCTCTTCTTATTAGATATCCCATATGCATGCGTGAACCTGAGCAGAAGTAGCTGCAGGTGTTTTTCACTTTAACAGTGTTCAAACGGCAAAGTGCCCTCAAGCTAGATCCATTAATTCCCCTCAGAGACTTTGAAGCATCTGTATTTGATGTCATGAGAAGCACTTCAGGCTTAGCTGATACGTTTTCTGACTCAGCTGTTTAGTATGCCGGATGTGTCATCTGATATGACATGTCTATTGTTCTCTCAGTAATACTACCTTGTCAAATCAAGAATCTAAATTATATTACCACTGAGGGCTAAAATGTTCTCTTTTGACTCAGAGAACAGTTTGTTTGTTTTAACCAGGAGTGTTCTAGAAAGAGCTAACTCAGTCCTGATCAAAATCTTAAGACCAGTTGAAAAACTGCAAGAATTTGCATTTTAGACTGTTGGATCTTATGAAGGTTCCGAGTGGAGCTTCCAAATGCAAAAAGAAGACATAGGAGCGAGAGACAAAAAATTTGAGCAGACAATTTGTTGTAAACTGCATTTAAACATGCTTTTTCAGCCGATCAAAAGTTTAAGACCATAGGAAGAAAAAACACCCCCCTCCCCAAAACAGAAAAAAGTGCCAAAAAAGGACTCAGTAATGAGTAGCTCCATCGTTCTTGTTGATCACTTCAATAATTTGTTTAGGAATGCTTGATGGATTTAGATCAGGGGAACACACAGGATGGTCCGAAAGAGTGACATTCTCCTGGAGGAAGTCCTTTGTCAGGTGAACTGCAGCGTTGTCCTGTTGAAAAACCCAGTTATCATCACACAGACGAGGACCATCAGTCATGACGGATGGCCGCTGCAACTGTGCCGCTTAGAAAACATCTCAAGTGGGATCTCCTTGTCATGCCAGTAATGTTGGAAGCCATCAGGATCATGAAGGTTACATTTTTCGTGTCAGAAAGTAAAACTTTCTTCCACTTTTCAGTGCTCCCTTGCTAAGTCCAAACGAGCAATTCTGTGGCATTGAAGGAGATGTGGACTTTGAAGACACTTTGTTTTTTAAGCCCTTCAATCGCAGATGCCATCTGATGGTTATTGGGCACCAGTAACAGCCTTATTCATTTTAGGAGGATCGTCCCGTGTCTTGACAGACAGCCAATCAGATCTTCCAGCTCAGCACTGTTTATATTTTTTTGGGTTTACCACTTCATTTTTTTGTTCCATAGCCCTCAGGATCTTTTAAGAAATTCAAAATGTCTGTCTTACTGCGTCCAACCTCAGCAGCAATAGTGCGTTGTTAGAGGCCTTGCTTATGCAGCTCAACAATCCCACCAGGTTCAAAGACAGAAAGCGTTTTCATCCTTTGCTATCAGGTCATGACGGTGTGAAAACCTGACAGAAAATGACATGGAATCCAAATTTTTGCACAGATTTTGGATCTTAAAGGCTGTGGTCTTAAACTTTTGATCAGCTGACAAAAACACTAAGATTTTGATTGGGATTGCGTGTAAGAAGTGAGTTAAAGTGTTTGGGGGCTTAAGAGGCAGCTCTAATGTGTGTATATATATATATATATATATATATATATATATATATATATATATATATATATATATAAAATCAGGCTTATTTCTGATTAACATTGAGATCAGGGGGAACACACAGGATGGTGAGTTACATAACATGACCACACACCCCTTAGTTGCAACAGCATCACAGCCTTAAACAGACACAAGCCCTGTACATGTAATCTCCAGTGAGTGACGGCACCAATGCTACCTACTCTCCCAAATGACACCTCATGAGACCTTCACCCAATTATGTAGAAAAGCTGGTTGCAAAGCCAGAACATCACTGGGGATGTCAAGTTAGAACCACCCTCTGCAGGTGTTTCATTTGATAAGTCTAATCATTCCTCCAGGAGGATGAATTATGGACTGAATTCAGAGATTAACTCTTATCAAAATTAATGTATTTCATGAGGGATTAACAAAGTAAGTTCTTGATTACCTGCTCTGTTTATCAAGGTACGTCTTAAAATATTGCAAAGGTATTTTTTAATTTTTAGGCTGGCCGTTTGTTTTATCCAGAGTTCTGAGTACATGGAAAATTCAAGGTTATATTCTCAAGCATCAACAGCAGCAATAACGGACATAATGTGTCTAAATATGTTGCGCCTTCATGCAGGAGGCTGCTGCAAAATACCAAACCTCTCACTCACCGCTGAGCCATTTGGCATCTGGGTCATGGATGCGAAGGTCAGGTCCAAAAACATCCTCGATGGTTACCTTCTTCTTAAGGGCAAGGCTGTCATCTTCACCTGTCGAGTACAAAAGACAAAAAAAAAAAAAACAATTATCATAAATAAAAAAATGAACAACAGCAGTCTACATGTTAAAGGGATAGTTCAGTTTTTTTGAAGTGGGGTTGTATGAGCTCCATATGGCCCCTAAGTACGTTAGATGCAGTAGAGCATTCTCTCCTCTCCCTCAGTAAAAAATAACACCACAGTTTAAGGGTACGCTACCTATGCATGTTTTTAAGTGCATTAACTTTTCAGAAATATAATGTTTATCTGTAACTAACCGACTCACGTCACGTATTGCTCCGCACAGCAAATTTTAAATTTCTCAGTTCAAAAGGTTGCCAGTCACAATACTCGGGAACCACAGCCTTAGAGGCACAGGCAGGGCTTTCCATAAGCACCACCTGCCTGCTTCCATTTATATAACTATGTACCAAATTTAAAGAGCCTTTATGTATGATTTATTGGCTTTTTTTCATTAATGTTTTGGACACAATTATAAAAGTGAATTGACTTAAAATGTGTTATTCAAATATCCCTGTTTGAGAGGTGCACTATATCATCAGCATAATGTTGATATTGGCAGATAACAGCTTAAAAAGAGCAATATTGGTAATGAAGGACATGAAATTTCCGCAGATATTTACAGCCTCTGGTGACCCTGCTCTACCAACTTGCCAACATTTGACTGGTGACAATTCAAAGCATCAATCTGCATTTCTGACAAATGATCAGACTTCGTCCACCACTCATGTGCACAAAGGTAAATTTACCAACTTGACCTTTTTTGTTTTATGGGAAAGACAGCTAGACCTCCTGGTCTGTGACTTTTCCCACTGGCTGACTACACCTAATGTCTGTGGAAAGCCTTGCAATGTTTTATACAGTCACAAAAAATTTAAAACTAGACTCTGAAATTTACAATTACAATGATAAAGTGTTGATAATTAAAACAGTATCAGTCAAATAACCAACCAGTGAACCAGCAAGCTGATCTGTCAGTTGGTCAATTGGATGGTGCATCCGTTCATCCATCCATCTTTCTATCCAGTCTTCAATCAATCCATCCATAAGTGATTTTTGAAGACCATTTTAGAGGGGACACATCATGAAAAAACACTTTTTGGTATTCACAAGCATATGTTTGGATATCCAGTGTACCTAACAACACAAATAAAATGTGAAATAAGCCAACCCAATCCTTTTTTTGGCTGTCAACGTTTGTCTGAAAAGTCATCTCAATCAAACTTTAGCTCAACCTACTCACAAATGTAGAGGCCCTGTTGAGTCAGGATCTAATATATGTTTAGACCAAAGCAGCTATTTGAACCAGGCTGTTAAGATGTCTGTTAAAAACATACATTTCCTGCACACAATCGCAACAACTCCAGGGTTCCTGCAGCTAGCCTCAAGTGGACACTGGAGGAACTACAGCTTTTGACACTTCTGCATGGATCTCCTTGCTGCCTGATGTCAGCAACCCCCAGGGTAGAGAGAGCAGTGCTCAGGAGCCCATTAGCATTTCACAACAGGCCAACAAAGGGAATACTGTGGATAATTATGTTGAGGTGCTATGCAACAAGTAAATAAGTTCTTCTGGTTAATCCATATCATATTTTAACCAAAGCACAGACATTTCACTTATATGACTCCTTTACAAAGTTTTCCTCCAGTCTTGTGAGATCTGTCAGAGTCTTAAGATTGTGACTTTATAGTTTCTGAAGAAAATAGTTATTTTTCTCATGTGTCTGTGTCGAGGAGGTTGCAGCCACACAATAGTCCCTCATCAGCGCACAAAATTATATCTTTCTCTCTGGAGATAGCACCTCCGACAACAGCTTCTCTCTGTAGGTACTACAGCAATTTAGAAGATGGTACAAACAAGAAAGAGAGGGTCCTTATATTGCACTATTGATCTGAGAGCTTCATTTCACATCAGCCGGTGTTGTTCTTTTCAGCAGCAGGAGGGGACAACTTCTTCCATCCCTAAAACTTAAAATGAGATCTGGAGCTGACAGCTGAACCTTGACCTGGGAGTGTCTGTAAGGAAAATGATCGAGAAAGGGTGTTCAGAGGTGTCTTATGCGGCAAGTTAACTCAGAAACTAAACTGTCAGGCAGAAAATGTCAGAGTGTCTGATAGAGCAGCGCTATAGTATAAAGACACACTCTGGCAGACTTTTCAACAGGCCTCACACGGAGCCAGAGCGACAGGATCTGAGTGTTTAAATACCACATCAGGCAATGTAAAGTGTTGATCTGCTTTCAAAATCAGAGAATTTCTCTTGTCTGACAGAGTGAGTGGGGAGAGCTCTTTTGAAAATGAGGAAAATGGTATCTCTGATGTGAAGCCAATCTGACAAATGGCAGCAGCTATTACTGCATAATCATGCCCATCGAACAGCTCTGAATGGCACTGCACATTAAAAGACCCATTATATGGTGGGATGTTGACCCTGTCTCAGTGTAAAACAGGTACACAATTAGCCACAGAAACACTGTCATCTGCAAACTATGACCCTTTGTAAAGGTCAGCAGATTAAAATAGCCGGCTGTGCAGTATCAAAATGCAGAGGAAGAAAAAGAAAGAGAGGTCATTTTAGTTGTTTGGAATGAGCCTTCTCATGTGTACACCATGTGCAGACTCAGATGTGTATATGTCTGTGTGGAAATGCCTGATTTTCTTTCTCTATTTTGTTTTAAAAGCACCTTAAAAAAGAGACAAAATTCTGGATATTAGATTGTAATATGCACCATATTAAATCTGTCCAAACTAGAAGTGCTCCACAACCACAAGCTCCACCAAGACCTTTCTGACATTATTGTGGAAAATGTTGAAGATTGTACTATTGCACAATGTTAACAAATCCATTACAAATGTTCTAAATCCATCCAGGATCCAGGAGAATGTTAGTTTTTGTTTGCTGTTTGCTTCACGTGTATGAGTTGTAGAGGTTGGTCTGCTTGCTGTCGTCATATTTTTAGGTATTACGCCACAGGCAACCTTACCTGGAGTTGTAAAATCTATCTGAGAGCAGAGAGGCTCCAACCTGATTGGAATCATGTCAAAAATCTAGCATAAAATTGTCCGACATGGAGCAAGGCATAGTCATTAGTACATTTCAGGGCAAAAAATCAACATTTTGTGATTCAACTTTACTAATTAACTGTGTGTTAGGTTTGCCAAAAGTAAATAATGCAGGCACTTGTATTCTTACAGGGGCAAGTATTTCTGAACACATTACTTCAATGCTCACCTCTTATCATAAAACACATAAAATAATAAATGGCATTGCACCATCTTATATGACTAACCTTGTAAGTCCTTATGTGCACTCTCTTACTCTTTACTTTGAGGGAGCTGCTCTGTTGAATGTCTGAAAGATTGATGGGCAAGCATTTTTATTCCATCTTTCCAAGACGTTATGGGACAGTCTTCCTGAAGACATCAAGCAGGCATGTTCTACTGAGGTACTTAAAGCAAGGCCAAAAACCCGCTTTTTTTGTTGCAAATGAGCTTTGAGTTGTTTCATTGATTTTCTTAGCGTGTTTTTGATTGTTTAATCTGTTTTTAATTATTGTTTTTTTTTTATGAAGAGCGTTTTGATTGGAAGTGCTTTGTAAATAAATCATCATTACTATTATTATTATCTATCTCTTCATTGTGCTAAAATAACCTCAGTCTCCATTTGTTAGGTGGGAACTGTCATAAAGTGTTCATAGAAATGTTATTAACATCAACCTCATACTGTTATTTAAAATGAGAATCAAACAAGAACATGACAGCTCAACATAAATGAACCCTTACTGTGTCATTCAACTGTGAAAATGTCTGTTTGATTTTTAAGAGCTTATATGTAGTCTTAAATCAGGTTCATTTTTGATGACTGTTGAGAGTATGCTCATAATCACTAATGTTCAAAAAAACCTACTTCTCATGGTTCCCTGTGATACAGCTTTATTCTGTCTCTGTCTAAGATGTGGCATGATATGTGGAAATATCCCCAGTCAGTTTTTGGATTACCAGATTCCCACCAAATGTTCACCAGTAACAGCAAAATCCAGCTTGATCTGCCCTTTTGAGAGACTGATTTACCAATCTGCTGGCAGAAACTCAATTCTCTCTTTGAGGGGCTTACTCTTACACACAAAATATATTGATAAGAAAAACATCTAAATACTCTGTTAACATATAAAGCTATAATATTGGCAGTAAATATCTGCAGAAACTTCACAGGCTATGAAAAGCACATCTAAATGACACAAAATGCAACATTCCAAGTGAATATAAATGCCTGACTGTCGATGAAATTATGACTTGATTTTTTTCCCCTCAGGACTCTGACAGTGACTAAAAATATTATTACAGACATGATAAAAGATGGACCCCATCATAGCAACAGTATACTTAAATCCCTGTAATAATGTGAGTGTTATTGTGAGAATCTGTCATATTGTACATGTGCTCCTCCTAAATTAAGCTCTTATTAATATTTGCTGTTTTTCCAAGCAACTGAATAAAGTCGGTCTTATGATGACAATCAGGGTCCTTAGCAACCCATAGCAACCATTAGACATCACTTTATTTTAATTCAAATCAACAGACAAAAAGATCTGCTACTGTAATGAGCACTGCAGGCTTCATTTTGTAATTTTGCATGGTCAAGTCTTCACATTTACATAAACACATGGATTATAAACATGCATACAAAAGAGACCTTGTTTCAGACTGTTTAAGAACCAGATTCTATTTAGAAACATTAGTGAACACTGATTTACACCACAATAAAAATAAAATTACATGCTAGACATAAATTAAGACATTTCAAAGCACTTGGGGCAGTATTTTCAGCTGTAATGAAGTATAAACTCTGTCAGCCTTATCCTGTGATTGTCCATAACTTTGTGTATCCTGAAACACTTCCTCTGGGGATTCATTTTGGAAAACCATTGCCTACTTTCAGTTTCAGCATATTTATGTCAAATGTCAACACTATCCAAATTCTCACTCTCCACAAAAACTACAGATGCCAACAACAGTCTGGTTATGTGAAGGGGGAGATAAGGGTTGTTCTGTGGTTGTAGTTAGGGCTCATCAAGATCATGGTTAAGTAATAATAAAAACGAAATTGTAGAATGATGTAGTGTGTATGTGTGTTTGTACATACTGGGAGTCAGCAGGATGACAGAGGTGATGATCAGGGAACAGATGATGAGGATGACCAGCAAGGCGATGGCGATTCCTTTCCAGTTTCTCTGTGGAGGAGCACTGCCCACCAGGTCCTGAAACACAGCATGACAAATTAGATAAATACACGTTCACAGGCAGAATATACAATTCAGTCCCTTTAAAAGTATGTATGCAACCGATGATTGTTCTTTCCCCAGACTCTATGTTGTATTATAAAAAGTGATGACTCTGAGGCAGTAATTTCATACTTTTTCTGCTCAAAGCACAACTATAATCAAGCAAAAATCTCACTCCATGTTCATACCCATGCAATTTTCTCTTGAACATTTGCTACAGTGCTTATTTTTAGGCCTATCTTTTTATTTCTAATAACAATGGGCAAACAACTGCATTACTCAAGAAATATTCAAACTGGTTCTTATGATTTCAACACAGGCGTTAACAATGGATTATTTCTTTAAAGGGAACCCTGACTGGGAAGACAAATAGTCATAAATATGCTTTAGTGTTTATCTAATACTAGAATGTGTTGTGAAAAAAGCACGAAGAATTGTTATTTCTTTAAAAATTGCAATATTTGTAACCTGCGGACGCCGCCATTGTTTTACGAGCGCAATGCATGCCAGGTGGATGACGTGTAAGGGTTGCACTGTGCTGTTCATGAAGACGTGCTTGAGGAAATGCCATAGGCAGGAGATGCTGGGTGTTCTTCTCGAGGATGTCAAAAACTCGCTCCTGCAGATGTAGCTGATGGCGAACCATCGAGCATGACCACGATCATAGAGGAGGCTGACAACGAGTCTGTAGACCTACGGACTGCTGTGTTGACTGATTCATCTGCAGGAGTGAGTTGTGACATCCTCGCAGGAGAACATCCAGCGTCTCCTGCCTATGGCATTTCCTCCAGTGGACTTCCCTCGTTTCCCGAGGGCGTTTTGTCTGTTTGTGTGAGAAAACTGTAGGCAAGGCATTTGGCTTTAGTCTATGTAACTAGCAGTGCCTGTGAGCTCTTTCAGCAGCTTGGCTCAGCTAAACGCATCAAATGCATCTGGAGAGAAGTGGCGAGAACATAGCTGCGGGTCCTTTAGAAATTGTGTACGCCCACAAGCAATTTCCCACTCCTTTCTTCTCTTCTTGTCACTGGTGAACCTGTGTAGACTGACATCACTCCCCTTGTTTCCCTTTGACTGAAAATTGCACCCAAAAGTAGCACAATGTGGCATTATTATGGTATTCTCGCTCCTGATAGCCAGTGAGTAAACGTAGCGGCTTGGCACAGTGCAGCCCTATAACGTCATCAACCCAGCATGCATTGCGCTAGTAAAACAACGGCTGCGTCTGTAGGTTAGAATATGTGTTATAAATTGCAATTTTTAAAGAAATAACAATTCTTCGTGCTTTTTTAACAACACATTCTTTTATTAGATAAACATTGAAGCATATGTATGACTATTTGTCTTCACAGCCGGGGTTTTTTTTAACAAAGGGGATTCATTGAGTTAACAAAGTTTTCTGTCTTTCAATGATCTTATGAAGCTCTTTCCCTCCCAGGGGGGCAGGGAGGCCTTGATAATGAAGTCTGAACTGATCGGCTGCCCAAATGAGAGATGGGAGGGAGAGGCAGGAGTTACAGGCTGCAGAGTTTCAAAACAGTCATGGCATCTGCATGTGACGAGCAGAAAACACACATGGTGGAGGCTGTATATAACACAATAAAAGCCAGGAATTTAAGAAAAGCATTTTAAGAAGCATTTCGTTTAATAGACAAAGCACATTTCTTTGTGAGCTGAGAGTTTAGTAAAAGGTGTCATGTTCCTCTGCCCCAAGGCTCCTTGGACATGGGACCTTTGAAGCAGTATCAACTGACTAACACATTTGTGAATTTTGGGGTTCAAAAAATGCAGAGCAGGGTCTGTTCTGATATTTATCACAATCTTGTTTCTTTGTAATGGATTTTTTTAAATTATTGAATTTGCAGTTGTATGTAGAAATTAAAGCATGTAAAATAAAATAGTCAATTAAAACAAGCTCATTTGTCAGAGCTGCCGTATAACACACAGTACCACAAATTCCCAATATACACTGAGATACACACCAGTGTGCCCTGCCCCTGCTCTCAGGTGATGAGATTTTTTTTTTATTTGGATGCACAGCATCATGGAGATGATCATATCATGCATTTAACAGATGCATGTTGTCCTGCAGTATTTGGAGCCAGAGACTGGCCAGAGTACAGCTCATTCTCTGCCAGACAGATGTCCAAAACTCAGCCTCTTGTATGCAGCAACCCGGCCTCCTCCAGCTGCTCCCCGCAGCTCGTTCACCGAGAGCCCCTGCAGCTCTGCCTGATAGCCAGAGAGCAGCTTCGCCTTCAAAATACACCGTGGGCACAATAATGAACCACTCTCCTCACACAGCCCAGCAGATGGTAGATGGTTAATCAGTCCTATTCCAAACACATATAAACTGAAAAAATCCACTGAGCACACAAAACAAAGTAACAGAAGAAGTGCTAGTGGCAGCAATCAGGTGTCCTCTGAAGGCTGCAAGATACTCAAACACAGATCAAGAGGCTCGTTTTCGAGAATTTAATTTGAGACTTGGATGAGTGGTTTCACAATAACACTGAATTACCCAGTCCTTGACACACTATGCCCCTTTCATAGCAACACAAACAGACATGTCATGGGAAAAACTGCAGATTCAGGTAAAACGAGTGCAACCCCCCACAGCTGAGAAAATAAACCAGAGCATGAAGTCCTGAAACTGCATTTTCTCTTGTGACCACTTGTAGCCGGTTCTGAAAACAAGTCACTTCTCATAAGGTCCTGTATAACGTAAACCTACCCCTGGTGGTTGCATACATCTAAAAGGTGTGTGCAAGAATCGCAGTGTTTCGTCAGGAGGGGCTGGGGGCGCTTTATGTTGTAGGGGGATTAGTTGATATATTTCATGCCTCCTTGCTGGTGACAGCCAAGGCCAGAGACATAATGCCCCAAACACATGTTCACACAGGCCTGTTCTTGGTCAGCCTTGATCAACCGTTGCCTATAAATGCATTACCTAAATGATACCTAAAGGATTTTCATTCAATCAGCATAAATATTAATTTTCTCTGACAAATCAACTGCTTACATTTTGGAGGTCATGGGAAAAATGTCAAGGTCAGTGCCGCATCATCATCTTGTGCTTGTGAGTGTGATCTTTTAAACATTATTCCACACAAATGCTCAGAGTAATTTTCTCCAGACCTTACACAAATGTTCCTCATCATTCAGGAATGAACTTTGAGGCCAAAGGTTAAAGTCATCAAGTACCATGACCATCCTTTGCTTCCGGATGCAATGTTTTAAAGGAAACCTGTACTGATTTTGAACTAGCACTGCAAGGCTAAGAGTTTTACAGTGCATGTGTGTTTTTTATAGGAATAATAGCTTGTCATGTATCCACTTGTCATGTATTCACAGTTTGAAAACTGACGTTTCTAAAGCTTCAACCTGCACTTTTGCATTTTTTCTGTACCTTAATGCCCTCAGTAATGCCAACGCAGGGTCCAGTCTGAAGAGGGGCGGCGTCACATCCAAACACCTGGAGTGAAATCAGCAGGTGATCAGGAAACAAAGTGTGCAGACTTGTAGAGCTGCTACATGGCTTGAACAGTGGACATCAGGGGGTCCCTCTGTGGTGATTTAACACTGTTAAAAGCCAAGGTGTGAATGTTAAGGAGCTGCAAGTTTGACTGCATATTCATCTTGAAAACACCCACTGATGCCGCTTGTAAGACCTGCAACAGCCCAAGGGATTGTTGCTGGATTTCACTGATCTCTGTGCAGGTTCTCAGTTATCCAGCTCATGGTTATCCAACGCTGATCAAAGTCACAACTGGACTGGTTCAGATTCTTGAACATGTTTCGCCTCTTCTCAAAAAGGCTTCTTGAGTTTTAAGTTGTGTCACACAAGCAAAGCAATGTGGTCTATGCCATTCGGTGCAACCAGGTATGCAACAATCTGTACATCGAGGAAACCAAACATCTACATAAACGCATGGCACAGCAAAGGAGAGTCACCTTCTCTGGACAGTACTTAGCTGTTTACCTACATCTTAAAGACACAGGATATTCTTTTGAAGGCAAGAACTTCTCCATCTTATTCAGAGAAGAATTGTTTGAGAGAGGTGACAAGGGAGCCATTTTTGTTCAGCTTGAGAAACCATCACTTAACAGAGGTGGAGGGCTAAGACTCTTTCTATCCCCTACATATAATGAATAATGCTGATGAAGGGATGAAACTTTTTAAATAAGCGCTCCTCCTCCTCCCTGAAGGAGGATTTATTTTAACATCAAGACTTTAGTTTTGCATCTCTACTTATTTTTAGAAATATTTTTTATAGATCACACTTTCTCTTCAAAGCTTTATCCCCGAGAGGCAATATTTGTGTGATGACACATTCATGAGCTAAATTATGTTTCAGTCGGTATAAAGGTTAAAGCAAACACCACAGAAGTTTGATGTATATTATTTAAGAACCCTGGACGGGACACTTGTGCAGAGTTGAAGGAAAATCATTGACAGCATTTTCAAGATACTGCTCTTACAAACAAGGGGTAAACATGAGGCCTGATGACTTTGACCTTTGACCAATGACCTGTGGCTCATCCTTGAGTCAGAATGGACACTTGTGCAATGTTTGAGGAAAGCCCTCACAGCGTTAAACTATTACACACACAGGATGTCCCAGATGGACAGGTAAAGTCAACGGTGTAATCAAATACTTCACTTTCTTAACCGAAACCCCTGACCTTGTTGCCATGTCATCAAAACAGCTTATGTGTCTACTATTGAAATTAATTTGTACAAACTCAAATACTGAATTGTCTCTAAAATAATTTATTTTCAGTATAACTCAAAATAAAACCTTTGTTACTGTTTGTTATAGTTAAGCCATAGCATGTAGTTTAAAAAAAAAAGTCCAAGAATGAATCTACCAATGGCATAACCTTTAACTTAAAGAGTTGTATAGTTCCTATCAGAGTTCAGGGTTTCCATAATGATTAATTCTGGCCTGCTTAACAGTGCATGCCCAGGCAGGCACGCACACTCACATATGCACATTAATCTCTCTGGCCAGAACTGTTGAGAGTGAGCAGCTCCAGCCACCCGCATCCGTCCAGCTGCTGATAGCCTTGTTACCAATTAGACCTGGTGTCTCTCTGCCTACACTGAGAGGTTGTCCAGTGTGCAGCGGCTCAGTGAACCATCCACAAGGTAATGAGGGGTGTGTGTGTGCATGAGTGTGCACGTAAGAGGGAAATGGATGACTCAACTCTTAAGGAGGGATTTTACTATTCTTTGGAGTTAAATATAAATAAACTCAAATGTAATAATTAAAATGTTTGTGTGTGCTTCCGCTGCCCGTGCATCAGCTGTCTCCTCTCAGTTTGTCTCACAGTGTAGCGAATCAATAATGAAGGCAGTGAGTATACATAGCAAAACAGCAGGCACATCAATAAGCTGATTTATTGCTGCAGAGGTAAGGAGTTTCGTGATAAGGTGCATGGACGTGTATGCTGGATTCATAAGATATTAATGTCAGAGTGTTATCGTACTCTAAAAGACGAGACCTGCTGGTGAAGACGCCTGTGTTACAGACTCACCTCAAACCTCTGAACAAGCTGTAAAACCAAAGCAAGGAGGTGCTCTGACAGGCATGCAGATAAACGTCTTGTTTGTGCATCCACCTGTTTGTTCCTCCATATATCTGAGCAAAGAAATGTCTTGTCATAGGTGAGGGTAGGCGATTTAAATGCAATCTAGGGCTGAACAAAATACAATATGAAACAAGCTAGTCTGTGATTTCTGTTTAGTATAGCAGCTTTCATGTAAGAGGGTCACAAAGTACTTTAAGAAAATTAAGATAATGTGAAATTAAAACAATACATATATCATAAAAAGAACCAAAACATAGAAGAGTTGCAAATGAGACAATTAAGTTGGATGTTCAGAAGCCATTTTGAAAATATGCCTTTGTCTAATTTACCTGACACACTGAATGGGCTGTTTAGGAAGGACCAGTAGGAAGATCCTAAGGGCCCATGACTGACCAGGCCCTCAAAAACATAGTAGATCAGTATTTCACTTCGTATTGTACTATACTATACAACTATACCATACTATAGTGATATGCAGTCAGTATGTCAACATTATTTTTTGCAGGAGATGTTTTAAGCTTCTTTTTTTTATTCTTCATTACCTAAATACCAAATGTTCTTGTTTTTTGTTGCAAACAAGCCATACTCGGGTATTTGTAGCATTGCCCACCTCTTATTAAAAACATTTTTATAAAAAAGGCCCTCACGAATATTTATTAGGAGACCTAAGTTTTGTCTATGCATTTTGCTGTACATCTGAGGGTCAAAAAGAATGAAAATGTCTAAATAAACAAAATGGTGGCTGAATAAGACAAGTATATCGTCTGCAAATGTATTTCATGCATGACAGAATTATACGGTCAGAGATGACTGAGCACTTGTTATATGATCAATAAAATGTTTAATAATAAAATGGTTGGGATGCAATAAAGGTATTATCTGTGCATTATTTGATTTTTCACATATTCAATAATTCAGCTAGAGTGTTTTTTGTAAAGCTTATTTGTGTCTTAAACCTGTGTACTAAGCCAGACTAAGCCACTAATGCGCCAATAGATAGCCAAATTTTGCTTCTTGCCATTGTGACACACTTTTCTAAATTTTACTAACAAATAAACAAAATTTGAAAAGTGCTTTGCTTAAAAATATGACAAATCTCATTAGGTTTACATACTTTTTGATACCATCTGTCATTAAAATACTTAGAGATTTTATCATTTTAAAACAAGACGTGTGTAAGAGTATCAAGAATTGATGCCTTCATGTTGGAGATGTTGCCAACATTATTATTCAATAAATAGCAAGTAGGACTTATGATATGACCTAAATTTGGGTGTTGTGGACTTATATTTTAGTTTCTGTGATATCAAACAGGTCACCTGATATCGGCCAGAACCATGTCTTAGGGTACAATTCTGGTACTGTGACAACCGTTTGCCATTTTTTATAGAGAAAATATATGTCATGAATAACCTTTCAGCTAAAAATATGACGATGTGATTTGGGGGCCTGTCGTCTAGCCGTTATGTAGCTTCTACCTCATCTATGGGCTCAAATCTTTGGATGTAACAGCCGGGTTCACATCAGCAAACACAAGAAATGTGTCTCTCAGCTGATTATTTTCACTCATTCTGATGCCAGTCCAGCAGGCATGTGAGTAAACATTTTGTTATTCATTCTTCCTTTCATGCTCATTGTGCTGTAGTACACATGGCACTAGGTGAGATTATTCCAGACAGCCTTCCATCCTAACCTTAAATACATCTCCCACATGCCCCGTGGGCTAATTCAGGCAGTGGAAATGTAGGATGCAGACAGCCTGTCGAGCCGCAGTAGCTCCTCTTTCCATGCTTGGCATTTCGGTAAACAGACACCCGCTTATTCAATCAGAGGTCAGGGAGCTTTTCCACAATTCAGATCAATAAAACAATCAAATGCTGTTGGACGGCTGCCTTTTTCACCGTGAGGTCTGTGATTGAACAGCATCCAGCTGACACAGATACAACCCTTAACCTTCACTGTCAATAATCACGGATATATAACACCAACTTGAAGACGACTTGATCAATGCTTATCGTACTTCCTGTGACAAGCTAAGTAGTGGTCAGCAGAGCAGACGGGAAAATAGTCTCAGTTATTTTAACCACCCACAGCATTTACAAAAAGTAATAATGAATAGAAAGGAACATTAAAACTAAGCAGCAGGAGTTCTGATTACATCCTTGAAGCATAAAATTGAAACTAAGACGGTGTAATTAAGGTGTATTGATGAAATTCAGTTGCTTAAACTCTTTTCTGCTGTTACAAAGGCACAAATTTATATCCAAGAGAAGTCATAATTTAAAGGTAGGCAGTAAATTGTCTGTATAATTCTGAGTTTGGAGAAAATCTTCCATGTTGTACAGACAAAAAATGGAGGTTACATTACTCATCTCTACCACTGCTGACTCAGTCTTTTGGTATTACAGAGGCAGATAAAAGAGATGCTTGTCTGAGGATGTGTTGATTGATGACACTAAAAGAAGGGAGGAAATCTAATAAGAGGAAAGAGGCAATTGAATTTAGGAAAACTTCCATAGAAGAAATATCAGAATACAAGCAAGCTGCATGTTTATTTGATGTATTGTTGCAGAACGTGTCCACCCCTTTAAGACCACAGTGTACCCATCCTCTAATGGCTACTTTCAGCAAGAAAACACACAATATAACAAAGCTCAAATAATCTCAAACTGGTGTCTCGAACATGTTACCGAGTTTCCTGTACTCCACTGGCCTCCACAGTCACCAGATCTTAGTCCAATAGAGCACCTTCTGGGTGTAGCAGAATGGGAGATTTCCACCATGGATGTGCAGCAAAACAAATCTGCAGCAAATGCATGATGCTCTCATTTCAATGTGGACCAAAATCTCTGACGAATGTTTCGTGCACATTTTTGAATCTATGCCATGAAATATTAAGGCAGTCCTGAAGGCAAACAGGCGTCCAGCTCGGTACTGTGAAGGTGTGCCTAATAAAGTGGCTCATGAATATATATCCTTTCTGACTTAAAAATCTCAGGATGTCCAAGGGGCCAGGAAGCATCACAAAGGTGAGGGATGTCTGGGTCAACCTGCTTAGGCTGTTGCTACCATGACAGAGTACAGAGTAAGTGGAAGAAAATGGATGGATGGATGGATGGATGGATGGATGGATGAATGGATGGATAAATGAGAGTTCTTTTACTTTATTTTTTGGGCCAAAAATATGTAAACTGTCACATTATCTTTTCCCTTTTTTATAAATAAAAGTTGTGTTTTTTTGCTTTAGAGGTTCACAGTATAGACATCAAATTTAAACTCTGTTATGGTCAACTATTATGCCTGACTGCACTATCATCTATTTTGAGAATGACAGAAACAATGCATGTAATTCCTTTCTGTAGTAGTTATTGATGTTACTGATGCTTTCAGGTGTGAGCCTGACTTCCATGATTGATTATCTAGTAAATTTCTACTTAACGTTTATAAAATCCAAAAACTTCCACATTAATTTGTAGTTTTGATGTTCAAGTGGTGGTTTTGGTTTTTTGAAGTGGGAATGCTGGAAATATAATTGCCAATAAAGCAACTGGTCACCTCTTCCTCTGAGGGGAGGTAATGGGCATAGACACAATGCAGTAAATGGTGCCACCAAAAGCCTCATAATAACCCCAATTTTAGGATAACATGATGTGACAAAGGAGTTATGTATCCATTTGCCAGCAACGCGCAGCTTTCCTCTCATTAGCTGTGCAGGTCATTGGTCTCCAGAAGCAACACCATACACTAATTTAACTAAAACTGAACTAAAGGAGGGACCCATCTTCTAAATATCAGATTTACATCAGTTTGTACTCTTATGACCACTAATTGATCCTGCAGCATGCTGACCTGAACAGCTGATGAGAGGAAAGCAGTGCTTTGCTGACAGAGGGATACATATATGGCATCACAAAATAGCTCCAAATGTAGGGGCTTTGTAGAGAAAAGGTGAAACGCTAAAACAAAATGTTACTGTTACTGGCATCTTGTTGAGCTAACGTAGTTTGTTGTGTAGTTTTACCCTAGAAATGGGGTAATTACAAGGTTTTCTGTGGCACCATTTACTGCTATATATCGCCTCGTGTTTGTACCCATTAATCTTCCCACAGAGGCAGAGCTGGCCAGCTGATTTGTTTGCAAATATATTTACTAGTGTCATGGGCCTTGAGCAACAACACTTCAAAAAATCCTTGAACATTTTTAATGTGTGACATTGCCTGAGGCCAAATCAGTCATATTAGCTGAGTAAAAACTATACTTGAGTATCAATACTTAAAATTTGTAGGGCTTTGAAATATAAGGCCCTCCGCATCTAATAAGCATTTCCTGTTTCCCCATAGACTTTCTGTCAGATCAAAAGAGGTAAAGATCAAGTATTCCAATAATTACAGCTATTTAGAGTTCCTATGATACTTAATCGTCTTTTGAGGTATTTCTTATTGATTTTGAAACTGAATCTGGAACATCCTCTACTTATTTCAACACTCTCTGTGTAAAAGCCATCTGTATCACCAGGCTTGTATATTTTTCTTCAATTAATTCAGTTATTGTGTTTCTTTTTGAAAACACAAGAGCCTGCCTCCATTCTGAACCTTTGAATTTAAATCTGACTGAAAGTAGCTTGTATATTTCATAACAGAACTGTTGTCTCTTCCAATCCACCGTTATTAAAGTGCCTTAGCTGTGATTGCTTCATCCCTGCAGACTGCATTATCCCTGTGTGAAAAGTGGAGCATTTCTCCCACCTACTCAAACACAAAACAAAATGCAGCTCCATACCAACACTGGCTGAATTTCTCCTTACAGAAAATTTACAAAAATCATCAGGATCTCTCTGTATAGATTCCTGCAAATTAAAACCCAAAAGAAACGAACAGAATCTGACTTCAGATGCAATGTTTGATTTCCCCAACGTTCAGCGAGTTAAAGAATATAAATGCCATATAAACTTGAGGGTTCCCTGGACACCGACTTTTGTAGGGAGCTCTTAATGAGGTAGAAGAATGTCTGAAAGCAAATCCTGACCTTTTGGCATTGTTTTATCAGACATGGTGAAATGTGTGCATTAAGCTTTCCCTCATCCTGTGAGAGTGCGTAAGGAGCAGGCGTATATGGGTTACAGCTGATAACAATAAAAGCTGCATCAATAAATAAGAGCTGGATGCATTTTCACCTACAAACAAACCATGTGCATTCAGATACCAATGACTCTGAAGAGAAGAAAATCCCATGAGGGGAAGCCTTTTTTCTATCCATTTGTTACTATTTTCACTCCATTTTTGAGACAAAGAGGCTATAAGCATAAAGCATTTTTTAAGGTCAAGCTTTCTTTCTCTGCACTCTCTCCCTCTCTAATCCTCCCTCCCTCCCACTTTCCCTTTGTCTAACCAGCTTTGTCTGTTTTCGCTGCTGAAGTGTGAAATGGATCTTTCCTGATCTCTGAGCACCTGGTTTCCAAGGGAACCAAGAGAGTCATTTGAGTCAGATTCAGTGAAGGGGCTGCCGGCTGCTGTACAGTACAGTAGAGGAGACCAGCGTGATGTGGGGCTTACAAAATTAACAAGAGGGGCTCAAGTGCAGACACATGAGGGGAATACAGACATCTGAAACAAAAGCAAACTTCAACCCTCTGAAGACATCCGACACTGGACACACAATATATAGTTTGTCTCCCTGCTGTAACGTAGTAGTACCATCTGAGAAACTCCAGAGTGAAGCTGTAGCCTGTGGACACGCAGGTAAACTTTTCCTCTGGAGCGACATCAATAAATCATGGGCATTCATGAGGGAGATTAAGAATTCATGCCAGCTGGCTTTTGGTTCATGGATAGATGGAAGGACATCAGGCTGCCTCTGTTCACACAGACTGTTGTCCACTCATAAAAACATGAAGTGTAAGGATCAGACTGGACTAAGGCAAACACATGAAGTCTTTTTTTAGCTCTTTTACCTCATTTATGTGGCCTATACCCAGACCTGACCCTGTTGATGACTCCTGACTCTTAAGGACTGATGGGTTTGGTGGGCAGCAGTTTTAATAGAAGCTTTATTGTCATTGCATTAAATACAGTGTACTTACACAACAAAATGTAAGGTGCTACTCTGGACAGTGCTTAAAAGAAAATAAAGAAAAATAGTCTCAACAAATAAGCAAATAGAAAATAGTAAAAGGCAAAAAAAACAAGACACCTGAAGGGGCACTAAAAAGTTGTTGCCTCAGGACACTGAGCTTTGTTAATCTGGCCACATAAATTATATTAAGCTCTGACAAAATGGGGACATTTCTGTGAAGCATCTTGAAAACCAAAACCAACACAGTAGATATGGTCAAATAGAAATTCATACATTATTCTGTAGTTATTATTCTCTGTTACAGGTATTTGTTACAGTGGAAGAACTGGAGAAATGTGAATAACTAAAAGGGGGAGTTCGGTTCCTGTTGCTCATGTAACATGTAAGGAGAGAAATACATTACGTAAAGGGGGGGGGGGTCAGTTCAATTCACTTTAAAGAGCTATACTAGCATGAATGTTGTGAAACAGGGTTGTCCAAACTGTAGCCAGGGGGTTAATTGCCGCCCATGGCCTATTTTTAGTTGGCCCACTGCAGGTTGTAAGAATGAAAGTAAATTTGGCCTGTGGTGGAACTTGTGCTTGACTGGTGAATAATATGAAAATGATTATGGCATTAAATGGCAGAACAAATGGAAAACAAATTGAAAAAAGGCAATTAAATGAATTTCAGTTTTTTTTAAGTTTCATTGGTAAAGCTTGATAAAGCAACAGGGTTTTAAGCATTGATATATTTCAGTATCAGAATTTCCTTTAGGCTCCTCTTTGGACGGAGATGCAGATGATTTATGGTGCTTTCAAGCTTATTACAGATCTATGGACCTCTGCAGGCCACACTTAAGCTTGTACATTTTAGCTTGCTTTTAAATAATTTGCTTTTTCCTTTTGTTTAGTGCATAGTTGGGGGAAATATTGGGAAATCCTTCCCCTTACACAACTCCCAGGATAAAAATCTGAAGCCATATGGATAGTGTCATATATTATTAATGTGTTTGGATCAATCAATAAAAAAAGTCTTCTTCATCAAAACATTGGTGAGCAACAGGCTTGCCAATAATTTTGTATTGCTAGAATCAGGATAAATGATGGCCATCACTGTTATTTAAATTCTATTATAGTAAGTAGGATTCCGATCAAGTAAAAAAAAATAATGTCAGGATTAAGAGACTTCTGTTTGGTGCTACCATTTCTGTAGACAAGCGTTCAGTGGCATTAATCAGCTATCTGCTCCTGTCTTGGTTTTCTCCCTGAGATGAGGCTCTAATAAAGAATAATTTGGACTTGTCAATGCCTTGGCTAATGCATCCACTTGAAACATGACAATCATCATGCAACAAATAAAAGAATAATCTACTCTGAACAAAGGATGGCAAGCAAGGCCATCAGTTTCTCCACAGTGAAAAGCAGAGGGAAGAATTTCATGCTCTCCAGAAGAGTGTTTCATAAGTGTGTGCCTTCATGTAATCAATAGTGGTTTTGTGTGTGGACCACATGTGCAACTGATGTAAAGCTCTACTGCCAATTGTATAGTCAATCCACTGTGCTATCCTCTCAAATAAAGGCAGAAAAGCCCCCCAAAAAATCTTAGAAATAAATAAGATTGATTCAACAACCATTTGGGCATTGGAACCATTTCAAAAGTATTGATTTTGCACCTCTTAGGAAAAAAATACCCTATTATTTTTATAGATTGGTTACAGAGCATGCTAAAAGAACATCCCTAACTTTGTGGCTCTGATTATAATAATATGATCATTAATATATGCTTAATATTCAGGCAACATTATGCATTATGACTTACTGAGTGTGTGACTTTTAGTGAAATGTTAGGTCTCTCCATTTCCTCTGGACTCAAACTCCTTTGAACAATATATGGCTCCTTCCCGGCTGAATGCTCCTTGATGCTTGTGGTTTACAGTTTTCTTTCTCTTTCTAATGAGCAGGTTGTGCACAGTGGGACACTTGGTCTTTTTCTATGTTGGAGGCAGATGCTTGCTGCAGCTGGAAAGAGCTCATAGGAGCAGTTAAACTGAAACAGACAAGTTGCAGTCTTTAACACAAAAAGAATGTGAGGAAAGATGCATAAACTCTACAACAGAAGCTGACAACAGTTTCGTGTTTCCCAATAACTGAACCATCTTTAATGTTACATCAACAGGCTTTCTTATATTGTATTTTTGCACAAAATCTTTACTTTCTGAATGAATAGTCACAGACATGATGTAGACAGTAATAGTAGTAGTAGCAGTAATGGTAGTAGTAGAAGTAATAGTAGAAGTAGTTGTGGTTGCACTTGCATCACTAAAGGCCTGATTGATTCATGGTTTCAGGGAAGTGAGAACAAGATGAGTGCATTGTGCTGTTCTTTCAAAACAAGTCAAACTAACATTAAATGATTTAAGCTGCTGCCTTTTATGCCATTATCTGATTTCACCTGTGAATCAATTATTCAACACCTAAGGAGAAGCTTTCTTTCTGTCATGCCTCAGACTTTCTAACTCTCACAGTCAGCTCCACTATTCAGTTTGACAGTTTGAGTTGAATTTCACCAAATCAGTGCGTCTTCTTAAAATATGGTTCAAGTGTCACTGTATAAATAGGTATTAATCAGGCTGTAGTATGAGGCTTTAAGGATGTAGTTTAGCCTCTAAATGTGTATGTACGTCCATCTATATACATCTTCCATCAGCTACTTTTAGCTTTAAAACTTGTCCAAAGTGGGGCTCCTTACAGGCCAGCAGTCACGTCTGCCTCTTGGGTTTTGGTATGAGTTAAACAGAAAAAGTTATATGAAGGCGATATTTTAATGTGTAACTCCCAAAATCTAAAGACTCACAACACTCACCTACGTAAAAGGGAAAACAAGTCAGTCTTGCAGAAATAAGTTTATAATAGTAATAAAGATGAAAGTCTACAGTAAGGATAGCACATCTGCAAAGCCACGCTCCGAAAGCTCAGTGCCAGGACAGGCATGCTTACACTCAAAGTAATGCAGTATGTCTCATCAGTGTGAGCGCACAGAAACCTTGAGGGAGTCCAACTTCACCTTTTCTGAGGAAGTCATCATGGGACTATGTTTTAAGTCAGGACACATTTTAAATTTGCTGCGATAATGTTTCAAATGTTTCATCTCATACATTGAAGTACACTAGGCACAGATGATGCTAATGCAAATGTTTTCAGTCCTGTTGGCAATTTGCTATTAGGGTTGGGAATATATAAGGTTTTATGACACCAATACCATTATAGATTCTGCTTTTCCATCTGGTTCTTTAACAATTCTCTTATTTATTCTAATCAATATTTGATTCCCACCTGCTGTTGTCCTTAATGTACACTGTGATCTATAAATTCAGACAAGTTTGTTTTCTGTTGTGCAGTGAAGGTTCTAACAAAGCTTTAAATGTCAGTATTAAATACCTGCAACTCATTTTATAAGGCATATTTCAAAATAAAGTCCTTTTTCTACCAACAGAGTTACTGGATGATCTAACAAGCTTTACAAACAGAGAGAGAATTCACAAAATAAGCACATATTTTGGTCTGGTTCTGACTCGTTTCTCTGTTTGTTATCTCCCTCAAGATGACTCAGCGTACTTGTAGTCACTGACAGTCATGATAAGAAGATAGATTTTATTATGTCACAGTTATTTTGATAGCTCCAAAATGCACCTTAAACATGACTATTGACCAAGATACATTGTAGCCAATGACATCAGCAGTACTTCTGTCATGCACTGAAGCGAAGTGACATGATTATAGAGTGGTGCAGGAATGAGTTCAGAAACATGGAAGTGAGTTAGGATTTAGCAATTCCTGGCTCCCAAGGCTGAAAGTATATCGGATTAAAAAATATCTATTTCAGATAAATAAATTGAATAAGGTCGATGATGAAGTCATGTATACAAGATTTTAGCTTTTAATTTGAAATTATTTAACTATGGGTTTTAAAGTGATGTGTGTTTGAAAGGACATTTGCTAAAGAATTGCTGAAAAGGACAACAGAAACTATGGTAATTCATCATAAGCTTTAAAAATATTGCAGCATGGCAAAACAGCTGAAATGGCCATGAGTAGTTACTATCAAGCCTCCATCCAACTATAAAGAGACGCGTTATTACATCCTTTGTGATTTTTGTCAATGTTAGGACACTAGCCAGATGCATAAGTCAGAACGAGGTGTTAATAGATTAAGGATGAGGATATTTGATACCAGCTGCTATACTATCTTTGGCTTAAAATGATCTTCATAGCTCAGGTAATGTCTGTATGTAGGCATTTATTATGGAATAAGAGGGATTTTCTCCTCCTTTAAAAAGGAAATCATCCAAAAGTAAAGTTTTCAGAAATATCTTTGTCCACAATAAAAACACACAACAAACAACAAACCATAGTTGTCCCAGCAGTGGTACAATCTAACTTATGACCATGCGAACTAGTGTTAGCAGGTATCCTAGGAGATGTTTCTTTTTCTAGATGTCAATCCAAAACACATCTGATGATTCAGACGAGAGTATGAAAAGCATTCAAGAGTACTCTTGTCAGTTTCAACATCTGTAGTAACTATGGCAACTGCAGACACAGGCAGCCATGGGTCATCCAATCACACATTTACCCCTGTAACAATAACACTGGGTCTCATTCAAAACATTGTCTGGGTTTTGTTGTCGTATGAAAAGCAACACTGTGAGGGAGAAGCTTTAAGTGTATATGTGGGCATATGAAAAGTCCAATTAGTGGTGTTGAAACCATTAAAACGTATGCAGTGTATGCCACAGCCCTAAACTCACGTAAACAGAGGAGACAACATTGGGCAGTGACGTCAAGCAGAGGAAAAACCTGTGCAAGGTGTGATGTTTTGAGTCAAAAACTAAGTTTAGCCTCTACAGGAACACTGTAAACAGGCTTTTTTGAAAATCTTCATCCACACAGGACATTTTGAAAATGTGCATTTTACCTCAAACTCCATGTGCATCAGTACAGAGGGGTAAAACATATGAGAAGCTTTTTTCCTGAATAACCTATGTGTGGACATGGTCACAGTAATTACACTATGGACAACGTAAACACAGAAAGAATCACAAAGTATGAAGCAAATGATCGCCTCTCTGGTATCTTCAATTGTCTGGCACAAGAATTATATGTTCTCTGAGTCTGCTGCTCATTTGTGCCTTCGTATGTCAGAAGGTGCAACAGGAAATGGTTTCTTCTTCCAAAAGATCAAGTTTACAGAGCTTGAAACCCGAATGTCTAGTGTGGGGTAAATCGCATTTTTGAAGTTGTCTTTCTGGTTTGTAGCCTGATCCATAGCACACTCTAATACACATGAGCATTATGAGCATTTATAAACTGGTGATTTCCTGATTTTATTTTTCCCACTTCTTTACTTCCTGAATGAAGTTGCTTCATGACTTTGCTTTCGAACATGGCTCTCACTAAATGAAGAGTTTTGTGCTCTATTGTAAAGTGCCTTGAGGTAACGGTTGTTATGAATTGGCGCTATACAAATAAAGATTGATTGATTGATTGATTGATAAATATGAATCATTTTTTCTGGATGACCCTTTAAGAAGTTAAATATTTGAAGGTATATTTAAACAGGTGGTGAGGGAATCCCTCCTTCTTCATGTCGGAGAAATATTGGAGTGTATTCTTTAAAGATTAGAGGTAGGAATCTCAGGTAAAGCCTTAAGGTTAACAAAGTAAACTGTGCCACTGTGGTAAAAAGTAGAAAACATGGAGTGATATTTTCGTGGAGTTTTGTGGCTTTTTATTGGTCCATGTAAGAATGAATGACATGACTAACTGAGTGTGTGAAAGGGTAGTACAGTAAAAATAGGGTGCTGTTAATTCCTGCTGGCTCTTTTAACAGGAAAAAGGAAAGACTGAGGAACAGAAAGTCTCTTCTCAGAGGATGTGAATTAATGCCCGCCTCTGGAAAAATGGTACAGAGATCTTTTGTTATTCACAGTGCAGCATCAAAAATAAGGCTGTTTCAAATCAGTTAAGAATGAAGGATTAGAACTAACATTCACTTTTTCCCTTCTTCCTTTTTAATTTAGGTCTCCCTAAAGATTTTCACAGGCAAATATTAGATCCATCTTTTGAGTTTTAGAAGAGAAGAGGGATCTATTCTTTTTCCTAAATTAAAGTCTACCACCAAATGGATCACTGTGAGGACTGCAGTTATATATCATTTTGTCTCTTCTTATGCCAGTACTGAGCAATGTTTCACAAGGGTGCCAATGCCTCCATTATACCTCACTTGATATTCTTAAAAGAGTTAGTTAAGGAATTTTGAAGTGGGGTTGTATGAGGTACACGACATTAGCCTGGACATTAGGCATAGTGACAGAGATCAGTTATGCGCCTGTGCAGAAATACTCATCATAGAGGCTGAGGCTATACATTGCAACAGGTGGTGCCACACACTGATGTGAAAATAAGACATGAAAAACTGCGTAGGATGATTTTTCCACTTGCAAGCTGCTTTGTGTAGGCATAACTCTGATACATGGCAGAGCCAACATGTCCTTCAGTAAGCAGCCCCAACCATGCTTGCTTCAAAAGAGGAAACAAGTGCTACCAAAATGAATAAAAGGGGGATTTATGCAGTAAATATGACCCCTATTATTGTGGACACTATGAAACCCTTGTATAAACTTGAGTACACACAGTAGAAATGTCTGCAGATGGAGAGTCAACTGGTCTGAACAAAACATTACTGTGCTGTTTCAGCAGGAAAATCTGTAAGCATTTGTAAATTCAGCTCATCTTTATTTGGAATGTGCTGCAGTGATATTTGTGTACATGGCTAAATCAAAGTCAGACTGTATTTTAATCAGCACACTTTTGAACTGAATAGTTAGAGTTGTTGTTAAAACGTAGTCCTTGTTTATGCCCCTTTTTTACTGAGAATTCATTGAATTTCTAATATATATGTGGGTCTTTGTCTTTGTAGTTGTCTTTGATAAAACATCTGTTTTATCAAAGACAACTACAAAGACATTCAGCTTTCTAAATCATAAAGTAACTTTCACTTGTACTGGAATAATATTTTACCAGGAGGATCTATAATTTCACTCAAGTACTGAAGAGATAGCCTTGGTCCACCACTGTGAAATAGTTGTGTTGATGGTTTTTATTTGTTGTAAATGACTTCTCACAGTCATCCTGCAGTACCTCGGAGGCCCATCAGGGGGCCTTGACCCAAACTTAAGCCCACTTCATACTGTGTCAAGGCGTAATATTCACACCCCTGTGATGTTTGCCTCCACTGTAAATGTCCTGGAGTCAGAATGGGGGGAACAAATTGACCCCCAGAGATAGCCCCACAGGTGTGATATTGAAGAGCGGGAGGCTTGCAGACTCAGTGGGAGACAGGAGTGCTGCGAGTGAGTCTCTGCCTTTGTGTGTGTGTGTGTGTGGACACGCGTTGTGTTGCACGCTGCAATGAATTGACAGAGATATTATGGCCTTATGGGGTTAATGTGAATGTCTCTATATGTACAATATAACAGAGCTTTATTGTGGCATGTCTGCGTTTCTTGGGCTTTTGAAAGGCATTGGTCTGAGGGGGAGATCCCCCATGCTTTCTATTTTAAACTAGAAATGCTCAGAGAGCACAAACCCCCAAAAAGCATTCCTAAAATTCTTAGCCAAGTTATAACAGTAAATATTGAAAACTGCTTATTTTGCAATGTTACCAAATCCATTTAAAATTCCTGGATCCAAATTTGGATTCTGATCACCACCTAAACCTTATCACTTCTTGCCCGAAGTTGGACGGACAAACCAACAAACAAACAGATGAAAAGGAGGTAAAAACATTGTACTGCATTAAAATGGACATTAGCAACTTCATGTTGTTTTTCACAAGAGTTTTTATATAATCAGTATTATATATAATATAATAGATATGATACTGATCAATTACACTGATCAATATGAAACATGATATCCTGTTTATGCCTTCACCACGTGTTCTGCAGTTGGTGTTTGTGTGCTTAAAAGCATTACAGTCAGCACTTGTTCATGTAATGTGCTGTAACAACATACTGATCTATCAGATGGAATACATTCAGATGCATTTCCTGAGCTTGTAAAGACTTCACTTATGAAGATGGAAGCATTTCCAAATGAAGAGGAGGAGATAGATTGAATTTATTCACTCATATGTTCATTTTAAAGTTGCAGACAGAGTCAAGTGCAAAATATCACCCGACTGCATGAAAACATCCTCTGTCAGCAGCAGCAGAGATTTTGGAGCTCAGAGTGCTGAAGTTTAGAAATCTGATGAGCATTTTAGTGACTTCCTGTGTTATGATATCTTCCCCACCATTAAAAAGTGGACACACACGCTGGAAATCGCATATGAAACTGATGATAACCAACAAGCAAGGTCACTGCTGGAGCTGCGGAGTCCATGATGATTGGGAGAGTATTTTCCAGCTCCTGGCCCAGAAGAAAGAGTGCTGAGCAATTGACAAAAGGAAGCCAAGGCCGAGTCGAATAACAATCTATTTTTCTTTTTCAAGTACTGTAACATTTACAGATAAGTGTATGTGTATTTCACCCTCTGTGAGCTTCTTTCTCAAATCTGACATCGCATTCTCAAGCCAAAAGAATTAATGCTCCTTCTTTTCTGAATTTTTTTCTGGTAAGAATCTGCTGCATCGGTGTCAACTCCATACTCCTGCTTTTATAAATGTATAATAGAAGGACACAAAAAATAAACTCTTTCAGCTTAAAAAATTCAATGTGAGCTCCACTTACAATGCAAGAAAAGGGGCATTAACACAGCAGGAAAAGTGCACCAAGAGGACTAAAAGATGCAGTCGAGGCTTTTTCAAGTTCAGTTTTTATTAATTTTCACTTTGACAAATACAAGTTGTTAGAAAAATCTGCTCATGCAACAATTATACCAAATGGAGAGCCTTAATCCCAACTAAAAAAACAACCTGCTTCCATTTTACATCCTGAGAGCTACCTTTGAAAAAACAGCATGTGCCAAATACTCAGCAATCAACTGTTATGCAACCAGGTTGATTGTCAAGATGTTCCCTCCTGCTTGCATGCTAACAAGACTTTATTTCTGTGGAGCACCTTTCAACCCATATTATGATATCACTGCCAGAAGCAGAGTTATGTAAAAAAAAAAGTGGATTATAATTCTACAAAGCCATTACATCACTTCATGTTGTTCCTTGTGGCCTCACACAGAGCTCTATTTAAACTCAATGAGATGACAGAACAATGCAGAGCAATTAACACCCACTCACAATCCTCTATCCACCTCTTTTTTTATTTTCTGTGCAACTGTTTTTTCCATGATTCAGGAGCAAACATCACACACAGTCCCTCAAACTAAACAAGAAAAAAACAGTAGGTGTCATGAGGGCCTGTAGGTGTTTTTTCACAGTCAAACTGCACGTGCAAACAGGACACCAAACATGCTGAATACTATAGATGCTTCACCTGCAGGCTGAGGTTACAACATGAGCACATTAAATATTTAGGGACAAGTTTAGAAGTTGCTCTATGAGCTACAGTAAAGGGATTTTATTCTCTGACGTGTCAAGCAAGGGTGTGTTTAGATTTTTTTGAGTGGGGTGGTCCACTTGGGGGTAGCTTAGGAGGGGGAGACATGTAGATTGTGAGCACATGCACAAGTATGAAACATGTATAAGTATGCTGTTTTCCTTTGTCAGTTTCTCAAACTTTTAAAAACTATCTCAGCTTGTGGCAGTATGGGGGCCTGTTTGGCAGAGTGGTAAGCAACCAGGCACATCCCATTAATGCTTCAGCCTTCCCTGGTCTGAATCCAGCCTGAGGCCCATTTGCAGAATGTCCTCCCGTACTCTCTCACCCTCCTTCACAAGCCAATCCACTGTCTCTCTCCTATAAATAAAGGTATAAAATTCCCCAAAATATATACCTAAAAACATAAAAATAATAAAATGTGGCAGTATGAAAAAAACTTCAGAGCTGAATTCTTTAAGGACTTTTAAAACTATGTACGTCCAGTGACAGATTAGTAAACGGAAATTGTACGTTAATGTCTTAACAAGTAATGGAAGTAATAAAAGATTATTTCCAGTGCCATAATCCATTCTGATCCAGGTCTTTGTTGATTCCATTATTAATTCTTTTCTGAATTTTCTGAATGGGTAAAGTTGGCCTACACAGGTTTTCTGGGTCAACAGCATCAAACACGTCACTCCTACTTTTATGCGATGCTACATTGGTAAATGATTCATTATATTGTTGGTGTCTCCGTTCTTGATTGAAACCACAAAACCACAAAATTCCCCTTCATGTTGTTGATGTCAATTCGCAAAACTAAGGCTATGTCCACACACAGGTATTTTTGAAATTGCAGCTTATTGGCCTTCTGTCCACTCGTAAACAGCATTTCAGGTCACTAAAACCAAATTTGGAAAAGCTCCTGCCAATGTGAAAATTTTTTAAAAGTCTGTTTAGGGTGTCCCCATGTTAATCGGCAAAACGGTGTTATTGGGACAAAAATGTTCCCCTCCGCGCCGACCTCTCCCTGGGGTGATATCACGCTGTGTGACATTATTGCTGTCGTTTACATTAGTTGCAGTAGATGTTGCTAAAGCATTGCCGTTTTAAGTGTTGCTGACTGGACTATTTATATGCCAGCACACACTTTCTGTCACTCTCTCACTGTGATGCTGCTTTAAAAACACTCAGATGATACAAGTACTTCCTGCATTTTCAACCAGACCCGCTGTTACTCTTTCACAAGAGACCATGTTGACTGGTGACTTATGGTTGTGGTTGCCATGGTGATGTCATGGTCACAGCAGATGTTGAAACCATCAAGAGAACCCACAAAACTTTTTAATAACAGGATTTGATAAGGATTATCAGATATGTCTCAAATTGAAACATGAATGAAGAAATATTTACTCAAGTCACCTGAAACACCGGTCAACATAGCAACAAGCCAGTCAGACTTGTTGGAATAGACATAAAAAATAAAAAAAAGCTTTTACAACAAAATATTACACACCGTTACAAAGTAGTAAACAGAGTTTGATGGTGCATTAATGCATTTTTGATTCTTCGTATGGACAGGAAAGTTATTAAAAACTTCCATCCAAGTGAACAAAAATATTTTCGAAACAAAGGTGGGAAACCTGGGAACCTTGTAAGCATACCTGCCTAAGTGTGGACATAGCCTAAGGCATACTTCGGAGGATCCCATGATCAACTCCTTGTTATAATTAATGCTGACTGCCTCTTTCCAGACTGCCATCACTGTTTTGCAAGGTGGGCAGGGCCTATTCTAGGGCATGGATAAGGGAATTGTTATGCATTAAAGGAAATTATATTTATTCCTCAACATAGCCTAAACTGTCCTCAAATCTCATCCCTATCCTGTAGAGTTGTACATACAATTTTGGCAATGGCTTATATTTTTGAACAACATCTCCACGCCAAAATGTCACTAAAAAATGCAATTTTACATGTGTGACACCTGGAAATCTCTTGTGTTTAACATGAAGCCAATGAAGAGGAGTAAAACACAACAGATCTTTTAGCATCTACTTAAAGCTGGTCGCAGAAGCACCTGAAGTCACACGCACACACTCACACCATATCAAAATTAAATATGTTTACAGCCTGGTTAAAAAATATTTTGGTTGAAGTAGTTCATGTCTTTCTTGGCACAGATTCTATGCTGATTTTTTCAATTACTAATCTTTATTGATTTTTAATAGTATATGAGTTACGCATAATTGGGGAAGACCCTCAAACAGAAATTTCTGAGCTCCCTGAAATGCAAGTTAAATGGGCTCTCCTCAGGTGCCATTGAACAAAATTATTTAATGGGTGTACATGTGCTAAAGGAAAAAAAATGACAGTATGTGTATGCGGTAAACTACAGTTTAAAAGTGCATGTAAACATATTAGGTAGTCATAAAACATACAAAAAGTCTTTATAGGTTGGACAAATTCATGTATATAATGCGGTCAAAGATTGCATTTCTTATGCATGTATATTCCTCAATCAGAGCAGACTGGACAACAAGTTCTGTGCATGGTAACAGGCTCTGTGCTGGGCTTTGACCCTAAAGATAAACAGCATTCACCTCTTAAGGGTGGCCTTGATCAAGGCCTAATATGGCTAATAGGACTGCAAGCTCTAGCAGTGTTGCAGTTTGTCATACAATTTAAAGACCCACATCAGCACAGCCTCTTTCGTCTCTTACAAAGCTGATAACAAAAGTATGTCTGAGGTAGCCAGACCAACAGCCTGGCCATAGATTGGCTGTCAAATTTTTTTTCAGTAACAAACGGCTGACGTGGCTCAGGCTTTGTCAGATATTTCCTACGTCAGTGACCATCAGTTGATGACCATAAGGCCACATCAGGTCCCCCAGAGCTTCCATATAAACCAAGAATGTCATCAAATTTGGAAAAGGTGACTTCATATTTGATCAGTTTAAAAAAATCAACTTGTCAGCCATTATAGAGAGAATGAAAGTCCAACCCAGTGATGGACAGCATGACAGCCACAGGTACGAGTAGATTTAACAGTTGCTCCACGTAGCTGGCAGCAATATAGATGACAGGACTTGATCTCTCTTTAAAGGGAAGAGATTAAATACATTTTGGAAAAAAGTAATACTTTTGAATATTGTTTGTTAATTTGACCGAAACATTTATAGTTTTTCTTTTTGTTTATTTTTTTATGCAAACTATACAGCATCAAGGATAAAGACCCTTGTACACTGAAGTTAATGATCTTTCTTCTATTCCTTGACATTATTTTGAGGGTTTGTTCGTAACTGTTGGTGGACTAATTCATTCACTTTTCATTTATGAAATGCATGTGCATATTTTTCTTCAGTTCAATGCAAAAATCCAAGTATTTTGTGTAATGCAAAGAAAATTACTATCAGCCTGCTAAAAACGGACAAAATATCTATTTTAAATTTTTCTCCAGAGGAGGTGAACAGCTAATCTTTAATCTGAGGGCCTGTTTACACGACAACGAAAATGTCTGAAAAGAGAGAGTTGTTAGTGCGTTTGCACCTGACATTTACATGAGAACATTGCTGGTAGTGCCTGAATCGGAAAACTTTTGAAACCAGGGTCCAGAGTGAAAAGTTTTAAAAATGTTTTCGTTGTCATCTCAGTGTAAACAGGAATCAATGGGAAAACAGGGACGCGCGGTGCATGTGCAGTACTCCTTCAGATTAAAGTAGCCCACACACCTAGGAACAACAACAGCCATGGCTGACTATGGAGCAACATGTGTGCTGCTAACTGCGCTAGGTTTTTAATCGCTTGTTATATTCACCATTGTTGTTTGTGAAAAGTTTGTCTTCACCGGAAAGCATTAGTGTGCAGATGCGTGTTGTAACACCACAGTTCCACTACAAACTTACATCACCAACTACTGGCCTGGCATGCACGCTACTGCGTTTTCAGATCTGTGTGACCGCCTACTGTTATCACACCATATTCGTGTGAATGCGGAGCACTTTTGAAAACGCAAAGGAAAAACCTTTCTGTTTCTGGTGACAACGTTTTCGTGTAAAAAGGCCCTGAATTCCAGGGTGGCATCTGGAGGGCTAATCAGATTTCAAGGGGGGCAATGACATCCCTTGCCTCCCATCTGGACATGCCCCTAGTGACAAGGATTGCATTTGTCCTGTTGGTGGTGAAGTTACACACCTACATTGGCACTATTTTGAAATCTGGTACTGGTGAAAAGCAAGAGAAACCTCAAAATGTTTTAAATCAAAAGAGATAAAGCTTTGTTTGAATTGAACAAATAGGTTGTC
This sequence comes from Cetoscarus ocellatus, assembly GCA_037902135.1. Taxonomy (NCBI): domain Eukaryota; kingdom Metazoa; phylum Chordata; class Actinopteri; order Labriformes; family Labridae; genus Cetoscarus; species Cetoscarus ocellatus. The sequence continues at coordinate 538,537 of JBAMNC010000325.1, read as the reverse complement.
AGCAATAAAAGTAAGCTGAAAAACTAAGAATTTTTTTTTTACAAATTAAATTAAATTCATTTAAAAAAATCAAGAAAGTATGCAACCCAATAGCGTTAGGTTGTTAGTGCTGGGCAATATGGTGGTAAGACTTCTACAGCATATTTCAAAGCAAAAGCCTGGTCCATCTGGTGTATTCACAACACATTTTTACACAATACTTTTATAACCTCTGCCTAAGAGGCTACGTTTTTGTCGGCATTTGTTTGTTTGTTTGTTTGTGAACAGAATAACTCAAAAAGAAATTAATAGATTTTGATTTTAATTCAGAGCATGTAAGTCATGGCACAAGGAAGAAGTGATCAGATTTTAATGAATTTGGATCCAGAAATTTTTTTCAAGGACCTTTTAGCATTGTGAGATAGGGCTTAAAATGTCAGAAATGCCTTAGCGGATGTTATTAATGTGACTCCTGTGAAGTTGTATAATGCTTTGCCGTCATCTCTTGTAAACTCTCTTTACAACAAAATATCAGTTTTAAATGACAAAGGTTGCTGTTAAACAACATGACATTGTAATAACAGTGATGATGTTTAATTAGATATTTCCCTTTTCATACCATTCCATCCAGTCGAATGAACTGAAAAAACAAACAATGAACGATATTTTTACAACTGCCACCTTAGCCAGGCTGCTTTAGTGAAATACATTTTTTTTTTAACAGTACTTACTAATAAAGGTCAAACTACTAACATTGTATAAAAAAACAGTGTACACTTGCTAACAAAAAAAAGTATGATGAATTGGCTTGAAATCTATGTTTAGCTCATAAAATTTAGCCTTACTGTTTGGTTTCAAGCTTATATATATATATACATATATACATACATACATATATATATATCTATATCTATCTATCTATATATATATATATATATATATATACATATATATGTATATATATATACATACATATATATAATATATATATATCTAAGAAGCACTAGGTATATAGTGTTTGTTAAATCACAGGTAGATTTTATCTTACTGAAGTATCTTTTAATTTGTAACAAGTTAACCCTCTGAAACTGAGAATTACGTTAATGTGGCCCTTGTGGAAACAAAAACTTGCCCATCCTTGCTGGACAGCTGCTCATTGGCTTTTTAATTATGATTAGCTGAACAGGTTTGAGTTATTACTGTGAAATTTTAAGGGTGTGCATGTGCAGTGCAGTTCATTACATCTAAGAATTATTATTGGCATAAATTATGTTTAAACTGATTTTTACTTTGTCTATTTTCTCCTCTCTACCCTTCAGGGGGTTAGGACCATCACTCTAAGCTGGTATTTACTTAAACAGAATTTTAAGCAAACTTTAAAAAAATAGGTAGGTCAAACCCTCAAAGGTGTTCACATTTCCAAACAAACACTTCAAACTATGTCTGATAATTTATTTCTGTCTTGAGGAACAGTTTAAGCCGCTGAAGCCACGCGGACATGTTTCTGCAGAAACACGCTGAATATGAGGAGCACAGTAAAAGAAAACATCGAAATAAAGCCCTACCTCGTCGGGCTGCGGAGCCGCTTTGGCCGGCCCGTTCGCGTCTTTGGCTGCAGTCATGACCGGTACCGGAGAGGAGAGGAGCGCGCGCCGGCGTCCGCTGCCGACAGGTGCAGAATAATGAGGCGCGAGCGAGACGCTGGAGCGCGAGGAAAACGAGGGAGGGAGAGAGAGAGAGGGAGAGAGAGAGAGGTGTAGTGGTTTGAGGGGATCCACTGATTTTCTGTACCACTGAGGAGACCGTGGGTGCAGACAGCGCGGAGTTCAGCTGATGAGCAGGACAGCAGCATGTGGGTGGTTCAGGTTTTCTTCTCAGACTATCAACTAGTCCTGATTTCTTTAGCAAATCTCACAGTAATTTGGAAAAACTGACAGTCGCGTATTAAATGACTGTTGCATTTGACATAACACCATAACAATTGCTTATAGGCCGAACAATGTGTTTACTTTACTGTATGTCTGAGCTGAAGAACATAAAGACTTAATAAAAATAGCATCGCATTGAAAGAATAAGTGTAATTATTTAAGAAAAAAAAACCCAAATGATTGAAGAATAATGCATTAAACTATATTATTACAACAACTGCAGTGTAAAAAAAGAAGGCATGGTAACTTTTTGAATTTACTTCCACTTAAATTAGTGTATGTGTCGTTATTACTCAGAACTTTGTGTTTTTGTCACCTCTACTTGTACTGTATGTCTTTTTATTAACAAAGTTGTAGTGATCGAAGAAGGCAAATGGAAGTGCTCCAGGCACAAATTGGTTATTCTGTTTCTGCTCTTGCAGCTGTTTTCTGGGTTTGGATTGTTTTGGGATTTGTTTGGTTTCTAACTGCGCATATTTGCCAGTAATCAATTGCTTTTCTTCTTGCAGTGCATTATTTCATTTGCACCATGTTTCTGTGTTTATATATTTTTCTGACCTTCGGCTGTGGTTCTGTACTTGAGTCTTTTCTGTTCTTGAAGCTTTTTGATTAAATGGTATCGAGCCATTACAGACTGTTTGACCTTGTTTGCCACCGTACAAAATGATTCTATTGAAATCAATTATATAAGACATAAGGATTATTTACATTTAATTAAAACCAAATAGGTTTGACACATATGTTTGAAACAGGCCCTCACTTGCGACTGGCACATGCCTGGCAGTGCACGAAGCCCAAGACAAGATTCAAAACCAATAGAAGAATATTACAGGGATTTTGGATTTTTTCCCGGGCCCTACCCACACAGAGTTGGTTTGTGTATTCCACAAATGCATTATCCTTACAAGTTGAGCCTCATTGTAAAGGCAGCTAATCAGAATTTTCAATGATATGAAATACAATACCAATTGATATTATAAAAGGGGAGATATAACTGATCAAAATAACATTTCAGAACTTGCAGATAAATTTAATAACAGTAACTATAGTAACAATGGTGGATAATAAACTTATCCACTATTGACTTATTTCAGCTATTGATGATTCAGTTAGAGCTATCCTCAAAATTAATTATGCTCTTATTAGAAAAAGTGAAAAAAAGTCACATTATGGACACCGACAAGTCTCACTTCCTCAAGAAAAACATTTGATGGAGAGCTGCATTTAAACACTGTAAGAAAAGTTACCATAAATTACCATACTTCAGGTGTTTATTTCATGCATATTATTTGACAATAATTATAAGTAAATAAAAATGTTTAATTATGTAAACACCATAAAATATAATTGTAATCTTTTTTTCTGTGTCTCTCTTAACCTATCATATTTTCGTGTTCATAGATAATTTTTTTCCTTTCATATAGACACTCAATTTGCATAAGAGTGCTCTTGAGCGTTCCTTAATTGGGCTTTTGGCTAGCAAGAATTTATAGTTTAGTTAAGTTTATGAAAGTCAAAATATTATTTCTTTCACCAAGGCTGTTGTGTTTTTGTCAGTGTTTGTAAGTGCGTTTGTTTGTTAGATTGTTGACAGGATAACCCAAAAAATTTTGAATAGCTTTTGATTCAATTTTAAGGGAATGTTAGTCATGGCACAGGGAAGAAGTAATCAGATTTTGGTGGTGATCCAAATCCAGACACGGATCCAGGAATTTTTTTCACGGATTACTCAACATTGCAAGATAGGTTAAAAATTGTCATAAATGCCTTAGCAGAGGTTTGTGCTCTCAGAGCACTTCTAGTTCAAATGTTTCGATGGGTATTAAGAACAAACTTCTTCTTAAGAACAGGTAAATGAGGCCCAATGACACTCAATTGAAACCTTTGCAAAAAAAAAGCCCCCCTTCAACAGATACTGGATCCAAATATTTGTTCTTGTGGTCAAAATTATGATTCTTTTAAAATGGTGTCAGAGTCTTTGTAATTACAGAGCTCCCTCTCGATTGCTTTCATCAGTTCATCTATTGATCTAAAAATCTTCAGTCTAAGAAAAAAGCTTTGGTACTTTTCACTATTACACTGATAAAACTTGTCTAGTATTGAGATAACCTCACCTCTTATTACTAAAATATGGTAACAAGAAATGTAAAAGTCTCCTCACACTTCTCTACAGTAAATATAAAACTGCAGACCCTTCACTCTTTCATATAAATGTCTTTTTACTCCCACTCTGCCATGAAATCAAGAATTCAAGGTTTTCCTCTTTCCACCTGAACTTATATTTAGTTGTTCAACTCCTGAGCTCACAGCAGCTGATAATGTGGAGGCCTGTCAGTTTGGATCAGATCACTTTGGGCACTCATTACTGGCAAGTCCATTACACAGGAAATGGGAACTGGAATCAATGCGAGAAGAATGAAATACTTGAAGATATCAGCTCTCGTCAGGGGGGATTTTTAAGTCATATCTTTCACGTTAGAAACTGTATTAATGACTGACAGAGTTCTGTGCATTGCCTTTCAGGCAGCCAGGAGAGGGGCCATTTGCATACAGTGTCTAAAGCCATAAAAATCATATTCACTCCACTGTGTTGATGCCAGTGCAGCTGTGTTGTCTGCCAATGAAACAAAGCGATGTTGCTGCTGGCCTGGCTCTTGAGAAGCAGAGCTGCCGTCCTCCCACACAGAGCAGAAATAGTTCCCAACAAAACACAGTTTGTGCTGTAACTCTCTCGTGGTGCGTGTGTGTCACATCTCTGTGCACACACGCACCACACATTCTTGTTAGCATGGTTCGTATACCTGTTTGTGCTGCATACACACACACACACACGGAGTAGGTTTCTTCAGATGCTGTGCACAGTCCCTGCAGAGCTCCTGGCCTTTTGAACCAGTCATCTGTCTGAGGGAAAAGGAACTGAACAATCTCCGATAAGAGAAAGAAAGTCGGAAGAAGGAAGAGTCTGTGATGTTAGTCAGCAGCAGAGGGAGATATTTTAGCAGCACCATGAGAGGAAGAGTCTCTAGGTACAATTATATCTTCAGTGTAATTACAAGCAGTACATTTATTATCGTCTTAAGAGATAATTATTGTCAGGATGAGGCTTCTCTCTCAGGAATTTGTGGATCCATAAAGTCAGAGGAATAAACAGCACACTTTAAACCTCAAAGTGAAACTGACACTTTTTGTTTGTTTTTAAAAAGGGACGGATGCACAATTATCTGAGCTAATGTCTTTTTAAAGATCATTTTGATGACTCAAGAAAATTCACCCCTATGGTCAATAGGGGATCCTGAGGGACAGATATTTGAGCTACATCATGTGAAACACTAAATGGGAGTTTTGGTCTACCAACTCTGAAACAGATGCAAATCATTTGTATCAAAATCCAACATGGCAGCATGAAAAACAAAGATCCTGACCAGAAACTTTGTGTTGTTACTTTTACACATCAGTCATAGTCTGGAGGAATTTAATTGAAGAAAATAGACTAATTAGGTCATTTTTTTATTGCTTGTTCAAAAGTGATGTATCTAATTTTCAGAACTTTTGTAATCAAAAGCTTGATTTTTGTACCCTGGGGGAGATGCTGCCCAGATTGGCGTATAAAAAAGCACTCACTTACATGGAAACGTGCTTTATTGCAGTACACTGTATGGATGATTTAAACTGTACTCCTCAAAAATGTTGAAAACTTTATTTTGGTTGATTATTTCTCCCCATTAATATTGCCAGTTGGTATTGTATTTTAAATCATTGAAATCCTGATTGATCACCTTTACAACAAGGGGCAACTTGTAAGCATTGCACATTTGTGGAATAAGCAACACAGCTGAACGTGTGTGCCCCCCCCCAAAAAATGTGCCAAAATCCCCTCCTCCAGTGGGAGAAGCCTACGGGTCCTCAGCTAAGCAAGGGTCAGGAACCGGTCTTCTTGGGGAATTGTGTGCGTGGGACGAACCACTTTATGGTCTGCCTTTGATTCGCCAGTCTCATGTAATTTAGTCCTATGTTTAGAAATGGTACCAGGGCTGACATAAAAAAATGCTGCCACTCTGCGTACTTAAACACCAGCTGCCAGTTGCAGAGGATTTTATCAGTTCTCAGTTTTAACTGTAAAATTACAAAAGGGGCAGATGCATTGCCAGACCATGCCTGTACAATGCATCAGCCAAATGTTTCAAATTTTTATTTTTATTTTATTTATTATTCTAATTACTTTTTTTACATTCTTTATTTTGGGATGGCAGTATTCATACTTATGCAATACATCAAAACAGATGGTCTTTCCCGTCTGCCATCAACATTTTTTTTTGGGAACTAAATACGGGGGAGGGATAAAGAGTGTGCACCAAAGCATTAATAGTATATCATGGGGAGATGATTTTTATTTGAGCCAGAATATCAGAGAACAAGCCAGCAGAAAAGCATCACGACAAAAACGGACATAAATTGCACAAAGTTGGTTAAGGCTCAATAACTGGAGACACATTTCACTAGAGATAAAGATTCTAACTTGGCCTTGAATATCTCTCACCACTGTGACAAGAAGTGACAGAAAGATGAGACCTGAAAGAGAAGTGTATTAGTCAAAAAAGAAAAGGACAAAAATGAAAGTATTCAGTCAGGTGTATCTGGATGAAGAAACAGTTTCCTCATGTTGAGGGTGAAAAAGGCAACTTTCACTGGGATAATGAGCTGACTTTAAAGTGATACACAGCGTTTGGCTTGGTGTCTTAGTCTAGCAAAGCTTCACATATGGAGCCCGAGGGAGATGCATGACCAGCTCACTGCCAAGACTGATTTCAGCACCTCAGCCGTGGACAGCTCCTCTGACACACCAGACCGTTTACTGCTCAACAAAACACATTTCAAATCATCCAGCTTGGAAAACGAAGCATCTGGTAGTCAGGTTATTGGGTCTGTTTCCCACTGATAGTGTAATGAATAGAGAAAAATGGATTTAATGAGTTTTGCAATTTAACATTTGGGTTTAATCCTTGAATGTGTGACTCTTCCTAAATGTGTTGTTGTGTTTCAGCACCAGCTACAGCAGCTGCCGCATATTTTCTGACTGTATGTCTCTCCTGGCCATTCTTGTGAGTGTGATAACTCAGGGACGCTATGAGGGATTTTCTTTAAACTTTGCACAAATGTCCACTCTGATTCAAGGACAACCCAATAAGACCTTGAAGGTCAAAGGTTGAGTTCATGGGCCAAACCCAAGCCAGACTCATCCAGTATTATTTAAAGTTTAATACTCAGTGCAGTATCCCAACTGTCAAAACTGTGCATTTATATTTATAATCATGTTGTTTATATGAATAATTTTGTACACTCTTTATGCTTTGTACATACTATAACTTTTACTTTACTTATTTTTATTTTTATCTCAATATTTTATAATCATGATTATGTCACTTCTTAAACATTGCTTGCTTATTTGTTTTAACTTTTATTCTTCCATCTTATTTCAGTGTCGATTTTTCTTATTATTTCTACGTCTATTCTAAGTATAAGAGCAACTTAAAGGGTTTTTTAAGTAGGGTTGTGAGAGGTACATAGCATGAGCCTGAAAGTGTGCCACAGTGTCACAGCTCAGTCCTATCTTTTTCTAGAAAAACTCAGGACAGACAGACTTAGGCTATGCATTGCTGTACACGGTGCCAGATTCTCCACTTAACTAGAATTGTGAGAGAAAACAAGCAACAAAAGAGCATGAGGTCATCACATGCATCAAACAATTTGTTTATATCCACTTAATTTTCCACCACACCGCTGCTTTGGTTAGGCACTATTTTGTGATACAACACAACAGGGTCATATTTTACCTCCACTCCAGTTCACATATTCAATTCATGAGTATTTTCACAATCGCATTTGTAAAAAAAAACAACTCAGTTTTCTTTTAGTGAGTCCTCAAGTATCACTTTCCAGAAACGATATGCAGATTTTGATGTCAAGTTTTGTGGACAGTGTCAACAAATGGCTCACAAAGGTATCAAACCACCAACCAGTAGATGTAGTTTACTGCCATTCAATCAACGAATGATATTACCCCCTGACAACTAACCACAAAAACATAAACTTGGTCTTAATGGAAGTAAATGGCAACAGAGCAGCATTAAAAATTAGCTCTGCATTTAACAAAAGCAAAAACAGTGGGGTGCTTGAGAGGCAAGCAAGGCTCCAATAAACAGAAGAATCCATCCAAAAACAGCAAGGGGCACATAGATTGATCATCACAACATGAGGCATGTGTGTTCCTGGCTATACAACAAAATCACACAATCAGGCTTAATTGTTAAAAAGAGAGAAACCGCAGCCACGTGGGGTCTGAATGTGCCAGCCCAGCACAGCCTTTGTTTTTGCAGGCTGAGCTCTCCTCTACAGCGTGTTCTTATCAACTAATTGACATCTTTTAATTTAAATTCTGTTTCATCATTCAGGGGTTTATGTGCTGCCTGCTGACAGCATCTAAAGGCAGCTTCTGTCAAACGAATCCTGCCTGCTTCAAACTGGAAAGACGCTCTTTGCACAGAGAAGTGAGTAAGATAGAGGGTGTTTTTTTACCTTGTCAGGGAGCAACAACCAGTCATTTATTCAAGTGTCCATAAACAGTGGGAGAATCTTCAACTGCGTGCTAGCTCCCCCATGTGATCGCTGCTCGCCTGACATCCTTTTGTGTGTCTAAATTACATAGATGAATCAATACCTTTTTAACAGTTTTGACTCCAGGGCTTGTGTTTCATTTTATTACTGAACAAAGACACTAATTATGCCTCTTTTCATAAAGACGTCCACTTTAAGGATGTTGAGGGGGCATGATGTTATTAAAGGCATTTTTTCCACTCAAGTAACAGCAGGAAATTGTGGATATGGAACACAGGAGGCTTAATCGCTCAACACGCTCATCCGCACCCTTGGCTTTAAGCCTGCCAGTCAATACTGAGGGTAAAGAGAGCGAGACAGAGAAGTGAGAACAGCTAACAAAAGCTGGGACAGTTTTTTTGTTTGGAAACCGATCATTATCATCTCTCTCTCTGCACGGACCAAAGAGCAGAGCAGGAAGTCACACATTGCAATAATACCGTGCAGCTCATTATTATCCATTGAGTTTTTATACCAGTCACTGAGAGGTTTTTCCATTGACCATATCAATAAGGTGATGAACATAATAGGATAAACACCTGTGTACCCATTTGCACTAATTCAGTGTGAATAAGCAGGTTTGGGTGCAAAGCTTACTTCGTTTACTTTTTCTACTCACATTTCCAAACACAGTGTGGTTCAATTTTCAGCCAGCAGCCAACAGCATTTTGGAAACACAAAATTAAAAGTCCTTATAAGTAGTTAATTCTGTCTTTATTTTGAAGACTCAACCCAGCACCTTAGGGCCAGAGACATATTTGCTATAACCTTCGCAGGATCAGTGCAGGGGCAGAGGATAGGTGACAACATCAAAACAGCAGCAGAAACAACAATGATGGATAGTATGAAGCACAAACTAATAAATCAAGTCCACAATCATCAACATCTTTAATGTCCAGAGCTGTACAGACACAAACACATATGTTTTCCTTGCTGATGACAGATCAATTCTTTTTTAAATGTAGATAAACAAGGAAATGACTTTGGTGTGTTAAATCAACCACTGATCATGTAAATTATTGACTTTGTCACTATGTTTGACTTTACCTGTTTGTGTGTTTGTGTTAGCTTCATTTTTTTGGCTGTATTTTCTCACATATAAGCTACAGATTGGTATTTCTTATACAATCATACAGAGCCAGCCCTACCCAATGTGATGCCCTCGGCGAGATTTTATATGGCGCTTCCCTCCATCTGCGATTATGTACCCTTACAAAAGAAATCTAATAGCATTGTTGTAATGACAGGGGCTTGGGCCTAAGGCCTTCAATATATTTGTGACAGCCCTACTTCAGAGAGAAATCATGCACTTCAAATAATCCTGATGACAATTAGAATTAATATAAAGAAAAAAAACAAACTCAAATAGCGGGCCTGCAGTTTTACCCTTGGTCCCATGCTTATGGCCAAAAAGATCCTATCAATCAATAATGACAGCTGATTTAGAAACAAGCTGTTTTCATTCAGCTGCGCAGCCACCTGTCAGCCCGGCCAGCTCAATCATCGGTCATGTCCCCCTCACCCTCCGACCCACTGTGACTCCATCATCTCGCCAACTGGCAGCACACCTGCCTCTCTGTGCAAATGCTGCTGTTCGCATCTCAACAACGGCCTGCTCGACTGTGGCTGTAAATCACAATTTTAGAGAATATACGCACTCAATGTGTGGGCTGCACCGTTCAGTTGACCAGAGATCATTATTATACTTAAAGGTCAGAAATTAGGCCCTGAGAAAACACGCCTACTCATGTCAATAAGTGATGAAAGGCTGAGAAGTTTTCAGACTGGAGGCAGTTTTTCTCTGTCTGGACTTTACAGAGGGCTAATTAAAAAGTCTCCCAGACTCTAATCAGACTCATTATTGTTCTTCTACCAAGAGAGGACTTTGAAGGGACGCAATTAATCTACCATTGTTTGTCTGGAGTTGTTTATAACCTCACACAGAAACACACAATATAAAAACTGACACTAGCTTTGTCTCACTTCCTCGCCTCTGACCCTCACATCATGATCTACATCAGTATGTTACTCTTTTCCTGGAAGGGCAGCCCTGGTTTTTACAAGAGGATCAGCTAGTTCATATAACTCGAAACTCCAAGCCTGTGGGGGATATTTTTATTTCATAGCATATTTCAAGTTAAAGTTCACAAGCTTCAAATCAATAGAGTCCCATCTATGTTATAAAATCTGATCTGCTGTATTGTAGACAAAGTTTTATGACTGACCAGACCTCATATTTATAACAGTGAATCAAACAACAACATTTCTGCAGATTAAAATGGAGGTTTGCTTGAGAAAATTGTTCTTTTTATTGGTTGTGTCTCTGCTCCTATAGTTGATAAGTGATATAAGTTCACTGTTTTAACAAGTCTTAAGGGGATTTTAAACTTGCCTTGGCATGCATTATATTCTCTGTAACTTAAGATGTTTTTATAATGTCTAAAAAATGACCACAGAGGTTAAAATTGTATCATATATTGTGTTTCTACTTTCTAGTTTAATTATTCAGTTTGTATTTAGGCAGTTTAATTAACTACCCTGATTGGATGAGGCTGAACACAGTTACAAAGTGCCTCACAACCAGGAGAGCGAACAGGAATAAAATACAAGGAAAAGGTCAAACAGTTCGGTGTGTACACTTGCATGTATGCAGACAATCAAACATGCAAGCAACCATGCAATGAGCAATGCACCCAAGAATATACAACAAAAAAAATGATGTAGAGTTATTTAATGAAAAACACAGTAAGTTTATTAAAATGCAAACCAACAAACAGAAGTTTTAAGCAGCACATAAAGCTCTTGAGATGATTTTTGGCTCGTTATGAAAGGGACTGATGCGACTATTTATGCCACGTTATGAACAAAAAAAGCAAAGATGGATTAAATTGTTACTTTAATGTTGTTTTTTTAATGCCTGAAACTGTTGTCATGGGGCAGCTGTCTCATTAAAAAGAGATGAACAGTATCTCTGCTTTGTGGGATTAATTTTTCCCTCCAGATCATCACATTTTCCCATCAGTTTCTCCACCTCGTTGTTGAGACGTGTTACCTGTATCTGTAGTGTAGTTACAATGTCTGAATGGGAGGTGGCTGATATTTCCATTTCCCCAATTGTATTGCTGTGTACAGCCATTGAGATCTGGAGCGCTGAAATCGAAGTTTGTAGGTCTTTCTTTGTCGTGGCTATTTCCCCTCTCAAGTCGTCGTAGATGTTTTGGTTCTGCTGTCGATGGTAGAGCAGATTTCAGACTTGAAGTTGGCCATTTCATTAAGCAGTGCTGTGATAGCAGCCAGCGCTGGTGTTCTCGGTTTACTTATTTTTAGGTGGTTTTCTTATTTTTAGGCTTAACCATGATGTGTGTTCTCTCCACAGTTGGCGAAGAATTAGTTTGCAGTTTAGCCGTGTTGCGTGATACAACTTGATGAGGAATAGTATCATGTGTAGTGCCAAAGGACAGGAGGCGGAGGCGGAGTGTCAAATTCAGCTGCTTTAGATTTATTAGAAATCAACTCCAGAAGGCTCAACATCAGACATCTGTCTTCAACTCTCTCTGGGTGTGTACCCAATGTTGCCAGACTTTTTGACTGAAATAAGCAACCAGGTCGATAAAAATAAGCCCAAAACAATCCCCAGATATTTATTTTTCTAATGAGATATATATCTGTATATAAATCTATATCTATATATATATCTATATAGATATATCTATCTATCTATCTATATATATATATATATATATATATGTGTGTGTGTATGTGTGTGTATATATATATGTATAAAAATATATATGTATATATATATATATATATATATATATATATATATATAGATATATATATAGATATATAGATATATAGATATATATATAGATAGATATATATAGATATATAGATATAGATATATAGATATAGATAGATAGATAGATATATACTTTTTTAAAGAGAAATCTTCATAAAGCGTGTTTTAATTTTCATGTACATTACATTTCAGTTTTGCAGTGCCCTTTTCACTGTTTGGCTCTTAATTTACTTATTCAACATCCTTTTTTTTGGAGGTGGAACATCCTTTTCTTTATACAGAAGTGAAGGGAGAGGCTATTGTTATTTTTATCCCTGTTCTCACTAAACAGTCCGTCTAACCTTGATCTTTGTAACTAAACAGAATGGATGAAAATGGGACTGTGGGGCTATACTGTAATTCACTTAATCCTATTTTTCAAGGTTTCACATCACCAATCCAACCAAAACTCAGGAAATGTGTTTCATTGTGTTCCCGGCAGTCTGTTAAAACACTTTAGGAAAGGATGTTTATCACAATGCCCCTGAAGATTGACCCAGCAGGCCAACAATAACTTCGCTCTCCTGATTTGCAGAGGTAACCCCCCGATTTCCACCTGCATCGCTGACACTGGAGATGTTTTAAATGCTCCACTACATATTCTAATGGCCTGAGCTTGCAGAACATCCAGCTTCTTAAGATTTGATTCTGCTGCTGACATGAAAGCTATACACCTATAATCAAATACCGATCTCATGAGCGCCCAGTATATGTTTTGTAGAGATAATCTACTCGGTCCCCATTCCTGTCCTGCCAAACAACGCAGTACATTCATGACCTTTTTACACTTACTCTGAGCTTTATCTATGTGAGTGCTCTACGTGAGCTTCTCATCAAGCCAGACCCCAAGAAATTTAATGGTTTTCACTTGTTCAAGAGGTTGTCCGTACAGTTTTAAGCAGAAGGGTGTGATTTTATGCCGTCTTGAGAAACACATCACTTGGGTTTTTGCTACAGACAATCTGAATCCCCATTTACCTGCCCATTCCTCCACCTGAAGTATTGCAGCTTGCATTTTCTTACTTTCATAAGCTATATTGCGGCCTCTTGCCCAAAGAGCCCAAAGATTTTCCTATTCCTCGTTCAACCTGAGAAAAAATGTCATTTATTATTATGTTGAATAACATCGGACTACACACGCTACCTTGTGGAGTACCATTCTCCACCTCATACACACTGGAATATTCTGCACCTACTCTTACTTGTATTTTCCTGTTGATTAAGAAGTCTAACACCCAGTTGTATGCTTTCCCACCAATTGCCAGTGATTTTAATTTGATGAGTAGTCCTTTCCAGAGCATGTCGTATGCTTTTTCAACATTAAAGAAGACAGCTATCACTTCTTCCTTGTTGGTCTGTGCTTTCCTGATGTCTGATTCCAGACACAATACAGAATCCATTGTATTACGACCCCTATGGATCCCACTATGATGTGGAGACAAAAGAGCTTTACTTTCTAGGAAATATGTTAATCTTTCTGTAGCTATTCGTTCCATGATTTTACATAGATGTGATTTTAAGGTAATAGGTCTGTAGCTAGATGGATTTGAGGGGTCTTTTCCTGGTTTTTGAACTGGCACTATTATTCCACACTGAAGGAAGTTGACCAGACTCCCAAACCCTGTTAAAAAACCTTAGCGCATCCTCTATCAGGTGTTCCAACATTTTGTAGCATACACCATCTTTCCCAGGAGTAGTTTGACAAGCACTAATGATTGTTTTCCTCAGCTCAAACAAACTAAAAGGCGAGTCTAACGGATCTCCTCACAACTCCATTTTCTCCAGTATTTTGGGGTTTGTTTTTAAGATCCTACTTCTACTTTGCCTGGCCTCCTCTGTGAGATTATCTGAACTGTGAACTTTCCTAAATGTTTGGGCTTAGTTCAGCCTTTTCTAAGTTACTGAGCCATTTTGTCACCACTGTTCAATACTGGTAATTCGTAATTCCTTCTGATTCCCCCCATTCTCCTAATCATGCCCCACACATCTGACAGCTGTACTTCACGTCAAATACTGCTGCAATATTGCCTCCAAAATGTGTGTTTTTGTGTTCTTATTGTTCTCCTTACTATTGCCTTGGCCCTTTTGTACTGTGTCAGAGCATCCTGAGAATGGAGTTTTTTGAGTTGCCTAAATGCTTTATTTCTGGCTTTTATGGCTTTATTACAGTCACTATTCCACCAGGGTACATTCTTGGTACCTCTAGCTCCTGTACTTTTAGGGATTGCTTCCTCAGCAGATTTAATTATTTTATTAACTAGTTTCTCATTAAATGTGTTTACATCCACCTGGTTCTCCTCTGAAGTTTTTCAAATCTATTTGTGCTAATTCAATGGAAAGCATCCCAGCCAGCATTTCCCAATTTCCATTTAGGAATTTTCTTTCCCTTTTCAAAGCAAATCTTTGTGCCGACTGCAGTCATCACAGGATAGTGATCGCTACCCACTGTAGAATTTTATAACACTCTCCAAGTGCTTATACCTGCTACCGTACTATTTACAAACGTCAGGTCAATTGCTGTTTCTGTGTTTTTCAGGCTATCATACCATGTTCCTTTCCCAGTATTAATACACACCAAACCGTGATCATCTATAAATTCCTCAACAACTAGATCATTTGCATTTGTGCCATTGCTTCCCCATAATGAGTTATGTGGGTTGAAATCCCCACACCATATTACACTTTCTTGCAATGATCCCCCAACAGAGTTTAATATATCTTGATTTAATTTCTCACATGGATAATAGTTAACTATATCTATGAGGCCTTTGTCCGTCCATATCTTAATCACAATTGCTTCATGATCTGTATAAATGTTGCAACTCCTCCCCCTCTACCAGATTCCCCTTCGAACTGCAGCGTATCCCTTTATAATAAAATCTAACTGTGGTTTCAGCCATGTCTCCTGTACACAAAGTACACTAGGTTTCCCTCTCAGACTATCAATATATTTCTTAAACTCCTGTCCGTTTGGAACTAAGCTTCTCACATTCAGATTAGGACCATTAACAGGATCTAGCCCATGCCTGAGATGGTTGGGTATCTTCATCTAGAATGTCTTTGACTGTTTCCCAGCTCTACCCCTTCACATCAAGGTACTTTTCAGCTGAGTTAACAATTGTATTGATTCTTTCATTTTGGCTCTTTGTCTGTACTGAGCAGTTAATTATATCTGCCATAAACATTACTCATTAGCAGAGTGTCCTTCTTCACCTTATCACATTGGTTGCAGTTTACGGTTTCTTTGTTCTCAGCGTTGTTTTGTTTTGCTCCCTTTATGTTTCCTGACACCATTTTGGCTGCCTCTGCATAGCTCACTCCCTGGGAAACCCTGACTCGCTGCACCTCTGCTGCTTTCTTACTAGCCTCGCAACCACAGTATGCTGAGCAATGTTCCCCTCCACAATTGCAACACTTCAGTTTTACCCCCTCTTCACATTTGCCGTACTCATGGTCTCCACCACATCTGCCACACCTTTGTTTCCCCTTGCACACCGCCACTACGTGTCAGAATCTCTGACATTTAAAACATCTTAGGGATGGGGGAACATATGGTCTCACAACATAGCACATATATCCAATGAATATTTTTTTCCAGGAGTTTTTCTTCATCGAAAGTGATTGCAACCAACAGACCATCGCTTTTAATCCCATTTCTATTTGCTTTCAGACTTCTGACCTCACTTACTTTTGCATTTGTTATATTTTCTTTCACCTCATCATCAGATATTCTCACCGGGATCCCTGTCACAACTCCCCTAACCTGCTTTCTGCTATTTGTCAGGGCACATTGCACTTTCTTGCCATCTATTTTATTCATCCTGATTGCTTTCCCTTGTTGTCCTCCATCCTTACATATAATCAGCAATGATCCATTTCTCAATGTCTTGGCACTCCTTACCTCCCCAACTTCTCTATTGATGGATTTGGTTAGCCTTATAGGATTCCAGTTGCTAAACGAAGCTCCCTCTTGCGCAAGTTTAACGATGACCTTAAACTCCTCTTTTCCCCCTGCTCCCCTTACGTAATCGCTATCATCTGATTTATTACTTGCTCTGTTTATTCCTCGTAACAATATCCCATTCAGCTTCATACCTCCAACCTCCTACATCACTCTCCTGACTTGCTTCCTGATCCGTCACTTCCTTCTGCCTTCTCCTCACCATTCGCAGCTCAGTCGTTTCCTGCCAAACTCTCAAAACAGTCCATATGAAACCTTTTAACAACCCCCACATGGTTCCGAGGGTGAATTATTTACAGCCCCACTACAGGTGTTAATTAAATTAAAGACATAATTTGTCGGAGCTGTCGGGATATGCGTGTTACTCCTTCATTGCTCCACAGCACCCCCTGCTTTGTAGGATTAAAAAGTCATGGTGAGTGTCTAATCACAAAATACCATCTGACTGTTTTAAAAGGACAGATGATATTTTGTGTTCAGAACATTGGCATTTATGTGTCCGGCAGCATCAGTGAAATATACTTTAGAGGAGGATACCTGTAGAGGTCACTTGAGGGAGCCTCAGTCTGTAGAGTACTTATTGTTAGGTTTGTAAAACATAAACATGAAGACATTTAAAGAGGTTGCCATTATGATTCTAGAACAAAAAATGGATGCACAATGTTGTTGTTTTTTCCAATTTCCAATATCCTGATATGTCCAAACTCACTATTGCTGATAACAACATCAATACTGATAATTTTTATCAAGGATATGAAGTCACTAGCCTACTAAAATATATGTTTATCTCTAATTTTGACAGTCTGTTTGCGTCATGAAAGAGGTAAAAAAAAAAAAAAAAGAAAAAGAAAAGCAACACTTTATTCTCTAATAATAAATAATAAATATGATTTAGGTAAAGCATTACGGAAAATTCATATATCTTGACAATATTACATTCAATATATGGGATAAAATAAAAAGCAAACTAAAGTACATGGGATAAGTGAAATATACATAAAAGGATTTTTTTAATGAAAATGAAACAAATACAAACAACATGGACATACTTGGCTTCAATTTACCAGTTTCCTGGATTACTTGCTAACTCTAAACAGTGTCCTGGTTTACATGAAGTTTTCAATGTGATATATATCTATTACATTTGTATTTGCATAGGGACATGTGTGAGGTACAGTAAGTAAATGCAATAAACAACAGTATTCATAGTTTTAGCTAATTTGCAAGGCCAGTTCCTAGATGAGCCTTTACAGCTGTGCTTCCACTGATCTGGCTTATGCTTCCACCTCCAGCTGAACCCTCATCTGGGGTGGGTGTGTAAGCTGGAGGATGAGGGTCGCACCAGCTACGTCCAACTCCCTCTGCACATCCTCCCGTCCAACAATGAGGAGGGAGGTGTGCATCTCCAAAGTACTCCATGCAGCATTGTTACCATTCGGACGTTCTTTAGTATAAAGTAGGAAAGCTGTTCACTGGGATTTAAACATGCCATGGTATGTTGCTATGGTTCCAGCTGCTGTGTGGGAAGCAACAAGTCTTGCAAACAATCAACAAACTGCCAGGGTTTTTAGCTCAACCCTTTGGGGTCAGCTTGTTACACTTGGCAACCCAAGAAGAGGCCAAAAATTGCAATGGCATGGATGAGTTATTTGGCTGCCTTTCTCTGTATTATACAGTAGACAGACCTAAACTGTGCACTGCACCTAGCCAAACTTGACCGGACTGATTGGTGGAAATGCAGCTTAAGACTCATAAAATTCAATAAATACAGAAAAACTCTAACAATCAAGCTCAACAAATGAAAGACAGACTAAATACACACAATCACTGAAGAACACACAGGAAAACTGAAGGCCCTGAGTCATTCATGGCAACTGAGTCCTCTTTAAAAACTTTTTCAGTCAGAGTTTAAAATGAGCCTAGTCTGGATCCAGTTTAAGCTCTGCGGTTAAGCCGTTTCACATGAGTCCCTGAACAGAAAAGGCCATTAGTCTCACCAAAGATTTACGAAAGGTCACATTACTGTCCTCATAAGCTGCTTTATGTGTTAGAGAGCGATACTCTGAAGTGGAACCACTAGGTCACTAAGCACCTGAAGAGCCTGGTGATTTAAATGTTTCAGAATAAGTTCAAGATTAGAAAACTTTATAATATAAAATACACTTTACATATTTGATTTTTTTGGAACAAGGCAATGATAAGACCTGATTGGTTTGGTTTCCTTAGGTTTATATTGTCCTATTGTAAATCATAAGTGATTTGTCTAGGCACAGCTAGTGACAAAGTCATCACACCATAACTTCAGTGGTGAAAAAACTGCATTATTTTTTGCAGTATGGGGAAATAAGCAATCTCTAATAATCCCAAATGTTTGTAGGTTGCCTTTGCAGTCCTGCTCACCTGCTCATAGGTCGTCCAATGAATGTTTAGGGTCAACTCTTTGTTTTAATTGATGACTAACCTCTAGACTTTGCATCAAATGTGAGACATGAGCTCTCAACCAGGCAACAATAAATGCCATAAATGAAAAGACAGCTGAGTGCAAACTGCTGAAGTGGTTTTTAAGTACAAACTAAGAGGAAGGATGCCAGGAGGCAAACCCTATGGGACTCCTGTTTAAGTCCTCAGAAAAGCTGATTTCTCATTATCATGAACAAAAAATTGCTCACATCAGAAAATGAGCAGAGAGAAAGGATTTATATCACCTCTAGAGCAGAACTTATCCATCAAATCCAGCTTGATTGATATGTTTGTTGCTGCAAAGTGACAATAACACAAAATACTTATGTGCCAGCCATTGTTATTGTTGTTCCTGCTGTCAAATCACTTCTCTTGGTTGTATGGCATCTTGCATCTTAGATGTTGCTTAAGAAAACACAGTATTTATTCACAGGGATCACCAAACTCGACAAACAATGACGTCCACAAAACATTCTGACCAGGCTTATTCACAGAAACGGCTGAGAATTTAAAGGTCCCATGTCCTGCAAAATTTAAGTTTCTTTGCTTTTAATATTGTTAGAAGGGGGTGGGGTGGCAGATGAACATGACACCTTTTACTAAACTCTCAGTTCATAGGGAAATGTGCTATGCTTCTTTCGAGGGGGGGGCCTTAAATACTCACACTGACAGTTTTCCCCACTTCTTCCTGTTGGATGGCATTGGCTCAAGGTATCGCACATTATTACAGGTTCCAAAAAGAAACATATTTTCAATGTGGTACCCTAAATATTCTCCCCCGTGGACTATGAACATCATCATTGCACCACCTCTCCTTGCCTGCTCACACATCTTTTGACACAGGCGAGTCTAAAAGTTATTCTGACTGCACCACAGACCAGCACCCAGCACTGCTTACTGAATGATTTCAAACTCTAAAGAGATCCATATAGATTATTGCTGACAAGTGTGACAGCCTCAGGGACCGAAATGGAGTTCAACTCTGGGGAAACAGCACCAGTGGAGAAAATAACTGTGAGGGAAACATTTATACAGTAAGACAGTATTAAAGAAACCTAGAATTAAGTCCAAGTTTGGCCTCAAGAGCAGACCTTGGCAGTCAAACCTTTGCACTCTATTTTTTGTAAGTTGCTGGGAGTTTCTAGGACCAAAAATAAGCAAAATTTACTCTCCAATAACTCTTTAGCCAGCACACAGGTCTTACAAAAATACCCAATGTTCACAAACTAGTAATCGAGAAATCTAATCAACCTGTGTGCTGATTGGAGGTTACTCAAGACTAAGCCGAGGGTATAGAGATGCTGAATAGGAAATGTAGGTCAGCAGAAATACAACTTACAGGATAATGAGGATAAAAGCTATGATTCTACTGCTACCCCTCTACTTATAAAAACCTCTGAGGAGCACTCGCCACAGGTGTGCTCTCAGCAGGAGGCCACTGATGGTATACAGCACTTGCAGGTGTGATGCTTTCCCGTGGGAGACTGACATCTAGAGGGAGATGGAGGGAGAAAATCAAAACAGGAAGCCAACAGCATACATACACTAGAATGACGCTTGGATGAAAGGGAGAAAAAGAGCATCAGTACAGAAGAATAACCCCAGTTATGGGATGCTTAAAGTATGAAGAAAAAGTAACTACTCAACAGAGCACATAATTTGCCTCTACATGAGTTTATTTATTCATTTCTAAAGACTGCTAGAGTATGCTCCCAGTCACTTTTGTTGAAAAAACCCTCTAGTTTTTATATACTGAGCAGCTTTGATCCAGCTGTATTCTGTCTGTTTGACACTCCTATTGGAGTGCCTGTCACTTTAAGTCCCTTCACCACAGTTCCCTCTGATTGGCTGACCAGTATACTCTGTGGTAATCGGTCACTTAAGAGCTGCTCTTTCCATGTTGTCAACAACTCTGCATTTATTTCACCGTCCCTGCTCTGCACAGGGCTTGCCACTCTGAGCCAATGGGCTTAAACAACCAACAACACAAATGCAGGACATCACACTGGTAGGTCTGCCGAGTAAAATACTTGATTTGAGTTTTTTCTCGTGGAAAGACATTGCTTTAATCTGGACACCCTTCACAAAATGACAGCAGTGTTTATCGTGGCAGTGCAGAAAGATGAACAGATGCAGTTTTTTTAATGTATTTTTTTAATGATTATTGTTTACCCCTGAGCTGTGTTGGCATGGATCTATGACTCTAAACGCCAAGTGACCGGTACATTCAAGTGTTAAATCCTGAATCATGTATTTTGTACTTTATGATGTATCTCTCTCCAACAAAATGAAATTATAAAAAAGAAGTGCTCTCTTCAACACTCTTAAGGGCATAAAAACTCTCTTCAAAACAGTTTGGTGCTCATGACGGTTTCAGACTGAATGCGAGTGGCAGACTTGTACCAGCTCCTGCTTGAGACACTATAGCTTTCATACCAGGAGTGTGTGTGTGTGTGTGTGTGTGCGTGCTTTTTTTTAGCTGCATCACCTGTTGCTACAGCTCTGTCTCTCCATAAATTTCCCCTCAGTAAAGAGCTTCAATGGAAAATCTAGAGAGAGACACTGTACATTTCAGCCTGATTCAATGTCTGTAATCAGACAGATCCATTTTGCCAAGCTCCAACTTACAACAATTGTGAACATCCCAAAGCAGCACAGCCAAATCAGAGTCCTCTGGAGCAGGAAGAGGTAGACAACAGCAGGAAGTGACCATACAGAGATTAGCATTGATGCTAACAGCATTAGTAGCAGTATTATCACACCTGGACTGCCTTTCTTTATTAAATAAAAATATAACAATAACAACAAAACAAACTTCTTTATAGTAAGGATATTTTTGCTCCACTTCCTGCGAGAGTTTGTTCTACATAGTGGCTTAAGTTTCGTACACTATACCACAGCAGTATCACCCGCCAACTACATTATTTGATTGGTCCATAATGAAAGTTATTGACAGAACAATTGTCCAGTCACCTACCAGATATGCTTTTGAAAGATTCTGTCCATTTTCCAACACTTTCTATGGCCTCCTATGCCTCTAATTTGAACTACTGACTACCCAACAAAAAGTATTCATGCTGAAATTAAAAATGTTAATAAAGCTTAAGGCACAGAAACTACAGCAGGAACAACATACTCCTATTCAGCACAGAGAGAAGAGAGATGCTGTACAATGGAAAACAGTTGTTTGCTTTTCTGAGGTGATAATTAACTTCACATGAAAGAAAGTAC
This sequence comes from Cetoscarus ocellatus, assembly GCA_037902135.1. Taxonomy (NCBI): domain Eukaryota; kingdom Metazoa; phylum Chordata; class Actinopteri; order Labriformes; family Labridae; genus Cetoscarus; species Cetoscarus ocellatus. The sequence goes on along the minus strand of JBAMNC010000325.1, from coordinate 516,486 downwards.
ACTACCGTTCAAAAGTTTGGGGTCACCCAAACAATTTTGTGTTTTCCATGAAAAAGTCACACTTATTCACCACCATACGTTGTGAAATGAATAGAAAATAGAGTCAAGACATTGACAAGGTTAGAAATAATGATTTGTATTTGAAACAAGCCTGCTTAATAAGATTTTACATCAAACTTTGCTTTCGTCAAAGAATCCTCCATTTGCAGCAATTACAGCATTGCAGACCTTTGGCATTCTAGCTGTTAATTTGTTGAGGTAATCTGGAGAAATTGCACCCCACGCTTCCAGAAGCAGCTCCCACAAGTTGGATTGGTTGGATGGGCACTTCTTGCGTACCATACGGTCAAGCTGATCCCACAACAGCTCAATGGGGTTCAGATCTGGTGACTGCGCTGGCCACTCCATCACCGATAGAATACGAGCTTCCTGCTTCTGCTCTAAATAGTTCTTGCACAATTTGGAGGTGTGTTTAGGGTCATTGTCCTGTTGTAGGATGAAATTGGCTCCAATCAAGCGCTGTCCACTGGGTATGGCATGGCGTTGCAAAATGGAGTGATAGCCTTCCTTATTCAGAATCCCTTTTACCCTGTACAAATCTCCCACCTTACCAGCACCAAAGCAACCCCAGACCATCACATTACCTCCACCATGCTTAACAGATGGCATCAGGCATTCTTCCAGCATCTTTTCATTTGTTCTGCGTCTCACAAACATTCTTCTTTGTGATCCAAACACCTCAAACTTAGATTCGTCCGTCCACAACACTTTTTTCCAGTCTTCCTCTGTCCAATGTCTGTGTTCTTTTGCCCATCTTAATCTTTTTCTTTTATTGGCCAGTCTCAGATATGGCTTTTTCTTTGCCACTCTGCCCTGAAGCCCAGAATCCCGCAGCCGCCTCTTCACTGTAGATGTTGACACTGGTGTTTTGCGGGTACTATTTAATGAAGATGCCAGTTGGGGACCTGTGAGGTGTCTGTTTCTCAAACTAGAGACTCTAATGAACTTATCTTCTTGCACAGTTGTGCAACGCGGCCTCCCACTTCTTTTTCTACTCTGGTTAGAGCCTGTTTGTGCTGTCCTCTGAAGGGAGTAGTACACACCGTTGTAGGAAATCTTCAATTTCTTAGGCAATTTCTCGCATGGAATAGCCTTCATTTCGAAGAACAGCAATAGACTGTCGAGTTTCAGATGAAAGTTCTCTTTTTCTGGCCATTTTGAGCGTTTAATCGACCCCACAAATGTAATGCTCCAGAAACTCAATCTGCTCAAAGGAAGATCAGTTTTGTAGCTTCTGTAACAAGCTAAACTGTTTTCAGATGTGTGAACATGATTGCACAAGGGTTTTCTAATCATCAATTAGCCTTCTGAGCCAATGAGCAAACACATTTCACCATTAGAACACTGGAGTGGTGGTTGCTGGAACTAGGCCTCTATACACCTATGTAGATATTGCATCAAAAACCAGACATTTGCAGCTAGAATAGTCATTTACCACATTAGCAATGTATAGAGTGTATTTCTTTAAAGTTAAGACTAGTTTAATGTTATCTTCATTGAAAAGTACAGTGCTTTTCCTTCAAAAATAAGGACATTTCTAAGTGACCCCAAACTTTTGAACAGCAGTGTATGTTTAAGAATTGGGTGTATATAAAGCGATTCGTGGATTTTCTAAATCAATTCTGAATCTTTTTATAACTATGACTTGATTTGAATTCTTAACCATTTTTAAGACACTTTTAACCTAAACCTGGATACACTCTGACCCTGAAGGATCCTGAGTGTTTTTACCAGGTCATGTGTGCATTTCACCAAGAAAAATGACTGCTTGGTCAAAACAGCTTGAACTTTAAATGAACCACAAACACTAACTCCACAAGCTCGAAGTTCTGAGCCATACAGATTCTACATTTCCATGCAGAATCTGTAAATAGAGCTAATGTTTATGCATAGGTTTACATTTTCCCACTTCTCTCTCCAGCTTTCTTTCTCTTTGTGTGTTTCTTCATGGTCCCTACTCAGGCACTAAGAAAAACTTCTACTGTTTACTCTTGTACAATGACAATAAACATATTCTGCTCTGTACCTGCAGTAAACAATACTGCTCATACTTCAATGAAAAGTTTAGTCTCATTGTTATATACTGCAGGGTTGCATAAGTGCTTGTTGCATAAAAAATCATGCTAAGTTTAACAACCTGCTGAGACATCTCAAAATGATGCTAATATCTGCAGCTGTGAAGCTGTGATCAAAGTCTGGGAGGAAGTTTCTGTCCTCTACAAACACATCTCTAAAAAAACTTTTCTCAAACATCTCAGATTCACAATCCTGCATGAAAACATTTTAAATGTGATTGTGCAAGAACAAACAGTAGCATCAAACAGCGGTAGCACTACAGTAGCTTAAACATTGCCTGATTAAATATGGATGTTACACTTAGCTCACAATCAGTTTTTTTTTCCATGGAGCTTCCCCCCCACCAAGTTAAAAATAAAGTCAAGCCCCTCAGGACTTACAGCAAGGAAGTAAAGCATTGCTCTCCAGAACGAGTAGAGCGATTTTAATTGTTTTCACTGAAAATATTAAAAAAGACTTGCCCTACAAACTTTCTGCCTTTCCAAAAGACTGTTAAATATTATCTGACAGGCTGTTTGGGCCCTTGTTTGAGACAACAGAATAGTGGGAAGAATTGGACAGAATGGATAAGAAAAAGACTCTGGGTGGGATTCAAACCCAGACCACCTGCAACAAAAACAACACCGTCTGAAAATGAGGTACGAAGACATAACTGCTAGGGCTGGGCATTGTTAAGAACCTCACAATTCAATTCGATTTCGATTCATTGGGTAGTGATTCGATTCAGTATCGATTCAGTAAGAAGTAGAAACACACAAATTATTAGAAGACCTGATGACAATTTTTGACTTTTTTTTTATTTTGATGCCAATGTGAACATATGTGGTATGTCACCTCATATTTTGAGCAAACAACTGAAAATAAATATTTGCACAGTAATAACTTATTTGTGCATATGGAGTACAAAAGTAAAAACATGACAGTTAACACTATAATTATAAATGCCCACCTGGTCTTTTTTGTCAATAAATGTGTCAGGAATTGTTCTTTGAATACATTTTTTCAACCTTTTTTCACGAGAAATAAAAGTAAACAATTCTTGCAAGTATTTGTCATTTTTATGTTATAAATGCTTAAAACAGTGTGTAATTACAAGAAAATAATAAAAATGGCTTTGAAATTTCAACAGTATTCTCTTCACAAACAATTGTAAATGAACAATTGTAAATTTTCTGAGATGACCAAAAATAAACTTCACCTATTTTACAAAAACTCAAACATTTTTGTTTGCCTACAGCATTTCGTGTCCATGTTACAGCCTGTAATATTAGACCATGTCCAGGCGGTTTTTTTATTGATGGTAGTCCCTGAACCAGTTCCTGTCAAGCTGAAGACAGAGATCTCAACATTTCTTCCTCCAATATTTCTAAAACCACTATTTATGGAATCCATAAAAAACAAACTATGATCAAAAAGACGATAAAACACGAGGAAATACGTCAGAAATACAGCAAATCACAGAGAAAATATGGTAAAAGAATGAAAAGAAAACACTCCAGAATGATACTAATGCTAATGTGTTTAACATTTTACACAGAAAATACTGATAAACCGCCGTTAAATCACTCTCATGTTCGGCTCTCAATCCCATCACTCTGCAAGCATGTCTTCTTCTGCAACCGGCGGGCAGCTGGATAAACACTGAAAAGGTGCACAGCACCCCCCACTGGCCAGGATGTGAATCGATTCAGAGGATTTGCTGAATCGATAATGAATTGGGAGGGGGAATAACTGCAACACATTGCTGAATCGGTATTTCTGCCCACCCCTAATAACTGCTAGACCTCTTACACACCATCTCAGAAGACCCTTAGGCCAGAGATGTACTTGCAGTTTGTCCTTGCGTTAGCCAGCGCCATGAGCATTTTCATTTATATAGTACTTGCCTGAACGTGACTCATGTTACTGGAGGATACCACTAGAGGGCCAGCAAAGATCCAGAGCTGCAGACACTCAACTGTTGTGTAAGAAGTAAACTTTAAATAAGGCGATGATTAAGGTAATTCTGAGAATAAAACTAACAAATAAACACAAAGATTAACGCCATCATCAGATACTGTGACAAATGACCAGTGGTCAGATCTCATCATCAGCACTGCTGCACTCCATTTCTACAATATTTAGCTCTCTGCACTGTCATAACTGTCTCAGTTTTCTGGTTTAATGAGTGACAGTGTTAACTGATGACTTTCAGGCAACTGTGTTAATGGATGTTAAACAACCAGCAAAAACAGAGTGTATTCTCTAATGCCTCATGACAAGCCTTTTTATCAGAGTATCAAAATACATCAATTTACATGGTCACCAGTGGAACTCGTGCATCATCTAGATTAAACAGACATGTTTGAGACTCGGAATGAACCCACTTATAGGCTGAAACTACTCAAAAAACTATGCTGGCTCGAGAATATGCTACAATAAGATTCTTTACAGCGTTTATCTTTTCCTCCTGTGCTCCTGTGTTTAGAACTTTTGTATGATGGGCTGTAGGAGATATGTATCCCTCCCCCATCAGCTGGTCAGGTAGTCAGAGGAAACAACAAACACTAACTTCACTAAAGCCGAGCTAAAGATGAGCGATTTGGACTCGAGTAGAGGAGACGTACCTTGTGGGTACCAGAAAATATCTTTATGAACCGGAGTGCACAGAGGGAGAACTTTTGCACAGGTAGAGAGAGGGATGGAGAAAGGAGGAGCAGGACAGATCACAATTGTCTGCTGGTGCATTTAATGAACTGACAAATCATCTTGACCATATGTGCAACTTCAGAAAATCATATTACTCAATCAAAGTGCCAAAGGAGGATAAATAAATAAGTAAAAAAATAAAAAAAATAGGTAAGTAAATAAATAAATAAATAAACATCTAAAGGCGCAAAAAAGAAATAAAGCATTCAGAGTGCTGCTCTGCTGAGTGGGTGTGACAAATAAAACAACACAAGAGAGAAAACAATGTCAACAAGCGAACAGTAAAGTTGCTCATTAAGTTTAGCTCATGTACATCTGCCGTTGGTACAGAGAGAGACGAGCAGAGTGAGTCAGCGTGCATTAACAGAGCATTAACCCATCTGCTCATCCACATCTCATAAAACAGACTGATGAGCCTCGTGAACTTTATGTGTGCTCATCAATGACTTACCAGAGGCTCATAAAGACAGACAAGAACAAAGTTTAGAGCTAGCACTGCTTTCTGGCAAGTTGTTCTGGAAATGTGTTGAAGTGAAAGCGCAGCCACAGGGGTGATAAACAAAGAATCAGCAGTAATGTGTGTTGTTTATTCAGATCTGGGAGCGACAAATCAACCAATACAGCAAAGTCTTAGGTTTATGAATGTGATTCGGAGGGCTGAATGGAAATGATAATGAATTATGTTCAAGGACGGGATGATTAATAAATCAGTGCTGTGTTATTATGTCTAAGAGCGGAGGAGCGGAGAGCGATTAAGTGCAAATTAGAAGCTACTGAATTAAAAGTGCTTCATTATTGCAAAATCACTTTGGGTTTAAAATCCTTCCCTTTTTTATTTATCTCCAAGGGCCCTGCAAGCTAAAAAGCAAAATATCAAATCAAGTTTATGTCTATTGAGCTCCTTTATTTTTCTAAAATGGAAATGGAGAAAACATGCATGAAAATCTAGAGAAGTTTAAGAAGTTTGTATTATTGTCATTAAATCACTTTACCTTTTCCTACATGACAAAAATACAATGGTGGGTCAAGCGAAAAATAACTGTACTTTGTGGAAGACAGAAGCAAGACGGTCCTAAGACCCTGACCAGTGTCTCTGTTTGTGCTCTGAGGCTCCTGTATGCAGATAAAATATCTCAAAATAACAAAGTGTAAAGCTGTCAGTTTCTTCAGCATTAAAGACATTATATGGACAGTTTTCAGAAAATTGGAAACTAAATTTCCTTAAATTGACAATAAAAATGAATAATTCTACATTGTATACTAATTTTAGTAGAGCGCTTTCATTACCTTTAATATTTCTGAAAGTTTTTAAAGCCAGAGAAATTCTTAAATTTTATGGTCAAACAAGAACATGTCATGGGGACTGCAGGGACTAAGTCACCATGACTAGACACAGCATGTTTATCATTGCCATGGAAACATGTCACTGTTGACAGGCACAAACCTCTTATCTCCAATATTGCTACACCCCACTGATGAAGGGCTAAATATTGTATTGTCTTGACTACAAACTTTTTTTTTTGCTTTTTGATTTGGTTAATTTCTTTTTTACTCGCTCTCCAACATGGAAGGCAGCCAACAGCACTGTTTTATGAAAAAACAAAACTTATAAAACATAGAGATTAGAGGTTTGTGCCCGACTGCAGCGATGTGATGGTACATCAGAGACTGCTATTCAGCAACTCAACTCTGCCATTCGGTTTTCAATCTCATGATTAGGGATGTGCAGTCAAAAATCTGGGGATAAGATGTGTACTGTGTAACAAGGGTGCTGATATGATACATCACAATACATCACCATAAAAGAAGCAAAATCTTATTTTCTTACTAAAAATCTATTTTATGAAAAAAAAATGTACAGCATAAAGATACCACAATATTATGAGGATAAATGATACAGCTGTAATCAGTGTTATAAAATAGTTGTACAGATCTGTGCTGCAAAATATCACAATATATTGGTGTCCAAGATTCTTAAAGAGGTTTCACTTCTTCAACAAAAGGCTTCTTCAGCTCTACGAGTTCACTGGGACAACTCCACCAGAGAACATAGGACCAGAGAGTATGTGACCCAAACAACCAGGAAATGTCCACCAGTCACACCTTTAGAGAGAAACTAGGTCAACCACTCTGCCAATGACTTAGGTGACCACTGGGATCATTTACATATGAATGGCTGTCTTAGGCTTCATCTTCTGGCTCTTATGTTCATGTGTTAGTTGTAAAGCTTCCAGAGGCTTATAAGCACCAGGCAGTTGTAGAGATGATTCTGTCAGAAACTAACAGGAAACTGAGTGACTGGCAGTTTTCTTGAGCACCACCACCAACCGAGCTGAAACTGAGATGCAAACATAAGGAAAATATTGAGACATACCATCTTATTGTTATTCTGAGCCAAAGTGGAAGCAGTAGCAAAAAGGCTGCAGTGCAATCGCTGAAGCACAGACAGTGTGAAAATATTGTGACAGTCTGTTCACTGTCAGCTCTCTGTCAGGTTCAGCCTCTCAGGGGATTACGATGTAGTCTAAAGACACTTGTGTCAAACTCATATCATGTCAAACAGAATTAATATTTGAAGCATCAATGCACATACAAGGAAAAAAACTGATGATACACAGTTAGATCAGTATCAGCCTCTCAGCTGGAGAAGTATTCGATCACAGTCTAACAGTGTCTTATTGTTGCTTTTCTCTCTCTGTGAGACGCTGACAGGGTGAGGTGAAACATCTCAACCTGCCCTACAAGGTGTCCACAACAGAATTTAACTTCACACTTGATCAAATCCAACAAAAAGCATAAATGCCCTGAAGGAAGAAGGTATGAAAAAAACATAATCTGTTTTTAAATTCACTATTTCAGTCACAGGAGAAGTTGTCAGGTAAATCCACGTCTGTGTTGCCAGAAGCATGTCAACATTTTGGAAACGTTGAGATAACATTTCCTTTTTAAAAATAATCTCTACTGTTTTAATGATCAAGGATGTGCCCATAAAGTAAGTAAAAGCCTGCCACAAGTTTTAATATGCTGATGCTTTCTGATTCAAATTAGTGAGCACAGTTTTGTCCTTAAAGCTTTAAGTACCTCATCCCACATAAATCTGCTCCAAACAAATCAATGTGCTGATGAAACTTTGTTGAGCAGGGTCTCTATTAAATATGTATTGTGGTAAAAAAGCTGATAATGCAGGACGGGGAAGCACTTTGTGCATTACACAGCAGTCTTTGCTTAACCACAATAAAAGCCTGTGAGCAAAGTGCATTAAAGTGTTTCCAGGATGGACCCTGTGTGTTTGCTTTTGGATTTTATGTCTCATTGCAGCAGATGAGTCAAACATTTGGGAAAATAACATTAGATTTTTCATTAAAACAGACAGGAGAGGTAGATACAGGAAGAACTAGAGACAACAATAGTCCTTCAAACTTTGAAATACTTTGAGAGATGTTTACTCCATGAGGGACCAAAAAGACTAAAGAATAATTGTAAAAGAAATAGAAAAAATGGAAATAAATGTATTACTTTATAAATTCACAATCAAATAATGCTGGAAAATGTCTGTCATTGTTTTTATTGGAACATTGTTTTTATTGGAACATTGTTTATTTTTTAATCAATTTCTAAGTCAAATATTTAGATATTTATTTAGTATGTAAAACATGTACACTTTTATGAATGAATAGTCTTTATGTAATAATTTTTGCAATTGTGATGTATCTATATTTGCAGTTTACCATTTATCAATTTATTTATACATTTCGGTATCAATTTAATTTCTCTTGTCTTTACTTTGTTATAAAGTCTATGTACTAGATGCATATACGTGCATATATGGTTGCTATTGCTATTACCACAGTAACTACCTTTGCAGCCATATAGAGAGAAGGAATCTCTTGACAAAGAGATGCCACATCTCAAGGGGCTAACTTCTGATAAATGTATATTCAATAGAAATAAAATATGATAAGCCTGAGGTATGCAGACCATGTCTGAGAAAACTGAGGCTATATTTTGCATGGGTTCAGCAAAATTGGACAACTGGAAAATGTTGCCCGGTCTGCTAGTAGCGTAAAAAGCATGAAAACATGGACCCCTCCTGCCTTGTATCAGCAGTAGAGGATGATGGTGGTGATGATAGGGTGTGGAAAAACATTTTTGGCACACTTTTGGCCTCTTTTTACCAATTGAGCATTGTTTAAACACCACAGCTTACATGAGAATTGTTGCTGACTGCCCATCCTTTTAGGACCACAGTGTACCAGTCTGCTGGTGACTACTCCAGCAGGATAAAGTGCCATGAAATAAATTATCTTTAAGTAGTTTCTTGAATATGACAATGAGTTCTCTGTCCAGTTAAAGCACCTTTGGGATGTGGGGGAAAAGGAGTTTTATCTCATAGATGAGCAGTTGAGAGATCTGCATCAACTATGTAATGCTATTCTGTCAATTTGGACCAAAATCTCAGAGGAATGTTTCCAGCACCTTGTTAAATCTATGCCACCAGGAATTAAGACACTTCCAATGGGAAAAGTAGTCCAACCTTGCACTTACAAGGTGTACTTAATATAGTGGCTGTCAAGTGTATGTCCTATTTCACACATTGCCCCTCAGCATGTCCTCAAGACAGCCTTATGGTTAAACTAACTATCTGAAAAGACTTATGGCAGTGATTTTGCAGCAACAACTTAGAACATGAGCTGTCATGTTAAGAACTCATTATATCATCTGACAGTCGGAGGGTTAAATAAATAATCATCTCAGATAACTCAAGCTGCTTGTCCTGTATTTTGAAAATGTCCCTATGTTTTCAAAGGCAGACCATTGAAAAGCACCATTTGAAAGAAAAAGATGGTAAACTATGCCCAAAAGCAAATAATCAATTCCTGCAAAAAATGAACTATGTGCCCCTGAAAGTATAAGAAGCACTCACCCTCCACAGTCGCTCCACCCGGGACAACTTGCGTGTTTTCATTGTGCTGTGCGGAGTGTCAGAAGTGGACGCAGAGAGCGATGCCTGAAGACTGACCAGGTCATAAAGGAGACGGAGCAACAGCTCTCAGAGGGAATAATCCCACAGTCAGCATCTCATCACTAAGTCCCCACACATTAAGTTTAAAGTGGGTGCCCACGTGGGTGTTCGTGCCGAGCTGAAACACTGTCCTACTTTCTATAGGAAAAGACCGCGTCACCCTATAGACCCAAAGATGCCAAGTAGAACTGGATACTTCAGCTGTCACACAAGAGGAGGTCACATCAGATCCCCTGAGGGAGAATCAAAAAGAACAAAGTGTCCGCCCGCCACTGACGGCCAGGCTAATCTCTGAAACACAACCCTGAGAAAAAGAAAGCGCGGAGAGTTGAAGCCAAAGCCCTGGTGCCCTTCACAACAATCAGCACTGAACCACTTACCTGGGCCATTAGCTGCATCTTGCCATTCAGCAGAGATCAGCATTACACACCGCACACAGAGCCGGGCCTCTTTATGGTGCTTTTTACCCAGGGTTGTTTATCCTGTCTCCCCTCTACTTTTCTCCCAGGAGCAATCTGCCTCACAATACAACCTCCCTGGGCTGATGGAAACTGCTGCTTGTACATTACAGAATCATTCTCGAGAGGTCCGAGATACAAAAGAGTGTGACCCTGTACAGATAATACCTTTGAAGTGTCACCAGGTACACATGCTACCTGTGCCCTCCAGGCTTTACAGGAATGTCAAGTGTTTCATGTAACAGCTGCTGGATCTCCCTTCATCAATCATTCGCAGAAACATGGGTAGAAATGCTGGTGTCAGAAAACTGAAAAAGAACACCACAACATTAATGTTCCATTGTTATTAACTTTGCGTACACGGACTGATGATAGCTGCCACACATCCTGTGCAGTGCTTCAGCACACCTGCTGTGCACATCCTCCACAATTAAAGCCAAGCAGACGAAGACGAAGTATGTCAGCAGGATCAGAGTAGAGGCAAAGACGGACGTGACAGTGTCAACAAACCAGCGGAAAAAAATGCAAAGTTTTGAGATCAAACTGATAAATCAAGTCATGGTATATTAATTTGGTGTTGTCAAAATAGTGACCGTGTAAACTGGTGACTTTTAATTAGCTGTGTTTGTATCAGTTTAGCTTCTCCAGCTGAATTTTCCTAAGTAGATGGCAGTGATCAGACAGAGAGATCAATGAAGCATCTAAGAGGAAATCCTGTTTTCTGTGGTGCTTTAACTATCACATCTATTAATGCTGACAGGGAGTCACCAGTTAACACGGTAACACATTCAACCGTAACACAAAGACAGTTAAGTGAGAGCACAGAGAGAGAGTAGTAGAAATGGAATACACTGTAAAAAAATCTGTGAAAAATACAGTGAAATACTGTAAAATGGCAACAAATGAAGACTGCCCATGCCCATGGCTGTGGTGATGGTGTATGTACTATTGTTTATTCAAAAATCATCAGTATGATTGCATTAGAGTCCACAGCTATTTTTGTAGTCCATAGCAGTTCACTACAACCACCATTTTAAAGACACAAAAACGCTTCAAAATTCAAAAGCAGGGCAATATTAAATACACTTTATGCTGCAAAATGAAACATACAAAACTTGTTTGCTTGTGTTCACCACAGACGTCATTTTAGCATTTTATCAAGACGGCTATTCTAAAATCCTGTATACTTTCAGCCTTGAGGACCAGATGTGGTAAAATACTAACTCACTTCAGCATTTTTGGACTCATTCCTGCACCACTCCAGCGTCCACAATAATTGTCACAAGTTAGCTGCACAAAACATAAATGAAACGCAGACATATAAGTGCTGAAGTCAGTTGCAGGCTCTGCTTCAGTTTGATGTAGTTTCTGATGTAACATCAAATGTTTCCACAGCAGCAGTAAATGTGCTGTGTCTTTCATAGTGGGTCAGTCATTGTGAAAAAGACACATCCCGTTACAGCTATAGATATTATAGGTGTTTCTGGCTTTAAAACTGTTGTAAGTATTTGAGGCACTAAAAGTACTCCACATTAAATAACCTAACATAGGATTAGTCATTCTTGTGCTTCTATAAGATTTTTCAGTTTCCAATCTTCCATGAGTTCTACATATTTTGCCTTGAAGGTATAAAGAAACCTTCTGACAGACAGACAGGCTGACAGAGAGACAGTCCCAGTTTTCTCTGGGAGTCTGATAAGGCGTGTCTGTTTGTCTCATCACATAATGTCAGAGCAGCAAGATGTCTCCCTAACACGTTCTGCAATAAAGTCCCCTTATTCCCATGATGCAACAGCCAATCTGGTGAGCGGAGTTACATCAATCACTACGTCTCGGCTTTCCTGTCTTTGGAGGGGAACCATTTGACAGGCTGCCAGCTCAAGAATAGCAACTTGTACACTCAATAGCGCTCCCCTTCCTCTCCACCTCCGCTACACAAACAATCATTATCTCCCCCCATCTCTGTTCTGCTCCACGTGAGCTCCACCACACCAAACACCTCAGAAGTCAGCGCTCCGCTCCCAGCTCAGGGAAAAGCAATCTTCTCGCCCCCATCCCTGGAGTTCTGGGTCTCATTCAGACTCCTGACTCCTGGCTTAGAGGAACATGAGAAAAATATTGACTGGAGATGAAGATGCAGTGAAAAAATCCACAGTAGAGAGGAGAGGAGACGAGGCTGGCAGGGAAATACTCTGCAGTGATAATGACCTACATGTTCCTGTACACAAGAATTTTACCATAACACATACAACACATTTCCATTCTGGAGCAAGGATGTTGTTTTGCTCCACGCTGGGTCCAACAGGCCACCTTCCTGCTGAGCTTTCTAACACGAGTGACAAACTGCAAAACTCACCTTCATGGCTGGAGGGACAAAACTTTTCTCTCCTGTTGCTTCTTGCAAGACCAAATGAAATGAAAGGTGTGGTGAGGATGCAACAAGAAAAGCCTCTCTCATGTGTTATTCATCGCAAGACTAAACCAGAGCCTGGAGGCAGGAGAAGGCCTGCTAAGTCCTGGCATCATCCTGAGCATGAACCACCACAAACAGACTCCTGTCACGTAGCAGATATTTCTACTGGTCAAATAGAAATTACATCTTCCATGGTTGTTTTTTGTAATATGTTTTTCTTGTTGCAGAGCCATGGAGAAGTGATAATATAATGACTACTGGCATATCTGCATGAAATACAGCCTCATTTGTATTGTTTGTTATTTTCCCCTGTGCTTTTCCTGCAACTTCTCCTCCTGTTACACTCGCTGTCAGCATTGTACAAAGAGAAAGGTGACTATAAAACAGCCTCAGCTCTGAAGGCCAGTATCAGAATCCAAGTAGTTTGGATTAAGCCATGTAGAAGCTGCACTTGAACTAATAGGCTAAGTCACTGTCAGGTTATCTGAAATATGTTCATGTTAGGGGTCTCAGTTTACCTGCCTGGAGCTGGACTGTTGGCTCCAGTGTTGCTCCTCACTTTAGCTTCATAGCCACACCTGCAGCAACATTATGCAGTCCCTCAACAAGATTTCTCAAATAGTGGGGCCACTTGTCTGCACAGGGGCGTGGTCAAATTGGGGCAGGCTCTAGAATTTTGATTGGCCACCTCGTGTGCCAATCTAATCTGTGACAGGTTAACTGCCATGTCAGAGGCAGGATTTATTAAAAATCAATGTGGGGAGTATAACAGCAGGCTTTTATGGTGAGTGTTAGTGTTAATGTGGAAAAGTTTTGATTTATTAGCTCTTGAAAATGTGACTGGCATTAAATATTTTATTTTAGTCTTGAAACAAAGAGGTACATGAGCGGCCATTTAGTTGTTTTCACTTTTTCAAGACAGAATGGGGGTCTGAATATTATTATGATTTATTTGTGGATATCCATTCATCCATCTTCCACCGCTTGTCCTGGGCCAGGTCACGGGGGCAGCAGGCCAAGCAGGTCAACCCAGACTTCTCTCTCCCTTGCCACAATTTCCAGTTTCTCTACAATACACCAACCTTAAACCTTGCTTCACATTTTTTGCACAAAACAAGCAACCTAGTTAAAATCAGTTTATTAAGGCCGTCTGACCAATAGAGACTCCAAGCGCACATGTAGTTATGTCAGTCCAGCAGTCCTAAACCTAGTCAGCAATAATTTCAGCAAAATTAGGCTACATTAAACTAACTAGATAAATAACCAAAGGTTTCACAGCAGCATGTTACCAATAATATGCATTGTCTGCCCTAAGCTATCTCTATTTAACAGGGATTTGACAAAGATGATAGTGTTGATGGTTGGAGATTGCTTTTTGCAGACAGTTTTTGTCTGTTTCTGTTTTCTGCTGACTCATCATTCAACAAGGAACAAGACTTTACTGACAAAGCTCTCTGCCAACTGAGGTATTCACATTACTGAACTATTCTAACTGGAGTTTGCTTCTGCATATATTTTTTTATAAGTAATATTTTAACATTCCTATTCTATTCATCCAAATCACTGGAGCTGATTTCAAGATATAAAATCATTTACTCACTCTCTGCATGTGCAGAGGCTAGGGCGTCAGATGAGAGATATGTACACTAACAGTATACTAGATGTTTCAAAATGTTTCACTCTGCAGGATCAATGCTGTAAACAAATGTACAAAACCTAAAGTTACTTGCAGCTTCTTCCTCTTATCCTCCAGGCTATACGGCATCATCTGACCCTGATGACTTTGCAGGGCTTTTTTTTGCCACTGTCGGCTTGTATGTGCTTTCCTACCTCTTAAATTTTATGCGTGCGTGTCTCAGCGTGCGTGTCTCCCAGGGGTGTGTTGCTGCTGTATCATGACGTGGTCGATAAGGAGAACTGCCGTGTGACACAACAGATTACTGCTGCCTGGTCTCAGGCCTGAAACAGACTCTGTGAGAGGACTCTGGAGGAACAGCAGCTCCGCTCTGCTGCTCTAATTCAGGCTGACAGAGACGATACTGGACAAACATCCTTTGCTTGCTGAAAACTTGCGTCTTCATTTTTTATAACCTAGTTTAGATTTACTTCGTTTTGTTTTCAATACCAACAATTTTAAACAGAGGGCATTGCTGAAGAGTAACCAAAGAGGGCTCAGTGATGTTTGAATAATATTTTTCCTCCTGTGATATAAATTTGATTTTTTTTAAAGGGAAATTTCCTCCGATAAATGCAGTGTCTTTTTATGAACACTGATTAAACTTCAATTGAACCATTGTACTTTCTTATTTGTCCTCTAACTCATTTTGTAATTTCAAATCCAAGACCCCTCCAAGTTTTCTTTAGGATCAATTCAATGTCAATACATAAACATACGTCTATTCACAGATCTGTCATGTCACTTAATGGTTACAGTATCCCTTTCCACTTACGTATTTTAACTTGTTTTATTTCTATTTTATTAAATCAAATAAAGTTGAATTTTAACAGGATAAAATAAGGGGGGAAAGGCTGAGATCGTACTCAGAGCTCAAACTCAGCAAGAAAACGTAAATAGCAGATCACTCCTGTCAGAGGCTCCAATTTGATCAAACTATGTTTGTCTCTTAGTTAACAATACTTCCCTATTGCACTGACTAAAAATGACCCAATATTACAAGACTGTCATTAAATGATGTGAACTAGCCAATGTTAAATGGGCTTGAGCTTATATAGCACTTTTCTCGTCTTTCTGACAACTCAAAGCACTTTTATACCACAGGTCACATGTTTCCATTTACTATTACATTCACTCATATAGTTTCTATGTAAGTCATCCATCAGTATTAGCTAACACATCCTTTTTACAAACCACTGATGCAGCAGTGGGAGAAACTTGGGGCAAAAACCTTCAACTTTGCCTTTGATGGTAGAGCGTACTACCAGACTAAGCCAGTGATGCCGATAAGTCCTCCCCCATATTTTGGTTAAGAAGAATTTATCTCCCTTCACTCTCCAACAGCAACATCAGTGATCAAAACACATTGAAAATGCATAAAACTATGTATGTAACAATTTAAATTGTATACCAGGTGATTTATAAGTCAAAGTGCCTAAACCGTACAGTTAATGAATATCTCTTTTGCTCTGTAGTGTTCAGATGATTAATACATTACTGGTTTTGTAGTGTGGGTGTCAAAAATCATCCTTTGATTGTTGAATTGAGATGCAGATGTAAATATTGTTGTTAGACTGCAGTATCAGTTTTGTGTCTGAGGAGAAAAAAAGTATATGAGACCAATAACATTCATATATTTTGGTTTAAAATGAAAAGATAATTTTCTGAAATTAAATTAAAAAGTCATTTCTAATTAATGAAAGAGTATAGTTATCTGACTGTTTGTACTATTTGCTTTAAAAGAGTGGCCTGGTGCAGTAATATAGAAAATCAAGGATGATAACCTTTTCGTGCACTGTGGTGCATCATGATATCAAACAGAATTGAATCATTGACTTACTAATAATAATCAGATTAAATTGTGAGTCTAGGGAATATGCACAGTATCTTTGTATAATCCAAGTCATTTGGATGAAATCACACATGTACAATGTGACTATCGCCAACGCAGTTATGATTGTTAAACAACATATCATACAGCCCTAAATGAAGGTCTGACTTTGGGAGGACTTGTACTCCGAATAAGTATAAATTTGATCTCATCCTCTTCTTAAATACCGCTCTTAAACATCCCCAGCACTGATTCTTTGTGTTTTCCAGGCAGGGGAAGGCTTTTGTTTGCTTCTCTGTGAGATGACCTCTCCAGTCCTGATGAGGGCTGACATTATCTTCCTCCTCTTAGACATACTGTATATTGGGCTCTTTCAGTTGTGGCAACAGGCTAAGTTTAGTTACGGAGGTTATGTTGGAAATCATGGCATCATGAGGTTTTGTTAATACTGGCACTGATGGCAGATGGTGGCAAATATCCTGTCTGTGCCTGTTTTCATCAGAGGCACAGCCGGAGCTCACCTGCTGGACTGTATGCTGGTTTGTACAGTACTGTGGTGTTGTAGCATTAACTAGAACACAACAGTCTCTAGTGGTGAAGCAGACATAGTGCAGGGAGAAGCTGGATGTGCTTGGCATTTTAAACATCAGTGAATAACATATTCTGCTATATTATAGGCTGTTATTTCCTCAAATGGTTAACAAAGACATCAAGTAGGGTTTTATCTGCAGTGCTTACCCTCTCCTTCCTTCAAAAACAGTAGCTGACTAACAACTCAGCAACTAATAAGGATAATCCTCAAAAGAAAAACTCTGAAAAGACTGCCTGGAATCATAAATAAAAAACACTGACATGAACAGACGGAAAAGCAGAAACTGGAACGATCTGGGATAAAAGACTGATATATTTAGCGCTGAGGCATATAAATTTAATAAAAGGAAATCTATAAAGTGAAGTTGGATGTGTGGAATGAGTTGATAATCTCCTGCGAAAAGCAGGGAGGGGGTGTGATGTGACTTACATCAAGGAGAAGAAGAAGATCAGAAAATTTTTAATATCCAACAAAAGGAGTGATTTTTTTATGGCATGAATATTTAATCAGATAAATTTTGACCTCACAGATTAGAGCAACTGTTAAAATAAATACATCCATGAAAAGTTATCAAAAATTGAGAAAAACTTTGATCAGAGAGCATGCCTGCAGGCAAAAGAAGAGAAGATGATGTACTTGTCACATCTGCCACTAAAGAGTGAAGCTCAGCATCGAGCCGGCTGCTGGATCCCCATCTCATCAGGGAGTAATAATGCTTCTTTGTATTTAAACACTGACTAATACTCACTGTCAGCTTGTGTAATAATACAGTAAATCATTGTGAGGAGGGCAGGGGGGGCGGCGGCCTGCTGACGTGCTGTTGACAGGTCTGCAGGGGAGGAGGAGGAGGTGGACGGGGGGGGGGGGGGGAGCGATGTGACGAGAGATGATCGATGGTGTGTCAGCACGGCGTTGAGGTGCCTGGCGGGGGATGGATGACCTGTTGAGATGCCCTTTGGGAACAGAGGAGCATTAAAAAAAAACAGGTCGATATGGAAGAAGACGCCTGTCAGCACTGGAACAAGGGTGGAGGGTGATGTTCGTAAGGAGCCAAAGGTTTTTTTTTTTTTTTTTTTTTTTTTTAGAGAGAAGGGACTGACATTTAAAAAAAAAAAAAAAAAACTATCATGCCTGTTGTGGTGGGCTGGGCATGTTACATGGCACATGAAGTGGACGCTCGGTGAGCAATGGGAGAGCTGCGTCATCTCCAGATGGCAGTGAGAGCCACCAGCGAGCATGCAGCCTCACCCTCTCCACCTTTGCAACCATGGCAACACAGGGAGAGAGGTCCTGCTGAGGATGTGTTGTCCTGAGGGGGGGAGGAGCAACAGTGTGATTTCCTTGTATGCACTTCTCCTTCATATGAAATTTTCCTCCATG
Organism: Cetoscarus ocellatus; assembly: GCA_037902135.1. NCBI lineage: Eukaryota > Metazoa > Chordata > Actinopteri > Labriformes > Labridae > Cetoscarus > Cetoscarus ocellatus. The sequence continues at coordinate 498,290 of JBAMNC010000325.1, read as the reverse complement.
TAATTGAACACATTGTCCATCCATCCATCAATCCATCATCTATACCGTATATCAATATCCCACACTGGGCGAGAGGCCAGGTACACCTGAACTGGTCACCAGCCGGTTGACATAAACATTTCTTTGTAATTCTTGTATCAAAGCTCCTTTATTTGGGTTCAGTTGTTGCCTGCTGTGTGAGGAATAGGTAAAGGCAATATTAGCAGCATGATATCAGCTTTGGCTCATAAAGTTAATCAGCTGTAGTACTGCTAGACATGAATGTTTTACTGATATTTATGGCTGGCACACACCACAGCAATATGTCTGAGTATATTATAATGCATTACTGTAGGGCTAAACAATACACTGCATTTTCATCAGCATCAAAATATAAATATACGCAATAAGCTCACCACAAAGGACGCCTGTGAGGCGATCAGCAAATTAGAAAAACACCCACAAATAATGTAATTGCCTGCTGTTTCTCCACTGTGTTGTTGTTGCAGCCTCTCATCAGGGAGAGAGGACACCCCGCTCCATCTGTCCCTACATGTCAGCTGTTTTGCTCCGCTGTTTTTAACATTTGTGTTGCAGGTTTAATGGATGTTTCTCTGCACTCTTTTGTCTTTGTTTTTTTCCATCTTCTGCAGGATCAGAGTGAAGGGGTACTTTATAGCAGGCAAACTGACCGCAAATCAGGATTTTCAAAGACAGATAAGATGTAGGAAGGCAATGTTTTCAGAGAAGTTAGGTCAGAAAAAGTCTTGATGCATAACACCAGCATCCTTTCCTCTTCAAAAGGGATGACCTCAGCTCTCTTTCTCATTATAGTCTTTGTGGATGCCCACATTAGCATTACGCTATTTGTACCTGTACCACTGCTATCTGTGAGGCAAATCAGTGGCTGTTGCAGAGATCAGCTTAAGCACGGCACATATCAATGCACTTAGTGTGAGTCTGCCCTAAAAGAATGCCTGCACAGAGCGCAAGTAATAAAACATTACCCAAAAAGAAAGTCAACAATTAATACCTAAATATACATACCTACAGTATCCCTAGTTTTATTCTGAAGGGTTGAACACATGCTCACCTTATGCCCACCTTAACACCACAACCGAATCTTGGTAGGCTAGTTAGTTGGAGCTAGCATTTTCAATATGGCCAGTGACTGAAGAGTCTGCAATCACTTCTCATCTCCTTCTCCTCTAATTTCCTGTCATGTCATAATTGTTTTCTCTGATCAAGGTCCCCAAAAGCAACTTTGAGAGCAGACTCTGACACCTGTCTGTTTTTTTGCACCCCTCTGTGCTGTAAGCTTTGGGGTCATGTCAGGTTATGTCGTCATTCTCAGCGAGTGCAGCAGGTCACAAAGCCAGCGGCAGCCTTCAGTTAACAGTCATCAGCTGAAGCTCACCACGAGCCCGGCCGCACAGATAATGAGGACAGCTTATCACATCTCTCTCTGCTCTCTCTCTTTTATCTGGACGCTCTCGTTGAGCTCCGTCTGGCTGATTTATCTGAGCTCCGGACCTCAAAGGAAGCACTGAGCTAAACTAAGGCTTGGGAAACGGGCCAAACAGTCTTACTCAGATGTGGAGTATCTCTAAGAAGAAGGCACAGTGGAGAGCAAATGAGGACAGGCAGAGTGTGTCCTGATTTATGATTCACTCTTTTTCAGCTCCAATTTCACACCATCCAAAACAAGATAATAAAATTATGTGAACAGGAAATTTACCGCAGCTAGAGCAAATTAATTCAAAGGTGACAGTCATGCAGGTGTTATGAAGCTTTGAAGGATTTACACCTGCATTAACCAGATATGCCTCTAGATACAACGGCTATGTGCAGAAAACCTCCAGAAATCTCGACAGAGGAATCAGAGGGCTTATGGCTCTTTGTGATCATCCTTAGAGATTTAGCCTGAGTTACCTTGATGTTTTAAAAAGTAAATCTCCGTTATCTACCTTCGTCTTGTGAGGATTGTCAAGCCTGAGTCAATTTGACAAAGGAAAGACCACTTAAAATGAAAAATTAAAGGCATATATAAGATCTACCTATTATAAATAAGTATATCACACCAAAAATGAATGTTTCCGTGCAAACTATACACAAATAAACCTTGAAATCACAACCATCTATACAAACTGGAGCAGACCCGCCAAATTTTAGCTTTGAGCAAGTTCCTGAACATCTTTTTAGAACCTGCTTGCAAGCATTAACACAGAGTGGGATCTGTTTCAGTACAAACAACCAAGCCAAGTTCACCTGGGAAAGGTGGTCTCAGCTTGTTTCCAATCAACTCCTGGAGCAGTTTGTTTGCAGTGGGGTCACAATCGACCCATCAATCACAACAAATAAACAGCTGTAGTAGACTGCAAGCAGCAGAAATAGTCATAATGATAGCATTACAGCCACCAGGCGACCAAGATGGCAACAAAATACTACTTAATTATAACGTTTTTGATCCCATGGAGTCACTTTCTGTGCTCAGGCAACACACTCCATGAAAATAGCAACAGGTTAACATCACTCCACAGCAGATCATCACAGGACTCAATACCACTGACTAATTCAAAAGCTTGTTAAGATTCCCAGAATTCCCAGAAAATTCCAGGAGGATTTATTTTTAAAGTTGCTCCCTTTCTATGTCACTGACAGACACTTCTATGGTGCTTCAGTGTAATAAGTTACCATGCTATCTGGTGTCCTCTATGGTCCACTCTAGACACCAGCGAGCAAAAGCACCTTCTCTGTGTATTGACTTTATTTACATTTATAACCCAGGGTGTTTCAAACATTGATAGGTCTATTCATCTGTGTACCTCTATTAAACAACAATCGTATTTAGCTCACCCTACTAGCTTCCTTCCCATAATGCAGTGCCAAACTCATAGTCATTGCTATCAACTGAATCGGAACAAAGCCACAGAGATGTAGGCGTGAAAACCACCTTAGACATCTTTCATTTAGACCCAGCTTTAGCTTGCAGCATCCATCTGATGAATCTGTCAGCACATGCCAGCATTTGTTCCCCACCATTGACTGTATATTAATGACATTATCCCTCCATTTCCTCCATTAAACAACACTGAAGCCAGAATACCTTTGTGATGCATTGTGCTTGTAACATTATTTGGAGCTCCGGCATGCTCTAAATGCAGGTGGCTGACTTCTGAAGTAATCAAATAGACACCAAACCCTTTCACTGACACAGCACACATTTAACTTGTTCCAACAAAATGAAAAAAACTCAAGACAGTTTAGTCCACATCAAAATAGATTCTTGCATCAGTTTAACGAAAACACTCACAGCTTTAAAAAAAAAAAAAATCAATGACCGCATTGCTAGTTTTTGTTATTTTTTTCTCCTGCCATTCATTATCTACTCTGGTACTCCAGAAAGAGGACACAGGGAGCAACAATTGTTGACAAAGCTGTGGAACATTTTTACACTGCTCTTTTTATATAATATGTGGAGATGGTTAAACATCAAGATTAAAACTCTAACCCCAATTCCAGTGAAACTGGAATGTTGTGTAGAAATGTAAGTGAAGTAGAAAACAATGATTTGTTTATTATTTTCTACCTATATTCAGTTGCATTCAAAAGAAAACTAGATATGCAATGTTCAAACTGATAAATGACTTTTTTTTTTTTTTTTTTTTTTTTAATTCATTTTAATTTGAAGCCTGCAGCATGTTCCAAAAAGCTGGGACAGGGGCAACAAAATACTGGGAACGTTGAGGAATGTTCCAAAAACACCTGTTTGGAATGTTCCACAGGTGAACAGGTTAATGAAAAACATGTGAGTGTCATGATCGATTAAAAGAAGCATCCCTGAAAGACTCATTTGCTCACAGGCAAGGATGAGGCTAGGTTCACCACTTTTAGAACAACTGCGTAAGCGAATAGTCCAACATTTTAAGAACAAAGTTTCTCAATAAGGAATTGCAAATAATTTATGGACATCATCATCTGTAGTCCATAATATCATTAAAAGATTCAGAGAAGCCCAAAAAATCTCTGCACGCAGCAAGCCCAAGGTTCACAGTTTTTTGGAATGTGTTGCAACCATCAGATTCAAAATCAGTGAATATTTGCAAAAGAAAAATGTTTAAATCATTGTATTCTGTTTTAATTTACATCGTGTCCCTACTTCGCTGGAATTGGGGTTTATAAATGAACTCTAAAGTGTACATTTCCATACCAAATATAGTCAACATGACAAAGTTTTAATTATTAACTGCTTATCCTGTTTGGTCAAGAGGGGCTGGAGCCTATCCCAGCTGACATCAGGAAAAAGGTGGGCTACACTCTGGACAGGTACTGCCAGCCAATCAAAGGGCTGACATGTACAGTAGAGACAAACAACCACTGACACACACACACACCTAAGGGCAATGTAGAGTCACCATTTAACCTAACAAGCATTTTTTGGGCTGTGGGAGGAAAGCGGAGTGCCTGGAGAAAACCCGCACATTCACAGGGAGATCATGGAAACTCCAAACAGATAGGCCCCATCTGGCAAAACAGCAACCGCCTTGATGTGAGGCATGAGCATGACCGTTGTGCAGCTCTCTCAACAATAATATATTTATACATGTGCATTTCAACCTTAGAGTTTGACGTGTGTCTCATCTGTTTACATAAGGTTTATCCTCTGCAGCAGCTAGTCAACAAGATTAATTCTATTACCTGATGAGCATTACCTGATGCTCACATCACTGACTCACTCAATGGCTTGCTCTCGACTCTGTCACCAGTTAACTAGACATTTCCTGCTTACAACACATCAGCTTAAGAATAAAGCATAGCTAAAACACACTAACCAATGCCAACATGAAAAGAAAATCATGCTTGTTCACTTCATCTTCCTGGGGTCATAGTGTTGTGACTATTTCTAGTATGACAGTCAAATTAACATTTGAATGCATTGTGATGCTCATACCATCCTGAAGCTCAAATCTGTGTGCAGGTGTTTAGAGATCTGAAATCTAGCTTAAAGCAGCCACCTGCAATATGCTGAAATCACAAGTAATGAAAATTTAAGACTCATTAAGGACACAGGGAGGTAATAACAATGAAGCCTCTAAAAAGTACTGTTTCCTTGAGCAGATGCAGAGAGGTCAGATCCAAAAACAACTATCCAAAAATAGCTCTTCATTTTGAGATGAAGAAAGTTTGATAGAAAAACAAGAAGTCAAACTATTTTTAGAAGCTTTTTGAAGATTGTTGTCTATAAATGGAGGATTCTGATGGATGCTGCCCCTTTGACAGCTCTGACTCTTTTGAAAAATGTGATTTTAAGGACTAACAATCGTCAAGAGAATTTACTTGTAACTGAGTCTCATATTTTAGGAGTAGACTTTGCAAAAGTTGTGATTAAGAGTATTGAAAAAATCTAATATACTCTGAGTAAATGTAATGTGTAGAACTGTGGCTTACAGTCCACATGCCCCATGTACAGAGGTTGTTGTGCTCAGAGCAGGAAGCCTCGACAATCAAGAACATCCATTCTCTTTAACCACACTTGCTTCATGTTAGTGATATTTCAAAACATAGCATTATTTAGTGCATTTTAAAACAACACTACATGAAATAAGACTTTGCATTGTTGCAAAATTACCATATGCAGCATAATTAACACGAAAATAGTAGTTATAAAATAAATCCAAAATAATAGCATGACTAAATAATGTCTTGCTAAGTAGAGTGAAGACAAACGCTCTGTGGTTTGTTGCTTTTAGGTCTTTGTTAACAGCTAATTTCTTCTGTTGCTGAGAGACTCAAAAATGTTTTTTAATGCCTATTCACATAAACCCTTCCTTCTCATTTATGCCAAAATCCCCTCCAACAGGAAGCAGGTGTTCCTGTGGGCAGAGGTGCAACATTATTTGATGTCAGCCCTGGTACCATTTCCAAATCTAGGACCAAGTTCTGTGAGACTGATGAAGACAGATACAGACCTTGAAGTAGGCATTTCAGTCCAGTAAGACACCACCACAAGAAGACCAGTTTCTCACCCCTGCTTCACTGAGGAACTGTAGGCTTTCTTCCAGGGGAAGAGGGGATTTTGGCAGATTTGTTTTGTGTTTTACCCACGTTAGCTGTGCTCATTACATGAATGCACCATCCTTACAAGTTGTACCTCGTAACGGTGACCTATCAGGCTTTCAAACAATATAAAATACAAAATCAATTGGTATTATTAAAAATAAGTGTATATGCCCACTGATTTCTGGTAGAATGCTTCACTGGTTCATAATAGTCTTTGTGTGTTAAATAATTCTTCAAAATAGAACCCTAATTGCAAAATAAAGTTAAACTACATTTGGCAGAATGTGGCGAATTGTCCTTGAGGAGCTCTAAAACCTGAAGTTTACATTTTAAAGAAAATTTGCATGAATAATTAAGGCATATAAATTTGTCCTGTGTGACCCTGTCGAGTCACGTGTCAGATTTCATTAGCCCAATGTGAGGCTCAGAGAACAATGTTTGCATTACCTCTGCCTTGCATACAGGATTCATTGCAGGTCTTTTGCTTTCAACAAAGCTCCATTCCGCAGGTGTACTGTAAGCAAATTTCACCTTTACATACAACAATTCAATTAAGAACCCTCTAAGGTTTCTATTTGCATAATGTGAGTAAAGAGGAGACAAAACCACAGCTGATGTCTCCCTCGGTGACTCAAACTCCACCACAAAATACTTACGCTTACACACCGCAAAGCAGCAATTAATCAATCCCACAGCTCTCACACACACACCAAGAAACACACACCTTTTGCAAACAAAGATGCAGAGTGTGCATTTTTTGTGAGCCCAGGAGCTTACAAGAACGCTGCAGCAAACAAATTAAGCTGTTGTTTACGGAAAAAAAAGTCTAATTATTGTGATTTTAAATCAGCTCGGACAAAAAAACAGCAGCCTTTAAAACAAAACGATCTTCGAGATAAGCTAATAACACTGCAGGTTAAACTCCAGGTAACTTTATTAAACCTGTGACATTTTAAAATCAATTTCTGCCCTCTCTTCTCTGCAAAAATAATGAAAACCACAATGAGGCTTTCAAATTTTTACAGATATCAGAGGGAGGGGTTGGAAATAGCACTTCTTGAATTGGTCTCCCCATCTCCCGAGGATAAAGGCAATTTCATGCTCCAGCACGACTCAGGGGGATGTTGGTACTAAAGGTGAACTCAAGGTTAACAGTGCAAAGCTAATAAATATGTTGGAAATCCAGCAGCACAATCACAGCCTCTGGTCACACTCTTAAAATGCAATCCCAGGGTTTAATAGCAAGAGAGCACCTTCATTTCCAGCAATCATGCACCCCTTTTTCTCTCTATCACACATAAAATAATAAGAATTTAGGGATATATAGTGAGAACTCAAGAGGTGCCGTCTCCTTGTGTCTAGCCTTAGTGCTGTGGTTGTTGTTTGCTGACAGACTGAGCAGTGTCAGCCTGTTGCCAACCTTATCACTTGATTCCTGATGTGACACATTAATAATTTAGAGGGACATGGCAGTGTTGGCAGCTGTTTAAAGATAAAAAGGCTGCTCAAGTGCTGCTCTGTTTGCTGTAGGTTGAACCCAGTGCCATCTGCAAACAAACATGTATGAGCTACTGAATTGGTGCTTCTTAAATGCAGAGCTTACAGGGACATTAAAGACAAAAAAGCAGTAGTTTGTTTCTCTCTCTGGAAAGGGGGGATAGTTGCTGTTTTTACGCTTCTAAGATCAGGTATGGGCAGCTCTGATTACCAAGAGGGCCACATAAACATTTTCTATAAGCCTGAGGGCCTCAATGTTAAAAAATGTTGGAAACACTTGATGGGAAATAATTAAGTTTAAATAACGAAATATCAAATATAAATCTGATATACAAATTAATTATCACAACATTCATATATTATAGCTCAAACACAAATTATGATGCATAATTAAAAGACCTTGAAATGGAATTTAAGTCAATTAAGACAGTTTAAACAAAATTAAAGCCATTTTAAGTGTCTTTTGAAATACAACCAAATTGAGTGTTTACAAATATTTCACTTTTACCATTTTTTGCAATTCTTTTAGTATAACTAGCATTGAATTTGATTACCTAATGCTCATAAAACACTTTAAGGAAACCATTTATAGCAAATAATTTCTCTAATTAATAAAAAAAAAAAAAACATTAACCAGCAATCTGCATCAGGGGTGTCAAACATACAGCCTGGAGACCAAAGAGGTTTTGTTAGGCCTGCCAGACCTTTTTGGATTCATTTAAGATAATATTTATTTGATACTTTTATATATCAAAATATTCCCATACACACTCAGTTCTCATCAACTATGTCTAATAAACTAAGGAGGATGTTTATAGGATGATGAATAAATTATGTGTGTCTTAGGCCAAATGTTTTGATGTTGGAGGCGGGGGAATATGGCCCACAGGAGGTATCATTTGGGCCAATCAGACCCCCAAATGAGTTTAGATTATACAGAACTAGAAAAGCACTCAGAGAGCGCAGACCTCTGCCAAGCAGCTTCGGTCCACTTTGGCGAAAATGGTCCCATCTGGCAATGTTAAAGAATCCTTTAAAAAAATCCGGGATCCAGACGGTGATCCGGATCACCCCCAAAATTTAATCAGTTAGTCCATATCCCATTTCTGACAATTCCTGAAAATTTCATCCAAATCCGTTCAGAACTTTTCAAGTTATTTTGAACACAAACAAAGAAACAGACAAACAGACAGACGGTAAACGCTGGGAAAAAAAAAACATAACCTCCTTGGCGGAGGTAAATATTGTATTACATATCCCACTTAGTGTATCGTGTTATATTGGTATTTCAGGTGAAATCATGACTTGTTGATTTTTGGAAATGCTGCATGTGGCCCCTGGGCCGCTTGTTGCCCATCCTTGTCTTAGGTATTTGAGCAGTATTAAAAGAATCTATGGTTGTAGAGGAATAAAGCTAAAACAATCGTAGCATTTAGAGTCCAACAATCATCAAAGTTTTTTAAGACTCAGGGCTTGTTTGTTGAATATATTGGAAGGAGAAATGCCACATTGGTAACTAACTGTGTGGTAGGCCCTTTGGTGCACTGTATCGTACTGCCGTAAATTAAACTGTTAAACTGCCTGCTGGTGTTTGCTCTTTTGCCTCGGCCTTGCTCAGTCTTTGACCTTTGAGCCATTAACAGACACTGTAGTCATTATTTAGACCAGCCATGTGGCCCTCCGAATCACTTAATGTAGCCCTCAAGTCAGTTTCATGTATCAATATGTTTTTAACACAGAGAAGGCATGACAAAATCTGCAATGAAAATGTGAAGAACAATAAAAAATAGACTGATAGTGGATTGCTGGTTTAATTCACTTTAAGGAATTTAAGTTAGAGTTGGATGCAATAACTGAAACTGTTTTATATAGATATATGACTTAATGCATTTACAAAAAAGATTTATCAGTAAAACATACTCAAATATGTAGGAGATATCATGTTTACTGCACTGAAGGGCTTAAATTCTGTGTTTAGATCATTTAGGGTCCCAAAACAAACAGTATCAAATCTTTTCAAGACCTTTTTAAGACCCAAAATAGGAAGAATACAGACCAAAGATGCCAACACCAAATTTAGACTCATAAACATGCGCGTCTTTTCATTTCTCAAGATGGAATATTGTAATACTAAGTTTTCTCTATTTTCTGTGTTTTTTGTTGAGATTTTAAGGCATTGACTGATGGCAAATCTTATTTCTTCGCAGGTGCCTTTTGTTAAAAGTAGTTAGGGCTGTTAGAGGGTGCAATACATATCAGTAATGTTAATTAACTTTCATAATGTGTTTTTATATGAAAACCTAACCGAATAGATCAGGAAAAAATGTCAAGTCTTGGTTCAATTTAATGTTGTTAAGGTAAACAAATAAATGAGCAGTAATTATATTTATATTTTTTAAGGATTCCAGTTACCTTGGCTTTTCTTGAAGATGCTGACAGTCTTTTCCTTTTCCTTTGTCAGTTCTTGACATATATATATATATATATATATATATATATATATATATATATACATACATATATATATGTGACTAACATTGTGAACAATGATGCTAAAACCAAACCGAAGTCTCCAGTGCTCAGAGCTAAGGATAAATAATAAAGGGCTAAAGATCTTCATTTAGCTGCTGAATGTAAACTTGAACAATAAATTAACTTGGACATGATTTCGTACCATAGACAAAAATGTATCCCCTTAACACAGACTAAATGAAAAGCAGAGTGGCTGTTCAAAGACTGATTAAATTAAGTCCAGTTTGGAAACTGGGCATCATGAAGCTGACTGGTCATAAGATTTCTTTCCAGTTAGACAAGATGTGAGTTTTCAAGAAGGCTGCCAAGATGGTGAACTACATAAAAATCCAAAGAAGCCAAGCTGTGAAAACTGTCATTCCACAAACAACATCTATGGTCTACAACAGCCGGTGGAGCAAGAGCAATCCAGGGCTTCATTTTTTCTTTTCAGTACCATGGACAGTGGAAGGGAAGCTCACAGGCAGAAAACAAAGTGCAATCAGACAGTAATGATATTTACATCATTATTTTCTATAAAACACCTGCCAATAATAAGGACAACATTGATCCATCCAATTCATAACCCTGGGTTTTATAATTGACAAAAAGCTCAGGCTGAGTTCAAATCGACTATATCACTTTTTCACCTTCAAATGTTTTTGAAGTCTGATGGTGTAAAAACTTTTTAGCCATGGACTTGTTAGTCAACATGTTTGTTGACTTCTCAGCCCATGCACACTTTCTCTGACAGGGAGACGTCAGGAACAACTTCAGGGGTGTACAAACCTCTATCACAAGAGTCACATTCAGCCAAATTTAAAAGTAACTGGGTCACTTTGGCATTCATTACATTTAATGTATCAAAGTTCAGGATTTTGGGTGGCCAGTCACATTTTATGGGACCTGGTCATCCTTGCTTACTTCTACATCTGCCATAGTGATTTGATGAGTTTCCATCTTGCTGTACAGTTCAGCTCAGTGCAGCACTATTCTAGGGTCCTATTAAATTTGTGATCATGAAATCGTGGACAGAATCATGGAATTGGACATTACAAGCAGAATACAATATTAACACGAAATATCACGGAAATGGCCAACATTTTGCATAAAAGCTTTTTTGGGGGGAATAAAAAGGAATGTATCTCTTGGGAAAATGCTCCGAGGGGGTCATTAAGGCACGCTTCACTTCCCCTGCCCCTCCTCCTCCCCTCATTAATAATGCAAACATGTCAAAGCAGCTGCCTGAGACACCGGCTAATTTGGCAAAGAAGCTACCAAACTCCCAGCTAACTCCAATGTACAGGGCAGGGGAGTTTCCCTACAATTATTATGTGTCAGGCAATCAAATGTTCTGCAAATTTTGTCAACGTACCCGTAAAGATATGTGTAAGAACACCTGAAGAGTGAGTGATTATATTTCCTTACTTTATAGTGGGTCTAGGGGTTAAATTTGCATAAAATACTAAAAACCGAATTCTAAAAAAAATCAAACTGAAAAAAAATGGAATATGAGAAAAACTGAGACAGAACTTGGGAAAAAATAACAGGACCCTACTGTGCATAATTATTTGCATGTCTAAAATTAAACCTTGCAAAAAATACAAAAATGGCCAGTCCATCCTGTCTGGAGATACACCAATCAGACTCTCTGCTGCAAATACTGATCATCCATACATCCATACTGCTTTGTGCTATATGGATGCAAAGGGCAAGAACCTCTCCCAGCTGACATTTGGCAAAAGGTGGAGTGCACCCTGCATTGGTCTTCAGTCAATCACAGGGCCAACACATTGAGACAAACAACCATTACCTCACAGTCACACCTGACAGCAATTTAGAGACATCAATAAACCCAACAACCTTGACTTTGATCTGTGGAAGGAAACAAGAGCACCCAAAAAAATCAAAGCATGCAAAGGAAGAACAAGCAAACTCCACACAGAAAGGCCCTTACACCACCAGGGAGTTGATCCAACAATGTCTTTGCTGCTAGGCATCAGCACTACCTGCTGCACCACCATGCAGCTTAACACTAATCAGAAACTACTCCTGGGTAAGACTGGCTGACGCTGAAACCTTTCATGTTTTGTTTTAACAGGTTGAACTTTTCTTAATCAAAACCTACATTTCATGAAAAAAAAATCACAAGAAAATCCTATGAGCTAACATAATAACAGCATGCATCATGATATTAGCGATACATCACAATGTGCAGCTGTCATTTTGCTTAGCTACAGTAGCAAGCTTTTCTCCTGCTGGTTTTGGGGATTCAACCACAGATTTCATGCGGATGACAGAGAAGCAAAAGAGCTCTAAGAAGCTCTATGGAGTATACAGGTGATTTCATCCATAACCACAGGCATATACCCAATAAAACCAATCATGTATCTTTATAACTACTGACTGATAAGGATGGTCTCACAGATTGATTAGAGTATATCTGGTCTTGGAGTACTGGTGAAACTATCCAACCCAAGGGGGTGACGCTGAAACTGACAGTTCATCTCCACATTAAGACACAAAACAAGAGTAAACTGCATGAAGCTTCCAAGCTTTGTAGGATGATAACTGCTTGAAAATGATCAGTGCAATGAACTCTGCAAATCAGACCTTGGGAGAGAGCAGATGGCAGAGCAAACAGAGCATGAAAGGAGCTGGTACCCATGTGTCGGCCATATTTCACTTTACTTTTGAAATTTGCTGAAGGCCAATCATTATTACACCACAGTTCTGTGCAAGCTACTCAGAAATTATAACAATTTATAATTTCACTCTTCACTATTTCCTCTTACAAAGTAACACCACTACCTATTACTTAGTATAAAAAGTAACTAATAACATTTTAGTGAACAAACCGTTGAAATTGTAATCCCTACTTCAAAAGTTACTTGAAACAGTAAAGCTATTACACTTATTCTGGGTATGGCTATTAAAAAATGAGACAAATGCTGTAAATACAAACTTAACTGAAACACAAACATTTTTCAATGTCTTTCTCCTTCTGCATCAGCACACTGCTGCATTCAGGTCTTCCTCTGATCAGAGCAGTGCAGCAGGTCTTCTCCTGACAGTTGTCTCAGAACCTCTGTTGTTCATTTCGTAACTTCTGACTCAGACTGAAATGAGTTTCTTTGAGCACAAATTTGATCACAGGGAAAAGGACAAAGTCACCTGGTGCTAGATCAGGTGGACATGGAGGGTGATCAAGCTCTGTGATTTGTTTTTGTAACGGAAACTGCTTTACCGAGAGCGAAGTGTGAGCTGGTTGTTTTGATAAAGAATTAAACCAGTTTTTCTCAGTCGTGGTTTCTGTCTTTAGTTTTTCTCACGCTTCTCTAGAACCGGTTTGAGAGAGTTTTTATTCACTATACACCCCTCTGTAACCCACTCCTCCAAAACAAATGTCAAAGAAAACATCAGCATGGCTTTGAATTCGGACTTGCTTTGTCATGTTTTCTTCATCCTTGGCGATGACGGTGTTTTTCAAAGCACTGACTGCAGTTTTGATCCAAATGTCATTCATGTTATCACTCCTTCGAAAAAAAAATGTGTTTCTTTCAGTTTGTTGCAAAATCTTTTCACAAATGTGCTTGAGTTTTTCCTTTTGATCAGAAGTCAAGACGTTTTTGGACAACTTTGGCACACACTTTTGTCTGTTCAAATTTTCATGCAAAATTTGCTGAACTGTCTCTTTACCAATGGAGACCATTTCCGCTATCATTCTTAAAGTGAGTTTCTGGTCATTTTGATTGATTTGTACAATTTGTTGACTGTTTTGCAAAGTTTTTGAAGAGCATGGGCTCGCAGGACGTTCAACTAGGACATCTTCTCTCCCTTCTCAAACTCTTTTGTGCTATTCAAGCACACGTGCACATTTCATGCACCTCAGTTAATGTTCGAAAAGATTCAGCTGCTGATTTGTTCGGTATCACCAAAAATTTCAAAGCCTAAACATGTGCACTTCAATCCATAGCTAGCAGTGAAATAAAGATCATTGGAAACTTACATCAGTTGTGCGTGAATACCCAACCTTTAATGTATAACTCTGTGTGACTGTGAACCACATGGTTTTATCCTCATAAGCACAGTCTCATGATTTAATAGCCAAGCCTCCTACAATTAAAGTCACTAGTTACTTCTCAACACTGATAATGGTCGACAGGCCACAGTTGGCCCTCGAGCCATAGTTTGACACCTGTACTTGAAGGTGATGCTTTAAAAAAAAAAAAAAAGAACACAGAAATGCACATTCAAAAAGTTCAACAGCAGAGAAGTAAAATGAAAAAAATACATAAACTTCAGCAGATCTCCTGAAAAGTTGCTTATCTTTAAACATACAACCTTGTGTATAAGATATATGCCTGCGTCTAAGTCACACATCTGGATTTCATTTGAAGACGTTAAGGAAGATAAAGTATTGTTCTTACATCTTCGTCCTCCCTCACGCATTTTTTGCGGTACTGCACAAGAAGTCTGCCATCTCCGACCTGCTGAGGACTCTTGGCCGCGTTCTCCTCGTCTACAACCTGCCCTCCGAGAAGGTGGCTGGCCTCAGGTGGGTGCGGGAACGAATTGTTGGTATTGATCTTCCCGGTGAATCTCTGATACAGCGAAGCCATAATACAGGTCCGGTCCAGATAAGAAGAACTTACAGCATGTCAGAGATGCGCAGAGGTGGATCTGGAGGCAGATGTGTTGATTATTTGTGCACCTCGAGGACGACAGATGCCAGGTTTCACCTCAGGGACGGAGGAGACAAAGATAAGAGGAGATACTGAGCTGCTAACAGGCGTGCGGAGAGAGTGAGTAAGAAATCAGGATCTTTTGCAGCCACGTCCTTTCAGCTTCGTCCGCGCGCGCAGCAGACTGGTGGGCTGAAGGTGTCAATAGTTGCTCTCATCTGTATTCAGAGCACGCGCGCTCCCTCCTTCTTCCTCTCCAGATAGCACGAGGACGCACCGGCTCTCCTATCAGATACTCTGTCCCCACCAGACTCCCGCCAATTGTCCACTAAACAAAAGAGCACGCGACAAAACTCGGACACTTTGTGCAGTGTTATTGGCTGGCTGTCCTCGCGCGTGCAGAGTGTGAAGGACGCAGGCAGCTCGCGCTTGTCTCCGCAGACGCGCTCTGCATGAGAAGTGACCAGCGCCTAGAGAGGAGGCTTTACTGGAGCTGATACTGACACTACCTGCAGTTTTTTATATACAGGCACCGAACAAAACTCTTCTGAAGGTATCTCAGCGAAACTGCGAGATTAAAAAGTCAGATGTGTTTAGAGTTTCATGAGCGGGGTCACACATTTATATCCCAAATGGTTGGATTTGGTCCCAGGACGGAGCTCGAGTGCCTCTCTGTGGCGTGCTGAATAAGGACAGGCTGACCAAACACCTCAAAAGAAAGCCATTTCAACCCCGTCTCATGTTAGGCTTGAAAAAATAAGAAGAATGAGAAACTTGATTTGAAAAGTACGGAAGCCCGGAGGGGACACAGATCCAAATATGCAATTTAACGCTGTGATAATGGGCAAATTGTGGCTGCTCAAATATTAGAAAAGATTACATGGTTTAAAACACATAGAAATCATTTCACATATAACAATAAATAAAAATACATAAAAATATCCATAAACTAATAAAAGCACCTTTGAAAATCATAGCAATCAGATGTTTGATAAAAATACAAAATTCAGATGGAAGAAAAGAGGTCTTGTTAGTTCTAGTTTTGTCCAAAGTTTCTCTAAAAATGCTGTCACGGGCACAGCTGAAGAAAAATGGAAGGTAAAGGGGAAGAAAACCAGACAATATGGAGCCTTGAACAGTGGTCACATAAACAGATCTTCTGAAGCTTGACATTTTTCACTTTTTTTAAAAGGACCACAAAAACATGTGCAAAAGTGTTTAAATCTTAATCAGATATTTCAGGAGGCTAGTTTTGAAGTTGGATAATATCAAGTACATGACAATAGTTAGCGCAGTGGCTGAAATGGCTGCCAGCGCTGCTGTACCTTAAAGGAGAACAAGCTCAGACTACCAGTGAGGTACACTGGGGTTGGCTGGTTTTTCCTCCAGGAAGACTTTATGTTTGGCACTTTTTTTTATGATGAAGCAAACAGCAAACTGGGTGTTCTTCCACCTGAAGCGGAAGATCGATGGAATCAATGTGCACAGGCAGCAACTTCAGAAGTATTGAAATATCTCTTTAAAGTGAATAAAATATAAAGAATATGTCTTTAGTGCATATACCCGATTTCATGTAAAACCACCACCCACCAGTAAATTTAAACCCTCTAAATATTTAACTAACAGCTCCTGAGGATTTTTTTTACTAAATACGGGTATGATAAGTCAGCAGGTGATATATGGTACCATTTGACCGCCTTTTAAAATGGTCACCTGAGGTCTAACTGGAACACCTGTGTCCTGCCTCAGTCAAAATATCGGCTATCAATCATCAGAGGAAGTTCATGACTCTCCATAAACCAGCACCAACAGCCTCTTTCTGAATGTTTCATCTTGGTGTGTGGATCTTTAGCCTTGTTCACAAGTAGATAAGTATTATATGAAAAAGCAAGCTTTCATCTCCTGTTTAAAAGAATAACCCTGTCCACATGCAGAAGCTTAAAAAATGACATCTTTGTTTCATGAAAAAACATAAATGTGACAATGTCTCTGGCATGCACATAATTCATACCATCCCAGTGTTTAAATTAAATCAAACAGGGCATGTGTCAAACATTTGCAGGCTTTAACTTCTGTTTTCACATCAGCAAAACCCGGCACACACAGCTAAAGGTCACCAGTCACATGCTGTGTGTTTGTGACAAGGTTTGTGTCACAAGTGAGTTACATGAAGCAGCAGTTACCTCTGTAGTCCATTTAGGAGTCAGTTTGTCAACATAGTGTTAGAGAAACTGAGTGTATAAGCATGCATGTGAAGAGTCTAGTTAACAAAGAGAAACCAGCAAAAGTTTAGCAACATTGCCCACAGCCTAACATTTACTTTAACAGAAGAGATAAAGTTGTAGAGTAATGCATTGAGAAGAAACAGGCACAAAGTTTAATGACAAGCCCTCTTTTCCTCTCTGCAAGCACACTGTTAACACATTTTCCAAAAAATCTTCACCCTGATAGGATTTTTCCAAAAACTGTGCTTTCAGTGACCCACCCTAACCACTCAAAAAGTAGTAGATTATTCAATGTCACACTTTCGAAGTCATTAGATCAATGAAAAGAAAATACAAAAAATAAAACTAGAACTCCAGTCTGGCAGTTTGATGCCTCTGCAAGTTCCAGACGGTGAGAGCACAAGTTTTGTGGTGGTGTGATTCTACAGAATCTTATATGCATCAGAAATTAATTAATTTTATTATTCCCTCAAAAAGTTCTTGATAAAGCTCATATACAAGCAAAGGATGATCATGAGGCCCAAGAACATTTGAGGTTGCCCCTCACAAGTCTTATCAATTCACCCTCGAGTCAAAGTAGGCACTAGTGCAAAATTGGAAGAAAGGCCTCAAACTACAGGTGTCTCAATCAATCAAAAGCAGATCATTATAGGCCGACATCTGTTGAAAATGTGTGATCAGCTAACTGTAAAAGACTGTAGTCACCACCATGATCACCTGTAGTTTAACTCCATGCTCACTTTCAGGATGTCAACAAATTACCCTCCAAAAAACATTAACCCTTTAAAGCCTGAAAACACAAATTCTAACCAAAAAATTCTATTTTTTTGGAGCTGAAATGTTTATTTCACTTTCTACTAAAATCCAAAAAAATCAAAATTTAACATACATTTTTTGTATCTCATTTGATACATTAGGTGTTTTTGGCAACGCATAATCAACTTGAGGACATTTTTATCTTTTAGTAAGTTGTTGATCCTATTGATTAGATAGAGGTATCATAAAAGTGTGTATCAAATATGATACAACAGGCTTTAAGGGGTTAAGTCCTCTTAGTCAAAAACAGTCTTCCAGTGTTGAAGTCTGTGTTGGAATTAGTGCTGAGACCAACCAACAGGATTAAAGCCAATCAGCTATGCTAAAAAGTTACACAATTGCTACACAACATCTGTAAATTGTTTTTTTGTGGTGCATTTGGGGTCCACTTGGATAGATTGTGATGCATTTGATGGCTTGGTAAAATGAAGGTTTGACAAAGGTGACCCTGGTTTGCTGAAATTATGTAACCAGTTCATTTTCAATGGGTGCTGCTTCAACCCTGCATCAATTTCCACCAAGCACAATGAACACAAAAAAAGAAAACAAGTGCTCAGAGTTTCCAGAATTTAAAATACAGTGGAAATAATATTAATGCAGACAGCAAATTAACACCAGGCAGGAAATATAACCTCCTGCTTACATGTTGCTCTTCCTGTTATCTCATAATTCAGAATTACCTTGTGAATTTGTAGTTCTCCCATGAATTTATTATCTCATTTTCAAAATAATCAGGGCTAAGCTTTGCTGCACAGCACTTTAAATATGCCCCCGGTGGGCATGGATGTGTGCCTGCCAGTTGGAGCAATGCAGCAGCATGGACAGGAAGCTACATAGACCGACAATGTGGAAATTCAGGTAAAGATATAGCATTGGCAAGGTCAAAATCAAAATCATGGGGCACAATGACTTTGACGTACTCTATGACCCCAAAAATTGAATTACTTTATGCTCAAGTAAAAGCAGTCAGTAGCACAAATTTTGATTAAAAAAATCCCTTACAGGATCTAAAAGTACTGGATTTATAAGCAAAGCATAAATGCAAGGCTGTATGACCTTGAACTTTTTCCATATCCAGTCAGATCACCCTTGTGTCATGGTGAGCATTTGTGCAGAATTTAAAGAATATTCATTCAAAGTGTTTTGAGGGACTGCATTCAAAACAAATACCCCCAAGGATGGACAGAAGGACAAACGATCCAAAAACAAATTGTTTTCCGGCACAGAGGCATTTTAATGGCACTTCAAAGCTCAGAGGAGAAGATGAACAATGGATGAACGATGGTATGTTGGCCTCTTTTTGTGACCATTTGTTTGTCAGTATGTGCAGCAACACGTGGCATTTAAGAAGAAGATGGGGTTTAATGGAGGTCACCTTCTATTCACATATGTCCGCAGGGGGTGCCATAATTGACATAATCTGAAAGTTCTTCACAGGAGCTTTAATATTTGACTTTACCATAATACTCCAAACCATACCGTTTTTTTCTCCCTTCCTTAAATGTACTCAGCTCTCCCTCTTCTATCATACATTTTCACTCAGTCCTCATCCAAAAGTGTTTTTCAGCTCATTTACACAACATTGCAAGTGATTTCATGCTTGAAATGCTCACAGAGGCCGCAGCAACACAGCTCTGGGTAAATGCAGAATATAGGCTTATGTCTGGTGCAGCTGGTGGGGGAAGAGCTCTCCAGTCAAAGTGTTCAAATCTTCTGCATCCCTGTCATGAATGCCACAGGCGAGCACCCCTCTGACTACCTCTGTGACAGCTCAAACACACAGCTCCACCCCGGCCGAGCTGCATGTTTCGGGGAAATAGGTCATCTTCATAGGGGTACAGCTTCAAAGACGGGGCTAAAAGAGATGCTGCTGAATGCTGCTGTTTTGCATCTTCCATTAAGTCAAATCAAGCTCATTTTGTTATCGTCTGCAAAGAGTACTCAAGGCTGACTGACTCCAAATGAATATATTCTATATTCGCCTTTGAACAAAGAGAGACTTCCAATTAATTTCTTTTTATGGTGAGTCATCTTCAGCCCTGAAAGAAGTGCTGGAGGCTCATTGATTCATGGCTTGAATTATGAATGTATCCTCTATAATAGGATATGTATCTAGAATACAAAAAATTGATTTTAAAAGGCTATGGACATTCATTCAAAAAAAAAACAAACAAGGATAGAGGACACAACAGCTTGGGCCTAATTAAAGTTTTCCTCCTGTTTCGCTTCGCTTTTGGATCAATTTCCCTTTGACTTGAAGAATGATTCATAAATCAATGGAGCCAAAGCTTTGTTTAGAGCTTTTAGATGCTTTTTAATTGCTGTACAGAGATTTATGTTACCAGCTTATCTTCTCAGCTTCCTCTTACACACCAGCTCGCCTCGGTCCCTGTCATCATTTGTTTCTCTAGTTCATAAATGCCTCCCCCGGGTGCCCACTACCCCTGAGGGAAATAGGTCCGAGTCACTTGACATCCATCGCGGGCCTCTCTGATAGATGTCTTCCAATCTCTCTCACCTTGTTGGAGAGCTATTGTGAAGCGGCTGGCTGCTCTAACGCTCCCCTCAGGATTGTGCCAAAGGGGTGGTGGGATGGTTGTGGTGGTGGCGGGGGAGTCTGGGCTCAGCTTGAGCCTCCCTATCGCCTTCTCGCAGATACAGCAGCTGACTGGAGCGGCTCCTCGCTCACACATCACTGCAGAGGAGCTCTGCGTTTTGGGAGGGAAACATTTGGAGAGGCATGTAATAACAGCTATAATGATGCTGATAACTGCAGCATACCAAATCTCTCTGCAGGGGAAGCTAATGTGGCTGTTGGAGACCGGACAAAATACTCCAGGTGTGATGGGTGACACTTTTATTACATTCCAAGTTTATAACCAATGAATTATAACTAAACGACTGATCCATGGAGTTTATGATGCAGTGAATAATGGCTTTATGACTCTACTTTGGTCTCAGTGAAGAATTTTCCAACAAAACTTACAACAGAGTTCAACAAAGAATGAGCAGATGCTTTGTTACTGCATAAAACAAAGTTCTTCAAAGTTTCTATAAAGACATAAAAATCAAGTATTTAAAAAAAGTTGTATAACAGAAGACTATGTTATTGACTTCTAGGTCAAACTTAAGTGTTTAAAAATATCTCTGAATTATAGGGATGCACAATATTATCGGACCAATATTGGTATCTGCAGATAATGGCCTAAAAAGCTGATAATTGATATTGACGGATATGATTTTTTTTCTGGAATATATTTACAGTAGATATTTTGACCCGTATGTGTCGCGGATGTTGGCTGTAATATTGGCAGAACGTACAAATGGATTACCTCGTCATCACTTGAATGTCCACTTTTATAAATCAGAAAGGTTATTTATGAAAGAATTACGTGTTGTTCTTCTTGCTTCACATCAGTTTCTGTCACCATGAAAGGAACAGGTCAGTTTAAGTAAAGTGGAGGCTTTGTGTTCTTGACAAAAAATATCTGTATGGATATTGGCATTGGCAATAATGGGGTTGAAAATATCAGCATATTGAAAATCTGTATAAATCCGATATTGTGTAACACAAAAAATCCTCTGAGAGCACAAAGTTCTGCCTGGCCCTTTTTTAACATTCTTAGCTGAGTTATTATTGAAAATGTGGACTGCTATCCTATCAGGCAATGATAACAAATCCTCTTAAAAATTCCTGGATCCACATCCAGATACGGATCACCATCATATTCTAATTACATCTCCCTTATGTTATGACCGTTATTCCCTGAAAAAAATCGATTGAGACCTTTTTTAGTTATTGGTGAAAATGTGGAAAACGTCCCAATCTCACAACATTAACAAATCCCCCATATCTGCATTTGATCACCACCAAAATGTAAGCACTTTTTTCTTTGACTTATCTTGCTCACAGATGAGCAGACAGATAGTCAAACAAACAAACTGACAAATACCGGCAAAAAAAAATCTTTTTGGAGAAGAAATTCCTGGATCTGCATCCATATTTGGATCACCACCGACCCACAGGTAAAATTATCCTCTCTACTGTTTAAGATCTGTCAGCCATACATGTTTGAGCCAACAGAGACAGAGCCATACACATGTCACGACAGGAAGGTAGTTTTCTGCTGAAAAGTGAAAATTCAAAAGAATAGTTCAGGATTTCTGAAGTAGGGTTGAATGAGGTACATGTCATTAGCCTGAACATTAGCCACAGTGACAGAGAACAGGTCTGGGTCTGTGCAGAAAGATTCAGCACAGAGGCTAGGGTTGTACATTGCTGCAGATGTTGCAACAGGCTCTGCCTAATGTAAAGTATTTAAGGTGGGAAAAAGCCACAAAAACAGTGTAGGGTGGTTAAACGCTATATATTTCTTACATTTCTAATGACTTATTTTAACATTTGCAAGTCACTTTGTTCAGGCACTACTTTTCTTCACAGTAAAGCCAAGGTGTCCTTCTGCCAGCAGTGCTGACCAGCTTGGTTAACAAGAGGAAACAACCACTACCAAACTGGAAAAATGGGCCATTTTTGTGGTGAATATGACCACTATTTTCTTTGAGCTCTTGGGAATACTTGTATGCTGGACAATGGAGCAGCAGAATTCCACTGATCTGTTGTTTCGCTCTATGGACCAGAGTATACAGAGGAAAAAAATTCTTCAGTAGAAAATTTAGCAGGTCAAATCAATGTGCACAGGCAGAAGAACACATAGCAGTTTGTCACGCTGTAAAAAAAAGTGCCATACACAGAGATTACCTAGAGGAAAATTAAAAGTGCAAAAAAAATTTTGCTCCCAATCCTGCATTCAACCTCACATAGTTTTGTGGCTCATTTTTATGTAAAAGTTACAAAATGATGTGAAGTAACTCTACCCATCAACAGCAGTACTGGTAGTCTAAACTCGCTCCTTTTCCTCCTTAAAGGTGCAACGCTGCTAGGAGCCCTTTCAGCCACTTCACTGACTATTGTCAAGTACCTCATAAAACCCAACCTCAAAAAAACCTGCTTTCACAAGCAGGTTTGTAACTTGTCAGTGTGCAAGGGCACACTACTAAATAGACAACCTGAAAACAACAACTTCAAAATGCCAATTCCAAGGCATACAAGTCATTTATATAAGACAAGTCAGCAATAAAATAAGGCTTGCCATGTTGTCCACAGTGGGAGACACACACTAGCCCACTTCATTCCACCATTTCAAGGCGTAATATTTAAAACCTCTGTAATGTTTTGCCTCCACTGTCAGTGGAAGAGGTACGCAGACTCAGTGGGAGACAGGAGCGCTGCGAGTGAGTGTCTGTACCTTTGTGCGTATGTGGGGGCAAGCGCTATGTCGCGCACATTGAAGCCGTATTGCACCGTGAATTGACACAAATATTGCAGCCTTGTGGAATTAATGTGAATGTCTTTCAGATGTAAATAAAGTGGAAACTTGTGCAGCACTTTTGTGAAAAGGTACTGTGAATTGGGCTTCTAAAAGTTCCTTACAGGAGCTTTAAGGCAATTTCTCTAAAATGACTGTTCAGATCCTTCACATGATTCTGTAACACTCCACAGGTGACAGCAAGTAAAATAAAAACTGCATAAATGATGCAGGCTCAACTGCAACCAAGAAATCTAATAAACAAACATGGTTAAGGTTTAACAAGCTTTTGCCTAGCATGGCTAATAAATAGAGAAAAGTGGCACATAAATAATTTATAAGACTCTCTATTGTCCTTTTCTTATCTATTTTAGCTTTAATATTGTATGAAGATTGCTAAATTTGTGTTTAGCAGAAGGCGGCAAAGCCAACTCTTACAGTAAATTACACACGTGTGGTTATGATATTGGACATAATGTAATGCCCTCACTAGAGGAAGCACACATTAATCTGTCTGCACTAACTGTTATTGCACCACAGACTGGTTTGTTTTCATGAGCATCCAGCGCTCCAAAACAAAAGACACACAAATTAATTGGCTGAAAGAGCAGACGGATCAATCAGTCAGTGTCTGCTGGGAGCACAGTAATATCTAATTTCCTCTGAACATCGCTCAGCCGAATAAGGAAATTACTGAGCCTCTCTACATGCGTGTAATAGAATGGATTTACTTACAGCCCTACATAATCACATCATTTTGCACCATTTTCCATTTGGCATTAGCAGGACTCTAATGATTTGCCTCAATCCTGGGCTGAGTCGACCGCAGCAACAAGTTTTTTTTAATCACTCAGTTGCCTGCATCACATTACATGGATGTTCTGCTTTGAGCTGGACACATGAATGTTGTATCCTTGACATTTTCTTCAGACGAATCTGTTACTTAGATTTAATGATTTAATGATTTCGATTTCATGTCGATTTAAATTCATGCCAAATTTACTTCAACTAATTTGTATACATAAAATCTACTTAATCATCAGCATCTGGAGGGATCAGTGTCATCACTGGTTCTCAGATTATATATAAACATTAAAGGGAAACAAGCTGTGTAGGGTAAAAGATACCAGTGCTTGTCCTTAAAAAGCTGGACTGTAGACTTTGAGTTTAGCCTGTTCAGCAAACAGAGACAGCAGCAGCAGCAGAGGAAGAAAAAAGGGGCTGTTTTAACAACTAATAGTGGCAGAGTAGCATTTTTTAACTATTAACATTTATATTGCCACACATTGTGCCTCCAGTCTATCTACATTTTCTGAGCCTTAAATCAGCAGAGTCTGTACTCTACAAGTTATATTTTCAGATTCAGTGTGACATATACTTTACAGGGTGACTTCAGGCCCCATGTCCATGCCAAAAAATATATCCAATGTTGTTTCGGAATCCCATAGATAGAGACTTTGTCCCTCACTAAACCTCACTCAGAATGATCACATTTGGACAGCTTCTGGTGAATGCTTTGGTGTGAGCAAATCTACATTCATGATGAAGTCCTTCAAAGTTGCCTACAGCTAACTCACTGGTCAAATGGCATCATGTAATTCCCCTTTAAAGAGCCCATATTTTGCCTTAACTTAGATTGACGTATTCATTTTCAATGACTGCTTGAGAATATTGGCAATCACTGATACTCAAAAACCCTTTCAATTTTCACATACTGAGTGCCTCTGATTCAGCTGTATTCTCAGTCTGTCAGAGCTCCTGCCCCTGTAGGGCTCCTACATGTATGGACCCAGTCTGATTGGTCGACCAACCTGCTCTGTGATAATGGGTCAGTTCAGCACTGCTCGGCGCCATACCATCAATGTCTCTGCATTCAGTCTACAGTCTTTGCTCTGCACTAAGCTTGCCAGCCCAAGCCAATGAGCTTAAACCTCTGATGAAGCAATGGAAGAACATCATAGTGGTAGGCCTATATGGGGAGGCAAGGAGAGCAAACCACTTCAAGCAGCCACCAGTGCTGTGGAAAGAAGGAGAGGGAGAAGCTCTGATGCTGGAGACTATTTTGTCTTTTGTTTATTAGTACTCTATCAAGCAGTGGAGACATGCAAAACACACTCAAGACTATGCAAAACTTGAAAAAGCAGCTTCTAGAATAGAATAGAATAGCCTTTATTGTCATTGCATGCCATACATACAACAAAATTTGTTTGAGCAGTCTACCATCAGAGCAGAACAAATAAAAGAAACATTAAATCGTTTGTTTGAGAAGAACACACTGCACACTCATCCAACTGTTTAAAATCAGAAATATAAATAAATGGTATAAATACTGCACTGTTGCCCACAGTACTGACTGCAAATTTGTGGCCACCCTCAGGGATTTAGAAGTCTGATGGCCCATGGACAGAAAACTGTTAAGGGCTCTATGCATTATGATGCAATATAATACAATACAATACAATACCAAGCTACAACATGCAAGCCTGTGATATGATGCAGTCTTTTTTCCTTAAAAAGAAAAAAAAAATGTGTAGGAATAAAAAACTGTGCTTTTACTCAATAACCCCTCACTGTTCCAATGAAACTAAACCAAAAACTCTGACAAAAAAAAAAATGGTGCGTACCAAACATCAAAGTGTATTGTTGCATCCCTTTCATTACACTATGTTACAATTTGCTATTGCTTTGATATGTTTAAATATGCTGATATGATATAAGTCAATATGCTAAGATACAATGCAATGTGGTGCAGTGCTGAAGTAAATTTGCTGCCCTTAAGTACAAGTTTGAGTATCTGTTCTCTGCTTAGCTGTATTATTTTAAGTGAACTTACTTTAACTCAACCACATTTAAGAGACAAAAACTGTACTTTTACTCCATTTCATTTTTAAAAATGTTCTCATTACATTAAATCAGCAGATATATTCTCTCTTCTTTTCTCACATCTGATGCAAAAGACATTGAACTGTGTTTGTGTTGTTCAGCTATGCGGTGTTGCCGTACCTATACAATGTCATTTGTCTCAGGTAGAACACCTGTCACCCTTAAAAGAGATGTTTTTAACTGGGTTTATCTATCAAGGCTGCATACTCTCTACAGTTTATTGAGTTCATTAAACGGAAAGACTGTAATCTAAAGACCTGCACTTAGTGTGAAAAAAGTGTCATGAGATTGTTCCCATTAGGAGCTTTGTGTCATGATACTGCTTGTTCTGTTTTATTTTGTATGCTTTTTTTCCTTGTGTTCCTTGTTTAGACCTCTTGTCTCTTGCGTTTCCCGTTTTACTGTCATGATCCTGTTCTTGGTCTTAGTTAAGTTACCCATTTTGTGTTCATGTTTTGTGTCTTGTCACGTGTTTCCTGTTTTATTTTGAAATCCCTGTGTTCCATGTGGTGTTTTCCAGCCCTCCCTTCTGTGTGCCTCTGATTGTGATTCCCTCCACCTGTGTGATCGTCTCACCTGTGCTTGATTTTTCCCCGGTGTTTTTAGTCTCTGTGTTGCCCTTTGTCTTTGTTGGGTCATTCGTCTTCCCAGTGCAACTCCATATGCAAGTCTTCAGCATCCTCAGTGTTCTCTCTGGTGTTCCTCCTGTTTTGAGGTAGTTATCTATTTTTTGTTGAACTTTTTAGTGATTTTGATTTGTACTTTGCTTTTGAGATTCTAGAATTTTCTTTCTTTGTTGACCTGTTTTAACTTGTTACTTTGTTTGAGATTTTGTGTTTTAGTTTGTAATTATTTTTGTAAAGGATTAGTTTTTAGTTTTTGATTCCTTTTCACCACCGCCAAGGAGGTTATGTTTTTGCCGGCGTTGGTAAGTCTGTTTGTCTGTTTGTGTTCAAGTTAACTTGAAAAGTTATGGACGGATTTTGATGAAATTTTCAGGAAATGTGTGGAATGGGATAAGAAAGAAATTATTAGATTTTGGGACTGATCCGGATCACCATCCGGATACAGGAATTTTTTAAATGATTCTTTAACATTGCGAGATAGGACCATTTTCAGCATTTGTGCATATAACTCCACAAAAAACCTACCTTGGCAGAGGTTTGCGCTCTCTGAGTGCTTTCTAGTTGTTAGTTTGAAATAAAGCCTTTTTGTTAATCTGCTCTTGGGTCCTTATCCTTGTTTTTTGTGAGTTATTTGGGTTTCAAACTGTGACACATTGTGCATAACTTGACTAATTATACAACACTGAGTGCTCCCAGGTTGCAAACATCTTCTGTCAGTGTTTTTAAAATTGAAGTATGCTACACTGAAGGCCAAAATCAACAGAAGAGTGCAGAGGGATGGATTTCCTATCTCTGAAGAACACCCTGGCTGTATGTGCATGAGAACATTTCTCCCATTTTAGAACATGCATAGCTGTAAAATCAATTATTGTGTGCTTCATGTCATGGCACCTCATTACAAATAAGGCTTGTTGCACAAAAAACACCCACCTATAACTGAGACTCCAATTTCATATGGGTTACTTGATAACACACTAACAGAGCCAGGATAAACATGGTCCAAGTGTGGTGCATGATTACAAAATTCAAGCATAATTTCACAAGAATCCCACATATATATATAAATTTTGTTAAATATTCAAGTAAGTGCTCATTTCTAAGTTTCTCAAAGCTCATTTTTCACTGAGTCGTCCGTTAAATTCTACTTTAACTGCTCTCGGCCTTAAAAAACCAGCTGAGCATGTTGCCTGTCGGAGCTGGCATATCATTATCCTCCACAGAGAATAAGTGCTGAGTCTTCCACTACATTACGGATGAAGGGAAAGCTATGTGGCGAGCACAAATTGAAATGGAAGCAGATAAGTCGGTGAGGAAATGGAGTTTAACGCCGGTTTGATGTGGTGGAAGAGACTGTGGAGGCTACATCTGAGGGAGGCTGCAGACAGCGGCTCAGGGTGATGAGGAGGTGGGGGGGGGGGAGATACTGGGCTGGGTGAGAAACTGGACGAGGGAGCGCGTTGCCAAGAATTTATGGTCACATGTGTGTTTGTATGTGTGTGTGAGGAAGTGTGTACAGCAGGACAAGGGCTGGAGAAGGGCTGCAATAAAAGTAATGAGGCAAAAATAATTCATATTTCTGCCTTTTGTGCTCTTGCTTCTTTCAGATAGAGATTGCATCCTTTTATAGTGTTATTAAATAAACCATATTCCTATGAAGGTGCTTATTGTCCAAATATCTGAATTTTTAGGGCTACGTCAGCCACTGTTTTTAAAGAAAGACATTTATTTATGTATTTATGTGGTGTTTATTGTCATAAAGGGAAAAGTATGTTCCATGTAGAGCAGTGCCGTACACCAGGAATGGGCAACTGATGTTACAAAGTGGGGCTTATCAATTTTTTTTATTGAAGACAAATTGTTAAAAATGTATTTTATCATGTACTTAAGTATTTTTACTTTTTTTTTTTTTTTACACCTACAGTTCAGTTGCTTTGTTCCAATTTAGTTTTTTAAAAAGTGCTACAAATTAGGATATTTCCTTTGGATCGTTTCGTGTTCACATGGCAGTGTTTTGTAGCAGACTAAATCACACAAGAAACGAACTCCTTCAACGCTCACCAGTGTCTACAGCTGACGACAGAGGACACCGAATAGCATAGCAATGTATTACACCATAACACCTGCAGAAGTATCGGGAAAAAAACATCCGTGATAAAAGTAGAAAGCAGCTTTAAAAACAATGAACTCTTATGCTTGAATTACCTGGACTGAGTTTTTGAATCAGTCCATGTTAGCAAGTCCTGTGATGATCTGCTGTAAGGATGGTGAGGAATCTTTACCTGTTGATATTTTCATGGTATGTTGGGCCTGAGCACAGAGAGTGACTCTGTGGGATCCAAAACATTGTTGTTGAGCTGTACTTTATCAGCGTGGTTCCCTGGTAGCCATTGTTACTACTACTGCTGCTTAATGAGTTAACTCATCGCCCTGTTTGTGTCAGTTGCTGGGTTGATTGTAACTTATCACAAACGGACCACTCTGAGGGGTGACTGGAAGCAAGAGACCACCTCTTTCAGACAAGCTTGGCGAGCTTGTTTGTACCAAACAGGGATTGATTGCTGTGTTCATGTATGTTCAAACAAACCCTGCAAAACAGGGAATACCCACTTGTATTGGAGCAACTCTCCCTCATCCCCCTAAGATGATCTAGGTGTGAAAATGACCTTCAGTAATTAAATTATGCAGTACTATTTAAGAAAACAAACAAATATATATTCTATCAAAGTTAATTCTACCATCATTTATTGTTAACTGAAAATGTTTATATTTCTTTGTATAATAAGCTGAACAAAGAGTTGGAGCCAATTACAGCTACTTTTTCAATACAATGAAAGTATGCTCCACTGGTTTTTTTAAAGTATCTTTACTGCTCTTTTTAAAATATTTTTCCAGGGTAATGCTTTATAAAAAATTTTTACAAAAACAATTGCTGCCTATTATTTCTTGGAAAAGGCAAAACGTATACCGGTAAGTAAGTACTCTATTTAAGGGCCTTAATTTCAGACAGTTTTGCATAAGTGTAAAAAAACCTCATAAATGATCAAAATCTCCAGACAGGACTGTTTACTGAACATTGAATAACTCTTGCCTGTACGTTTTTATTTTCTCATTTCCTCTGCTAAAAAGGACTGTTCCTTTAAGTGTGTGACATAAAACTATCAACTGGTGACTGGCTGAATTCCTCCATGTTATTATTACTGATCTTTTACAATTTAATGTTTAATGAAATTAACGTGGAGCCTTACTGAGTGAGAAAGGAGGCAGTGACCTAACACTGCCTTATGTTAAAAGCCAGGTATTTATTTGTATTTTACGCTCCCATTCTAAATAATGTAAACACCATCTCTCATCTGTGATTTATCGATACACACTATCGTGTTAAAGGTTAATACTGCCTCCTTACTGTAAATAACTACCATAACCAGAGGTTGAAAGGAACTAACTTGCTTTTACTTACATTACTGTGACTAAGTAGTTTTTTCTTGCTATTGCTTTTAGTTGTTTTTAAGATCAGAAATTTAACTTTTAACTTCATTACACTTAAATCATGACTTGAGGAAAGTATAAAAAAGGAAAAAAAGACAAAGAGATGATTGACTCTACGAGTGTCACTTATAGGTTCAGAGTTTAGAGGGAAATGCTCAGAGTTTAAGATCATACAGTGACACCTAATGATCCACCAAGAGTATAATCAAATCTGCACTTGCTAAAATTTTGCCAACACTAAAATGTTCATTCTTCTCAATTTTACTGAAATCTTAAAATGTTTTACAAATGCTTACATAGTCTCGTTCCATCTATGCTTGGTGAATTTGCTAGCAGGAATCAGAACTCCAGTCGAGCGAACACACGGGCTTCTGTTAATGGTAATAGTCGAATTCCGATGTGTAAAATATCCTTCGGACAATCAGCCTTCTCTGTCACAGGAGCTAAACTCTGGAATAGTCTACCTACTGAGCTGAAAATGCAAACTAACTTTAAAGGCTTCAACAAAGGTATTAAATCATGTCTGAAAGAGCAACAATATTGTTCCCACATATAAAACATTTGCTTGTAAACATGTTTACCTGAAGGAACTTTTTTATTCACCTTTTATTGAACTTCTATCTTCATCTGTTCTGGATGTTTTAATTCTGATGTATTTTCTAATGAACTGTGTCATGGGTATCGCTGTTATTTTTTATAAATTTCTCTTTGTACAGTTTTAATCCTTAAAAGCCTACCATGGACTGGTGTTGAAAATTAGCACTGTGCTATAAACACTTGCAGCAGTGCATTTGGGACCTGTGTAAATTTAAATATCACAGCATCAATGTTACTGTGTGTCCATGTCAAATAAACAATAATTTAAAAAAAAATTCTGTGTATAAAATAGATTTTTAATATTTTTTTCAAAATGTAATTTAATTCTACCAGAATAAAATATGGTTACTTCACATGATTTGGATGTAATGTCACAAAAAAAATAAACTATATCAAACACTAAAACAAAAACAGGTCATCACACTCCAGCTGTTGTTCTTTAAGCTCGACACAGGGAAGTGTACTCAACATACACAGTACTTTAAATACATTTTTATTGAAGTACTTCTTACTGAAGTTGATTCAGGTCTATTTTTCCTCATACGTTACTACAGTATTACAGTAGTATTTATATTTTTTACTCTTCCTATCCCTGCCTGTGACATAATTTCATAACTAATCATAATAATTCACATAATTACCTGTTTAAGTATCCTTTCCTCTTCTTATTAATGCAGTCCTGTCAATGCAGGCTTGTATGCATTAGTTCTCTTTCTAACTTTCTCCCCCTTCATTTCTTTACTACTTACATTGAATTGTTTGTCAGACTCCTTGTATGTGAGCACATACCTGCTCAATAAAGCAGAATATGATTTACAGCTGAACTGTTCTTCGAGTACATGAAAAAAACTCAATATACATGTACTGCACAAGAAACCAAACAAACTCATTGACCATAAAGACAAAACAATGCAGGAGACAAATTATGGTGCAGTAAAACAACAATTTAACATTATTAAAATAAAAAGAAACACTGGAATGTGTCTAGCCATTTGTATGCTTTAAACCAGTGGTCCTCAGCTCATCCATCCTCAGGACTGACTTCTTTCTCCTTAATGAGAAACAACAACTGCATCTGCCACTCATGTTTATGTTGAGAAAAAGTACTAACTATAAAAAGAGACGGGACAAAAGAAAGCTTCGAGAGGATCTACACGTATGTTTTATTCAACACCATTTTCTGAGTAAATGTAATTCTATGAATGAATTCTGATCAATTTCAGGGGATCTACAGAAATGACTTCATCATAAGGGAGAAGGCAGATCTTAAATCTTAAGAAAAAGGGAGTTAGATAAGTCAGAATCTTGATAAAACAAGTAAAGTGTGCTCATTTACAAGATAAAATTTATGAATGTAGATCTAGATAGAGCTTTCACACATCAGACTTGTCACAATTTTATTTCAAGTAAAAATTCAGGACCCACTAAAAATAACTCCACAACCTACCACCTGAGAACCACTGCTCTGGAACAACAAAGTTATCCAAACCTCCCCGTAATGAATCCTTCATGAAACACATTTGCATGCAAGTACTACATGAGGTCAGTTCTCTAGTGAAAAGCTGATCTGAGTGATTTTCTCATGAACAACGACAAAAATAGTTCAAATCAAACCCAAAAATGCAACAAAATCCTGTGAAATTCAAACACAGCACACATACTTCTGTCCAACTTCCCCCTACAATCACTGGCTTCCACAGAAGTCATTAGAAGCCACAAAGAATAACAATGAGGCACTAAAAATTCTCCACAGCATGTGTAGAAAAAGTCATCCATTTTTTTAGAAGTCAGCTCCTGAAATTAAAGCAGGATTGTCCATCAGGATCCTCAGAGGGGACGTCAGGACCCGCCGCTTCCTTCTGCCCACCCTGCAGCTTCTATCAAAAGCAGCCAGCAGCCTCTTCTATCAGGAGCAAACGACTTACCAATAAACACACACATTCCCTCACAGCGTGCCGTGAATGCAAACACACACACAAACACGCGCAGACTTACCCCTCTGTGAGGAGTGCTGCTGGTGTCTATCTTCAGCTGGGTGGCAATCAGGACAGACATGCTGCAAAGTGCCACTTGCCTCTTGCTCACACCTTTGCTCTGTGAAGTTGGGGCTGCTGGAGGTGTCTAAGAAGTCCCCCCGAAAGCCACCCTCCCTCCTTCTCCTCATCTCCCTCCTTTTCCAACCCCTCCCCTACAGCTAAGGGAGAGGATGACCCGAGGGTCCAGGAGCTCCCTCTCCTCTCTCATGGTGAATCAATCACACAGACACTGGCATTGCCTCCTTCACCAGGGAAGGCGGGTGGGAATAGGGCTGGGTTGCATGGACCAATAATCATATCTTAATATTCTTTGCTAAATACCAAAACACTAACCTGATGGTCCGTTCAATATGTTTCAACAGGTCACTTGGGAAAGAGCCCATAGACAAAAGAAAGAGCTCATTTTAAAAGGCAGAGCCTTGTAAAGGCAAATCTGGTAGATGATTGGACAATAATTCTATCAATTACATTAATTACAGGCTAATCAGATAATGGAATAGGTGGATGTAGCACTGCGGAGTAAAATACAAAACGTAAGCCACTACACTGAACAAACTCTCGCAAAAACCTGTCCAATGTGGAGTGAAAATATTTTTTCTATTGAGAAATGCTTTCAGTGTTGTTGTTTGTTTTCATTTGATAAAGAAATGTGGTAAATATCTGATAAAATTCCTATTGAAGCTGTTAGCATCCATGCTAATCTCTGTAAAAGCAGTCACTTCCTGCTGTCTTTTTGCTTGAAGCTCCCACTCTCCCTGCCTGATTACAGACATTGAATCAGGCAGATCCAACTGCACTGCAAGGTTACCAAAACACAAGGTATATTAGAATATTTTTAATGTCAAGAAAGTTTTTATCTTAATGAGACCTGTTCAATACCACAGCAGTGAAATAGAAGTCCCTGACAACCGATGATGTGTAAAGTTTTTGTTTTATTAACTTCTTAACTGATTACCAATAAGCAGTTATAAGAGTATTATTTAGGAAAAACTCTGAATTGATAGCCAACTGGCTGTATGTTATGATCATGCAGAATTAGGTACTAGAAAGCCCTCAGTATTGGCGAATAAATGGCTAGTAAACCAACAACTAGCATGCTAATAAGCAGTCTGTTAATTACTGGTGAATATGGTTAATTAAAATATCAGTGATATCAAAGCTTTAGAGCATCAAACTTAGCATCTTTTTCCAATTAATTAATCAATAATTGCACACACCAATGGCTGGAGGAAGTCAGAAGAAAGCTGTGACTTTAACACAAATTAGTCATTTGGTTATAAATGAATATGGTTACCTGGTACCTCATTTGAAAATATGTTTTTGCATATCATAAACTCTGTATAATGTGCACGCCAAGATAGGAGGATGTGACAGAATGGACAGGATTTAACACAACGCCTCATCTGTTCTCCCCCTCCTTCTCCACTCCCTACATACAAGACTGTTCTCTGCAAAGGTGGAGAGTTCAGTGGTGTGAGTAAATAAGCCAAACTGACAAACATACACACACCAACACACACACTGTATGTTGAAAGAATAACACAGATTGTCTCAACATACTGCCGGCTCTGCTTTTCCCTCCCAGTCTGTGTGTTTGTGTGTTTTTCCAATCTGAGTGTGAGCACATATTACCAAGAAATGGATCAATTCAGTCGGGTTGTGATTAAGCTCAAGTGATATTTATGCTGCCTGTCTTCCACATCATAAAATACAACCCCACCATCGCCTCTCGCACACAAACACACACACCCACAAAAACACACACACACCCATCAAACCGTGCTAACAGGACAGCAGCCTGGCACGAGCCACACCGCTGCTTTATTTATGTTGTGTCTGTGCCTCGTATTGAATCCCAGAGCTGAGACAAGGTAACCAGTTTATTCAGCCGGAGCACACAGCATCAAAGACTCAGGGGAGGAGATGGAATGTAGCTGATTTTGTGAGAATAGAGGAAGAAGAAGAAGAAGTTGTATTTCTCAATGAAAATCCAATAAAATGTTGTCTCCCTCTCTTCACTTAGTCTGCTCGAGAGAATGTGACAAAAGCTGAAGGCCAAAAATCCTTGAGAAGATAAAGGCACATACACACAAGGGCTGGGTGATATGGACCAAAAATTATATCTGTGTTTTATCTTTCTGGCTGAAAGGTTAACACCAAATTTTGGTCAGTTTTTAGAAGAAAACACTGTCTAATCTCTGCAAGAACACTGGCAACATTTCTGTATATCGGGGTTCTCCAAATATTCTATACTCTTAAATACCATGTGCTTCAAATGGTAACATCTACATTATTTTTGAGCAATAGTCCAAAATTTTTTGTTCTGTTTTCATGTCTTTCCTCACTCCCGAGTCCATGACAGAGAGACACCATCCCACTTACTCTGCATGCAGTAACAAGTAAGAGACAGACAAAAGTCACCCACTGCTAACTAACTTAGCTCAAATGGCTGGAAATCAGTGGGAAGTATTAGCCTGCCTCTTCCTATGGGCATCAGATAAACTCTTCAGGAACTCTAAATGGTACTGTGTGCCTGTTGTTTTTACCACGTTTTGTTGCGTGATCTTCTACTATCACCATATTATTCTTCATATCTGCAAATACCAGTATTTAACTTTTTAAGCTATTATCTGCCAACACCAATATCACATTGATAATATTGTGCATCTCTAGATTGCAGGTTTCTAAATTATATTGTATTGATAATGACCATGTCAGGCTTTATTATATCAGTAAATTTTATATTGCTGTCCAAAAAATTTGTATTACATTGTGATGAAAATGGGGATTTGCATCCTTACTTCTAAATTAAGTGTAGTCCATGACAGTGACTTTAAATGAAATGCTTTCCATATTGCCTGGATGTGAATTCATGGGACACAAAGACTCTTCATGCACAGGGTTGTGTTTTCTAACTACATTGATCATTTGTCTAAAAAATATTATAAAACTAGAGATATTTGTATACGCCAAATAACAGGCATCTAAAAATGACTATATTATTAGCTCTACAGAAACATTCCAAAATGCAGGTGATCTTTATAGGATTTACTGCTGGTGAATATGATAAAAATTCAGAAACACACAAAAAAAACTAAACACATCAACTTAAACAGGGTAGAACAGCCCCATCCAATCGCCTCGGCTGGCCCTCCTACCACCTAACATCAAAACACTTCATCTCATTTAAAAATACATCAATATATCTCAAAAACAGTTTGTTTCCCAACTCCAATACACATGAAGAAAATAGTGAGTTTAGAGCTACAAGGCTACACACAGTCAATCCTTGGTCAGGTATGGACTTAAAGGGTTATCATCACTTGTATTGATGCTGCTTGTGTGTAAAACAAAGATCCCGAGGCAGCATGAACGTGTAACACATGCAGGATGCAAGGTCATTACAGCAGAGCTCACGTTGCATAAGGGAGCCTCAAGTTTTACACTTCACAGCTATGTGATTTAACATTCATGAGAAAAATGTGCACCATTTTAATACGACCTTGCTGATTATTCGTCAGGAAAGGGAATAAAAGTTGGGAGAAGCCTATGTTCTTATTTCACGGACGGCTGTGTGTTTTATACCCGGTGGCAGAAGCAAGTTTGAAGTTTCACGGCGCTTCATAAATACTCAGATTTAAAGTCAGCAGAGTCTGTCTTTGACCGTGACTCATGGACCCGTTTAGAGCCGGCGTCTTCCCCCTGCAGCCGCAGTACTTTATCTCTAATGACTGCAGGGTATCGCCTC
The DNA here is from genome assembly GCA_037902135.1 of Cetoscarus ocellatus. Taxonomy (NCBI): domain Eukaryota; kingdom Metazoa; phylum Chordata; class Actinopteri; order Labriformes; family Labridae; genus Cetoscarus; species Cetoscarus ocellatus. Next base: position 461,775 of record JBAMNC010000325.1, on the reverse strand, counting down.
ATATTTTACATCTATGATTTGTGCATGGACGACAAACCATGGATCACAGCAGCAGGAGATTCAGAGCTGTGTTATGTTTTAGATGGGGAGTAAAACCAAAGGGAGTATGACATATGATTTTAAAAGAAAAGCACAAAAACAAAAGAGTTCATTCATGTTAATCAGACTACAGCAAGGAAACAAGCTACAGTTCATTTTTTCATGTACACCATAGGAGATAGTTCTTTATCTGTGTGCCACAGAATAATAATACCCTTTGAGTTTACATGCAACATTGTTGCTTTAGCTTTGGCGGTTAACAAGCTGATACCATGCCGTGACTTTTCCCTGTCGTCCTTTAAACGGGTCCCTGACTGGTCGTCTTTGCGTTCAATTTTTGTCACATTTACAGCCATGACATACTCTTCCGTGATTATGAACATGGCTGGCACACAGTAAGTCACTTTAATTGCAATTAGTTGAAAAGGTCAGCGCTGTTATTGCTGTAAAACACGGCTGTGATGTGCTGTTATTGTGCTGGCAGTAGATTAACAAAGAACAGCCTGAATATCTTTACATCTATCCTTTAAAACCACAGCACTACTCAATTGGACTGGTAAATTTATCATGGTTTTAAGGTATATCAAAACATCTGGAAGATAAGTTGTAGAGGTTGATATTATGTTATACATATAATGTGTGCTCAGATGCAGCATTGTGGGTGGTCCTCTGGTGCCCTGGCCCACCTGACATGATTGGACGATAACAACCTTTCTATGCTTATTGACCCCTTCTTTTATTGATTAACATTTTAATATCTACTATTTTACTTTAAAAATGTGATTGGATTTTTTTTTAGAATTTTAATATAATATCAAAGTTCAATGTGTCATTAACTGTCCTTGAAAATATGAGAAGAAAACTATCCTCAAGTTTTAGAAACTCTTGCTCTTAAACAGCTTTTTTACACCTAAGATGATTTCTCAGGACGTGGGCATGGGTGCAGTTACGGCCTCTAAGTGGGCTGTCTGTTCTGTGTGATCTGCTGCCTGCCTCTCCATGCTGCAACACCTGAAGCAGATCCCCCTCATCAGGAGCTGGGGGGGGGGGGGGGCATATTGGTATTGGCAAATAATTGCCTAAAAAGTTGATTTTCATATTAGCAGATATGATATTTTTTCAGCTATTTTGGCCCTGTGTATTTGCCATATTAACCCTTATTTGCTCTAATATTGTCAGAATGTACACATGAACCACCTTATTATCACTGGAGGTCCACAATTATACATCAAAGTTTAATTTATTAAAGAATACAATTTTTATTTCTTCACACCTGTTTCTAACACAAGTAGACTGTCAATATGAATGGATCCAGTCAATCTTAGTGAAGTGGAGATTTTGTGCTCTTGACAAAAAATATCAGAATCAGTAATGAGTTTGAAATATTGGCATATAAAATGTAGTCACATTCAAATATAATGCATCCCTAATTAATACAGGCCAATAACCTGGGGTTAGTCAGCAAGTTATTGGTGTAATGTTTCAGAGATATAAGTCCTGCTAGCTGTGTGACTGGTTGGCAACCAGTCCAAGTGTACCAGGCCCCTGACCCAATTACAGATAGAATAGGCTCCAGCCCCAATGTGACCCCAAAAAAGGGTAAAGTCATATGGACAATGGCTTATGGGAAAAGGTACAGTATTTTATAAATAGGGAAAGCGTTATAAATTTTTACACTAACAGGCCCATAAAAATATTACCTGGGCCCATCTAAAATTATAATCCTGACACCACATTTGTTTTGCATTAAAATAAGATTGTGCTTTTTTATATATATTTCTTTAGGCTGTTGGTCTTCATCTCTTGTTTTGGGACGAGAGTACATTTTTGTAAAAATCAGATGATACTGATACCCTTTAATACAGCATGGTCAAAAATGGAAGCTCAAAACACCCAGTATTAAGGAATTCACCTCTTACAGATCAAAAATTCCTGTTAAACTCCTGCACACTCCACATTGCACAAACCTGTTGGCAGTATTTGGAGAAATAGGTGGAACAGGAGTTTGTCAGATAATTTAGAAAAAATAATTTAAATTGCTAAAGTAAAGTGACAGGATTGCTGTGGTATCACACAAATCATATCAAAGTTTAAAGCTTGAGGTATGCTTTTTTGCCTGTCTTGCCGATCTCTAATGCTTGATAGATTTAGCTGTTGTGACAAAATGTAAGCTCAATTTCAAGCATTTTACAGGCTGATTTAAAAACAAAATCATCAAATGGTCTATGAGACATGTTATTTTCCAGTGACAGTTTACTTTGGGCTCCCTTTCAAATCACTTATTTTCTCATTCAAAGGAAAAGCCTAAAGCACATATGGCTCTGTGGATCAGGAGAGAAAGCTGGATTTATAGTCAGATGGCTCCTGGATAATGAAATCATCACTTTAAGGTTTGGCATCTCCACCTTACTGCTGTCTACAGCTGCTGAACTGAAGTGATAAATCATATACTGATCAGTCAATAAGGGCAGTAAATTACTAATGGCTTTACTGGCTATGCAAGTTGCAAAACAGCTTAGGAAGCTTCTCCGTGTTCCTTTTAAGAACAAAAATCTTTGCATCAAGAAGAACAGTCTGTTGCATCTGTCACGTAAGTTGTCAACAGGAAAAGTGATGTGACTCTGACAAAAGAATGATGATGACATGCATGTCGTAGAAGTTCTCGTTTGATGCTTAGCTGTTAGCTCAGGAGAAACACACAGGGACAGGGGACTGTCCAGGCTCACATTTTTGCTTGCCCTGTTGGCACTGGTTAGCACATCCTGTCCTGGTGATACTACAGCAGAAAAGATCAGCCTTCTAATATTAAACCTCTCATTCGGTTCTCTGGGTGCAAAGGGCTTCTGCGAGCTGACAATGACTGTGTTTACATGAACTTGAGTACACCAGTATTTATCATGTATTTAGGGAAACTAACAACCAGGTATGTCTGTGCATGTAAAATCCATATACTGAATATGATCAAAACAGGGTATCGTTCATAACCAGCATCAATATCAAAATCAAACTTAATTGGTTTTGGAGCATACACACTAATAACAGAAGATATTTTTACATTCAGTACACGTCCTTGCACATGAATCTTGAAATCTTGTCGGTGAAGGCCTTTTTACTTTTTTATAATTTTGCCATCAGTAGTGTGGAGCCCAAAGTGGCTTTGCCTGTCCACCATTTTCTTGAGGTGTACTTCCTGTTGATGAGGTCAAGAGAGCAGATATTGCAAACAGATATTCAAACATGGAGTGTAAGGGGACAACCCTAATAACCAGGATACTCAAGTCCATGTAAACACAGTCAGTGTTAGTGGGATGGCTCAGAAGCCGTAGTAGAAGCCACCATCTTGGCAAACAGAATTGAACATATGAATAAGAAATGTGCAGCAGAATTGAATTCAAATTTTTAATTTGTCGCTAAAGTAGCTGCTACAGCAGACTCTAGCATAGCTCTCTGTAAGAACTCATGACAGATCTTTTTTTTTTGTCCAGGAGTAGCATACACCTCTGTGAATTTAGGATTATCTTCAGTTAACAGTTTAATGTCTGCAGTTCTTTGGTTGATTGATTGATTGATTAACTGATTGATGAAGGGTTTCTGAACTGCTGTTGGTGATAGTGAAATTAAGACTGGACAGTTTTGTTTGTGCTGCACTGCTCCCTGCTTCACTTCATGATCATACAATTTAGGTTAAACCTATTATTCTTAGTTACATCATCATCATTTTTTGTTTTCATTCAGAATTAGATTTACAGTACTGATTAGTGGCACGTCATAGGAATTATAGTGGACTAAAGTCGGGTTGCTGTCTGACAATTCTTTTATGGAAGAAGAATATTTTAAAAACATATTCTACAATGGGTACTTGTTCATACAGTAAGACGAGAACTTCAGCTCTGTAACTAGCCTACATTCCCATCCCTAATGAGGGATCCCTGGCTTTGACTCTAGTATGCTCATTCTCATGGTTGAATATTGGCTGACAGTTGGATTAGTGTGAAACTATTAGATGTGAAGCCATTCCTGATCAAACTGTTTCGATCCCAGTTGTTTTAGAGGTTGCATTGATAGTCGTAGGGATTTTTCGACAAAAGGCTTGCCTTAAAACAACTAAAAATGCCCATCTCACATTGTAAGAATTTGATAATATTCTGTGGGCCATATGGGAAGCTGTGGAGGGCCAAATGTGGCCCTGAAGCCAGTAGTTGATGATCACTGAAATTAAGAGTTAAATTTTTGGTAACAGTGAAGTACTCTAATAAGCTACTTTTACTCAGTATGTAACACAGTAATGTAACAAGTCACATTAAAAGTGATGTCACCCATCACTGCTACCAAAGAGGCTTCAATCAGTTCTTACTAGCAGTCTATGTTATAAACCTAAATGTGCATGTAAAGAATTTCTGTGCACATATGTAGTTAAATATTCATTTTGTCCTTTGTATGTACCTCTGCAGAAAAACATTCACATCCTCTGATGCATTCAAATCTGTATGACCATATGGTGACCTTGAGTTGAACTGCAGCTCCTCTCTCTTCCTGAACGACTCAAAGGCCCAAAGCCTCGTCCACCTGCGCTCCTCCCTGTAGACCCAAAAACTCTCACTTCTTCACTTGGTATGCTCCTCAGACCAGCTCCTCTTTAAACTCAAGGAAGGGCAGCAGTGCGAAGATATGAGAAGAAAAACACTGAGTTGTTTTGTCAGAGTAGGCATAAGGAACAAAAGAGTGTGAATATCAGGCTACAGCATGTCTTTATCAGACCAAAACAAGATCCTTCACCACAGGCTGTTATCAGGTCATCGTTTATAAGTGACAGCTACAGATGAACCCAGCACCCCGGGGGAGCAATACAACAGCAAGATCATGTCCAGAAGAACTTCAGGGTGGCCATGAGCAGCAAAAACCTGGACAGTTGTGGAAAACATGGTTCTCATCCACAGTGCACCTTCCCCTGGAGAGCCAAACCCTCGGCACAGCACTTAGCTGTGACAAATGACTGCTGTTGAATGGTGTTGTTCCCGTCCCCAGTTGTTTCAATGTCTCTGGATTTCATTTCATCTGACAAAGTGCTATTGTTTGCCACTGCATTATCACTCTCAATACAGCCATTGGATAAAACAAACAGATGCTATCAAATCAGTGCATAGAAGGAGAGTGTATCAAGGAAATAAAATCTGTTTTGTCCCTGCTAATAGTGGCTGTGGGCAGCAATACAAACATTTTAAGGAGGGGATTCAAAGTGCAATGGTTCAATGCAGAAACACAGAAGACCCACTAGATGAATACAGAATCCTTCTGAAAGGCATCTCATCCCTATATATTTCTGCTGCATACAAATGGTTTTTGGAAAAGTTTGTCTCTACGATTCTGCCCTCGGGGGAACCTTAACATTCAGCTCAGGATGCCAATAAATCCTTGACACAGACTTTCAAATAGCTCTGATTCAGGTTGGCTCCATCTACACCTGATCAAACAGATTAGAGTTAATGTTATGATCATGTTCTCTGACAACTGACCAAATATACAGGAATATTCAAACAAGATGTAAGCCCTGCAGACAACTTTATACAGAATGCTTTAACATCTGAGTGCACGCAGGAATTCTGGAGACCTTTGAGAAGGTTTTTCCCAGAACTTAAAACACCACCTGTGGCAACACAAAGAAGTCTGTTTTATACAAACAGCAATTCCAATGAAGTTTGGACTTTGTGTAAAATATAAATAAAAACAGAATACATTTGCAGATCCTTGTCAACCTTTATTCAATTGCATACATTACAAAGACAAGATATTTATGCCACCAGCCTCTCTGGGCCTGAGCTCACCCGAGATAGACTGATGCAAAGAAGGAAAGTGTGCTGTGGTCTGACAAGTCAACTTTACAAATTGATTTTAGAAATCACAGAAGTCATGTCCTCCAAGCTAAAGAGGAAGAGAACCATCCTGAGTCTTATCAGTGCAAAGTTCAAAAGCCAGCATCTGTGATGGTATGAGGGTGTGTGAGTGACCATGGCATGGGTAACTTGCACATTCTGTGAAAGCATCATTAATGCTGGGAGAGGTACAAACAGGTTTTGGAGTAATAAATGCCACCATCTGAGCAATATCTTTTTCAGGGACGTCCCTACTTATTTTAGCAAAACAATTCTAAGCCAAATTCTGCATGTGTTACAACAGCATGGCTTCATAGTCAGAAAAGTGGGGGTACTAGACTGGCCTGCCTACAGTCCAGACCTGTCTCCCATTGAAAATGTGGGGCACATTATGATGTGCAAAATACAGCAATGTAGACCCAAACTGTTGATCAACTGAAGATGTACATCAAGCCAAAATGGGAAAGAATTCTATACCCACAGAGCTTTAATAGTTAGTGTCCTCAGCTCCCAAATGCTTATTAAATGTTAAAAGGAAAGGTGATGTAACAGAGTGGTAAACATGCTCCTGTCCCAGCTTTTTTGCAAAGTGTTGCAAGCATCAAATTCAAAATGAGAAAATATTTACAAAAAACAATGTAGTTTATCGGTTTGTACATTACATATCTTGTCTTTGTTGTGTATTCAGTGAATGTAGGTTAAAAAAAAGGATTTGCACATGACATAATTGTTTTCGTTTACATTTCACACAACATCCCAAATTCACTGAAATTGGGGTTTGTAGTTTTAATAGCCACAATAACATTATGATGCACTGGTCATTTGGTGCAGCCAGCTATGTAAAATACACCAAAGCTGCAGTAACGGAAAACCTAAGTAAAACTCAGTATTCAGACAGTACAGAGATGTGCTGGCATCGTTATAGCTGAAGGCTTGTGTGTGAACTAGAGCTGTAAAGTGGTACACACTTCAGTCACTTCGACTGTGACCTGCTGCAAAAGTTACTCAGTGCTGACAGTATACAAGTAGGGTGCTCTGTATAAACTGGGTAGACACCATACAGTGGTGCAGGGATGACATATTTTTGTTGGCCATCCCAGAAATTAGCATGGTGCTGGTTTCTTTGACTAAAAGCATGAGGTATTGTTCACTGTGTTCTGGGATCATTGCTGATAAAATGGTCTGAGGTGAATCAAATTTGATAACTTACACATTTTGTCCATCACAATAATCTTCAAGAACGAACCTAACTTTCATGATTTTTTTAGCCTTAAGTGTAATCGGCAGAGTAAAAAGCTATTGCCAAGCTGGTTGGACTCAAAAGAAATAATCCCACTTCCAACATATACTGCCACTTTGCAACCCCTTGTTTGAGAATTCCCTCCATTTTGTATGACCTGATCAAGTTGGTGCTTATGGTTGTGGCTATGATGTATGTGTTAGGTTTATTCAAAATAACCAGTGAGGATCACATCAGGGTTCCTTGCCTTTTTTTGTAGCTATCAGTTTGTTAGCAATCATCCTTTTAAACACACAAAAGTCCTCAAAATTAAAAAGCAGGGTAACATCAGATGCATTTTATATTGCAAAAATCAAGTGTTCAAAATTAATTTGCATGTGTTAATCACTGACCTTATTTCAGGTATTTATCTGAAAGACTTTTAAAATCACATATACTTTGGGCCTCAAGCACCTCAGGTGCTAAAATGCTAAATCGCGTCTGTGTTTTTGGACTTATTCCTGCACCATTCTGTTATCTCAGTTAAAATGATTAGACTATTAAAATGACTTTGGAACTTCTGTTTCAGAGAAGAAATAGGTAAATATGTGTGCTCTGAAATTGTGGATCTATGATGTCCTTTGATTTTAGATATCAATAAAATAAAACATTGCTAAAAGGATTCACAAGAGCAGTGTGTTTGGTGTCTTAAAACACTGAAAAGAATAACAGAAACAGCAGATACTCAGCTCCATGTATCAGCCTAGTTCACATGCAGCACTTCTGGATGTTGGGATTTGTGTTTCCTCTTGGGAAGCATTTCATTACGAGCATAATCGCCCCTGAAAACATCAAAAACACTTCACCGCAGCAGCCGCAGCAACAGCAGCTTACAAACTGACAACAAACACAGCAAAACCCTAATGCAGTAATCAGGGATGTAATGTGATGATGCTTTCAGAGGTCTCTAAATAACGTGGCAGGGGATGTTTTGCATGGAAATCATATACAATTTAGTGCAAGAATATGATGTTAGGCTCTGGTAACGGCAACTGAAACATTTATAAACAAATGCTTAAAGCACTAAAAATTTGATGAGATCCCAGCTAAAATATCAACCTTATTTCATAAAAAAAGGGACATGAATATAGAGCTACAGCCTGGCAGTTCTATTCATTCTTAAGATACACATTTATTGGAGAGAAAAAGCAGAGTAGTGGATCATGATTGGCTGGGTGTTTTTTGGTAGAAATCTAATCTCTTCTGTGGTGTGAGTGCATGTTTTGCAACAAGACTGTAGGTCACAGTGACCTTTGACCTTGTATCTCCAAAAACGTGTTGACTTTATCATTTAGTCTGAGCTGACATTCGAACAAAGGTTCAAAAGAAAACTCCTAAAAGCATACTTGAGATATTGCATCATAAGCGAGGTCCAGACAGAAAGAAGATTTAACAGGCAGACAGACAACACATCAACAGTGTTTTGGGAAAAGTATGAATCCTTTTTTAATTTTATGCCGGATAAAACATCTGTCTTATATTTGTTTAGGTAGAGACTAACACTGAGACAGGAATAACATTTTACAAGAAAAAACTTCTATTCAGGTTCATGTCTAATAAAACCAACTATGTAATACATCTGACAAACAATTTTGTTATGTATTGAAAAATGAATTTCCTATTACTACATTTTATAAATTTGGCAAATCATATCTGAATTGGATAAGTCATAAGTTAAATATTGTATGAACTTAAAATTGGGAGGAATAAACACAATAATAATGCCCCCCTCCAAATAATTCTGTTTTAATGCAAAAGTCTAAGGATTGAGAGGGGGACTGTGTGAAAGACTGTGCTTTGAAAAAGTTAATCAGTTCAATGAAAATGTTCAAATGTTCAGGTTTTGGAGCAACAAATGCTACCAAGTAGATATATTTTCAACCAGAAGTGCTCCAAGAGCACAACCCTCCACCAAGGCACTTCTGCCCTATCTTGAAATCTTAACAAATCCTTAAAAACGATTCCTGGATCCACATCCGGGTTTGATTCACCACCAAAATCAAATCACTTTCTCCTTGTGCCATGACCAACATTCTCTGAAAATTCTGAATTCTTAAATTTTGGATTTATCTTGCTAACAGACAGACAAATGCCAGGAAAAACATAACCTCCTTGATGAGTTAACAAAAAGTCAGGAGAGAAAAGTCAGGACTAGAGTATGGAACCTTTAATAGAGCAAAAAGGTGAGAAGTGGATTTATCTATTTAGAGTAGAACTGTATTTATTTATTTATTGTATTCCATCCTTGAGCTTAACAAGTATTTCTTTTCTCCTTACCCTATGAGGTGAAAACTTCCATGTCCTGTTGTAAATAAATTGCACTTATGTTACTTTAAGAGAAGTCCTGCTATAGTTTTATCATTTGAAACACACGTTCTTTAAAAAAAAGTTGTAAGAAGCACAAAACAAGTTAAAAAACAAACCTTGAATCAGCTTGAATCCCATCAAGTAACAAAAGAAACAAATTTCTCTTTTGAAATGACGGGGAGAAACTTGTCAGAGATCTGTTATAAAGAAAAGATGATATTAAGAGAGTGGAAAACATCAACCTGTCCCAGCTTTTATGAAACACAGTGTAAAATTACATGATTTCAGTTTTAACATCTGACATGTTGTCTTTGTGCTCCTTTCAACTCAAGTTGGGGTGTCAGTGTTATGCAAGTATCCACATTCTGCTTTGATATCTAACGAAATGTCCCAACTTTTTAGGAAATTGGTTGCTCAATAATTGCAGTGATCTGTAATGTGTCATTTTGACAAAGATTGTTCTGAGCGGTGACTTATTCAGCATCAATAGCCTTAAAATATTGCCTGTGATTGCTGCAAAACCAAATAAACAAACTAATAAACACACATTTATTAAGTGCAGAGAGACAGACAGTGGAAGCAGTGAAAAGAAGAAAGGACAGTGATTATCTGTGAATTCATTTTCTGCAAGTAAGAGCTCTCATATTTGAAAAAAGGATCATCACAACCAAATTAGGCGTAACGAGTCCAAGAGCAGACATGGAGACATTTTCTCCAAATTTCCTCTGTCCTCTAAGAGAGGGGCGGGCAGCTCAGATATCCTCCACCAGACTTCATGATTTCTTTTCTATGCAAATTGGCTGCAGATTATGTGGGACTTTTAATAGGCTGTGAGGCCGGGAGTCTTTAAAGAGTCAAACTTTGGTCACAGAAACTCCAGGCTTCATGCCTTACACACTGAGCTGTCTGTGTCAGCAGAAATGTGAATATATGGAGGTAAAACATCTGATTTTAATGGTAAAATTAATTTGAAAGGATCGAGTTGGAAACTTACAGAGCTGAAGTAATGAGAGATAAAAGTGTCAAGATGCAGGCGTGAGTGGGACAGCTTGGCACAGAGGTTTGTGGGGAGTCAGTGTGTGTCTGTGTGCCTCCAGCAGAGGGCAAACTCACTCCAGACTGAGACCAGATCTGAAGGGAGTCTGTGGTGATCCAGCTGTATTGACAAATGACTTTATTTACACAGAAAGCAGCCTGACATGTTTAACAGGACTACATGAAAAGCACAAACAACTATGACATGCAAGTATACTATTTTTATGTTAGTACAGTTACCTTTTATCTACTTCAAAAATATACGGTGACATTTTTTAAGTGGTAAATTACCTTTTTTACTTTGCAATACATATTATCTTCTGATATAAACGCTAAACATTTCTATTCCTATATAATTTTGAAAGTACATGGTTACATTTACTTTAGGGATGCACAATATTATTGGAAAAGTATCAATATTGGCATATATTGGCCCAAAAATGTAATTATCAGTATCAGCAGAGATCAAAAGTCTTACTATTAGGGAAGTGAGAAACAGGAAATTCTTCATAATCAAAACACTGGTAAAGAATAAGCAAGCATTAGGTTATTATGTAGTTATCACCATCAGCTGTCTCTTTCAGTCAGAGTTTTGGAGAAGTAACAAAGCAATGTTCTGATCAAGGTAACAGTTTATATCGGGTTTGGAGAAGTCTCTTCAGCTCTATGGTTCTTCTAACTTTTGGTCACAGTGGAGTGTCTGAGTGTCTATTTATCAAGGCAAAGGCCTAATCTTTTTATATTTATATATTTGCCTTTAGTCAAAATGAGTGAGCTTGTGCAAAATGACTAACAGGATGTACAAAATTGATTTTAACTACTATGTGTAATGTCCAATTCCATTTTTATCAGGAATAGTTGCTCATCGGGGTTGTATTGTATAATCTGGTTCAACTGTCATACTATACAATACTGAAATCAATTAGTTGACATGTCACTCTCCAGCTGTCGTCCTTTTCTCTCAACACAGCAAAGAGTGCTAAAAAATAAAAGTCACTTCATCCAACATGTTTGAATGAATTAACTTTTATTTTACTGCACTAGATTCATGGAGCACTACTTTTACCTGTACTAGAGTAACATCTTATCACAGTAACTTTACTTTAACTAAAGACCACCTATCAGGAGGAAGAAAGGGGACAGCTTACTGGGGCCCAACATAAAGTAGGGTCCATGGAAGTAAATAAACACACAGCCGGGCCCAACTTTACCTTTTACTCCAAACCTTTATCACAAACACAATATCATCTATTAAAGATTATAAATATATCTTATTTACTGCTTGTTCCAAAGTGCTGTCTTGTTAAAATAGCATGGCCCTTTGTTATTATAATTTTATTGCTGTGGGCAGACCCATTGAACAGAACTTTAATGACTGTAAAATTGGTGAGTAAATGCACCTCTTAGACCTGCAAGAAAGGCCCTCAAACTAACTGGAGCCAGGTCAAGGTAGCAAGTATCAGTCTGTACGTTAGCGCTGACATTAATGATCAAAGATGCATGCATTGAGCTTATTGACTGACATCTGGAGAGGGCCTATTTACTGGGTGTTTGGGGGGAATCAGACATGTTTGCACTCTTTCCACCCCTGTTTACATGTTGTACAATACACATTTGTCTCTCTTCCATTACTTGAATATCAAACATTTGTAGCTGTGGATGCATGCATGTCCCAGCTTTTTAGAAATATGTTGCAGGCATCCAATTCAAAAGGAGTGAATATTTGCAAAAGAAATGAAGAAGTTTATCACTTTGAACATTAAATGTATTGTCTTTGTTGTGTAGTCAATTGAATACAGGTTGATAAGGAATTGCAAATCATTGTATTTTGTTTTCATTTACGTTCTACACAACATCCTAGCTTCATTGGAATTGGGGGTTTTATGTGAGCTTAAAGGTGGAGCACATATATCCTGAAAAAAACTTTCACATCCTGTCACCTTCCTCTCAGGATTTTCAATAATAACCAAAATTTGAACTCTGCACTAACAGAACCAATCAGATCACAAAAACAGCTAAAAATAGACATCTACAGTACAGGCAGCCTGTGATCTGCAAACATTTTTGAGGAGGACATGCCCCCTAGAGGCGCACAAATCTGCCACATTTAAAACATTTCACAGCTTTCCCGACTGACTCTCTCACACACAGGGAATCTGATTCATGTGTCAATACAGTTTTGTCTCTTATTGAAATCACAATCGATGCCTCTCCCTGTGAGATTCAAGTTAACTTTTCATCTGATATGTGCTTGCAAATGGCATTGTGGGAGTGCTATTATCGGGGCATTACTCTGTGAGACAAGATTTTGGGATGGGTGAGGCTTTTAGAGGGAAACAGCTATCCTCAGTGGGTAGCTCACAATCTGGCAAATGCTCTGAATAAAAAGTTGGTCAACTTTGAAGGAATTTAAGATGAGTATCCCACTTCTTTTAGGACATAAACTTTGTAAACAAGCAGCTCTTAAGCTGATTTCGGCTGTTAAAAGCTTGGTACCTCTGTGATACTGTGGATCTATAAAATATCATTCACTGTATAATTTTAAATATGTCACATCCAAAAGTTTCTTCTTTTTGTTAAAGTACTTCCCCATGTTTAAGACCTTTTTTTGAGGAAGCTTTCCAAAGCAACACCCCAGCTACAATTAGAAAGTAAAAATAAAAAACAACACGACAAACAAACAGAGACAAAGAAAATAATAAAATCAGCTAATTTAGGCTTCAACACTTTCTTCACCTGGACTGTTAATCAGGCTTCATTGTCCTTGTGAGACTAGATTATTTAAAAAGTATTCTGCAAAATATCCCAGGCACAGGGAGAAAATAAAGCAAAGGCTTGGAAGGTGGTAAAAGGTCCTCTTGGATAAGCGTAGCTGAAGGAGGTTTCCATCAAGGGTTACAATAATATGAGGAGAGTTTATCCAGCATGGCCTTGTTAAGACAATAATGTTGTTTAACAGGACTTGGTGACAGCTGACTGACCAATTAATAAAGTATCAAATTATCTAACATTTCTAAACCTAAAGCGTCACTAATTGTCAACAGAGAACTAATTATGAGATGGGTTCTACTCTAGAAAACTGAGGTGCCATTTAAAACTATGATTTAAACAGGAAAACTGGTACAGAAAGCTCTAAGTCAGGTCAGAAAACATGTTTAAAGGTTAAAGTTTTGACTTATATAGCTAACAAGGTATTGGTGAGTCACTCAAACCTATGTTCCAACTAGACTGAGGCAATAACATGATTAACCTTTATGCTTTACAATTCTTGTACCATATGAGAACCTTCCACTTATGTCAACATGCCATTTAAAACAATGATATCACACTTAAGGAGAGGGGCACGACAGAAACAAAAGAGTTGAGGAGGTAATCACAGTGGACAGGAGACAGATACAGCCAGGGGTGTGGCTGAATTTTACAGAAAAAAACACCAACAAATCAGAAAGCAAAGTCTGAGCTGCCATGGCACAGAAAACTTGTGTAGGCCGATTTTATTCAGACAGAAAGTCCACAGGAATCAATATTGGGACTGATTGGGAAAAAATGTTATTTAAGTCAAGATATAAATACAGAAAGTCCTCAGTCAGTCCATGTAACATATCCAAAGTTCTAAAGTCAAGTCAAGACACCCAGATTACAGTGCAGCAGGGTTAGTTTAACTATGCCGGGGCAGTGAGTAGGCCAGCTGCCTCATAGCGAGAGGATTGCTGGTTTGAATCTCAATTGTAACCTTTCTCCTTCCATTATCACCTTTGCCAGTCCTTCCTATACATTCATGGATTTATTCTGGGCACCCCAGTTTCTTCCCACAGACTTAAAGCATGCTTGTTGGGTTAGGTAATCACACTAAATTGCTCATAGATGTGAGTGTGAGAATGCCAGGTTGTTTGTCTTCATTATATCAGCCCTGTGATTGGAAGGCAGCCAGTTCAGGATGTACCTCACCTCTTGCCCAAAGACAGCTGGAATAGGTTTCACTCCCCATTGACCCTGAACAGGATAAGCAGTATTGATAATGGATGTGCAAGTGCTGAAAGGAGGTTTTTAAGCTGTGAATAGTAGAAAGGGAAATTAATAGGATTATACAGACACTGATGCCACTGTCGGTTCTGCTTATCCAAATCTTTTTTGATTCCCTAACCCATTCCTGTGGATTTCTGTGTTAAAAAAGTCAATATGGGTTTATAGTGTCAACAATGTCAAACACATGACAATCCTGATATTTAGTTCTGTGCTGCATAGACAAAAGCTTCTGCAAGCTGCAGGAGTTTTCACCATTATTTTACATTATAGACACATTCTTAACTGGAATGAAAAATAATTTCACAAATCCATGTGAACAACCTATTGCCATATATGAGTGAGTTTCTTACGGATTTGTAGAGTACTGAACAGTGTTAATTTCAGTGCTAAAAAATATGACTACAAATGCTTTCTGACAGGAATTTTTATTGATAAAAAGTGACCACAACTAGCTCAAAAAACGACAGGGGCAGTGCACATAAATGGACATCTTACATATGTAAATGTCAACTGAAGCAACCCTGCAGAGGAAATAATCCAAGAAAAGTACCAAAGTCAAGATGTTTCAGCATTTCAACCTGTTTAATTAATTTAAGCATCAGTAGTGTTTCAGTATGAGGGATTACAATGGGATCTGTTTTACAACTATGCTGATTAAGTTAAAGAATGAGAATATTTTGACGAGAGTAGTGGCTAGAATAATACCTATAGTTGACTTAAACTGGACTGAAGTGTGTGTGTTTCACTAACTAAAACTAGACCTGTTTAAATCCTGACTTAATCTATCCTTTTAAAACTCAAAAGGCTACTAATATTACCACCGGAATTGAACTTCTCCTTTAAACATATGTACTATATGTTTACATGTGCATACCATATGCATAAATGAGTGAGAAATTCTCATCTGATGTGAGCTATTGCTCAGAAGTTTGACTTAATGTTCTAGAAAATGCCTCTCTCGTTTAAGAAGTGAGCCTGTAAAAACCAGGACAAGTACCAAAGTCAAGATATGTCCGCAGGACGAGGCACTCAGGCGACAGTGACAACATCTCCACAGCAGATTGTTCATATCTGACTCCACAGAAAAGAAACTCTTATGTGGAGGGCTGTGCCAGTTAAAGAGTGGACTGTCAGCCTTATGGAGCCCGGGAAAGCCGGATAGGGACAGGAGAGAGATCGCTTTAAATATAAATTACCTTATCAGCCCGGGTGGATCCCCTGCGGTAGTGTCCGCCTGCACCTGCTGACGAGTTCATGGTCCTGTGTAGTGATGATCTGCTCTGCAAAAATATTCACATGCAGACAAGACGATAAACTTCCTCTCTTTCTCTCTCCGTCTCCCTCTCGTGCGAGGATTACGCGCGCTCACATAGCCAATAAACAGAGGATATCCGCGCGTTTCCCTCTTCTTCCCCACAAGTTTATCCGCGCACTGATCACTGCATGCGTCCTCGCTCCAGTTCTCCCGGCAAACGAGCGCGATTAGACGCCACCCACCTGTAGTAATGCGAAGTTAAAGTATCCGATGCTGAATCAAAGCGTGTTTAGATTCAGCTCCTGCAGTGTGCGCTCTCCTGCCACCAAGACAAATGATCGGCACAAAGTTTCTCCACAATAGCAAGTCTCTGCTTTTCCAAGTCATCAAGGGAAGTCTCTTTTGTTTTTGCCTGTGTTGCTTCAAAAATGAGTCGATCCGCAGCCAGAGTTAAAGAAAAGAGAGAAAAAAAAAGGAGGAGGAAAAAGAAGAAGAAGTGCAGCTGGAGCTTTATCAGCAGACTGCACATGCGTCTGTGCTCCCAGGAGTGGGGAGCCGCTGCAATCTTCAAAGTGTTCGCCTTCAAACTGTGCACTTTGGATCCATTTAGTCGAATATGAGGGCGTATTTGCAGCTTTTATCAAATGTTCACGCCTGCTTTTGTACGCCAGGACATTTTGGGCATGGGTTGTGGCACGTCAAAGAAGCTTTTGTGGGGTAGAATAAGCGAAAACAGGCATCCAAAAGTTGAGGTGATGTGTTTATGCTTGGTCACATTTAGGTCTGCTTTTACCGGTCTGTAAAAAGACTGTATGTGTTTGTGCTAGTGCTGGGAAATAAAGGTTTATCAGATTTGTATGGCATTTAGATATACTGTCGAATAGACAAGGGATGGAACTGGAGAAACATCTCCAATTTATAATCAGTTCCAAGATTGAGGTATCAATACTATTGTCTAAAGTCGGGCTTAATTTGACACAAAATGTTGAAAACTCATCATTTCTATTGAAATAACACTTTATTTTGGGTTAAAATAACCTTATACATCTCTCCTGACAGCAATATGCTTACTGACTGACAAAACACATGATCTTTTCAAATTCAAAGAAGAAATTGAATCTGCTCTCTATTAAAACACTCCTGGGTGATGTGATGGAGTTTGTATCTCCCTATAAATACCTTGGGTTTTCACTGACAATTTGTTGCCTTTTAAGCTTCATATTGAGCAACCTGTAAATAAGTTAAGGTTTGGATTGGGCTTTTAAGTCTTGCTTTTCTATTTCTGCAAAAAAAAAAGGCATCTTGCTGCTGCTACCTTTATGCTTCTGCTTAATTATGGTTATGTTTTATATCTGCAGGTCTGCTCGATGCCTTAGAACTCTGGATACATGGAGAATTAAGGTTCATGACAAATATTGAGGCACTAACTCATCATTACACTCTGTATAAGCCAGCTGGGTGGCCCTCTTTGACGATCCATGGACTGAATTATTGGCACATCCTTATATATGGGCAATACTTAATCTGCTTCCCTCATACTTGAGTTATCGTCTTCATGTGAAAAGTGCTGGAAGCTTCAGTCTTAGCTCTATGACTGAGTCACAAAATTTACTTTTGCTATCTATCCCGTAAGTTCAGCTTGAAAGATTGGAATCTGCTGCAGAAAAAATTTGGTCTTAGAGAGCTAGTCTCTTTACATCTTTTTGAAAGCAGATTTAAGACATGAGAGGAAGATGACGCAGGTTGTAGAAACTTTCTGCTGTGAGACTCTGAATTGATTAGTTGATATGTTTGTATCAGCGTTTTTAATTTTTTCATGTCTGTAACATGTAAATGAGCTGCTGCCTGGCTTGGTCAGGACAATCATGTAAATGAGCTCCTTGATCTCAATGATGTTTTTACTGGTTTAATAAAGTCAAATAAAATACAAGGTGGTCTATTTGGAGTATTTAGTCTATGTGATAAGTTATAATTTTATTAATTTTATTGTATCTCAAGCCTTTTATGTAACTGGTCAAAATCGACCAATATTGGTGCATTGGCAACAAAACAGAAGTCCGAGACACCCGATATTGAGAAGTGACTCACTTTAGAAGTCACACATTATCTAAAGTGCACAGTTTAATGGATTTTATAAGTGTCCATGGCCTGTCTACAAATCACCCAACATAAGAAAAATCCCTCCTCTTCCTCTATTGATTGCTCAGCCTTTAAATTAAATGTGTGCTCAAACAGTCTCCTTCAAAAATGTCCCTTCATCGTGATGTCATCAGGGGAAGATATCACCTCCCCAGACGAGAGACAGTCCTGGAGCTAGGTATCTGTTAAGCTCTCAGTTGGCTACAATAGAAGGAACATGTCAACGCCACATCCACTTTCTAAGAGGGGCATTGTTGACAGCTCAAGATGATTTTTACCAAACAGCCTGTTCTGTGCAAGGCAAGAGCCTCTCAAATATGTTCTGGGGACTTCTGGAAACTGCATCAAATTGGACCTGTATTTTTGCTTGTTTGTAGTCCAACAGGTGCAGGGAAGATTTATCTATGTATGCCAACAAGGACATTAGCATCTTGACTCCATCAACAGACGGCCTAGTCTGTGTTCTTTGATTTGTGATTTATGGCTGAAAATAAGCTCTGTGGCCACAAAGTAAGTGAACTTTGTTTCATTATTTAAGATAACCTTCACAAATAATCACAACTTTCATACTTTTTTGAAGTGCAAACAGAATCAGTGAAAGTAAAGCTAATGTTAGACTTTGAGGGAAACAACATTACTGTCAACTGACTTCAACTTAAAATGATTGCATTTACAAATTATTCAACAAAATAAGGCTGATAGGTGGCAGAGTAAGTAAGATGAGCAAACAACTAGATAAACAGGTATAAAAATTCCTTAATAATCCCAGAGGAGATTTAAGGAAACAATATGTTAACCGAACTTGTGCTGCTTTTAGGAAGGCAGCTGCGCTAACCACTGTACCACCAATGAGACGAGGTAGGGTCTCTCATCAGGGGGAGGTGGCTTTTACCCTTACGACATCACCTGGGGAAATCTTCCAAACAAATGGTCTAAGCACGACTTTTCTGTAATGTGGAGCAAAAAACAGAGAGGGAAGAGATATTCTTGTTAAATTGGGGTAAAAGAGGGGTTTAACTACATCATGGACAATTTTGCGTGTCCATTAGAAAGTGTATATTGCATAACTGTCTATTATAAGCATGGATTTAGCAATAGGTTCTGGGTTTGTTTGTTTTTGTTTCTTTGTTTGTTTTGTTGTCTTTTACATATATACAATTTATGTTCTCTCAGGCCCTCTTGTGTAAAAGTTTTGATTCTGATGAAAACTGAAATTATGATTTTGTTTCACTCTGTAAATGAATGTGCATTTAATGTTTGCTTTAAGAATATGTGTACACACCATGTCAAGACTATTCAGTAAGAAAAAATCTAAATAAAGTGCATAATACTGCATAAAAGGACCTTTAATGCCCTTTCCAACTCCATAGTTCTAATGAACACCATGTTAGCTTGTGAGACACAAAATAGCATCAAAATTAATCAACTAAAATGCACATCCATTTCAATATTTCAGGGCTCTACTCTACATTGTTTGATTCATATTCCAGAATAATATTATAGTTTATGATTTTGGTATTGAGATAAGAGAAAAATAATTGAGTTACATATCATGTCTTGCCATTCAGCCTAAAAAGTATCAAGAATTGCTTCTATTATCCACATCTCCCAGCCCTTGTATCAACATAGCCCCACTGTTGTTTCCTGCTGATTTAGGGGACAAACTTCCACATGGTGCTGGCAATTAAAAGCTTTTAGCGGTGGGTGCTGATCAAAGGGGAAACTGTGTCACCCCCCTGGCCCCAACAGCGGTTAAGAGCCTTGCACTGGGCTCTAATGAGGCAGGGATGCAAAGGAGTTCATTACACAGAGTAAAGTGTGAATTTAGTCTAACCACAGGGAGCAAAGCAGCGACGCACTCTGCAAATACTAATGATCCAGGGCAGAGGGAGTTTCTTCAACTTCTGCTGCTGCTAATTAAAGAGAACAAAGGCAAGACTTTTCTTTTGTTAACAAGAGAAATATGATTGATATTTAGTTAAGGATATCTGTGTAAATCCACAGAGGGGGATGACTTATTTCTTCTCCCTTGTTTTTCCCTTTTGTTGTTTGCAGACTTGTTGCCAACACAAATCTCAAATCTCACTCACACTACGTGACTGATTGTACTGTGTGGCCAGAAGAGACAACCGTGAAAGTGCTCTCTGTGGAGACTGGAAGAAGAATAAATGTGTGGAGAAAAAATAAAGTTGAAGCTGCAGCTCCTACAACTTTTCTTTTCTTTCTTGGTGTTATTTTTTGCTGCATTGCACTGGTGTTGGACCATAAATAATTGAGCAGTAGAAATGTTGTATATTATATCCAAA
The DNA here is from genome assembly GCA_037902135.1 of Cetoscarus ocellatus. NCBI lineage: Eukaryota > Metazoa > Chordata > Actinopteri > Labriformes > Labridae > Cetoscarus > Cetoscarus ocellatus. Next base: position 441,519 of record JBAMNC010000325.1, on the reverse strand, counting down.
AAGACATGCTGTTTAGGTATGACAGTTCCTTATGGGGCTGGGTTGGCCATATAAAAACCAGGTAGTACAAAAATACTTACATTTCCTCCCTTTTAATGGAGCTAATCAGATGTTACAGAACAAAGCTCAGCAGTTTCGACGGTTTGTGAGGCATTAATTCAAGTCAAAGGAAAGGTAAATCAAATAAAAGCTCCTGTGCAGTTCAGAAGTCGTTGTGATGCAACATACATTTTAATACTGATGCATCTTTATAATCCTCACAAGCAAGAAAGAAAGACTCCCAACAGAGAGACTAAGTATTTCTTACTAGTTCTTTAATTGCCTAAAAAACCTGCAGCAGGGTGGGCATAAGATTGAGTTACAGCACACTGCAGAATAAGCCTTCACTTATATTTTCCAAAGCTTACATTCACATCAAGAAGTATATTTGGCTGTTTGAAGGATAAGAAGAAAACAAGTACTTTGTGACATTTATCAAGAGAGGGCAACAAAATAACATCAACCAAAGTTTCCACAGTAAACTCCAAATATATTTAAACTATATGTACTATAAGTCAGTTAGTGCTTACCATCCATCTGGCAAAGCCTTAATCAAAAATCCTTGTTCCCAGCTGAAAAATGACCAGATCAATTAGTGTCGAGGACAAAGAGGTGGTAGCTGTGGTTGTGATAGCAAGCCTGTTAACAATGTTGACTGAGAAGAGTTAGCATGGATGCATTTAAAACAGTAGGCTTATCAGAGCTGGACAAAATTTCTGCATTAAAAGAACATAGAACAAGACCAACAGTGTATCTCCATGAAAAAGGTACTTTTGCTTCTCTCCTCGGTGGTTTTGATAACATTATAGTTTAACAGCCAATGGGAGCAACCATTGTGGAGTTGATGAACACTTGCTTACTATGTAGTTTTATAAATTATGTAATGAATGTGACAGGAAGCACATTTGTACAGGTTAAGGTTCAGCCCTCCCTAATCAATTCAGTGGTGAATTGTCCAGAAACATCAGTAAAATGAATCCCATAGATACATGAAGCAGTTCATCTGGCATGTCAGATGGACAATTGGGAAAATACTGAAGGATACTGCAATCTGAGACAGGGATATAGTAATGGTATCAGGGTTGTCCCCTAATACTCGATATTCAAATATGTGTTCAAACTTGTGTGTAAAAATGTGTATTTGTATTGTATTCTATTGTATTAAATGCAAATATTTATTTGAATCGAAAAAATACAGTGCAGTAGGACATTAGGGGGCCTGGAGCACTGAACTGCCCAGTCCAATGGATGGCACTCCCAACGCAACCCAACCGTCCATCACTCTCTTGACCTAAACAAAGAGGAAGTACACCTTGAGAGAATGGAGGACAGATAAAGTCATGGAAAATAACAAGAAAACTCTGCGGGCCCATTTGGCAGCCTATCACCAAAGTGAGGTGGCGGAGAAGGAGACTTGTCAAGTGCTCAGCCCCATGCCACTTTGCCAAGGGAACTGTTCTGTTGATGTGAGGAAGGGTTCGCGTAATGGAAAAAAGGGTTCTTTTAATGCTGAGGAGTGTTTTGTTGGTGGGACAGAAGACTGTTGGTGGATAGGGAGGGCTCTGGTGATTTAAAAGAAGGTTTTGCGGGTGGACAAGGGGGCTCTGTTGAGGAAAAGAGGGCCTGATTAATCTAAAAGCGGATTCTGTTGATGGGATGGAGGGCTCTGTTAAAGATTGAAGGAGAAAGGGTTTTGTTGATGGAATAAATTGTTCTGTCGATGCATAAATAGATTCTGTTGACGGGATGGATAGTTCTGCTGACAACAAAGAAGGTAACATTGTTGGGAATAAGGGCTCTGTTATATGAAGTTATGTATAGACTGGGCAACGTTTGGAGAAGTTGAGGACTCAACTTTTGTCCCGGTAATTTTTTTTTTTTTTTTTTTCTTTTCATCATTAATCAGATCCACATTGACTGATACAGCTTCTGCCGACATGGCAATCTAGTTACATAGCCATGAGAGCATTCACTATCAAGACAGAAAATCCCTAAAATCAAATATAGTAATGACAGAGGGTTTTGCTGAAAGTTCTGTCTGGTCTTAAAACAAAATTATACTTGTCTTGTCAGTTCAGAGATCACTAATAGACCACACAATGCTACGCTGTCTCTCTTGTCAAAAGCCATGCTAAATTGTCCTTCAGTGATCTTTCCCTTACTCCTTCTACTGATAGAATAAATCAATAATTCTTCCATATCATTAAAGAGAGTGGATTTTCTATATCTGCCAATTCAGTGATGTGAAAATTGTGTTTTGGTTAAGGCCATTTTGCGCCATGAGCAGCATGCTCTACTTCGGTGTGTTAATTAAATTAAGTAATGAAAGTTTGGTGTTCAAAAGCTGCCTCAGTTCTGTAGATATTTCTGAGAAAAACCTTTTCAAGAAGCCTGTTCAGGTGAAAGGAAGCAGTACCCCATAGAAAATATGTGTCAGTCATTGTGCCGAGAATGAATACTTACCCTCTGCTGGAACATGCAAGCAGAGCAGAGACATTGCTCAGGATTTTGTGCTGCATAAAAGATGCTCATGCTCTGCTGAACTTAAATGGAGCAAAGAAATTACATAAATTCCAAAAAGTATTTACTTTTGTGCCAGTCGTTTGCAGTGGCCGGGGGGTTGAGTTGGGCTGGCAGGACATTCTGAGTGGTAGGGGACCACTAAAAACAGCCTAACCATCAGGAGACGTTTTAGCATTTACAAAAACAAACACACGTTTATTTAGATTCCAAATCAGAGCATACTGTGCCGTTATAGGATTGCACATTCTCAAGCTGAAATTATGATGAGATTGATGGTGCATCTATAATGTCAGAACCTACAAATTTAAAGCTGTTTTTTGTCTCTGTTTGCTCATGAAAAAAATAAGCCATGTGCATTTATTTCTGGTGTTCCTCACCTTCAGGGGATGCACTCTTTCCAATTTTAAAACTTCAAAAAGTGACATTTCCTTTTCCTTTCCTTACTTGTTTCCCCCAGAGAAGCAATCATGCGTGAGACAAGAGAGTGAGAAAAAGTATACAGAATTGTGTGTTTGAGAGTGTGACAGAGGGGCTGAGCAGCATGCAGGCTTCCTCCATCACAAAACCATCATTTACAGATCAGCACCATGGACAGCAGCCAGCCTGCTCTGTGCTGCTGTTAATGGAAGAACAAGCAAAGAGGCTTTAAAAGCCACAGGAGACCAATCATACTTGTTATACCTACACTGTTGAGGGAATGCTGGAGTGGAGGGGAGCTTGTAGACTGAAGAAGTGAGTTACAATAAAGACAAATAAACAAGAAACAGTCATATGAAAGGGTGGATCTGCATGGCAAACAGACTTTGTACTGCTCTTGCCATTTTTCTTTCTCATTCTGTCTCTGACTAGACATTGCATGTTCATTACAAACCATTACGTGCAATTTGAAGAAGATGCTAATTCCAGGGGAGTGGTCCACAGCTACAGTTCCTTAAGTATCCACTTGGGGTTGTCTGTAAAAACCTCAGAAGTCCCATGTGAATACATAATGCCAATTTTACACGAGAAGTAAACATGTTTAGTTCAAGGACAAATGTTGTTTGAATAGTTCAGTATTTCATCTCCACATTGACCTCTAGTATTAGTGTTCACATAGCATTAAGGCTTGGAGTTAGTTATAGAGACACAGGTTGGTTGACTGACCAGTGGGCGTGTTGTGCCTGATATCGAGAGGCTATAGGACCACCTTAGCTTCCCCTGTAGAACAGAAAAATGAGCTGTGATGTGTTTAATGTCCAATCATATACTATTTTAATAACTTGTAGCTTTACAACTTAAAAATATATTAAATGTTGTTAAATTTTATATACAACCCAATTGTGAAGCTAGCTAAAAGCTATCATATTTGACAAAGCTTTGATCAGATTTACTATAAATGACCTTGAGCTTTCACCTATGACCTTGGGGATTAGTCAGGTCATCTTTAAATACAGATAGACATTTGTGCAAAGGCAGATGAAAATCTCTAAAATCATTAATGCAACTGACAAGTAGCGGATGGCCATGAGGTAATATATATATAATAATATATATCTTTGACCTTTGACCCATCATCTCCAAAGTCTAATCAAATCTCGTTTATCTCTGTATCGTGATGGACTTATGTCCAAAGTTTAAACAAAACCCCTTTTGGAGTTCTTTTGATATTAAGTTCACATGAAAAGAATGATCATGAGTCTCAATAGCCTTGGCCTTTGACCCATGACCTTGAAAAAATAATCAGTGTATTTTTGAGTGAAATAATGTAATTTAATGTTTGATGAAAATAAGCTTTGGTCAGAACTGATATTGCTGCAAATTTTAGCAGACATTACCCAAAGTATTCCTGAGATATTGCTGCTGGAAAAAAAATTATAATACTCCATGACCTTGATCTTTGACCGATGACCTTCTGAATCTTCTTAGTTTATTCTTTACAGGTAGTGAACATTTGTGCAAAGTTTGATTTGATTATACTTATATGGTAATGAGATATTGTCTCAGAGGCAAGGGATGACCACCAGGCTCCATGACCTTCATACCTTTTTGTTGTCAGCACATCACTGTTATAGAGATGGTGTTGAAGACACTAAATTTTTTGTCGAGTTCAATAACAAAAACAACAGTTTTTCAAGTATGTGACTGCCACCTATGAAGAATTTGATCTCTGAATCAGACGTATGACATGCTAACTTGTTTGAACTTAAGTGATGTAGGTAAACATTTACCTCTGACAGTGGTGTGTGCAACATTGCAGATTGCAGTTACTGGTGATGGTATTTATAATTTTCAGTTTTTCTGGTGTCTATATTTAACAATTCCTCTGTTTCCTCTGTTTCTTTTTTTTGGTTGATTAACAAAAAGTTAAGATCTCATTTATTATAGCAGAACATTTTGCTCAGTCAGCTAAATGTTTGTCTCTGCTGAATGTCTGCACTGACTCTTTCTCAGCCGACCATTACGTGGTATCAGTGTTCATGATCCTGTTATAAATAAAGCACTTCCTGTAAGATGGTACTTGGGAGCTCTATCTTGTGCTGTCTTTTCAGATCTGGTTTCAGTCCCTGTGGTCTATAGGCTCATCAGATAAAGGTAAATATGCTTAGGACAGGAGAAAAAGAGCATGGCCGGGATATGGGTCAGTCTAAAGACTCCCTTTTGAAAACATCTCTGCAGCAAATATTGCTCTTACATATGGGCTTGCAAAAAAAAAAAAATTAACAAGATGTTGAAATTCAGCCTTGAGAGATGGAATTCAGACTTACTGCAGCATTAAAACTGACAAGGCAAGAACCCCAAATGTCTGCTAAAGCGAGTCTATTTGAAAATGGGCTTCACGGATTTGCATATAACTTATTTACTCCATCAGCACCTCTGAAAACAGCAATCTAGACACAGAATAAATCATAGACTTCTTGCTCGAAATCCAATTTTTCTCCCAGTTGGCCTTCTGCTTTCAGCATTAGAATATCAACGGACTTTGACCACAAGGACTGTGAGATGATAAATAAATCTCTGCTGATTAAATGATCTTTGACGATCTCAGTGTTTAGAGTGTATGATTTGGAGGACTCTGGAGTGATAATGACCTGAATGACCAGAGGAAGCAGCACTATCAGCTGAAGAACCTCCTCCTCTTAATGATGTGTGGGCTGAGGGGCTGACACGAGGCTTCTGGAGTGACATGAGACAGGGTACAGACAGCAGCGGCATAACCCCAAGCCCTCAACATTTATTTCCATTTCTTCCACTTTGCTGGAATTACTTAACAGAGCAGGCTGCAGGAGCACGAGTGATGTGAGAACTTTAAAATACATTTGGATCGCCTGACTTGAAGAGGAGCACTCCAGAGGGCGAGCCACTTTCCAAAAACCTGTTAGTAACAGAGCTGAGGAACTACGGCAAAGTGAGGCAACATAACACTATCACTGCAAAAGTTTATGTTTTTGCTTAGGTGTCCTCTTAGGCTAAATGCAGAGATCACATCAATTATTAACAAGAGTACACCAAAAACACTGAGATACTGACAGTAATTTATATTTTGACTGCCAGCTAACCTTAGAATAAAACAAAACAACAACTTTAATGAGCCAGGAGACCCTTCTTTATAACTCAAAAGCAATCTTTGACCAAAAGCTCTGGGAACATTTTAGGCCTTAAAGGAACCAAATCTTCCCTGAGCTCCAATGTTGTCTGCATTTCCAAAGAGGCCTAAAGTTCCAAGTCCAGACTATGGAAACAGGGTCAATGACTGAAAGACATTCCTACTAGATCACTTTAAGGTCCTTGAATGCTCCTCTTTTTCATGAGAACTAGGGAGATGGCTTTGGCTTTCTGGGATCATTTTTCCAAACTTTTGATTTCACTCAACTTTTGTTATCAGTACTGCAAACTCTCAGAGCTAGAGTTCCTCCTTGTTGATCTCCCTTTTAATATGGAGTAATTTAATTGCACAGGTTATCATCTTTATCATTTTTTTCAGTTAGGCTTATCCAAAGTTTATTTTGTTTAATCAAAAATTCCCTCTTTTTAACTGTTGGTTCCTACATAGTTTAAGAGTTTCTTAAGGTTCTTTAGCTGGTTTGAAATACTGCAGCACGTATACTGACTAAAACTAGAAGAGATCACATAACTCCTGTACTAGCTTCTTTGAACTGGCCTCACATGAAACCTAGAAATGAATTAAAAATTATTCTTCTCACCTGTGCTTGGGTCCATGTGTGAGCGTGAGAGTGGCTGTCTGTGTTAAATGTGGGCTGGGAGGCTGGGTGGGGTTTTGTATTTTAGTTTGTATCCCCTGACTCTTATCTGCTTGTGTCTGCTTGTGAATGTACAGCACTTTGTGCTACATTTTATGTATGAGAATATATATATATATATACACACACACACACATATATACATATACATACATACATACGTACATATATATATATAATTATTCAATACTTATAGGGCAAAGGTGATTCGTACTTACAGATGATTATATATATCACATATGATTGTATTGCATGGGATGAATAAATTTTGAGGTAGTATTTAAAACATAGCTGCAGCAGTGTTTTAAATACTACCAGTGACACATTTTACATTATATTGACAGCTGGGGTCATTGCATGTGAGAGTTCAGGGTGGTGATGGCTCTCGGGAAGAAACTGTTTTTCAGTCTGTTTGTCCTCGCTTTTGATGCACCTATAGCGCCTGCCAGAGGGCAACAGGTCAAACAGCTGTGAACCGGGACGTGAGCTGTCCTTGATGATGTTTTGAGCTCTGCTGAGGCACCAGGTGGAGTAAATGTCCATCAGGGAGGGGAGAGGGCAGCTAATAAACCTCTGTGCTGCATCAACTGTCCTCTGAAGCCTCCCTCTGTCCACCTCAGTGCAGCTCCTGTACCAGCTGGAGACACAGTACGTCAGCAGGCTCTCAATGGATGAGCGGTAGAAGGCCAGCAGCAGCTCGCTGTCCAGGTTGTTCTTCCTGAGGAGATCTGGACTCCCAGGAACCTGAATGTGTGGACCCTCTCCGCACACTTGTCATTGATGTAGAGGGCAGCGGGTCAGTTCTGTTCCTTCTGAAGTCCATAATGATCTCCTTTATTTTCCTGGTGTTCAGTGCCAGGTTGTTGTCTGAACACCAGGTTGTTAGCTTCTGAAACTCCTATCTGGAGGCTGCCTCGTCTCCCTTTGAGATCAGTCAGACCTCTGTGTTATCGTCGACAAATTTGACGATGATGTTTCCGTGGGCCGGACTGCAGTCTTGGGTGTAGAGACAGTACAGGAGGGGATTCAGCACGCAGTCCTGTGGTGAACCGATGCTCAGAGGGCAGGTGGAGGAAAGGTGGGGGCCAAGTCTCACAGTCTGGGGTCTGTTTGTGAGAAAGTCCTTAATCCAGGTACATGTGAGAGGGGGAAGGCCCGTGGTGTCCAGTTTGGTAGTCAGAATCTCTGGGATGATGGTGTTGAATGCCAAGGGGTCCACCCAGCGGAGGCTGGATGTGGGTGACTTTTTTGGTATGGGGATGATTGTGGCGGATCTACACGGATATACAACACAGTCCATGCCAATTCGGACTCTCCCCATAGCCCCAGGTGGTTCCACTGTCATGGCTTCTCTTCATGCACACTCGGTTTTCAAAACATGTAGATCCTCCTCAGTATATTCTGGTTCATATAAGGTTTTGAATCTGCGTCAGTCCCGAAGAAATCATCCTCGTCCTCTCTCATAAAGTCGGCCATAGTCCTTAGTAGCAATCTTCTTCTACTTGTAAACAGAGGCTTTGGTTTGATGACATGCTGAGAAACGCTTCCGTGGTGGTTTGCACATGCACCCTTGCGGCTTAGTTTTATAAGTATTTCTTTCAAAAATTGAATAAAATGCTAATCTTAGTCTAAAAATAGATAATGTAACATCACGCGGTCAATAAAAAATATAACAAGCACACAGGACCGTCTAGAGTTTATCTGATGTCTGTAGACAGAGACAGGCTAAAGCACGACCCATATACTCCTGGTGTTTGAGCTAAGCTATGCTAGCAGTTGGCAATCTAAGTCCATCTCTGTCTCGTTACTGGACGCACAGTCAAAAGAATGGTGTCTACCTGCTTGTCATGGACTGGGGACTTAGGTAAGACACGAAAACATCAAAAATGTTGGAGTGTTCCTTTAACATGACTTGACATTTACCACGGCAACTTAACCCCAAGTTTCAAATTTAACCTTATTTGAACCTGAACTCTGACAACAAACCTAAGCCCTCAAGCAGTCCAAACCACTCTGCCAAATTGTCCTCATTCCCAAGGTCAAAACTGAAACTGCTCATCACTAATGGACATGCAACAAAACACAGTCTCACAAAGACCCACAACACTGCATCAGCTTTCAGAGGCAGGTCTCAGACTTCCAGTTCCGTAATCTTGGGTTGTGGGGAAGAGCCACGTCCTGTGGGATTGCCTTTCAAACACGTAGTTACACCCAGCTCCAGTTCACCACCTGACTGACAACCATTCATTAATTACACTTAACCTCAACATCCTGAAAATAAACACAGAGACAATGTGACCCGCAGAGCACATACTATGTGCCATCTTTTAAAATGAAAATCAACTTATATTAAAAACATCAAATAATATAGTCACAGGTGACTGTATTAATAATTAAAACTTAATGCACAAATTAAATGTCATTTTTCTATTTTAATGGAGAACTTATCCTTTTTTTTAGGAACTTAGTTAAATGAGATGTTGGATTAAAAATTAAAAATTTCATCAGCGGTCAAAATTTTATCAAAAACATAAAATCAATAATCCATTAAAGATATGGTACAAAAATATTTTATATAATATTTATTTATTTATTTAATAACTTTATAGAGAAGGAATCGGTATCAGCCTTGATCAGTATGGGCAGGTCAGGGCAGGAGAATATTTGAACATTGAATCAGCCAATGGACGAGTGATCGTTGCGTCTCTACTTTTTCTCATTCCACTATCTGACTTAGCAAGTTGAAAAATAAACATGAACAGTGTCAATAAGATTTCCAGATTCTGACTGGGATGACAGCGTAAATCCAACCCCTTCACCTCCAACCACCACACACTATTTCCCACCACCCCTTCTGCTAAACTTGAGGGAAACGCTGATCAGAATATGAGTTACAAATAATCAGCACCAGGACTTATATGACTGCGAGGCAACACACTTAACTGTTAACTATTCTTTAGGAGGCCTAAACATGCTAACCTTGCAAAGCAGCTGGATTCGTGTCTGTCATTAGGTGGGTTCATCTTGAAAGTTTCAAGTTGAGGTCAGAAAACTATTGAAGCAAGCAGCACCCTTTGAAAAGATAGGGTTGGTATAGCAGCATGGTTTTATTGTGCAAAGATTGAGAAGCATCTGAAAGAATTCAGTGGTAAGCATTTGTCTAATCACCTTTGGAGTTTTCTTTTTAAAGGTTCTGCCCTCTCCAAACACTATGGAGTTGCCCAGTACTAATGAAATGTATCCTTTGGATATGATAAACAGTCTGTCTGGAATGTCAGGTTATAGGCCTGCTTCTGCTCCATCTCTTTGATAGTAGGTTGATTAAAATCAGTTTGACACAGTGCTTCCATTATTGGGACCCCAATGTGTTGGTTTCAGAAGCCCCCTCACGTAACTAGACTGCTGACGTCACTCAGAATTTGTTGATTTTTTTACAGTGTGTGATATGTTTGTGAATTTGGTAGACTTGGTGTGGGAAAACCTGCATGGAGAACATGCCTCACTTGCAATGTATTATGACAGTCTAAATTCCATGTGAGGGATTCCCACCCTGGTGTCAGTGCTGCAGCTGTATCGGAGGGATAACTCATGCCATTAGTGGCTGCACAGTTTCACAACACTGCAAGGAGTATGCTTGCCAAGATTAATCTGCAAAATGAGCCAACAATTCAATTACATCCACTGTGTGTGAAAACTGTCAGATTTTATTAGAGCATATGTCAACAGCAGGACAAGGAGGAGACAGATCTTACACAAAATAAGCCTGCAAGAGATTTGATTTGGACAGATTTGTGTGTGGGCTTGCAGCATTGTGTTTTGTGGTGAAGAGGCAAACAACATTACATGGGTAACTTTCTCCATTTTTTATGTGCACTGCTATCCCACTAATTTGCTTCTACTCAAAAGCCTTAAAATGTTTCTCAGGTAAAGATGTCGACAATGTCAAGATGCTGAATATCTGAACTCCAATCAGATCCAATCAAAAAAACAACAACCACTTTGATAGTGTTGCCACATCCTGTTATTCTACAATTACCATCATGCATCACCCTGGCAGCACATTAAACCTTACGTACATTATGAAGAGGGATTACAAAGGGAAAAGTGAGCCAAATATCCCACGCTGGCAGAAAACCCACACACACACACACAAAGGTCTACATGTTCAGGCTCAAAAACAATTTCTCATCATCAGAGCCTTTTGTCTCTGCCTGCTTTGTTATGTTGACAAAGAAGGAGGGGCCCATTCATCATTATGAACGGAGCGAGATGCTGTGAATTTGCACCATACTGTACCTCAGCATATCCAGCCAGAGACGCATGTGGCTGGATCTTGGGTTTTGAGACATAGTTGATCTGTGGTTTATGATTTATGGTTTTCCAGGCACGCAGAAACAAACCCATCCTGAATGTGTAAATATTTCACTGTAAGAGGGAAAAGCTGTTCCACAACAATTTTCACTGACTTTTTCAGGTCAACAGCCACTTATTGGGCCTTACTGGTGCTATAAAGCATCTTAAACACTTAAAATCTAAGTTTATTGGGAGGTACAATGCTGCAGTTCTCAACTTGATAATCAGGGTTCTGACAAAGGAGCTTCAGAAAAAATCTAATGTGTTATAAATGTCCATAAAATACATATTTAAAGGCCCAATGTCTTAGTCTGTTTGACCATTTATGTCATGTCGTGTCATTTGATTGTAGTTAAATACAAAAATGAAAAATTTAATCTCCTCAAACAGGATCAGATGCAGCTCTTTTCTGCTCCCCCTTGGAAACGCTTAGATCTGAGGGGGCAGGGAGGCTATGATAATGAGCTCTGCTCTGATTAGATGTCTAAACAGGGCCTGATGGGAGGGGCAGGTGGGGTTAGAGGTTTTAAAATAGCCATGGTGTCTGCTTGTGTGGAGCAGAAAACACACATGTAGGTGGGGGCTGTATAGCTATTACATTATAAATTCCAGGAAGTAAAAAAACAGGGCATTTTAAGGGGCCTTCTCTGAAGATTCATCGTGCATTTCTTTGCTAACAGAGTTAAATAATAAGTGTCATGTTCTTCTGCTCCTTAAGCCCCTTCTAACAACATTAAAAACAAATTCATTTTGCTAGACATGGGATCTTTAATGATAATGATACATTTTATAGGTGCCTTCCTCAGCCTTCCTGACATGAAAATGTAATCTATCTATCCTTGAGTCAGAGTAGAGATATGTGAAAAGAATTCTTGAGAAATAATTTTCACAAGTAAGTTATGATCACAAGGTGCATTAACCTCGACCTTTGGACCTGTGACCTTCAAAATCTAATCACTTAACTGTTATGTAAGAGAGGGCATTTAGATGTTGCATTCAAATAGTAGAACCTTTGGTGAAATACTCTCTCCCGGTATCTCATCCTCATCCTCTTTGCAATAATGTACTCCATCTTTTTAGATCACGTTAAGAACAAAGATTAAAACAGAGAAATATGGCAATCACAGGTAAATCCTTAAGATACCGAGTGACTTACATTTATTCAGTGAGCGTCTCTCTCTTTTTTCTTTTCTTTTGAATTTCATGAGATGAGAGAAGCCGGATACTCCGTATCGGATGATGTGGCTGTTTGTGGTTGGCTGAGAGATGTGAGCTCGTTAGTTTGTGTCACTCTTCCAGCTGCCGTCAGGTTGAGTTTCTGTTATGACAAACGTCTCTGATCTGACATCAGATGTGACGGGACAGTTAATATAGATATAAATGTATATGCTGGTTCAGACGGTTGCATTAAATAGTGGTTGCTGTGATTGTTTATTGCATTGAAATGTGCCTGACACTCTGGATACCTGCCTTTGAGGTTTTGGCAACGTGTGCGCACTGCGCGCCTGTCAGCCAAATTACCACTGCCCCGGGTGCGCTTCACTTGCGCCTGGAATAGACCAGGTTGGAGCTGGTGAGCTTTCAGCGCACCTTCTGCGCGTTTTTTTGGCACGAAATTGTCATTGCACCAAGCTGAATCTGTCGACCCCTCCCCCTGGTGCGCTGTCACACCCGTCTCGGCGCACCCTGCGCCACCCTGCGTTGCGCCAGGAAATTAGGGCCCAAGGCCTCCAAACTGTAATCATAATATCCTTTCGCCAATATGGACATTTGTGAAAAGTCTGAAGATGGATAAAAAGCAAAACTTATATTTCCCCAAAAAGAATGTAGGCTTTTGCAGACTACGCCAAAGTCTAACTCCTCACTCACTAACTGCTCACTAAATTTTTCCACCAGTAACAATCAAATGCGCAAACAAATGGAACCTGAGATCACTTTAATGAAGGACTGAAAATAATTGCTCCTTAAACAAATTTCATGTGGTGAGCTTATGTAATAAAACGTCATTCAAAAATAAAATCATCTCACCTGAATCGTGTATGTAGCTCTGCATAAGCCTGAGGATCAAACTGTTTCCTCCCTGCAGTGTTCCTGCACTATTTCTGGCCTCATAAGAGCTCTGTTTGGCTAAGCATTAGAGTAGACCTTTATTGTTTTATGTCTGAGATTATATTTAACATTTCAAAGAGCCTGTGATCTGCCAAACTGTGGGGCTGCTTTTAGAAAAAACACAGAGAGGTAGCAGAACAGTGTGAGAAGCATTGTCTCTTGTATATGTCTCTCTATCTGTGTGCTACTGCTGCTGCTGACCCAAATGAGTGACTGACATGACTGAGTCCTTCATTGTAAAATTTAGTCTGCCAAAGAGATTATGAACGATTTAACATGAAAAAATAAGTTTCAGTTTAAAAAAGGGCTTTTTTGTATTGTATTTCTAGTCTACTAATAGGATTTAATGATATTTTGTTTACGGGACAATTGGGTATTTCATTTTAAAATTCAGTCTCATATGATACTATTAAGAGTTAATTATGGAATGCCTTAGACCATTTTAAGCTTTGGTTGTTGATGTTTTTGTCTGTGTAGGTACTTAGCCATCCAGATCAAAGTTATCCAAAGCTAATCCAAGTGGCAACTGGACTGGTTTAGATTTTTGTAGACGTTTCACCACTTCTCCAAAAGGCTTGGGTGAAAAGTCCTCAAGAATCTAAACCAGTTCAATTGCCGCTTGGATCAGCTTTGTTGAAGTTTCATTCTTTAAAAACAAAGGATCAACAAACAAAGCAGATACTGCAAAAGTATCTGATTATCTCTCTCTCAACCAGTATGTACGTGCCATAGACTGTAAAAGAACTGGACAAAGACATGTCGTAGGATCCTCTGAACTGTTGTTGATGTCCTCTAACTTTGCTCACAGACACAAAGGCCATGTTGAGGCAGGATTCTTGACCAATAGCAACGCCATCATTTCCAAAACTGGAAATTCTCAATACATCCTGAATATAAGAAAAACAAGTATGATATTAAAAAAAAAAAAATCTTAGTCTCAATTAGGGATGTGTATTGGGAAGATATGAATGGTAATACATGGTTGGCAATGCGACGCATATCACAACATACTGCAATACTATATGATTTTTTACTAAAAAAAATCTTGTTATATAGCATAAAACTCCCAAAAATAAGAAAATACAGTTTCTACTTAGTTTTAATTATATAAAGCATGGTCCCTGCTGTTGGGGTTTTGCAACACTGCAACATTTAAAAACTTGATTGTGTGTCCCAGTGACAGAAATAACTGCAAAATTATGTAACAGAGAGGAGGAGAGTAAAATGGCTGAATGTCCACTGCCAACTAGTGGCGGGAGGCTTTAAAGACACACAACAAAAAACAAATTTCTAAACAGTACTGAAAAATAAAATATCCAATACTGTGCTAAAAATATTGCCAGGTATTGGGCCACAAATATTGTGATATACTGGTGTATAACTTTATTTTCTTACACCCCTAATTTTACAGAAAATACTTGAATGACTGAGGCTTTTAAATTCATGTCTTTTTTTTCTTTTCAATAGGTCTAGCTGGTCTAGACCCACCCACCTGTCCATCACCACAAGTTTCCCTTTCTTTTCTCTTTTGTGTTAGTGCATTGTTTGAGTTTCTAGTAATGTTGATGTGTTTTTATTTATATATTTTAAACACTGTGTCAGGGTTGATATGGTATTCTGTTGCCAAATGTCTGTGATTCTGGCCACAACCCAATATCCAAACATGGACAAGTGAACCAACTAACAAGCTAAATCAGAGAAGCCCTGTCTCTTATTTATCAGTGTATTACTGCTGCCCACAGAGGCATCAAACTGCCTTCGTCCTGGTTGTAACATCTGTGTCGTCAAAGCATGAAGCAAAAAAAGTCAAAACAGTTGAGAAGAAGAAAAACAATCCAAGTACAACTTTTTTACTACTTTGACCCACTTCTCAACTCTCTGAAAAGCCTCTGTGGACTCAGTGACGTCTTATTGCCTTCCTCATCAAACTTTGAAGTGATCTCTCAGCCAGCAAAGAGAATTCTGGCAATTCCCAAATGGCTTTGGATGCCATGACTTATTCAGCAGCTTCACCTTCAGCCCAGCACCTGAATCTGGGATTTTTTTTACTCATTTCATGTCAGTTCACTGGATCTTTTCCCTAGACTGCCCAAGACCCTTCTCTAAAATACATGACAACATGAGGGTCTGCCCTCTGCTGCTCTAATACAAAGATATACACAGTTAACACAAATCTCTTATATTTATTCTTATTTGTCACTTTTTAAGGATACACTTTAATCCAGTTTCAGACACTGATTTATGATTCATGTTTTGTATCGCTCGCAGGAACGGTAGAGCTGCATCTTTTTTTACATTACAATGTCTGAGTTCTGCTGACTTCAGCACTCGACCAACTTTACAAAGTAGCTTTAAGTGACTCCAAAGAGAAACACAACAACTGGTGACTCTCACAAGAATCTTTCAGAGGGTGAAGCTACATCAGTATTTTTGATAATCCATGAAAGAAAAGCATGGGATTTTTTTTTTACATGAACAAGAGTTGTGTCTCAGATAGAAATTCCACATGCAGCTGCATTTCCTACAAACATACTCAACAAATGATGGGTTTATTTTTTCCATTTCCTTCCCCAGCCATGACATGAAGGACAGATAAATATACTGGTCCTAGAAAAAGGCCAAACCAAAAGATGGCCTTGTGTGTGTCATTTTTGTGTATCAGCAAAATGGAGCAAGAGGTTCATTGACAACATAAAGGCCAGGTTTACAAAAAGAGAAGTCCACATTTAGATGACGAAGCGATAATAACAACCACAATGCACGCCAATCTGCAAGCACATCTATATCGTGTCTGTAGTCGGCTGTGTAACTTTCTGATGAAACAATATGGATGTAGTAGTATAAATCCTTCTGCAGAGCTATAAAGTATGGACATAAAATCATGTCCAATGCAGAGACTTTTGTGTGGGTGGCTTATGATGCAAGATCACTCTCCCGCAGTCCTTTACTACGAAGTTACAAAGGAATCTTTTTTATGTCAAAGAGATCCTGGTGGTCCATCACTGTTCTGTAGTTCTGTAGTCAACTCAAATGTGCATGGCTAACAACTGGAACTGTGATGATCATGACTGAAGAGTCTGAGCTTCATGCAGTCTTTTGTCAAGCCTGCTAAGCGTGCCATTGTTTGAGAACAAGAAATTAGCCACTGACATTTATGTGCTAAATCTTCCAGCCACAGTGGCAGGTGCAGGTTTATAAAGGTAATCTAACAGAGAGTGATTTGTGAGGGAAAACAACTTTGAGTCCCAGACTTCTGCTCTTCTACCTCTCTAACTGCTCAAACACACTAAATGTGTTTGGCTGATGCATGTGCCAGCTCCACCTTGCTGTGCTATAGCTTTAGACCAGGTGAATGTGTGTGCACGTTTTGGCTGCGTCTCCTTGCCGTGACAGTCCTTAATCTCTCCATAAGTTTTACCACAGTAGTATGCACATAACGTCACAGGCAACACAGGCGAGTGTAGTGCCAGGCACTGAGTGGCAAAAACACAGGCTGACAACAGCAGTCAGTGGGGAGTAAACAGTACAAAAAAGTTTTATTTAGCTAAAAAATATATATATATTTTTTGTAACATTATTTGATAATATTTACCACGATCAGTAGAGATCCTCAGCCGATGTTTTAGAAATGTTTGGTACTGTAACATCATGTTTAGAATGAAGACAAAGCTGTAATATTATAGCAGCTGGTGTTAAGTCACTGAACATACACGCATTCAGGTAATGATAAATATGAACCCCTAACAGTAAAGGGCACAGATTTGTATCACAAATGAATGAATAATTATATCATTATGACTCCTATTTGATCCAATAATAACATAATTTTTGCATATTTTCATTAAAAGAACAAGAGTATCTGACTCGCACCGATCTCGCACTGTAAACAAATCTTGAAAAAATTCCCAGATCCAAATCCTAAATTTGACTCTTCACCAAAAATCATAATGCTTCTTCATGTGCTATGACCAATATTATCTGAAAATTTAATCTAAATTAATTAAGAACTTTTTTAGTTATCTTCCTCACAAACAAACAGGTGAACAGACGATCGCTGGCAGAAGCATAACCTTGGAGGTAGTTAACATGAGGCAAAGACAATCAAGTTTCCCCACAGAAGAAACCAACTGAGCATTTACTCTGAAAGGCAGAAACAGGAAGTGTGATTCAACTGTTTCTATCTTGTTTGCGACACTCTATAAATGTGGACACTCACCCAGTGAATACAAAACTTACTTTTCCTGATTGTGGGTGTGGTTTTAGTTTATCTGATGGACATGCCTGCAACATCCTAGAGCATTACTGCTTAATTTCTGATGATTTTGCACATAAATTGATATTTTTACATTTAAATTGCGACAGGTGGTTGATGACATAGTCTTTTCTTGTACATTAAAATCAGCCAAAGTGAAAAGTCCCATATTTTGCACTTTTTCAACAAGTTAGCACTGGTCCCTGATGTCACCAAAATATTTTTTTTTAAGTTTTATCCAAAATCCATTTTGGCATGCCAACAAACCCCTCTGTTCCAGACTTGCTTATAACAGGTGTAATAGCTGTGTAAATCCCTATGGCTTGTATCTGACCAAAACTCTATCTGAAAGTGGATGTGACTTTGGCTATTTAGTGCTGTGCTCTAATGTTTACTGTGGCTGCACAGGCAGGCCTTAAATGTGCCTTCCACTGTAGCTGGCTGTGGCCTAAACAGAGGAAAGAGGTGGCATATCCCCTGATGACATCATAAGAGGATTTTTTTTTCTTCTTTCTTTTCAAAAAGACAGTCGAAGTTCACATTTTCTAAAATGTGGAGCAAGTACAGAGGGGGAAGTGGGATTTTTCTCATGTTGAAGGTTTTGTAGACAGGCCAGATTTT
Organism: Cetoscarus ocellatus; assembly: GCA_037902135.1. Lineage (NCBI taxonomy): Eukaryota > Metazoa > Chordata > Actinopteri > Labriformes > Labridae > Cetoscarus > Cetoscarus ocellatus. The sequence continues at coordinate 423,384 of JBAMNC010000325.1, read as the reverse complement.
CTCATTAAAAAGGGCAGAAAGGGTGTTTTGGCATAATAATTGAGAGAATTAATGATTCATTGGTCATTTTGCAATGTAAATTTAATTGAAATGCAATCAAAATATCAGTCCACTTTGAACCAGAAGGTCAGCCTTCATAATTTTTAATAATAACTGATGATTACGCCTGACAGAGTTGCCTTTGTAGAAGTTATTGAAACAAGGCAATCAATCCAGAGCATTTTGAGATATTTCTACTTAATGGTCATCTAAGAGAGAAGGCACTGCCTTCTAAAGGCCTTTCCTTTTCATCACATTTTTAAGACTACCATCTAGGTCTTTAGCATGATTGGAGTCATATTATTACAGGTTTCATTTATTTTACTGCAGTATGACTAGCTTTACAACTACATGCTGTAGCTTGCCTGAATCACTCAGCTAATCAAATTGAACACACAGTATAAAGGATTTATTACAGACATGAATCTTTACGTTCCTGAATGTTCCAAAGGGGGGAAAAAAATCAAGAAGAAATAGAAAGAATCCAAAGCTGTGTGGACTATTACAGATTATTTAAGTGTAAAAGGTGATTGTTAAAATGCAGATCCAGCTTTCAACAGAGGCTTGGAGAAGCACTGAAACACAGAATTTAATTTGCTCTACCAAGGCCTGTGTTAGCCCTGTGGTAAACTGGCAGCCTGCCCAGGATTTACCCCATCTCCTGCCCAAAGTGTGCTGGGATACGTTCCATAGGCAGATGGTTGGGTGGTTACTGAGATCTTCCTGTTTGACTGTTTGTCCTTCCCACAAATCCTTTACATTTTCATATTCTAGATGCATAACCTGAATCGGATGCAGAGTAGAATGCCTTGATTCAGTTTTTATATTGTATATTGGATAAATTCATCTGATAAAAGGCTTGTTTGTTAGTTAACAGCATGCCAAGAATGGGCTGGAATAATGCAAGGGCCCATACATGTGTTTTCCCCTAATTTTTATTTAACATTATGCCATTTAAATGGGAAATGATTAGAGTTGTGGGGGGAAAAAAACTCCTCAGCAATGCTTATCACTATGTAAACAAACAATACCACAGCTTGACATCACAAAGTATGGGTAACTGTATTTCCTGTTAAGCATCACACTTGCAATAGACTGTCAAAGATTTCTCCCTTCAGCACTATCTTATTGCCAAGATTCATATATCTGCTTCAAGAAATAAATAAATATATGTAACAGGCATTAAATGAGAAAGATGACATTTCTGGCACATTGATATTAAAGTAAATGTGATCTACGCTATAATGTTATAGCCTTGCTCCAACAGCTTTGACAAGAGTTCGTGCTTTGAATTCACAAAACATTTGAACACTCATTGGCATGGAAGACACACACTGTAAACACAAACTGTCCCGTTTTGCTTTGACTGCTTGTCTGTTCAATTTATTACATTTCCCAATTTGCTGTCATAAAATGGTAAATTAAGAGAGATTATTTAAAAGTCTTTTGGGAAGGGATGCTTTTACAGCTAACTTTAAAGCTTCTGTGAGGCAACTTCATTTAGTGTCAATCTTGGCAGCCTCTGTCCACTTTATCTCATTGCTTAACCTGACCTGTGCACACCTATATACTGTGTTCACTATGTTTTACCTGTCTAATAAAGCAACTGGTTTTTATCATGATTAAAAAAAGAGGCCATTTCAAAAGTGTACTGTTGATTCACTTATCTGACGTAATTTATAGGCTGTATTTAAGGAACAATCACAAAACTTACAGGGCTCCAAATGAACTGCATTAACGTTATAAATGCAGTGATATGTTGCCATTCTGACTGTGATACTATTATCAAATCACCAGTGCCCAAGACTGGTATTTACAGTGGTGCTAAACTGCAAAACACAATAACAAACAAGAAAACAATGACAAATTAGGAATTAAACACAAAAACATTTAAAAAAAAAACAGACAGCAAATTAAAAAACTGAACAACAATCAAAAAACACAAAAATAGATCTGAAAACAGAACAAAAAATAAAAAAGGCAATAATATATGTACACAAAATTAAAAGCCCATCAAAACAACACAACAATTAAAAACACAACAAACTCAAAAAACATAAATAGAACCCAAAGCACTACAACATATAAAAAATAAATCAACCCATAAATAATCCAAGCAAAAATCTAAAACTATGACAAAAATCTAAACGAACTACAAAAACAAGGCCAAAAATTTAAAAACACATCAAGTCAAAAACTTAATAGTTTAAAAAACACAACATTCAAAAGAATCTCACACAAATCATAACAACAAATCAAAAACCACAAGCCAACAACCAAAGCAACTTAAAACACACATCTGAAAAACAAGACAAATAACAAAACACAATTAAAAAAAATCTAAAAGTCAAAAATACAACAGCAAATCAAACATTACTAACAATAAACAAAACGACATCAAGATACAAAGACTGAATGGCAAGTTAGAATCCACAACATCAATTCTAAAAAACCCAACAAATCAAAAACAAAACAACAGATTAAACACACAACACAAATCTAAAAGTCTAACAAATCTGAAAACACAACAAATAAAAAAACTCAACATTAATTTAGAACACAAAACATAAAAAATAAAAAATAGGAATATATAAAGAAAAAAATCAAAAAGATAAGAACCACAAATTAAAAAAACACAACAGAAAAACACACATAAAGCAGAGCTCCAAATGAAAACAAAGTTAAAACATATTTGTAAAGCAAAAAATGAAACTACAAAAAAATCCAGAATTTCAAAATGAAAATAAAATGAGCTACTGGAAAAACACAAGATATAAAACAGCACAACAAATAAAAAGATAAAACAATCCTTTAACCCAACAATTCTAAAAATAGAATAACAAATCAACAACATAAAAGCAAAGTTACAAACAAAACAACAAATTAAGATTACATTTATTTTAAAAATTAAAACATTTCATTTAACATGTTAATAATGTCACACTGGTCATTGAAGTGGTTTTTAGACTTAAATCAGATCGTTTATTATCAGTGTATTTGGTCAGTAGTTCAGATGCAGACCAGCAGGATGACAACATTAAATTATCCGATCAGCTAACTGGCACACGGCCACTTTAACTCATAAAAATAAAAAGCTCATCTGACAGTATTGAGACTGAAGTGGGAGAAATGAGCTGCATATTAACCACAAAGACTCAAAGAGCTAGCCAGTCTGCCTTATGTGTCTCCAGTATTTATGTTATCCTCAGTTCACTGGTCCCTGTTTCAATACCTCAAAGTCAAAGCATTTTTCTGAGTGTGGTCATTTTAAGTTATAATAAAAATGTTAGAGTATGACATACCCAAATGCAATAGAAAAAAACATTAAGCTGAAGTTGGCATGAGAGAGATTTTTTAATGTGAAACCATATGTCCCCAAACATCCAACCATGTTCACTCCCATTTTCTCTCACCCCAACATGAGACTAAGAGCTCTATGTGTCAGCAGGCTCAGGGGCTCACACAAAACCAACTTCAATCTTCTCTGTCACAATCACTTCACTTCTCCACGTGGCTTAAGGACAGAGCATCAGTTCTAGAGTCTTCAGCCCACTACCCCTTCTCCTGGGTTTATATGGGAACTTGAGCCCACTGAATTCATCTCCTCAATTGCTGCAGCGGGCCTGAGAGATTCCATAAGGCATTATCTGCGACAGGCAGCTGATTTATGCAGCAGAGAGTCTGCTTTATGGTGCCATACCTCCAAATGAAATTTTCTGATATACAGGAGGTCACCCTTCAACAAAAGTATTGCACATGGATAGTTTCTGCTGCAGTCGTTCATGAGTGAACAAGGCATTGAAAGAGAGTGATGAGGGTTTCAATAAGGATGTTCAAATCTGGTCAAAAGCACATTTAAGGATCATGTTTTGTGCTTTGTGCCATTTTTGATAGGACAGTGAACAGGGTCAGACACAGGGCAAAGACAGAGAAGGCAAGAGAGATAGAATGAGATTTGACATGCAGGAAAGGAGCCACAGGCCAGATTCATGTCTAGGACAAGAGCCTCTGTTTAAAGAGCCTGTGACCATGACTGCTAGGCCACTGATGCTCCGTGCACATTTTGATTGTGTTTATTCAACTAGACTGCGAAATACTATAAAACAATCAAAACAGAGAATTTTTTATTTCAACAGGAGCACAGTCAGCAGGAAAACACTGTGGAACTGGTTTGCAGAGTGTGGTATTACTGGCAATTATTGTCAAGTCAAGTCAAGTCAAACTTATTTATAGAGCACCTTCAAGAAGACAGCAGTCGATCAAAGTGCTGAACACAAAATATGTATAAATAAATAAATAGATAGATAACAATAAAAACATCACATTGAAACAAAACAGTAAGAGTGTAAAAGCTAAGGCTAAAAGCTAAAACGTATGTGTTGCAAAATTCCAGAAATACTTCCAGCAATTTTTGGTTTAAAATTTACAAAATTGAAGGTTGGCCATCGACGACAATTTTAAATACAGTTGACAAAAACATAGCATAATTTATCAGAATCTTGACTTTAAAAAAAAACAGATTTCATGCAAGTATACTTGAGAATATCCATGCCATTCCTCTGCTCTGTCACATGTACATAGCACAGTGTTTATTGCAGGGCTATTGAGGCCATGCACCCTTAACGTGCTCTGTGCATTCCTCTATCACATGCACAGGTGATTTCTAGATCCCTGGACTGGGCTGTAAGGCCACATTTTGGAGCCCATGGACTACATACAGTGAAGCTGAAGTTGATTGATAAATAAAATAATTCAAACTTTATAAAGTTCTACTTACAAATAAATCTGTTGAAATCAATAATAATTGTATTTTTTGCATGGATGTCTGCCTATGACATAACAAAACGTGTATATTTATGTTTAGATATGATACCGATCCTTTTAATTACCTGCTGCTTTTATTTTTTTCTTTCTGCCTTACGCTGCTGGTGCCTGAGCAGTATATTGGGAGTATTAGCACATACAGTAAACTACTGCATATAGCTGTTCAAGATTGTCCCAGAGAAACTGAGGTCCCTGTTCTTGTCTTACAATCTGATTACAGTTTATTGTAGATGTAGAATATTCTACTTTTTCCGTAACCGATGAATCTCTCACCAGCATATCTTCAATTGCCTATGCACAGATTTAAGTCCATTTTCTATATCAAAATACTACCAAATCACACTGTTCAACCACACTGTATATGAAAATGCTTTGCTTTCATATCCAGGTTGTAGAGCATGATGGCAGTGTGGCTGTGGTTATTAACTGGAGCTTATTATGATAGTTTTGCTTTTTTTGAAGTGGGGAAGCTGGAGGCCTATGGCACTGGTGAATATGATTGCCACTAAAGCACCCAACCAGCTTTGTTCCTGAGGAGAAACAGTCAGGTGCAGACGCCGGGGGATACATCGCAGTCAGTTGAGAAATTGAAGCTTTGGAAATAGCCCACTTTTAGGTTAGAACCACACAAACTCATCTGAATGCTACGGTAAGATTCTTTACAGCATTTAAAATTTTCCTAAATAGACCAGATGTGTTTGAAACTATTTTGTGATGCAACATATGTTCTACGTATCCTTCTGCCAGCAACGTGCTGCCTTCCTCTCATCAGACGTTCAGGTCAGAGTAGTGCGGTGGGGTCAGGTAGCAGTCACTGGAGCCCAAACTGATGTGAATCTAACTCCTCTGGATACAAGAAAGATGGGTTGCTCTGGTAATCATTCCAGATGTAAAAACAGGCAAAAGAAATGGTCAAATTTCAAATTTTGTGTGACTTGGGCCTTTGCCAACTTTAGCTTGTTGTTGTTAATAAAGACACAAGAACTCACCCCTCTGCAACAACAGAACATCGTGTCTGCAGTACCCATTTTACCAGTCAGGACTACGACGAATGACAATAGTTTAAAAGCTTACCGAAATGAAAGAAATCTGCTGAAAGGTCAGGGAGAAGTGTGGTTACTAGTTCACACACCTGACAGCAACAGACCTCCAGGTGTGTAGGCATGGGCTCACAATCCATGTGTATGCACCACCAGGTAACTTTTGATGTATCCTGCTCCTCAGTCTTCACAACAGTTTCTCCATCCCTCTTTCAACTCATGACTCTATCTGCAAAAGTTCTTCATCTCTGTACTCCGGGTCACGAAGATATCTTTTCACGCCTACAACTAATGGCATGACTACATCACATGACTCAAAATCACTCATTTTAAGTGTAGTTTTTGTGAAGCTAGTGTTCATTCTTCAGGTTTCTTCTGTTTCTTCTAGAGACCGACAACCCGACCAGCAGATGAGAGGAAAGCAGTGCTCTGAAGGCGGAGGGGTACATAACCCCTACATCACAACATGCAAAAGTTCCAAACACATGGGCTTGGTCGGGGAAAAGTGAAACGATGTAAAGAACCTTACTGTAGTGTCCAATCAAGCCAATGTTGTTTTTTGTGTAGTTTTAACCTAAAAGTGGGCTAATTATGAGGCTTTCTGTGGGGCCACTCAGTGCTGTATATCAACTAGCATCCGTACCCTGCTATCTCCCCACAGAAACGAAGCTGAGGGAAACAACCGAAGAAGAGAGCCTTGAAGAAAGGGGCTCTGACAGAGCATCTCTGTTGCAAAAAAGAATACAGCACAATCAAGGGTACCCTGTATGTAGGACTAGATGTGTTTTGTATATTAGTGATAGTGAACATACCCTATCAGTCATCAAAATGAATACATAACTGAGAATTAAGGCAAAATAAAACCTCTTTAAGACCCAATAAGATTGTCCTATGAGGACCAGTAGAAATACAGTTACTTAACCATCATAAAAATACTGTTGCACTGATCTTTTGTGGTTTCATTTTTTTTACTAAAAAATGCAAAGAGATGGCAAAAGGAAAAAATATTGTGATGTTTTTCATCAATAACTTTTTAGCCTTAGTTATAACAACATTTTTCTCTTTTTTTCTATCAAAGTCTGTTGTGCAAGATAAAAAAGAGAATAACAGTTAATGAGGTGAAATAACCTCAGACTCAGTCCAGACATGCTGAAGATTGATTTTTTCTTCTTCTCAGGAGCAAAATCAAGAAACATCTCTATGTCTCATTGCAGCACCACCAAGAGTACTGTATCACCCTGTATAGAGCTTGCAGGGTCTCTGAGGGGTTTGACCACAGCTGAGAATCCAGGATATTAGAGAACTTTTAGAGTGGATACTAGTGTGAGGTGAGGTGTAGGAGCAGAGAGGACTGGGATTTAACCTTGGCTTTAATAAGGCCTCCTGGGTGAGCCTGTTGAGGAGCCCACTGCTTGGCTTTGCTTTCACCAAAAGAGAATGTGCAGAGGAGTTGTATCTGTCCTCAGAGGAAGATAACGCACAGACAAAGGGGCATTTCAAGTGCAGTAGAGAGAGACTGACGAAGAAGGAAAGTGAAGTATCCATGTTCAAACAGATAAAAGAATCCTTATTTAAGAACCAGATGGATGTTTTCAATTATCTCTGTTTTTATTTGGTGCATTTCAGGATCGGAGGCTATTTCAGTTTGTACTATTTCTGTATCCTCGCCTTTAAATAAACTCTGGCCGAGAGGAGGACAAATTTGTTTTTCATCTCAGCTGATATGACATCAAAAACTCATTAGATAGCAGCTAAAGCCTGGTGTATTGACCTGCCTGCTCTTACTTTTGTCCATGAGCAGATGATGGGTGTTTTGATGATCCAGAAGTCCACTCAGACGCCTCCATGTAAGTGCATGATGGGTGGTCCACATTGAACTTGCTGCTTTTTGTCTGCTCTGGGTCAGATCATTGCATAAACATTAGTGGCTGGCTGCAGTGAGCTGACAACATGGTCATGTTTTTTGCACAAAGCAGCAGTGAAGCGAAGCAGGATCCTGGTTGGAATCTTTGATGATGCAACCGTGGAGCGCAAATGAAGGTTAGCCAGAGACGCACAGAACAGAATTTCAATCCGTCTCCTTTTTAGATATTCAGTGTCTTAATGTGTCTTAGACAAACACGTGGTGGTTTGATCATGTTGCTAACACATTTTGCTTCTCCATTTCTCTTTGTATCCCCAGGAGAGGGGGCTCTCTGTAATGGCCCCTGAGAGCTTTACATAAGATGTGACTACTGAATGCTGTCATGAGAAGATTCTAAAACTCGGAACTTTAAGATGAAGCGATCCTTCGCTCATCTTCCATTCTTGTGTTGCTCTGAGTGTGCCATAAAGTGCTGCTCCAATGCTTCTTCTTTTCACACTCAAGAAAAGAGGGAAACTCTGTCTTGTCAGTGCAAACCCGTTAATTTAGTTTTGTCTGGCTCTTTGGATGTGAGCGCCTTGGTTTCAGATAACACAGCACACCGATTGATTTCATAGCACCCCCACACCCTCTTCCTCATTTCTCCATCCTTCCACACAAGCGTAGCTCTTTGGATATATTCCCCTATGATTATAAATAGATTCTAATTAGCTCCTCCAGCCATGGGCAATTGAATTGTTCATCAAATACGGACTGCACTCACAGCCCTTTATACATTTAATCTTATGCAAAAGTCAGAAGAATAGCAAATCCCCTCTGACTCTACTCATTAAACCTGGATTCATTTTCCTTTATTTTTTGGTTCAAAAATAATTCAATGCGCAGCAAACAATTTGCCACATAGTCAAAAAAATTTAAAAGGTTAACCTAACCTTCTGACTGGAGGTTGCACAGAACCATAATGTGTGAAAAATCATTAAAAAAAAAATCATCTTAATAACGTTCAGTAAGGAGTATCTTTTTAATGTCTAAATGTTTTCATAATGATTTAATTGTGTACGGATGCTTTGGGAATATTGTTTGCTAAATGTACTGCCAATAAAGATATTTAACTGAACAATTAAACTGTCCATAAAAACCAGGCACAGGATTTCTGTGGGTCCATTTCAGCCTTAAATGCGTGGTTGTGCTGCATAAAATTTACTCTGTGTGTCAAACTGCTGTAGATTATGTAAGTTAGAGGCGATTTTGGATTTTAGTTATTGGAACAATATTGTAAAAACAGTTCCAGCTATATAGAGAAAGTTTTCATTGACAACACCAGTAGGGCTGAACTAAATCTGTTTTTACATCTCAATTCCAATGTGTGCATTTGCAATGGCCACATTGCAGGACGAACAATGTTAGTCACATGACTTAAAGTATGTTACACTGCCATTTATGTCTATTTCCATTTTTCTTCTGTAATCACAGAATATTGAAATGTGTCCTTTTGTCGAGATAGATTGCAAAGACTGTGCTGCAGCTCCACACAGTGGTCAAAGCAAGGTGACACTCTTCATGCCCTCTAATCCTCTATGCTGGTCATATGACTGAGAGCTAGAATTGGGTTCACTACAATCGCTCCTCTGTGCTCTAACAAAAGTAGACTTTAAGCCTAGATAAGAAATTTTTCTGAAAGAGAGGGGCCACCAGTCCTCTGTAAAAAGGGTGCAGCTTTTTACAAAACATTAAAATAGACCTTCTGACGTGCAGCTGTTTTTTTTTTTTTTCAAATATGCAGAAAGTAGTAATCAGTGTTTGTTCAACAATTATTCTTTAATGATCACAGAATGCACAGTGATTGTTTATATTTTGTTATTAATATACAATTAACAAAGGATTTTAAAGATCACTTTCCTCACAAAAATATTGTCTAATAGTTTTCATCACTCTGATTTAGAGTGTATCTGGACTGGTTTGCTATCTCTTCAGTGTAACAAGTACAACATCTTCACAAAGACCTCAAACTTTCAGACCCACTTCTATCCCCTTTATCAGAAGCCTGTCAACACCAAAAGCTTGATTATGAGATGAGACTAAAAGAAGAAACAGAAGTCTTTTCTTTTTGTCTCCCTCTTACATTCACTTTTCTAATTTGGTCTGTTTAATGTCTTGACTTGGATTAGTACATTAAACAGAAGTTTTATGCTTAAAAAGTTTTCATATCTTTAATTAGACTGCAATAAAAAAAGGAAGTCTCTCTATTTAAAGGTTTGAACCAATAAGAGCACAATGAGTTTCAACTCCCAACTGTCAAAAGAAATTATAATGCAAATTTGTCCCTGAAATATTTAAACATTAGTTCTCTTTGAAATTAAAAATTCAAATAGATTTCCTATCCTGAAGCCTGTTGAAGGTTTGTATTCTCTGTCGTGTTCAGCTCTCACACGGAGCCTAATTTTTAACCTGCTTAAGTATTATGTGTTCTGTATGTGACTACAGTAAATAATTACCCTGCCTAGCAGTGAATCAATATGAGCTGAATTCAACAATATCTGATCTGCTGCAGACAAAGAGCGTCTGGTTTCATGTTTCTGCTCCTCTCTGTTGTTTCAATATGATCCGTGAGCTCACCTGGCAGCTGTCCGTCCTGTTTTTCAGCACATTTCTATTACAGCTTTTGCCACGCAGCATCAGCGCTCTCCATCTGAAGGCCTCCTGCACAAAACACAGAAAGAAAATTTAGATAGAGATGGTTGTCAGTTTGACACTCTGATGATATTAACTTCTTTATGCCTCTGCACCATTGACAGTCAAGGCCATAGGTGTTGTGTTTTGGTGGTTTTTAGCTGTCTTTCCCTTTTCACTTGTGAGTTTCCTTGTTAAAAAAAACTGGGGTATTTCTACAAGTTTAACACAACTGTCTACACTGTCAAAAGGATGAGCTGGCGATATTTTAGAGAATAAAGGTTAAGGTCTTGGAGCCCCGTGATTATCTTATTTCTTAATTCAAAATCTAAAGAACAATTTTCCAAACTTTGAAGAAATATTAACCTCACAGTAAAGATAGACCTGCCTGATTCAATGTCTGAAATCAAGCAGATCCATCTTGCCAAACTCCAATCTACAAAGATTGTGAGTGTGCGTAAAGCAGAACGGCCCAGTCAGGGTCCTTTAAAGCAGGAAGAGGTGGGAGTTATGAGAGAGACAACATCAGGAAGTGGCTGCTCATATAAAGATTAGCATGGAGGATGCTAATAGGAATGTAATGGTTACCAATAACATGATAAACTGAGGTTAAATTTCCAATGGTTACTATTACCTGATTAGCTCACGTTGTCAATAACTCACGGTGATGCTGCTCATTGCCTGAAAAGCCAGAACTATGTGTCTGCTTCTCATCAAAGCAGCAGCAGTCCCTCGGATGCAGGCACGCATGCGCAGTTTGCTGAAAGTTAAAGTATGGCGGTTGGCGCCCGCACAGGCACTGTACCAGAGATTTTTTTCCCCTCGAAACGGACAAAGTCTGAATTCTGGTCGTATTTTGGATTTTACAAGGATGCCAAGCAGATAATAATCAAAGATGGTCACCATGTTTACAGAAAATGCAGAAAAAAAGTCTCTGGGAAGGGAGGCAGGGAAGAACCACAAACACCCCCACAGCAGCATCAGAGGGGAGCGGCCTGGCTGGACTGTTGAGAAAGACCTCAGCGAGGAACCAGAGAAGGGGAGAGGTTCAGGCTCTGACCACTGCAGATTGTTCTTAAATTCAAATTATGTTTTAACTAAATAAAACTTTGTTAAATGTTGTTTGTGTATAAGTACTTTTTGAACATTTGGAGCACATTGCAATAGTACCACGATTATAATGATAACCGTGACAATTTGGTCACAATAACCGTGATACGAAATTTTCATAGTGTTGCACCCCTAGATGCTAACAGCTTCAGTCGCATCTTTATCAGATCTGGATTCTTTATTGAATGAAAAACAATCAACAAAACTACAAACTTTTCCATAGAAAAAATTAAGTAATTTCCCTCCACTTCTGCCAAGAGTTTGTTAAATGAAGTGTCTCACGCTCTGTCCCTTAGTCCCTGGCAATAGTGCCCGCAAACTGCATTATCTGACTTACCCGTTATTAATTTGATCGACGGATTGATTGTCCAATCATCTGTCAGATATGCTTTTGACAGGTTCTGCCCATTAATAAACACTTTCTACTGGCTCTTTCCCGGATTTCAAGTAAAACATAGTAAACGGTCCATCTGGTGTCTGGTTACAGAAATATTTCTTCTGACTAAAAAATTAATTGATTAGAGCTTGGGGTCATAGGTCAAGTTCTCTAGGTTCCATGTTCATCCCTTGCTAGTAAACAGGATGTCTTTAGAACTCTTTAAGGCGTTTTCTACACACTTTGTACAGAAATCCTCTTTAACTCAATGATGAACTTCTTTGAAATTTAGAGATATTAAGTCAAGGCCATGGGTCAAATGTCAAATGCCTTATGGTCATCCCTTGATAAAGTACTCAATACCTTTGAGAAGTTTTTGAAGTATGTACTTCAATTTTGCACTTTGTCTCTTTTGACTTAACAATAAACCTAATAGATCTTACACTGTGTCCTTACCGAATGCAAACAATAGATTTCGAACTGCATCCAATAAAAATATAATTCCATGCCCCGCATTTCCCCTTGTAAACAGTACAGTACATCAAGTGCTTTTATTGCTCTGGTGGAGAAATTCTATTGACGAGTGGCTGACTAAAAAGGCTCGTCAATACACAGCTCTCTGTGAGCCAAAATAAAGTTTCTCTCTCTGTGTAGAAGTGAAAGTAAACCATTTCACACAGAAATAGATGAATTCTCCACTATCTCCACTATGTGAGACACATTAACAAGCTCTGCTGGGGGAGAAAAGTCAAAGAAACTTAAGAAGGTCCCTCCAGTAACTCTTCAAACCCCTTTTTTCTTTGCTCTTTGTCTGTGCTGACATGAGCTATGGAGAGAAAAATGGAAACACTGGGACACTCATATGATTAAATGTAATCAGCCTGATTTTGTTGCTGACACTTGCATGCGTCACGTTTAGTTAGGACACGTTGTCAGAGATCATAGGTTAAGTTATTGTGCTTCAAGTTCAATCCTTGCTTGTGAACATGATATCTTTTGAACAATAAGGTGCTTTAAAAAGTGAAGAACTTTTCTTTGAAAAGTTGCTCAAGTATTCTCTTCGATTCTGGGATGAACTGATCAGAAATTTTGAGATCATATGTGAAATGATTAGATCCCATGATGATAATCCTTGCTTGGAGACATTATGGGCCCTATTTTGATGCTGTGCAGCACGTTGTCCAGAAATGCAGGGGGCACAGCGATTTGGGAGTAGTGGCAGACATTTTGTTCTTTTAACGATGCTAATCACCAGTACAAAGCCTGGCGCAGCGTGCAAAGAGGATGGATTATGTGCAGTGATTATACACATGCAGATGTTTTCTGGGTGTAACATAAATCAAGGCGACTCAACATAGGTGACTATTTGGGTAGTGGCTGGGTGGGGTTGGGTTGGGGGAGGTTTGCTATAAACTTTGCACAAATACAGTCTCTATTTTCAGAACAGGTCAAAGTTCATTAAAACCCATTATTATTATTTGTTTGTGAACACAATATCTCATAATATATCATAGCACTTCCATAGAAACAACTCTACCTCATCCTCTTGACCAATCACTTTACTTTTACTGCCAAGTACTTGAATACCAGTGGAGGCATATAACCACCGGGCAGTATTCTTACTATTTTTCTTGCTGGAACAAACAATGATGTGATGTTTATTCAGAAAACTGCATCCAGAATGTGTTTGCTTTAAACTGCTCTTCATTTCTTTAAGATTACACCCCAAAAACAATGTCGGAGCTTACCTATAATGATCAGAAATTTGCATGTATGGCACGAAGGATAAGAAGAACAACCACTAATGTAAAGTGAATGCAATTACTCAGATTGCATACATTTTAAGACCTAACACCCACATGATGGCATACATGGCTAGCAAAGTGTGGGTCATTAGCCTAAAAAAAAACAGTTTTATCTCCCAGTCACGGTGCCTCTGTATTCTCTTGAAAATGAGTCCGCAGTGCTGATAGCCAAAGGGCAGCAATTAAGTTCAACAACCAGAAAAAGAGCTCCTTGAGCATTTATCCACTCAGCATGTAATTATATTTTATTTTTTACTGAAATCACCTATTATCTTAAAACAGGCTTTTCTGCTTATTATTACATAAACCTACACCATGAATTTGTTATGGAGATTTACATTAGCCTTTATAAGAAAGGTAGTCTCATATAGACATGTTGCATGTTTAATTTAAACATATTCACATAAGGTGACCTTCCGCTATATTCATTGAACTAATTACATCTTTGCCCTCTTCAACTTTCATGGTTTTACTTAAATGCCATAGGCTACACAGCCTTGAGATTTTTTGAATGTACATCTCACCTCAAGTACATTTCAAGTTCTGGATTATCATTACAACAACTGGATAAAAAGTAAAGAAAAGAGCCAGGGACGTCACATATACAGCCAAAGAGGGACTTTATTTGTCAGAGAATGCAGGCAGTGTGATGTGATTGCTGTAGTCAGTGTTGTATTAAATAGAGCCATGCTGCCCTCTGTCTGTAATGTTCCAACATTATTCCTTTTTACCAAAAACAAATGACAATTTTTATGTAATGCATTTTAATCCTTATGTTAACTACTCTGCTCCTTTATAAGTTTGAGGACTTTAGTTTAAATGCTGTTTACCTTCATAAATAATATGAGTCTGCAAATACATCATTCGTTTTTTTAGTCTAAATACCCAACAAAAAAACAACCTTGTACTTTGTGTTCATATATCGCCCTTTATACTTCTTATTGTCATAAAATGGTGAATATATGTTAAGGGCATGAGCCAATTGATTGTAGGAAGCCTTATTACCTTGGTTGGTGCCTTGGATTGACTGGTCAGTGCCGTCTATATAACTTACTGCTAGAAATCAAATCACTTTTTATCGTCATTGTCATTTAAACTGGTCTTTTACTGCACATAATTGGCGATTTTAGTCTTTTGTCTACCCGCCTGTATTACTTTCTATTTTAATCAAGTATATTTATCTTATCTTTTATTTTTTTAGCTATTTCTTTCCACCCTCTTGCCTTTTTGACTGGTTTGCCACAGTACCTAAATTTCTCCTCTAGGTATCAATAGAGGATTGTCCTCTCTTATCTTAAATTAGGATAAACACAAGTGTTGGTTACAACATTAATCACAAAAACTTTTCGAGTCCTTGATAGTCTCATGTTTAACTGTCACTGCTTATCTTGGTGTTTTAATAGAAGAGAATCCTGCCATTATTCAAGATCCCATCCACTCAAACATTTATTTTCCCAAGTCTAAGTGTTTTTACATGCCTAAAACTATACCATACTGACCTGTATGCAGTAGGGCTGGACAACATGAAGCAAAAGTCGTGTCCATTTATAATGAATACTGGTCATTTCCTGTAAACAAATTACCAAAAACTAAGTTCTAAGTCAAATCCAAACTGACCAAATGGCAAATATAATACAGGTGCTTTTGTTAGCAGCTAGCTTAAATAGGTCATATTTTGTATTAAATCAGGTTTATATATTCATTTTTATGACTTCTAGGGAATCACAATCACAATCACTGACCCTCAAAAAAAAAAAAAAAAAAGTTGATGTTTTCATATAGAGACAATCCCTTATGCTGTATTCGTTATGTGTCTAAGAGGTTTTGTTAGAGTTCCTGCCCCTTAAAGCACTTCATATCTGAAAGCCCTGTTTGACATTTCTGTGGAGAAACTTTGAACAGAATAGTTATATTCTTAAGTTTTCTAAGGTCAGTTTTCTTAGGTCACTTGTTGGGAGATTAAATGTGGTTCTTTGTTAACTTTTTTTTTTTTTGGCCGAATTTACTGCCAACCACGGGACATTTACACCCTTTCTGTACAATATCTTTGGTATTTAAGGCCAACAAAATACAACATACATTTTTATGGCCCTTACAGAGGTAAAATTCATGGGGTGTTGGTTTGGCAGAGTGGTAAAACATCCCATGTGCATGCTTCTACCCCAAAAATATCTTTAAAAAGTAGAGGCAAAATTCATGAAAAGAGATGCAGCAGACAGATGTGCCATGTGCAGCATTAGGAGCTGTGGCTGACACACACAACTATATAGCAGTGTACTCAAAGGACCTGATAACTTCACAGCCCTTGTATTCAGTTTGATAAAAGACATACAGTGCTTAACAAATGCATTAGACCACCACCTAATGTAAGGTTTATGCCACAGCTGCCCAAAATTACCAGCACTGGTAATTACCAGAATCATTTTTTAATGTTTCTGTAATGGTTAATACACCAGTATGTGGAAGCTTTTTTGCTGAAATGGTATTTGAATGCTAAATTATAGTAATTATTGTTATCTGTGAATTTTCAAAATCATTGCTTTACAAAAAAAAAAAAAAAAATAGTGAAGCACATTATCGCTGGTTGACTAAGATGTCAAATCACAGTTGTTTACTTGCACCTCTGGACAGGAAAAACCTTTTAGTGGTTTAATGTTCTGCTAGATTATTTTCTGACCTGAATTCAGTTTAAAATTCCTCATCCCTGTTCAAAACATGTTCAGTTTAAAACAAGTTTTTGCAGAACCACCATACATTTAAATTCAATACAAACTACATATGTTGCCTCTTGCATTAAAGAAAATATTATTGCCACATTTCCACATTATGTAGTGAAAAACAAATCTATTTGTTTTATTCCTGCTGTGCTCAGGGACTGTTTTTCAATCATAATATGATTAATATTTGGTGTGCTTTTATCTTAGGTACGCTGTTAATAATGACATATTTTAATGGTTATAACTGCCCTTGATTGCTGATGGAGTTGCCCTTGTGCATGAAGCATTGAGTAAACTGAATAGTTACTTAAAACAGTCTCGATCTCCTAAGTTAGAGTTGTGGAAATTGCTCTATTTCTGGTACACCTATTTGTGAGTCTTATAATCAAAAATGACACGTGTTGCTAAAATTATCTTTGAGTTATGAGTGGAAATGTGCATAAGCATTACAATTGCCCCCAGTCTCACATTTGTACAGTATGTCGTCAGTCAATCAATCAGCCAATCAATCTTTATTTGTATAGCACCAGTTCATAACTAGTGTTATCTCAAGGCAATTTACAATAGAGCAGGCTGAAGTCACACTCTTCATTTTATAGATGCACATATATGCATATAACACATATAACAAATATATGTCTATAAACACATATGTATATCCAGAGATGTATCCATCCAGACAGAGACAAAGGGACTAAAATCACATTAGTCTATGCTGAATATAGACTTAATAAATCAATCTTTATTTATATAGCACCATATTTGTTGGTGATGTGAGATGTGGCATCTCATTTTCAAGAGAGTCCTTATGTCTATATGATTGTAAAGATAGTTACTATGGATGTATAATCAATACAACCATGGACAGAGAGATCAATCTGATATTAAAATAAATATCTATAAGGAATATAATCTGGAGAGGAATTATGTTGATCAATATAGCAGCATCTGGCTGAACTGCCATTAAAATGGGTTTAACTGGTCTGAAGGTAAGGATTTATGTTAAATGATGTCATTTCTGTTGATGGTCGTCGAGCAGGACCATGCAGCAGGTCATCCGTGATTGTTTGTCACAGCCATAGTAATATATGTGTGCTGTTTGTTGGAACTACCAGATATTTAATTTTGTTGATCTCTCTAATGTTAATATCAGGTACTGTAATGATGATGGAAGGGGACTAAAGGAATGGCCACATATTTGTAGCTGTAATTATTGAAGCGTCGTGAGTCCACAGCAGCAGGCGGCCTACAAGACAAGGTAAGGTGGATTTTGTTTAACCCTGATGTAATGATCACAACTGTACAGCAACTAATCAGTGAGTTTTTGATTTACTTTATCTGTACTTTAGTTTCTCTGATTTCCATTTACAGTTGCTATACTTGTAAAAAACGTAAGTGAAACTCTGTCCTTTTCAAGTAGACAGAGTTAATATGGAAGGGAATTATTACATTTTTGTCACTCCCATTTATTTGTTTCTCTACTCTTTAAAAATTTGGACCAGTCAGGTCTAAATGTGAGTTGCTGCTGTTGAATGATTTATTTATTTCTTCTGCTTAAAGGAAGGCAGACTGCCAGTGCTGTAATTTCAGTCTGATGACTGGGTCAGTAGGTCTGCACCAGCTTTTCGCATGTACAACCTGTAAGAGTGACACCAACACCACGTTAAACAGCAGCTTTAGGTGTTTCCAGGTAATTAGGTCAATGGTGGTTAGATGTGTAAATGTATACAGCTTAGTGGTCATAACTCAGACAGTGACACCTGCACATGTGATCTCACAGTTCGTGGCCTCGGGCAACTCTGCTGACCTGAAATTAGACTTGATGCAACCTGTCATCCACTGCTCTTATTTATTAGTTTGAATGGGGATGTCAACACATTTACTATAGATCTTGCTTTCATATGATGCAACAGTAACACCATGGAGATCTATCAATCCTAAGCAAACATGTGCTGGAAGGAAAGAATTTGCTGAAACTCACTAAGACTTAATGCACGTCTTCGGTCTTTATTTTTTCCTGTTACAGGTTATTTTAGTCAGATTTAGCACTTACCTTATTGTAGATACAACAGTCTAGGTTTGCAGCTTTTCTTGTGCTCCTGCCTTGTGTGCCAAAAAATCTACATAATGATGTGTGTGGGATAGAAATGGGTGACAGGCGAGTGAAAGTCAAGAGAAACAGAAAGTGGCTTGGTAAGATGCTTACTTTTAGCAGGGGTGCAACTAGGAACTGCCAGCTTCAGGGAAAAAGGAAATAAAATCCCTCGCATTGGGCTCCATCACCACAGCCTAAACTGACTGCTTTTCTACTTTAACCACATTTTCATTACACAAAATATAAACAGGCTGCTGAGAGGACACTTCATATGCTGCAACATTCATCTCTAAGAGTTACCCTAGCACTGTCCTTCCTCCTAACATGTTTGCTAATTATGATGGTCATGTATGCTGTTTCAATACTAGAAAAGAGATTAAAAATTGTAGATACCATACTTCAATGATTGTATTCATTCAATGATTGATAAATTAAGTTATGTGGAACAAGCACTTACCCTGTATTGGGACCTTTTGTTGTTGTAGTTTTTAGCATGTAACAGTTTTTTCTTCCAATGATTTAGTCAACTCTAAAGAATTTATTGGGTTTTAACCCCATTGCAAATTTAGACATCAGACAGACTTCTGACTTATATTTCAACATTTCATCTGGACATAAAGGTAAAGGTTACAGGGGTTTAGCAACACAGACACTGTCTGAGTTTTACTTTTTTTGCAACATAGAGGAAAAAGACTCAGGAAGTGACCATAGAGCACTCAGTTGCGCAAACTCTTATTGAAAACACAATATTACTAACAATGTAACATAAAGATAGAACATAACTCCTAATTTCATGATAGGTTTTAGAGCCTCATCAGTCATGGCCCCTAAAAACTGTCTTAACCTTTTAACAAAATATGGTACCCCTAACTATAATTCTGCTATTCAACCCATTTTGACATATGTCGCAACACTCAATACAATCTGTTACTAAAATGCAAAATGCAAAAGTTATATACTCACAGCAAATGAAGTCACATGGGCCAGGGATTCACAAACTTCTCAGCCTGTGAACCCAAAAACAGTGCCAGAGACTAGGGACCCTCACTGTCCCTGGGGTGGCTCATGCATAATTTTGGGCACAGCTGTGCACTGTCACAAATAAGCCTTACCAAGAATGAGGACAGCATAAAAGAAGATAAGAACCTGAAGAAAACATGATTTTACTTTATATAATACTTACATGTGAGAGTTGTTGTTAGAAAGGCCACAGACAGAATACATGCAACCAGTATGTATAAACTGTAAAACTGAGAGGCCATACTTAATTTTATACATTTATTTACATTTCAAATTTACGCTGCTTTCATTTTAGAGTAAATCTTGCCTAGCTGCAAAAATTATATCTACAAACTCCAATTCCAATGAAGTTGTGATGTTGTAAAACATAAATGAAAACAGAACACAATGATTTTCCAATCCTTTAAAAAATGTATTTAATAGAGTACTCTATAAGGACAACGTGGTTGAAGGTCAGGCAGATAAACTTCATTGTTTTCTTCCAAATATTCACTTATTTTGAATTTGATGCTTGCAGCACATTCCAAAAAAGCTAGGACAGGGGCAACAAAGGTGAGTGTCATGAATGGGTATAAAAGGAGCATCTCCAGAAGGCTCAGTCATTCACAAGCAAGTATGGGGTGAGGTTCACCACCACTTTGTCCACAATTACATTGGACATTAGTTCAACAGTTTAAGAACAACATTTCTCCACTTACCATTTCATCATCTGTAGTCCATAATATGATCAAGAGATTCAGAGAATCTGGAGTAATCTTGACATGTAAGCAGCAAGGATGGAAACCTACACTGAATGCCCATGACCTTTGATCCCTCAGGCAGCACTGCATTGAACACCAACATCATTCTGTGAAGGATGTTACCACATGGGCTCAGGAGCACTTTGGAAAACCATTGTCAATGAACACAGTTTGTCGCTACATCTACAAGTTCAAGTTAAAAGTCTGCCATGCATAGCAATAACCATATATTAACCACACCCCGAGATGCTGCTAGCTTCTCTGGGCCTGAGCTCATCTGAGATGGAGTGACGCAAAGTGGAAAAGTGTGCTGTGGTTTGGAAATCATGGACATTGTGTCCTCTGGGCTAAAGAGGAGAAGAACCATCCAGATTTTTATCAGTGTGAAGTTCAAAAGCCAGCATCTGTTATAGTATGGGGATGCATTAGTACCCATGGCATGGGTAAGCTGCACATCTGTGAGGGCACCATTAATGCTGAAAGGTACAAACAGGTTTTGGAGCAACATGTGGTGCCGTCCAAGTGACAACTTTTCAGGGGCATCCCTTCTTATTTCAGAAAGACAATGCCAAGCCACATTCTGAGTATATATAGAATTTAATGTGTCCCTGTCTGTTTTTTGTATGCTCCTGCTCTATGTGCTTTTGAATTGTCCCCTTGGAAACATATAAAGTTTAAATAAAGTTTTTGGAATTGAACTGAACTGAATTGAATAAAGGTTGAAACAGATTTGCAGATCATTGGATTGTGTTTTTATTTCAATTTCACTGCAACTGGGGTTTGTAACAGCATGGGTAAAACACACTATTTTCATTTTCTAACCTTTTGTTGTCTTTTGGAAATGATCACATGACTTCTTTTTGGTATTTCATAACCTCCAGGGGTTCCTGACCCCCTCTTTTAACACAAGGACTTTGAGTAAAAGATGTAATTGAAAAAATCACCAATGACAGTAAAGTGATTGTGAGGAATACGCTTATATTTTTGCCTTTCAGCTGGATCACTGGCCTTGGAGTAGGCTTTGGTGAATCTTCTGCATTTATGCTGTACATCCACTGCCACTGATGAATTATATCTGCTGTAACTACTGTAAACAAACCCTCTGGTTGTCTGGGACTATGTCAGCCAGTAGGGGGAGCTCGGGGTCTAGGAAAGCGGTGCCAGGGTTTACGTTTAAGGGAGACGCGCTGTGTTTATTTCCTGAGAATTTTCAAATGGCTTTAGTCAAAATAAATTGAAGTCGTTTTTAAAATGTTCTCCAAACAAGAAACGTGCGTCAGTACGAGCTCAGCACCCACGGGCTCTGTTCCATGGTATGTGTAGCTGCTGGAAGCCGACCCCTGGGGGCTTTTCCGAAATTTAACCCTTGCCTGTACAGTATGTCTGCCTGTCTCCTACAAAACAGCAAGTGTAGAGCCTTATTCTGCGGGCCTGCGTGTGCTCAGGGCGAATTATCGCAAAAAGGGAACCGGAAAATGGGGATATGTGTGTCAGGGGCTGCAGCGATGCTCCTGTCCATGGTCTGTGTGAACGGATGCTCTCCGGACTCGCACTGAACCACCACCACCCTCGAGTATTAAACTTAATCCATCTTCACCCCCTCCCCTCTTAAGATAAGGCTGATGATGACTGCTGGTTGTGTCAGTCCAGCTGCTGCTTCTGCTGCTGACGAGGATTTGCATGAGCAGAATCACCGAGGGTTGACAATCCCACTCCCACCCGGCTTCGATCCAGGCTCCATCTTTTCTGACCTCCCGCGGCCATTATTTTATTTACTAAATGCTCGTATCCCTCCGCCGGGTCAGAGAGTATTTTGAAGAAATTGACAAATGCTCACCCTGGTATTTTTACCTCATGTTCTCAACGACATTACTGAGCATTCTCATGATTCATGAAACATTGTGTTTTTGAAGGTCCGCATCCATTTGGAGAGGTATATGTGACGCATTTGTGGTCGGGGGAGGTGGGTCTAGCTTAATGTTGCCAAATCCGCTTAATATAAGCGACTTTGAGCTTGTTTTAAAGCAGTGGTCACCAACCTCTTTAAGCTGAGGATCCCCATGATGCTAATAGAGGAATAAATATATAACCGCCCAAATTCACTGAAAACCATAACCAAAAAGTTAGCTTATATTGATCATTATTTAACTTTACACGCTTTTGTGCCAGTAGATGCAATTTTAAACAGGGTTACCCACAGAAGTAGCACCCTTAAAAGACCTAGGATATGGGCCTGGTGTAATTTAATCAAATCAATTCACAAACACTGGACCCATAGTATTAGGCCTGGTTTGCATCCTTACCCTGGCTCCAATCAGTTGTGAAAAACAAGATATTAAGGTGTAGGAGTATGATAATACTATCCTCACAGTAAACTGCAGTAAGTCCACCAACAATGTTAATACTAGAAAATTAAAGGCTCTTACCATTTTACTAAGAGGGGGCCTCCATTATGATACATGCAGCAATTGAAAAATTGGCATTTGATGGTTTTTAACAAGTTATGGTGTGTTATGACATTAGAGTAAATACTAAAAAACAATAAATGTATGAACCAATTCATACATTTAGAATTTAGTATATCATTGCCTTTCATTTGAAGCCTTTCCCCTCTGTCCTCCCATAATCTTTAATCCATTAATGTGATAAACAGAAAAATAAATTACAGGACCAGTGGATCCGAAGTTATATTTACATTTTACAACTTATGCAGCCTAATGCTAAACAAAGCTTGTGACTCTAAGAGTTGAAGACTGTAACACTGTAAGCATAAACAATTTTTCAGTCTGTCTGAATATCTTGATCACACTGAAAGGTAATGAGATGGGCTGAAGTTTGTTAGAACTGATTGATCTTGCAAAGCATCTGGATTCATGAGATCCATGTATATCGGATATGTGAAAAGACCCATCCCGTGTCTGATAAAGACTAAACTATCAAGTCTTACAGATCAATAGAAATGTCTAAAAGATCTACAGGTTGGTGGCCCCTGTTCTAAAGTCTTCTTGCTCCCTTTCTAAAACCACATGTGTTTTATCTCCCTGCTTGCCCTGATGGTTCTATGCCTTGGTAGAAATTAAAAGTGTCATATATTTGTCTGGAAGTATGAATGTATTAATGTATGTATATGAATGCAAGGCCATGCGTTAGGGGGTATAAAGTGTAACGCTCTCAGGGACCCTGAGTCATGGAGGGCCCCACAAAGAGTAAGCAAAGAAAAGGTCCATCCTACATACTACCCACTTTGAAAAAAGTGGCTTATACAATGCAAAATAATTTCATAAAGACTGCACACTGCGATCATGTGGCTTCTCTCCACACATTGTCAGTTGTGCTGATAGAAATGTTGGGACCCTTGAAAATATATCAGATTGGGTCCCATCCACAATGGCCCTTGGCAATTGCTCAAATCGAACATTTATAAAGTAAATTGATTAAAGAAGAACAAATGATGTATATTTTTCTTGAATAAACTACTCATCATCATAATCAAGCCATTCTGTTTAAAAATCCAAATGAGCTTCAGACTGTGTTTTTATTTATCATAAAATCAGCCCTCATGAATCTCTCATCATTTAATCCTCAAAAAGATTTGAGACCTTTGCAGATCATACATTGTCCTGCACTACCAGATATACTACACAATATCTGGTACAACAAAAGCATGAACGATACTAATGGTCTCAATAAATGTTCAAAATAGCCTTTTCTTAATATAAGTGTTATTTTATGGGAGCTAACTGATGCAAAGGATGCCTGAATATTACTGTTTGAAATCAAAAACAAGAAAGCCTGGTATTTTTTTAACAAGAAGGGAAATGAGATCTTTATAGACGCATGGCAGAAGCTAAAGAACATGATATGTATAAAAGACTGATAAGGGCAACACGGTGGTGCAGTAGGTAATGTGTTTGCCTCACAGCAAGAAGGTTGCTGGTTAAAACCCTGTGTCTGTCAGGGCCTTTCTGTGTGGTATCTGTGTGGCATTTGCGTGCGTGGGTTCTCTCTGGGCATTCCAGCTTCCTCCCACAGACTAGAAACATGCTCATGCTCTTAGGTATTAGTATGAGCGTGAAAGGTTGTCTGTCTCTCTGTGGCCCCCCAGATCGGCTGGTGACTGTTCCTGTGTGTACCCCGCCTCTCACCCAATGTCAGCTGTGATAGTCTTCAGCCCCCTGTGACCCTGAAAGGGGTAAACAACACAGATAATGGATGGATAGATAGAAAATACTGACAATATGACCATTCTTATTAGAGATGCATGATATTATTGGCAGATATTGGCCTTAAAGGTAAATATCAGCAATGACTGTTATTTCAATTTCTGCTGATGTTTACTGCCCATGCATTAGTCATATATCAGCATAAAATCGTCAAAATACACAAATGTCCCATAATGCTTCACTTTACACACATTTAGAAATAAAAATTTTCATTTTTTCAAGGGTCAAATTATGTTTTTCTTGTTTTACATCCTGTTCCTGACACGAATGGTTAGTCACATTGAAAGCAACAAGTCAATTTTCTTAAAGTTAAGACTTTGTGCTCTTGACAAAAAATCTTGATATCGGTGATATTAAGTCTAGAAAAATCGGCATACTGGATATCAGAAAAATCCAAAATCGTGCATCCCTAATTTTCAGGGGCCCAAGTATGGTGAGTTGTTTTGAGCTTCTCACTCTTCATTTATAGTCAGGCTGTTCGAGGAATTAAGTCGCGTCTTTGTGTTTTTATTAACTTGATTGCTTGTTTCTCTCGCAGGATCTGGCAACTTCGGTGTAGATCATGAGGAGCCTAGAGGGGCTGTGCTTCGGTGCCACTTATCATTAGATATGGCCACCGTTATAGAGTACACTGAAGCGTCATTTTCAACTTAATTTAGAGGTATTCCAGATTATTTTTGTGGCTTGGCTACCGTGCCAAAGGGGTGGTGAATTGAGCGAGCTGGTGTTTGTTTGTACATGTTTCTGGAGGCGGTTTTTACTGCGTGGCAGGCTGGCTGTGAGACTCTCAGAACTGGCCGCTCGGTCCCGCAGCTTGTCGATGCTGAAGAAAATAGAACCAGTTGCCAACCAAGCGGTCGGCTCCCCTACATTTGATTTCCTCGTCGCTGTAAGGATTCACATCTGAAGTTTCATTGTCGGAGCCTCGACTTCTGCAGCCGCCTGGACTTCAGCTTCGACTTGTTTCTACGTTGATGTTAAAATTGTTGGCCGTAGACTTGGGTGGCTAACATCAAGTAGCTATATAAGCCGAACTCGTGCGACGACAGCTGTCATTGGAGAAAGGAAAGTGATCCCCCTACAAATGCGTGTGTCAGTAGAGCTAGTTTCTGTTGGATTTACATCATCTGCATTTCCATCAAATGGGAAAAGTATGGAATAACATCGCAGCACTGGGATACAATGATATGCGTGATGCAATTTTGAGAACTGCGGTGTTGCTTCATTGGAGAGAGGCTAGCTAGCTCCATTAGCTTGCTAGCTAGGTGATAAAAGTGCGACGTTTCATCCTCCAGTTTTTTGGACATGAAGAGGATAATTCGCTATTCATAGGGCTGGAAGGTAAGCCTCAGTTACATATTTCACCCTATCTAAGGGGGCATGATTTGTTGAGCTGAATTCACCATTAGAAGTAAAGCTAAGCAAACATTATCCACCTCCAGTCTGATGGGGGTTTGTCGCCGCCTTGGTTCTCATGACTCAGACTATTTACCGGAGTGGGGCATTCAGGAGAATGGTTGATTGGTGCTTTATAATCGGTTTTAAATAGGCTAGGTCATATATTAAAGGTCTAACACAATATGAACAACCAACAATACTAAAAATACGTGTGTTTGTTAGAAAAGGCAGCAGTCAAAGCCTATGATATTGTATAATCCATCATTCCCACTTTTGTGTTGCTCTGTAGCTCACTGGATCAGTGGTTTTCAACTTGTTTAGCCTGGGATCCCACCAACCTGTATTTACTGAGACCCTGCTTTGTGAAAACTACAACCCTTCCAATTATTAAATGAAAAATCTAGTAACACATGAAACGATGTATATGCAGAGTAAAGATACAAGACAAAACAAACACGACTGCTTTGCTACATAGGCTCAGAGAGAACATTCATACATGCATTTTGCTTTTGTCCATTTTCCCACGAGAATAAGGTCATTTTGTTGTTGTTTTTTTGTTTATCACGTCGTTATTATGGTAAAAGAAGCGTTTTAGGGTGTTCTGAGACACAAAGAGGGGTAATAAGACTTGGAAATCTTGAGAAAACAGACCAAAATTATCTTCTTGTCACTTGGAAACTTTGTTAAATAAACCACAGGATGAAGACTCGGGCTTCTGTTATTGGTAGGCTTTTGTTTTACATTGTTGGTACTGTAAACCACTTTAATGTCCTGAGCCACCAGTTTACATCCACTGCCTCTTACTGGTTACTTCCATTAAATAGACGGAGCCTTTGTGTGCAGGGTAATATAGATGCTCATGATCGCAGAGTATCCAGTCTAAAGCTGGGTAAAGGATAAGGTTCTTAAGGTTTCTACAAGTTTCTCATATGGCTTACAGCATGTTATTTAACCTTTAAATTGTGATGATATGGCTCTTTGTTACGTGCTGTGTTGTTGTCGAAGGCTAATACGATGTGTTGGCCAAGTAAGTCCAACCAGAGGTAACCTGTTTGCTATGTGACCCTCTTTCAAAGTTGTCTCCCCGGCTAATGTGCCCCGTAACCGAGTCTAATCCGCTTTTAGGTGCTTTATATGAAAAATACTTGATTTCTGTCGCAAACTGACTATGTTTTTGCTACTTTTGTCCGTGGTCGTCAAGGAGAGGCGACAGAGTTCAACACAACAGGCTAGCAGTCATTAGCTGTAAGCAACTGCTTTGTGCCCAGGCTTGAGTTAACAAAAGCTAACGTTAGCATGACTACAGTGGAGAGTGTGGTGGTCGTGACTGCCTCAGGTGGGCTCCGGGTGTTAACCTCAAATGCCCCAACATTTCATGTTGTTTTTTTCACGTTTACTTCAGCTTTACCAGTTTAATCTGTTTATACGATGACCCATGTTTAAATATTGTTACACCACCTCTTACAGTCAGTGATGGGGAAGCTACTTGTAAAGTATAGTAAGCTAAGTTACTGGTTACTCATGAGGATTACCAGCTTCACTACACTACAGCTACACACTGCTGAAAAGTAGCAAGCTAAGCACTGCAACAGGACAAAGCACCTCACTACAGTTGAGTTACTTTAATGTATTTAGTGGATATATAAATAAAATGATAACAACAATGATAGTGAAAAATAATCTGTAAGCATTCATGATAACATATAATAATAATAATGATGTTTTTATTATTTCATTTTTAATTGTTTTATTAATGAACATGTTTTTTTTATCCACAGTCAATCTTTTTCCTATATTTATCTGGACTGCTTTGTTGTTTCTAAGTCTAATTTCTCTAAGGAATTATACTCCACATTTGTTACATACATGTTTTTAAAATGTTGTTAAACTGTGCAGCACTTTAAAATGTCTACTCCTAAAAATAACCAGTTACTCATTAAGTTACTTTTTTTAAGTGACTCACCAATTCTGAAAATCAGCGTCGATGCCTCTACCAAAGTTTGCAAACGTAATTTTAGCTGATATGACGCAGATACCAATGTTTTCTAATGTCCTCTTGTAAAATAATTCTCTCACATTTGCTATGTTTTCTCCCTGTCTTTTCATAAAAACAGACCAGTCTGTCCAAAAAGTCAATTTTACCACCCTAAGTTAAGAATCCTCTCCAAATCAGCAGTTAGATATGCAGGATGTCAGCATGAAATTACTATGAAACAACAGATAAACATCTGAGAACTGATTTTTGTTCATCCCACCTAATTTGCAGATGGCTAATGTTTGCATAAAGGGCAGATATCTGCTGATACAGATGTTGAACTGATTCCGATGTGCATTTCTACTTTTATTTTTATTAATTTTTATAAATTAATCTTGATTAAACTTCTGAACTTTCCAGTTCATCAGGATGATTAAATGACTGTTTCAACAGACCTATATCAGCTTGGCTAATAAACTATTCCTAATCTGCTGAAATATGTCTTTGACGTCTGAAGTAATGTTTTGTAAGTAAAGAGTAAAATATTCAGTAGGGATGCAGATATTACTGGTATGAAATTGGTACTGTTAGATATTGGCCTAAAAAGCTGTAAATCAGTATTGGTCGATATTTCAATTTTTGCAGATATTTGCAGCCGATATATTGGCCATATATATTCATTACACAAATAGACTGTCACATTTAAAGCAACAAGTCAATTTTTGTGAATTAAAGACTTTGTGCTCTTGATGAAAAATATATGTATTGGTGTCGGCCATTATACGTTTTGGAATATTGGCATACTGGATATCTGCAAAAATCCAGCATCATGCATTCCTGATGATCACACCTTATGCTGATGATATAACATAAGCATAACCCCGGTTGCCTGATACAGGAGGTTAGTCAGCTTACCTCAGTGGCTCACACTGTCCCTGTCTCCCCTACTCTGATATCCAACTTGTCCATTATTTCCTCTTTTATTGCGCACCTCACAGTCATCAGCTGATAGGATATAAGCTGCTATTTGCTAGTGAAAGGTAACTTTAAATGTTTTTTTCATTCATGTCTGCCAGCATGTTTGGCAGCTGCATGGACAAAGGCTGTAAGGATGTATTTGAGAATCAGCCTGCATCACAGACATTAGAGACATGGTCACTGTTCGCCATTGTCTCTGTGGCTATGTTTACATAATTCTGAGTAAAACTTAAATCCTCTTTAAAAAGATTAAAAATGACCTTTGTAAACACCTAATTCCAAATGAAAATGACCATTCCAAATTAAACTTAATTTGGAAGTAGGTGGCTGGTTTGTTCTGATTTTAAATCAGAATTGAATAATTCCTCAATCATGTATACATTCATTCTGCTTTAAATCAATGCCGGTCGATCTGCGCATGCTCGTTCCCTTGTACTGTCGCAATGATGCGTATATTCCGCACTGACTGGAACAGGATGGCCGCCCAAAAAAAAGCTTTGGACTCGAGCCGAGACAAATTATTTAATTAGAGCCTTAGAGGATTTGGAAATAATGAAAAGAGTGGATCGACGTAAGCATAAAAATGCAGACCTTTCTAAAGTTGTAGCGTCCAAGTTGGACGAGGTTTCCCTGACAGAGACGCTGGTCTGGAGTTTCTTCTAGTAGACGTAAATACGTAAATACGTCACTACGTCACGTCCGCCCCCTGTCCAATCAGAACCATTTCTAACCCCCAGACCTTAGCCGGAATTGAATAAAGGGGAATAAACGTGTAAACCTCAATGCAGAATTACTATTTCCATGTAAACGCGAAGGACAATACTTTAATTCTGAATTATTTAATTCTGAATACTTCATTCCGAATTAAAAAACATGTAACTGTAGCCTGTGTGTTCACTTATATCTTTAACCGATCCTCAGACTGTGTTTTTGGACTGCGTTATTGTGCACTGCTGCCTCTCCCCATCTTTGCCTTGGGGTAAAGTAGCTTGTTGGGACACTACCGCGCTTCTATTGAAGAAATAACTGATGCCAAAAAACATTTTCACTCAGAAAACTTAGATGCTATCACAAAGCTGCTAGGAATGCAATCAAGCTACTAACGTTGCTGTTGGTGGTGACGTTACTGCCCATTACTTCAAGCATTTAGTGTTATTCTTTGTGCGTTGACTTAGGCTCTACTAGGTAATAAATCTGTTTATAAGATGACCCATTTATAAATAGTTATTGTTACGCTACCACCTACAGTGTTTCAGGAAGTGGCGAAGCCATTGATCCTTATTCAAACATATATGATTAGATTGTAGTTTCTGAATAATTAAACTGACAGCACAAGCACTGTAACGACTAATAATTCTTGTTGAGTTTGGTGTTTTTGGACCACCATCTGTCCATAGAGTCTGGAGGCTGGTGAAGCCAGTATAGATGTAAGAGATGGAGAGAATTGCCACAGAAAAGCAGTGACGATGAAACCTACCTCACATTTCAAGATTTCTTGGTTCACTAAAACTGAAATGTCTGCGTAGTTTTTAGAATAAAAGGCCCCCATGGACCACAAATGATATATTGTCTCTTTATAGCTAAATTAAGATAGATGAGTTATATATCTGTGTTTGTTTCTTTGGAGAAATTACATAAACAGGGTACATTTTAAGTCAAACCCACATAGGCTGAACACAGCACAGGCACTGTTTTTAACAGACAGTTGTCAACAGACATAAAAGTGGGGATGCATGAAATTATAGGACCAATATCAATATCTACAGATAATTGGCTAAAAAGGTGATTATTGGTATCAGTAGATATGGAAATCAACCCAGGGTCTGTTCCCTCCTGAGGCTGTTTTGCCGCATGTCTTCCCTTGCTGTCTGTCCCTCCTTTCCAAGTCTATTCACTGTCTCTCACTGTCAAACAGAAGACCTAAAATGCAAAAAATATCTTGAAACAAAACAAATAAAATGTTTTTTCTTGTTTCACATCAACTTCAAACACAAACAGGTCAATTTTTGTAGCAAACTGGAGGCTTTGTGCCCTGAACAAAAAATATCAATATTGATATCTGTTTAAGTGATAATGAATCTGGAAATATCAGCATATCAGCAGGAATCCAATATTGTGCATCCGTAATGAAAGTGACACAAAAATAAACTATCATTCTGTTTGGATAGGAAATTGAACAAAAGTCTCCTTAGATGAAATAGATGCCCTAAGACATGGTCAGCCATGTTGCTGTAAATAATTTTCACTGGAAACAGAGTTTAAACTGAGCAGAGATTTTGGTATCATTTTTCTGAAATCAGTGTCATATTAAACTATCTCAGTTTAAAATAAAGTGTCATACACTGTATCCTGTTGGAAAAATATTATTATATCCCAGAAAACACAACTAGTTTGCCATCCTTATGAAGTAGCATATTAGTAGGAATATTAAAATAAATGCTAGTTGTTGACAGAATTGATCAGGGTACATATGTGAAACATGCTACTGCAGCATTGACCATTATGTTTTAAATTAGACTTTAATATTACACAACAAGTAAGGTCAACTGTGATTTCTGAAATATTTTGCTGCCCAACGAAAGCAAAGAACTAACGAATTTGACTTTCTAATTCAACATAATAGAGACCAGTAATGCGGTAGTGTGATGTAATTGCATTTAGGTGGACAAAAAAGCATGCTAAAAAGTGACTTACATGAGCTCTCTACTAAAAGGGCGTTTCCACTGCTTGGTAGCAGCTTGATATGGTTGACTTTACTACTTTATACAAAGTGTTTTTTGTATCACCTCCAGCAAGTGTCCAAGTGAGCATAGCTGAGACTAAATGTGTTGTGGAGACACTGCTGACCATTGAGTTGTCAGATCGTG
The DNA here is from genome assembly GCA_037902135.1 of Cetoscarus ocellatus. Classification (NCBI taxonomy): domain Eukaryota; kingdom Metazoa; phylum Chordata; class Actinopteri; order Labriformes; family Labridae; genus Cetoscarus; species Cetoscarus ocellatus. The sequence goes on along the minus strand of JBAMNC010000325.1, from coordinate 391,643 downwards.
CGTTACATTTAATCTTGACTATTGGAATGCCTGAGTTGCAAATGCGTCATCAGTAATATTAGGAATGGACCTTACTGACAAGTTAACAAAGGGCTACTCCGCTAAACAGACATTTAGATACTACATATACTGTACTCTGGTACACATGAGATAAACAGCATCTTTCTGATTCATTTATATGTCAGGAAATGAGTAAAAGTTCATTTTTTGCAAATGCTTGTTCGTGTTCTAAAGCGGTCTTAATTGGCATTTATGCTAAAGTGCTAAGTGCCAGGATGCTGCTCACTTTCCGTGAAAGTGCTGTTTGTTTTCTGTGTTAAAGCCCAGCACAGAATCTGGGAGTGTACGAAGAGCTCTTTGTTCAGTCTGGTCTAGATGAGAAGTAAACTTGCAGGACTATCAATTTTCACTCAAATTAATTAGGTATACTATGGGGAAAGTCCACCCTGTGGAACTGCATTACACACACCTTGACCCAACTGTGTTTTTCTGGTTTTCCTTCAGGGATTGTACCTTGTTCTTTTTTTTCCTCTGGCAAGTTTACAAGCAAGCTGAACCTCTATCAGAATGTGATGTGAGGACACTGTGAGGACTGGGATATCCCACGTAGGAATAAAACGCCTCCTGCTGGCTATGTAGTGCTGTACAACTATCCAAAACTATCTTCTGCTTTTAGCAGTATGCTGATGTTTGCCAGTGCCCTGGGTAAACTCATCTCCTTAAAGCATTACATGCTGAAAGCTCGAAACACCCTTTCCTTTAATTCCCCCATAGTTGTTGTGTTAGACGCCATGGCAATTTCACACAGCCGCGCAACGTCAACCCTGCCTCATATGAAAACCAATGTAGAGTCTAGCCGGGTTGAGAAGATATCACAAATGAAAAAGCAGCATAAGTTTGACCTCAAAAATGTGATGTAGGACAATTTCAGTCTGACTTTCTTGTTCAAATGTATTTTCAGAAATTCAGTTTTATCAGACTAACACAGAAATTCAACTTCTTCTACATGTTTCATTGTGTATAAACCTACTGACTGGTCTCTCAGATTTACCAATTAACATTATCGCTGCTGAATGAGAGTTTGATTCTGCTTTTATTTTAAACCAAAAAGTTGAGCTCCAGTTCGTAACAAAACCTCTGCCTGACTATCCTGTGCTGGTAAAAACCTTCACATTGGTGAGGGTAAAAAAGGGGGACACACATGATTATCGCTGAACTTCCCACAGAGAGTTATGGTGTGATAATGATGATAATCACTTTGTTGGCATTCTGTAATTAGTGCTTCTCTGTACAGCCTGAAGTACTTTCATTGATGATGTGATCATGATTATTGTATATACTATTTAGTATATGAGCACTGTGTTGTCAAGGGCGCCCGAGGTCGTTTTACCCTTTTAACTAACCATCCGCTGCCTTTCTGTCATCTTTTTTTTACCCCTTTACCTCTTTTTGCTCCTGCAGATCACATGTTGTGGTGTGAAGAGAACAGAAAGTTGCCCGATATTTAAGCCTATTGACTTGGGGTGGCAAGCTCAGTTTAGAGCAAAGACAGCAGGCAGAGCCAATGAAAACATGGCACTGACATATGCCGACATGACCAATTAGCGATGTTGCACATTAATATTGGAATAATGTCTGTATTGTTAGGTAATAGCTTAAGAGGTGATTATATGATCAGTAGATATGAAAATTCCTGCCTGTATTTACGGCCAACTAATCGACCGTACGTGTCGATTCAGGATATACCATAGCTGTAAAATCAGCTGAATGTACAAATGCACCAATTATTGTTAAAAAAAAATTACAGCATTATTAATTTTTAAGGCAAATGTTGTTTTTCATATCCGGAGGTCATATTTTGTCTTAAATTGGGTTTATACATTTGATTTTGGTGACTGCTTGAGTATGTTTAAAATAAATATGCCGTTTTTTACATTCTGAGTACCCCGATCCACCTTTTTACTCGATATGTTTGAGACGCACTGTTTGAGCTCTTATTACTTTAGTATTCCCCATTTCCTTATGGGCCAAGTCCACTCTGACATAACAGAGTGGCCCAAACAGAGTCAGAATAGAGGTGGACCAGGGATGCTTAGTATTTGAAACTGGCAGAGTTTTTGAACATTAGTGTCTTGATCCAATTTATGAACCTGAGATAAAGCAGAATAATAAATAAAAGGTAAGAATGAAGGTGCCACTTGAGTTGAGTTCAAATTTTTCAGGGTAAATGCCAGTTATTTGGACAGTAGTTACATTTTTTTTCTCTCATTCTCTCAAAAGCAACCTTTCATCCAAGACTAACTTTTCAAGCTTAATGCTGCAATGTCATTGATACAAGCTGAATATACACAGTAAATACAACAGAAAAGGCAAGAGGCTCTTACTCTGATACCACTGACTGTAGAAAGAATTGGATGAAGCCATATGACACCAGTCTGTGGTTAATAAATGAAGTTTTGGATCATTGTTGGAGTGAATCCAAGAATGCTGCCGTACATCGTCTTAACCAAACTTAAGATCAACGCCTCACAGACAGGGAGGCTGTGTTTAGGGGGAACGTGACTCAGTGCAGACTTGTAGCCATGTCAATCAAGTCTCTAATTTCCAAAACTGGTAATACTGATTGAAATAAAAATGAGTGTGATATCAAAATCACCCACTGTACAGAATTTAAACATCTTTGAAATTTAGACTGAAGCCATTTGTTCAAACAGGCTGTTTATGATTATTAAGGCCATTAAAACAGGGGCTGATGTGTAAGAAATCTTGAAAATTCTTATCTAGAAGTCCCTGAAATGCTCTGTAGTTGGCATTGAACCCCATTTTTCAAAATTAATGGAGTAAAAGCATTTTAATGTATGCTGTTTTTCCACTTATAAAAGGCATAAAAGCATTTGACCTAACGATGCATCCTTGGGACATGGTCTGTGTACTTACACCATTTAGCCATTCTGACACAGCCCAAGGTAACCAGCGGTTACCTTTAGAGCAATTGGTATCTGTTTGGTGGCTACTTTGAAGTTTAGCATAAACACTCACTTTTTCATAGACAGGAGAGGTAATACTGTAAACCTAGCCTCAATATAAATGTTTTTGAACACAAAGACACAGGCTGTAGTAATTAATTTCACGTATGCAGTGTGCAGTATATGAACAAATGGAAGATTGTCAGTTTTCCATTGCACCATACTCAGCAATGTTCTGCAGCATTGATGTGTTTTTATGTTAAATTAGCACTGCAGCGATGTGAATCAATACCTGAAAATGTACTCAGGTTGTAACACAGTCATTGCAAATCTCACGTCTTTGTAAAAAAAGCCCATCAAAATCAATAGTTTTTGTTGGGATTTTTTCCAGACTATTAGTGGATGCTACACTGTAGCAGCTTTAGCCACTAGCTTTGTTTTTGCTTACCATGACTACCATTTCCTACACCCCTAAAGCCAGCCCAACATACTGAAAAATAACAACCAACTGGCAGAAATAATAAATTCCACAGTCCTATGAATAATATTAGACCTTTTAAAGAGCAACAAACAAGCAGTGTTTGGCAAACACTGCTTTACCAACAAGGGAAAAACATCCTTGTCTTTGGTTTTGCACTTTCCATAAAAAAGTAAAGAAAGCAGTTTCTGTTTCTGAGATCTTCTCTGACCAAAGGCCTTCCGGTTTCTATATCTTATAGATTGGTTCAAGTCTCTTTGCGCTAAATTGCCATGGTAACTTATGCTGCACACATAACCTGATCCAGGCTCAGCTGTCTTCAGGAGGAGAGACCAGCTTGTGTAAAGCACCACCTTCAGAGCTGCGCCAGTTCTCTGGGAAATGACACTGTCCTTAGGAGGAGATCTCTCTTTCTTTGTTTTTTATTGAATATGCAGCATTCCTTCATATTGACGTTGCGGTTGCCTATTTTTAAAGAGATAAATAAGATAAAGAGTAAATAAGAGAAATGTCTGTAAATAGTCTTTAATTATTGTTAGCAGATCGTGCCCTAGTTTGTTCAGCCTTAATCAAATCTAGATCCATGTTCCTTCCTTTTCTCCTTTGCACAAATGTCGTCTTAAAATTTCCTTTGGCACTGATAAGTTAAACTAACTGTAATATTCCTCATGTTTACCATTATGTAGTTATAGTGAGCAGATAGAAAACCTGGAGCAGCTTGATGTTGACATGGCATTTTGCTTAGAATAAAAGCTGAACTTGCCAGCCTGGCCTGCTCACACGTGAAATATTTGAAGTTGAAGTGGAAGTTGCCTTGCTCAGTGTTGAGTGTATTTTTCAACACAAGTTACCAGAGACATATTGGGAAGACGTAGGACCTTGGTCCCAAACCTTGAGGTGCATGGTTGACATTTTGTGTGTGGACGTACAAACAATGCTTGGTCAAACCCTTGAAATATGCTCACAGTATGATTTTTACCACCAAGACCATTCTAATAGCCCTTTCCCACTGGCTGAAAAACCCATTTAAACCCGCTAACAATCCACTCCTGTTGGCAGTGGGAAAGGCTTTAATCAGCGTTCAGACCCACGTCGACTGACCCTGCAAGCAGCACGAGTTTTTATCAGCTCGCCTCCAATTGGCTCCCAGTGGGAACGTCACACCCAGCCAAATGCACAAATTTACGGGATGACGTAGGCATAACGTGCCTACGGCATAACGTGCCTACGGCATAATCTCGCGCTTGTCTCCTCCGTCTGTAACTTCTGCGACTTTGCCATCTCAGCAACATCTGCCTACATATCATCAGTGCTCGAATGTCATTCAGTCTGCGCTGAGTTTTTACATTTTGTCCACGCTTCCACGCTCCTTTCCATTGTTTACATGGCTGTTTTGTCGTGCTGATGATGTCATCAACATGATGACATCAGCTTGATGCACCAGAGGAAATAAAACAGCCACACAGCTCGTCTGCTCTTGATTAGATCCAGGTCTGCTGGCAATGGGAAAGGAGTCACTTGCTAATTGTTAGCGGGTTTACCCGCGTTTACAAAACCTGCATTTACCTGCTTATTTTAGTGGGAAAGCGGCTTAAGAGTGCTTTGACTTTAAGTGGCACATTATTGACCACACATGTAAACTGGCTACATCTTTTGCATTATTGTTAAGCCCATGTGTTGGTGCTCTACTTTATCTAGTGCTCAAATAGCTGACAGAAAAATCTTGTCCGTGCTTTAGAAAGTTTTTTAAATAAACAATATAAAACCAGTACATGTGATTATCTGCACATTTTTGTGCATGGTGTGTGAAAACTTGGTTTGTATGATACTTAAGCATGAAGTGTAACCCCTTTCTTGATCTTTTCTTTGTTATTTCCAGAATGGCATCAGAGGACAAGACTGTGGAACCCTCTGACCAGGGACCCTCACTGCCCTCCAGCAGTGTAGGGGCCACCTCCACAGGAAGTCCTGCCCACACAGACAAGCGACCACGAGGCAGGCCGCGCAAGGATGCTGTTGCCATCCTACCCCAGGCTCCTCCCTCTTCCACACCTAAGAACAGAAAGAAGTAGGTTTTCACCTTTAACGTTAAATGTATCTCACTGTACTTTTATGATTATGAGAATTTTCATTTTCCTTGTAATAAATGCAGCAATATAACAATGCCAAGCTAACTCGGCATTAGAGCTTAAGAATGTCTTGTGTTGTACTGACATATAGAAAAGGGAGGCTGTTTGCATTTCATGCAACAGTTGTCACCAAAGTCATCCATCCATCTTCCTCTGCTTATCCAGGGCCTGGTTGTGGGGGCGGCAGACCAAGCAAGTTCTTATTATTAAAAAACATGATCATGAAGTAGTTTCCATGCAAAATCTTTTGGAGCAAGTACAAAATACGTTCTCTAACTTTGTTGTTTCTTAGTTAAAGGTGCAGTGTGTAGAATTTGGCAGCATTTCGCCAAACAGAAACGGTGAATATAGGATATAATGTTTCTATTTGTATGTAAAGTCCGTCAAAATAGGAGTACAATCATCCCCATAAAACGTTTGTTTTATTTTTATTTAGTTAGAAAAAGCTTCAAAAAATTTACATTACCGCGGGCCGCGTTCATGTAGGCTGATATAACGATCCGCCATGTTGTCTACGGGTGGATTTTAGGGACAAAAAGAATGAAACGTGAATCTGTCCGCCGGTTCTGAAATCTACCTGGAATGCAGGCGAAGAAGAGGAGAGAGGACAATAACTGACCTATAATCTATAAAAATAATGGTTACAAACCTTGTCACTTTAGTAAATGATGACGTGTTCACGATCCCTTTTGGTCTTCACAGGCTTCCGTTGCTCAGCGATGTGACGTTTTGGTTACGGTTGGGCTCATTGTAGAATCTGAACGATAGATGTCGCTGAAATGCCAAATTCTACACACTGCACCTTTAAGGCAGCAGTCTTTTTAAGATGCCCCCTCCACCTTAAAGGTCATATATTTTACTTGTTTTCAGCAGGTCTATATGGATCCAAGATGTCCTCAGAAAATGCTTTTAGTTTCCCACCCAAAAATCCGCACAGATACTAATTGTGACATGCCTAAAACCCCTCTGTTTTGGTCCTGCTCAGCTCAAGCTGTTAATCCTCATGAGCTATGTCCAACCAAGCCCCTCATAAGAGGTGAATGTGGCTTTTGCTTTTATCAGTGGGCTCTAATGTTTACTGTGGCTACATAGACATACCTAGGCGTGATCTTTTAAATGAAATTGCTTGTGGAGTGAACAAACACTAGGCTGAAAGTGTGTCTGTTGCCTGGAGGAGGTGGCATATCTCCTGATGGCATCATCAGGGAGACATTTTGAAGCAGACTGCTTGAATACAGATTTTCCAAATGTAAAGCAAACAACAGAGGGAGAGCAAGGTTCTTTTGAAGGCATGGAGGTGAATAAACTGGACATATTTATGTAAAAACTATGTGACCAACACGAGTTCCTGGGTAAATAAACCTTTGTATATTAATTTTATAGATTATATTACTTTTTTGTCAATAAAGAACATTTAAATTTGACCCCACTTTGGCCAGAGGCAGCCCTGCTTTGTATAAACCATTCATGTACAGCACTCAAGGCTGTAATTGACAAATAATAGGAAAATTAAACCTTGATGTGTCAGCAAATGTCTCAGAAAGAGACACGGTTTACAGTATGTTGTGTCTAGGAAAAATTTCAGTTGGCAAACAGCATACCTTCACTGGACCTTCACCATCACTTAAACTTACGGTGTCGAGCTTACCACTTATGTTTACATGAGCAGTTAAATCAGGCTATAATCATAACATACAATCATTAGAACATTTAACTAGACAGCTCTTCTTGTTCCAGCACACTTGCATCCAAAGTAAGTCCATTTATTGACAGCAGTATGTCAGACTCGACTACTGCTGATGCATATAAGCCCCCTTTAAGCTAGTCACCATTGGACTTACTTCTGGTTAATCCTGCTAACAACTAAAAAGTTGCCTAAAATGTTGACATATGAACAACATGGCATATCAGTGCATTTTTATGTGCCCTTTACTCTAACTTGGCTGTGGATGAAGAATTGTGCGTGGAACATGTTTGGGGTGCGTGGTCAGGTCTGACCTGATCGGTGTGTACGTATAGGGAAATATCAATCCCCAATCCCATTATTCTGGTAGAGAGGAAATTAAATTTGGTGCATTTTAGCCAGATTAACACATTTACATGTATTTTAGTTGGTCTCATGCAGAAATTCAACTTTTTTCATGTAATTTTACTGGAATTCTCATTCAGAAGCTGTCCCAGTTGATCTTTAGATGGCAACATATTTGTGCTGGAGTGTCCGTTTGAAAAAATGTACGGGTCCTTATAAAGTGGCAACAAACATTATCAAAGCAGCTTGATATCAGTAAAAGAAAGCTCAGAAATCTCTTATAATTGTGTCTGGCTTCTCTATAATTTCTATAGCAACATATAATGCAGCTTAGAGCTGCTCTGTAATATAAGGCCCCAAGGTTCTTAACTCTCTCCTTAGTCTGTCCTCTCAATCAATCTTAATACCCTGTTCCCAGTGGATCATTTAATCTGCAAACATCCAGACGATGCAGTAATGCCAGAGTGGAAGAATGACCTGGGACAGAAATTAATAACTTTATGTTGGGTTATCCGTTAAAGAACAATCTGTCTACAGAAATGAGTTTTTCTTCATCTGCCACTCTTTGGGGAGTTACTTATGTCAGCATGGTTGTGTGCTTTAAGACCACCAGTGGACACGTTCATGGGTGTATACTGGACCAAATTTTGAATCTCAGTATTTTTTAAGCTAAATGGCGACACATGATTAATACATAAAAATTTTTTCCTGTTAAGAAATAACAAACAATAGGCATAAAAACAAAATTCAAAGCTTCGATATGATTCTAGTAAAAACAAAACAATGTTGTTACCTGTTCAGCGACATGGCAATAAAAATTAAAAGTCCTAGATACACAATTCTCTGTTTTTTTCCCCCTAAATATTAAGACTAACTCATATACATTGCAGAAAACTAGCAACATTTCAGTGCACCGAGGTCAAAATGTTCTTTATGTCTTTATTTTCAGGCCAACCCGCGTTAGCTCCACCCTCTTTAAATAAATTTAACCAGTTTATTTGTGCAAAGTAAAAAGTCTGCAAGAGCTAACTTACAAATTTTTGATTAAATAAAACAGTTAATCGCCCAAGATTAGGTTTGTTAACCTTAAAACCTTGTTTGGCCTCAACATCTCAAAAAGGTTCTCTTGTGGTCAAATAGCTTTATCTGTGTATGGCTGCTTTTCACACTAGGGATCCATTGGAGACGTTATCGTCTTGGTAATTTTACCTGTGTGAATACAACTGTGCCATACTCAGGCATAGTACCTGAGTCCAGACAATCCAAGCCATAAAGCAGCAAAAACAGTTTGAAAAATGCGAAAGGCTCTCATAACACAGGGCCAGAAAGACAAAAAAAACACACCAACACACGCCAGCCTGTGTCACACGAAGCACATCAACACACTGGGAGGGTGTAGTGACTTAATGTGCGACTAGACCTTGAAGAAGGTGCAATCTGACATTCACCGGCACAATCTCACTGTCTCCAGCCCCATAATCAAAGGCCCCCCATACTCCCTAAACCTTACCAAATGCCCGGACCGGACCACCCATGCCAACTCCATTTGTAATAAGAACCCAGTGAAAAACCCTACAATAAACCCTACAATTTTAGAGTGTATAAAAGGTTTACAATAGCCACACACAATTTCATGTTTTGTCTCTATGTAGATATTTAAGTTACGTTTTTATAAAAGATTGACCACCTAATGCTCAGTAAAGTGATTTTGAAAAACCACTGACAGTTAAATGCTAATTGACTGTGAGGTAATATTTATGATATACTTTGTCTAAATGGGAAGCATTTTTCAATTGTTTATGTCTTTAAGTCCCAATGGGTTGTCTTTTTAAAGATATTTCACATGATGACACTGCAGCTGGCTGTTAATTAAAATGCTAGATTAAAATTTTAAATTTGATCAATTATGATTTGAGTTAAATCTGACTATTTGTTTGGAATATTATGACAGAGAAAAGATTGACTATTTAATCTTTTCAGCTAAGAATATTGAAATAAGGGTTTTGTTCTGTATTGTCCAGCCCTATCATTAACTATTAAGATAATGGAGATCAAACAGTTTCAGTATAAGTTATATCAAAAAGTACTCATGGAAAAATTGGGACAATCTTTATTTAAACGTACAGAAACTGATGGCAGGTTCCTTTTGTTTCACCTCACATAGCTACCTATGTAAATGATACAATAGAGTAAGATAATAAGAGATATATTTAGCTCACTCATGTTAAGATTGCATCTTAACAGAGCTTTGATTGTCCTTGCTGAACAGTTGGGTATTTGGACCAGCAGGTTTCCCCTTTTAGTGAAAATGAGCAATGTGGAAATAATATTAAAATCACAAGTTATATGTGCTAAAATCCAGTTTGATTGTGACAAAAGATGATGTGTCAGAAATCACTCTTGTAGACCTGGTTGTTGAAAATTACTCAATTTTGCCCACGCTCCATCTGCCCGTCAGTTCATTTCCAGGTCGCCTGATCCAGATCGGGTTTTCCAGGCAGCACCCTCCTAGCTGGGACTACTTACCACAGCATTATTTTCACCTTTTCTTTTTTCCTCCTCTCTCTCTCTCTCTCTCTCTCTCTCTCTCTCTCTCTCTCTCTCTCTCTCTCCCTCCCTCTCTCCCTCTCTCCCTGTGGTGGAACTGTGGGGGGATAAGTTGTGCAGGGTATGGGGTTGAATGTGAGTCTTGAGTGTTTGTCAGTGAAATGACTGGCTGTCTAAATGCTGAAACTTGATGCCTTTAGCGTAGTTCTGTGTAATTACAGATGAATGTTGACGGGCAGCCGATGTAAGGACGTCACCAACACCAGCAGCCGCTTTGTGTGCTTGCACCAGATGGTGGTTTCATAGATGAAAACGTCACACACAGCTAATTTGTTCATTTTGATTCACCTCTAAGAGAAAAATGCCAGAGGTTGAAAGGGTCTTTTTTTCTGCTTAGTAAGCAAGGTCCTGGTGAGTAGTGGTCAACATACATGTCTCTAACCTATAGGCTGAGGTAGAAGCCACTCCCACATAAATCGTAATAATAACAGGGAAGTATATTTCTTTAATGGCGTATAATGCATTAAAAGTATGTTCTGTCCACAAATTCTGAATGTGTCTGCAAATTTTATGATTTGGATTCTTTGGCTTGTTACTGTGTGCCCTCCACAGATCTTAACTGTGACACTGTCATCAGGTTGTACGGGTCAGCGGATGGTTGACCAACATTTGATACAACAGCACTGTAAATCATCATCCTGCATGTTTGAAGTTGCTATTGAATTGCTGTTGACAACTATTTAAGAAAATGTTTTAAATAGGTTTCACAGACAGTTTTACCACGTCACTACTTATGACTGATAGCGGTGCCTGTTTGATAACTGAAGGACACGATCATAAGTTCATAAGAGAACGTTCACAGGGAGATGGTGCTGGACAGCAGGGGCAAGATGTCAAAGGATAAAATAATAAGAAGAGCTGAACAATATTTGAAAATACTAACATTGCGAATTGTAGTCCTTTTGTAATATAAAGTGCTTCACAAATTTATTAGACCACCTGTCATTAACATAAGAAAAAATAACTTTTTCAGTTAACTTTCAAAACAACCAAAATACGATCTTAATCAAGAAATAATAATGTGCTTTGCTATTTTGTTCTGTTTTTATTTTTAAAACAGTAAATTTGAAAATTCACAGCTAACAACAATAATTATCATTAAAAATATCATTTTGGTTAGAAAGCTTTTACATACTGGTGTATTAACAGTTACAGTAACATAAAAATGATTTAGATTGTTAACAATGCTGTTAATTTAGTGCAGCTGTGGCATAAACCTTACATTGGGTGGTCTGATAAATTTGTCAGCTACTGTATCTCCTACTTTTCCAGTTGAAAAAGTGCACTTCATAATAAGGGATAAGATAAGATTGATTAATATCAATTCCATTTATCAGTTTTGCTTTTTGATTAGATTCTCCAGTGATTCCCTTACCGAATCCTGTGGATTTGACCTTCATGGGTTTTTTAGTTTTTAATGTCAAACACATGTCACTTCAGATACTGAATGCCAGGCTTTTGCAAGTTTCTGATGCTTCTACTCTCTAAATCTTGTGCGAGTTCACGACCTCCTTGATTTGACAGGCATACAGAACAGAATGATAGAAATTGATAACCAAAAGGACTCATGATATAGATTCCTGAAAGGGAGTTGTTATTGATTCTGGAATTAGTTTGCCATTCCTATCTCTATTTATGATGCAGATTTTATTGTAATGTCCTTTAATTACACTTTCTGTTAAATTATTATATTTCCTCTTATTTTGGTGTTACATCACTTTGCACTTCAAATCTAAATCTCTACTTGTATACCAGATTGAGTTTAGCACTTTGACTGCCAAGCAGGCACACATGCACAAATGGAGTATGAGAAGGAAATTTGAGAGAGACAGAGAGAAAGGAGATAACGTGTTTCCCTAAGAATTAAACTTGTTGGTTGTGGAAGTGCCACTTCAGCATCATGAACCATTGTGACAATATTGAAAGATATATTTGTTTGTCATGGCAGTAACTTCAAATGAGGCGATAACTCACTGTGTTTGACGCCCTGTGGCTCACATCCATCAGTGCACCTACAGCGGTAAAATAAACAAACACAACAGCACGTTTGTTTCATTTACAGACCTTTAATTCATTCAGATCGTTGACACGCAGCAGGACAAGGAACTGCGTATAACAGGAAAACACTTGCTCAAGATCTGCCTTGCGCAATTAAGTGTCTGCTTTGCATGTCATGTTGGTGTGTCCATGACAGGAGCAGTGGTCACATGAAGCCTGAAAATACCTATTGATGACACATCAACTCTGCATGTCCATATTGGTTTATTCTCTGAATACTAGGCCTGATATTAGACAGACTTTCGCTTATCAGTTATTATGATAAAACAGATGGTTCAGGCCCCCATTAACCCACAGAAGTGGCTGCACGATGTGTTTGAGGGAACATGAGTAATATATATTTGTGTGTGTACGTATGTAAAGGCATAAAAAAAACACCCACAGACGTATCCATCCAGGCAGAGACAAAGGGACTTAAAATGAGAATTTTTGATTGCATCAAACCCATGGATGCCCAGACCATAAATCTGTCCTCATATTTGTCTCTTCTGAATATAGATTTATTGGAGGTTAACCCCTTGAGATGTTGCATCTCATTTCATGATGGTCCTCATGTGTATATGGTTGTAAAGGTATTTATTATGGAGGTGTAATCAATAAAAATCATGGACAGAGAGGTCTTTCTGATATGAACATTAACGTCTGCAATGATCACAATCATGACGTTGATTAATATCGCAACATCTACTTGAACTGCCATTAAATTGGGTTTAACTGGTCCAATAGTATGAGTTTATGTTAATGTCATTTCTGTTAATGGTTGATGCAGGATATAATCTGACATAATTAAGAAATATTTCCAAAGCCCTCCTGAAGATCAACAAGATTCTGTCCATCCAATGCTATGCTCTGTTAACATCTAGGTTTTCAAGCATTATGCCAAAATGCCATGGTTTTTAACCTAAGCACCTAAGTGTGTACTTGTGGTGGGTTACAGCTGTACAGTTTAGAGAGTTTGACTGCAATACTGAGTCTGAACTGTTAAAAACAAAAGCAGAAAGATTTACCAACTATTAATTCTGGTGCAGACAACAGGGGGATCTGACTTGCATGGATAAACTGGATAATCGAGTAAATCTCTACTTAAGATGTTTTGCCGTTGATAAACAATCACAGAATAGCTGTACTGTGGTATTATATTGTTCAATATAATGGATGTTGTATTGATTGATGTCAAATAGATTCATATTGTTCTATATTATATTGTATCCCCTTGCATCTTATCATATTCTTATAAGCCCACACTTCCCACTCCAGTTGTTTTTCTTGTTAAAAGGCCTCAAGCCTCGTAAGATTCATAGTTATTCAGATTTTGTGATGCATAAAACTGAAGCTACACAGCCAATCTCTGGCTTTGTAGCTTCAGTTTTTAACCTTTACATGAACAGGGACAGAGCTTTCTATTTAAGTTTTTTTACGTTCCGCTTTATTAAGATAGAAGATATTTGTATTTGACTCGAGCTTACAGGTAATTATGTTAAAGCCAACGTTGCTGGAGGCCTCCCCTGTCATTCTTTGGGTCTTAACGTTGTTCCTTATCATGACATGGAAGTCATTTAGAGGGAGGGGTTGATCTGGCATCCAGCCATTTGTGATTTTTCTCTCCAGTGGCATCGAAAATTACCCCCCCCCCCCCACCCCTCCAGCCGTGCATCCCACCCCCCATCCAGCCCCCCTGAATTCTCCTGAGAACCCCTGAGACACGCTGCACTCATTTGGCTTGTGTTTGCTCTCCCCATTTAGCATGCTAACAATTGATGTTGCCATTTAATTTGTATCCTTGACAATTACCCCACCACATGGCGCTTCCAAGATTAGTTTAATGAAGGTCCCATCGGAGGATGCTGACACTGACAGATCTCTGCATGCTGTATGTGAAGGAAGGATGTGTGGCAGTGTGTGGGTGCACATCTGTATGAGTTGGCACAGGGGCATGTAGTAAGAAACAGTCATGTTTGCCTGATTTGCTGACTGGACACATTGTTATTCATGGAAACTGTTAATTTTTTGTTTAATTTTTTTATTATATAGTATGAAAATTTTGAAGGCAGTATTGTAGGGAAAAACAACAAATTATAATCATACAAGAATTATTGTTTGTTATGCCTGATTCGCTCCCATTCAAGTAAATTCAATGTGTCTTTTGTCGATCAGTAAGAAAAATCTATGTATTTAGAGATTTTCAGAGTATGTGTAATCCATAATAATCCTCTTCTGTTTCGATTTGTCATTCAACAGTAGGTTTGTCATAGTAATGATAATTTACAATAACTTCATTTTTAGAGCACTTTTAAAAACTGTAAACATAGTGAATCTTGCACTGAAGCTTGATTTGAGGAAAATCATGAATCAAATTGAAAACGCAATATTTGCCAGAAAAATTGCAATTAGATCTTTTCCTGAAATCGTTCAACACTGCTGGACAGCACTCTATCCTGTAACTTTACACAAGCTTTTTTTTATATCCATACAATTTAGAAATGTTTCATCAATATCAGGGTTACTTAACCACAAAGCACCTGACTTGCATGTTCACTCTTGGCCCTCACAGCAGAAAGTTCCCCTGCTGTTTTCATGTCGTTCAGTCCAAAGATGAGAGAGAGGGGGAAATAGCAGGGGAACTGAACGGAAATGTTGAGCTAAAATCTGGGTGAAAATCCCAGGTTTATCTAGAAACGAAATCCCATCTTACCTGCCACTCGACTAATTCATTTCAGGAAATTGTAAGGGGTATTAATGCATGTCTAGCGCTTTTCATGCATGCAATTCTGAAATGTCCTTGAAAAATTCATGTTAACTTACCCATAACATTGGCTGACTTGCTTCTTTACACCTACACCACATAAACAGAGCAAACTGACCCTGACAGTGTTCAGTATTTATCAGGTTGGTTGCCTGTCAGAATGCAAAAACGGCAGGGTTCTTCAGCCAAGCATCACCCTGAAGTTGCCCCCTCTGACTTCCTAGTGTTTCCTCTTCCCCGCCTCTCTATTGACTGACAGGCAAACTGCAGAACTCTCTGTTGTGAGGAATAAGCATGATCAAGAAGCAAGTCAGGAAATTTTTTCAGCAAATCACTCAGGAATTTCCTAGAAATTTTTATAGGTGATCAGCATTAGGGAAATCTCAGGGTAAAGTAAGGGGAAAAATAGCTGTTTGTGAGATGCAGCTTATATTGGGAAAATTGATGAAATATCAACTTAATGAACGTTTTGCAGTAATGATCTTTTGTGGCAAAATTAAGCCACAATTTTGACTGCTTCTGCCCCCTTGCCTGCCATGATTTGGGACGTCTTAATTATCATTTCCGCTGTATGCCTCTGACGAGAGTGTGAAGGAATTGATAAGCAAAACAATGATATTGATTCCTTGTGAGAATTTTTATTGATTCTCAACTGAAAGTGGTTTTCAATTACCATCCTTACTCAAACCTGAAATTTCCAAGTAAATTTCAGACATAATTTCCTTCACAGGTTTTTGGCTAGCAGGAAGTTCTCCTGCAGTTTCAACGTCAGTCGAGATAAAAAAAATAATAATAATAATAAAACCTACTGCTTGCAGGTACAAATGTAGCTCACCTTGGGAAATTTAGGAAGTTGTCGGGTTTCTCTGTACATGTAAGACTGTTCAATGCCTGATGTTACAGGAGTTGTACCTCCTCCCTGTCTCACCCCCTGCTTGCCCAGTAGCTTGAGTGCCTCCATTAAAAATCAGTGACAGCTGTGACTATATTTAACTAATTCATGACTGCTCCGCAGCCACCCCCTCAAGAGGCAAACCCATGCACTTTTCCTGTCTTATTCTTTTTTTTCCACTGTCTCTGTTTATTTATTTGTTTGTGTTGCTTCCTTACCCCAGGGGTCGCACCAGAGGCAGGGCTGTTGTGGATGAGGAGGACAGCATGGATGGGACTGAGATAACAGAGTCCACTGGCCCTCAGGACACAGGTAAGACTTTGCACTGCTCCAGTTTTCAACACATTAGGGGTGATGTAAAACCTGAACTTGCTCATCCAGGCAGCTGCATGCAGGGAGCGCTTCTAAAGGGTGTTTCAGTAAAGGTAAAGGAGTCTCCCTCTCCTGGAGAAAGGACAGATGAGAGCTTTCTCTTGGCACCCTGTGTGTCTACTTGAGGGCTATAATTGAAAGGGTTTAGCTTGAGCTGTGAAGCTGCAGTGGGTGTATATTTTTTTTCTCCCCTTGCTGCTTCCATCTCTGCTCCTGCTCTGAGATTGGCATTGAGGTGCAGTGGGAAAGAGCCCAGGGCTAATGCCCTCTAAAAGCTTTTTAAAATCCCATCAGTCTCTCCAGACCCATTTATGTGCTTTTTTATGTGTGTACATCACATCACGTGATCATGCCTCCTATTCTCATACATCTCTGTGCTGCAGATATTAGACAGTGAAATTTTGCCTGTGGTTAGCCTCACTTGTGTTAGCTGATGATAACATCACATAAAAAATAGGAAATAATAATGAGTTAAAGAACAGAAAAAAGTGATAAAAGTGAGCATGTGCCTGAGTCCTCATATCAGTCTAATTTATCATTGTCGTCATCAACTTCAGTGAGGTACCATGGCTCCTCCTCTTGCCTTCAGGCGATTGTCAAAGTGAAACACATAGTTTCCTTACAGTCTAGTCTCTTAAGTGATGTGCAGCTGAGGTCATCTTTGCTCCTGGAAAGGTTATGACTGAGTTTCCTGTTGATCTGATGTAACAC
Source organism: Cetoscarus ocellatus (assembly GCA_037902135.1). Classification (NCBI taxonomy): domain Eukaryota; kingdom Metazoa; phylum Chordata; class Actinopteri; order Labriformes; family Labridae; genus Cetoscarus; species Cetoscarus ocellatus. The sequence continues at coordinate 374,658 of JBAMNC010000325.1, read as the reverse complement.
ACCTAATTTCTGTCACATGTAGACGGTGACCTGAATGTTTAATGCTAACCATCACTGTACACATTTTCAAATATATATGACTCTCACTCTCATGTACTTCACACTAGAACATATGGTCATTTTGAACATAAGGAAGAAATTTATTTTTATTGTGACTGTTCTAAATATAGTAACAACACTAAAGCAGCGTTAACACAGCAGTAGCATAGACAAAATACTACCATATTTACACAAGCACAGAGGAGAATGTTAGATTGTAGGCATTATTCAAAAAGAGATGCAAATGGTGAGAACGTCATTGCGTGATTACAGTCGCAAATACCACACAACAAGTAATAGCAATAATAACTATGCAGTGGAAGTTGATTCACTTTAATAGTTGGTGCACAGCATTAAATACATCAGTGGCACAATGACAGAAAAAAATAAATGTGTGGTAACAGTAACAGTTATTTCCCAGTAATACTTAAAATTACCACAAAGCATGAGACTGCATTCACGCTACATTCCCTAATGTATTCCTTATTTTGCTCATTTCCATTTTTTCTTTGTTTGTCTGTTCACATTACTTTTTAAAATGTGACTGTATGCCCCATTCGCTCTGCTGTTTCAAGGCGTAATATTTACACCCCTGTGACATTCCAACTCCACTGTTTACGTCCTGGAGTCGGGATGGGGGAACGAGTGATCCCCCCCCCATTTGTTTTCGTCTCCAGACGTAGTAACAGAAATGTGATATTTGAGAGAGGGAGGGAGCCATGAGGACTCAGCAGGAGATAGGACTGCTGCGAGTGAGTGTCTCTGTCTTTGTGCGTACGTGGGGACATGCACCAGGACACGCTAATCCAAACATTGCATTGTGAATCGGCACAGATGTTACGGCCTAATTAATGTGAATGTCTTATGATGTCTTGAGGTGTAGATGTAACGTATTTTGCATAAAGGGCAGTGTAACTTGGGCTTTAGTCAGACTGCTGTATTAAATATGTGGATACGGTCAGGAAAGTGGGAAAAATCTGTTTTGGATTAAATCTAATTTCATGTGATTTGAGCTCTTAAACTGTAATGAAATAAATGGTCAGTCAAAATTAACAGGGACGAACAATTAAACATGGACCACTGCAATCTTCAAATCAATAGAGGTGCAATATTTCTCTGAGGCCATAAATGTTAAAATACCATTGCCATTGAAGTATTTTGCAGCACATGTGCTCTGGCCTATGAATCATACACGGGTGAAAAAAAATTATGTATGTTAGGTGCCGAAATTGCCGTAAAAAACAAAAACAAATATACCCATCAAGCATTATTCTAATGTGTCAGTAATCATTTTAATATGTTTTCTACTGAAAGGATTGATCCTGTATGATTCTGCAAGCAATCTTGATCAATACATTTATCTGCAAGACGTATGTGACAATATATATTGCCTCATCGTTTTTTAAACAGGCCTCTAGTTTATGCTAATATCTCTGGTACATCAGTATATACATACATTAGATAATGCATGTCACTCAGTGGTCAATGCTAGATGATGTTCTGTATAAATGCTGTAATTTGGCAGTAATCCTAAAGGTTCTGTAAGGCATTATTAAAAGTCATCAGTGCATGTGTACCTCATTGCAGCTGCATGGTTATTACCTATGCAAAAGAATATTATATTGAAAAAAATACAAGAAACACTATAGTTAATGGTAAAATTACACAAAAAATACAACATGAATACTCTATGGTAATAGAAAAATAAAGTAATTCAGTGCAACGGTAATAGTTACTTTATGGTTTTAGTGATAGATATTACAGTGATAGAAGAAGTTGTTGCTGCATGACATGGTCAGAAAAAGAGCAGCTGTTTGGGATGAATTGTTTTAAGTAGATGTACTGTTAGGGTATCTGCACAACATTGTTACTGATGTAAAATAAGGTTTTAAAGCAAATGTTAGACACAAATTACCACCTCAGTCACATTTCACATCTGTCATAAGTCCTCCACAGGTGCCTTTGGTCATCAGGAAGTAATGAGCCTGAATCTCTCTCTGCATAATTCGATTGGATGACACCAAATCATTGCAGTATTAGCCTAATTACAGAAATTAAAATGTTGATAAAATTTTGTACAGCCCCAAGTCTCAGGGAGAGGTACATTGGGGAGTTGTTTTGTATGATTAGCACAGTGTATTGTGGCTTTTTTAGGATTTAGATCAAAAGCACCCATGATAGGCACCAAATTAGGTTTAGTAGTATTTCAGGCAAAATGATCCCTATTTATATTAAACCTCTTATTAAACCCTTTTCTTGAGACAAGCTTTCCTCCATCTTTTTTCTCCTAGCCTCTACTGTAATTGTTATTCTGTACAAGAGCGTGATGCTCCCTGTGGGTTTACTGTAATCAGTGCTGAAGCACATGGTCCTTGTATTTTAACATCCGTCTGGTTAATAAAGGCTTTGTTTCTGACCTGAAGGAAACTGACTAGAATACAATCAGCCAGCCTTTTGATAACTTGTTTCTGTCAGAATCTGCATGCTGATTTTGTCATAATTGTTTATAAATTGAAGAGCAGCTTGGACAGTGTTGAACCAGCTAATGTTGTGAATAAGTTTGGTGCTATTCTCTTTTTTTTGTCCCATCAGAAACAACAATCCAGCCAGTGGAAACTGAGGAATTGGTGACCACTGAGGTGCCAGTGGAGAGCAAGCCCTCCTCCCCTCTGGCCCAGAGCCCTCCAGTTGAGAGTTCAGCAGAACCATCTGTCCCAACGAACAGAGAAGTCAAAAGCAGGTTAGAAATACTTATCACCCCATGAACTATTGTTTTTGTGTAGTAGGATGTGTCTGTTTTGGTGTGTATATATACCGTGATTTCTCGTTTATAACACGCATTTGTTTGCTTTTAAATAAGGTCTAATTTTCGGGTGAGTATTATACACAAGGACAAGCAAAATATGTAAAGTATTTTGTCTCTCTCTGCATAACGTGATTACAATACATCTGATACAAAAAGCCGAAATATGCTCTCTCTCTGCGAAATATTACCGCCAAACTTAATTCTTATTAAACTGACTGTTAAACTGTTCTGATCCAGTATTCTGGGTCTTGTTTAGTTTACCTTGTGTAATGATCATGTAATTCTCAAGTGTTACGGTACCACTCATGCGCAAACACAGGGCGCTGCCATCTTGTGAGCAAGGGGACTAAAATAGCTGCGCTGTGATTGGTCGAAGACATCGGCATGTTGATAGCTGCTCTCTGATTGGTTGGTACACTAGGACTGAGCATGCTCAGGCAGAAATTGAGTAATTGGTCATGCGTGAAGCAAAAGGTGTTTCCATATCCGATTGAGCCACAAAATCGTGTACGGTATTTTTTGTGAATATACTGAAATTTACAGCAAGGTTTGGGTAAAATGTGGGTGCATGTTATATTTGAATACAGCGTTTTTCCTGGAAAAAAGCATGAAAAAATGGGGTGCGTGTTATAAACGAGGGCGTGTTATAATCGAGAAATTATGGTATGTGTATACTAGCAACCATTAGAATGTGTATTTGTGTCCAGCAATGCAGCGCACTGTTTCCCCTGCTGTGCACGCATGCATGTTTGAATTGAAATGGAGTCATCAGCTGGTGGATGCAGAACTCTCCTCCCAGGTGCCACTCTGTTAAAGGTTGTAATCAATCTCCAGGCCTGTCTCTGCTATCGATGTCGATGATGGAGGGCAGACCAGCAGCATCTCCTGGGATCTTATTAACAAGGCCATGGAATACTTTGAAAAAGGGATAAATATTTACCAAACATGACTTTGTTAAACTTTCTAGCTACTGGCGACTATTCCAATTGTTTTCTAACACACAGTCTTCAAGACTTTCATTTAAGCTTTGCCAGTATTTTGATGATGAGAAGTGGGATGAAGATTTTTAAAAAAATCGTCATTTATTTTTTTAAATTATGTCAAAATAAGTTGCACATTATTGATGTCTTGTCCCACTCTTAAGGGTAAGTGCCTCTGTTACCAACATAAGCTAGAGGTGTAGCATGCACTACATATACCAGAAGTAAAGCACTAAATATGTATGAAGTGAACAGAGTGGAAGGGTTTTCCAATATTTCACAGTTTGAGCTACAGCTCCATAAATTGCCATCACGATCAATCAGTGGAGGGTCCATTAGCTGCTTAGCTAATAGAGGCTGCATTGCCACTGTTGAGTTTATCTGACACAAATCCTACTTTAAACAAAGTTTGGATGGTTTCAACTTTCAAAAACAATCTGTTAACTCTCCCACCAGTTCACTGCACTAGAATAAGCAGAAAATCACTGTAGATGGTGAATAATGTCTGCCTGTCATAACTGTCATGTCTGTCTTTATTGTTGTTTTTCGTGGGAAACCAAATTGTTTCGATCGAAGACTTAAATGGTAGCTGGATAGGTTTGATTTTGCTGGCTAGAGTGTGTGGTGGGCTACACTTAATGGGACCATGTAGAACACAGAATTGAAGTGTAATTTTGCATGTTTGCAAGTATTTTTTTTTTGTACATGTCTGTACTGAATCGAACAGCCTGTTTATCCATTGTTATAGCCTTAAAATATACATATATTTACATTTTGACCTGAATGTTATGTACAATATATATGTGCAATATAAATGTACAATATATTTCTAATATCACAGTCAAGGCCATTAATGAATGTATTTATACAGGGATATGGTTTGCTCTCCATGGCTGTGTGTGTGTGTGTGGGGGGGAAATAGTGCATGCATATTTGTGTGTGCACAACTGCCTTATAAATATCAGACTTACATGTTTAAATGTATGTTGCTACCCAGACGGTCCCAGATGAAAAAGGCCTTAATTGATGGTGACATGCGTGTTTCGCTGTATTAACTCACTGTAGGTATATATAATTAAACACCCCCTTCCGCCCTCTTTGTTTGTTTCAGCGAGCGTCTCTGTTCCCTCTGTTACTGTGGTGGCCGTAGTCTGCTGGGACAGGGGGAGCTGCGAGCGTTCAGCATCACGCCTCAGCTTGAAGCGCTCCTCAGTCACAAGGGGGGAGGAGGCTCACCAAGCAAAAGCAGTGATGGCGATAAAACCACTCAGCCAAAAATGGCGGGAGAGACCACCTCAGGACAGAAGGACAAGTTGAGGTAAGTGGGCTGGTCTGGCACTGATGCGACTCTGCTGTGGTACTCAGTATTAGACTGGACAGTGATAAGTCCCTGAAGTGAATAAATGAGCAGCAAAAAAATAATCTGAATTTGCTCATGGTATTGGTTTAGTGATCTTTGGTTGTCCACAGTGAAAAACAATTATGTTCCTGTGATGTTTGAGGGTACAGACACATAAGGCCCAGATTACCTTTACTGTGCAAAAGAATGATTGTCCTCCTTTCTAGTTCTTTGTTTGGCTGTGTACAGTCACATAATCATCTTGAAATAAGATGCACTCGGTCTTTAAGAGGTCTCTGAGCAGCTGGATATCAACCTGTCTTTAGTGCACATGAAGATCCTTCTACGCCAAGCATTAAAGATCATCTCTTGGTAGCCAAATGCTTTAAAGGGGTGTTAACCCAAGTTAGGTCAAGATCTACACAAGATAATACAGCGCAATAGAGAGAACACAAAGACTGCAACTTAACTAACACCCTGCTTTAGTTTAAAGTGGTTGTAAAGTAGAAAGGCTACGTTTTTTTAGGTTGGATGCCACCTACACTCGCACACCCATGCCAGCCCAAAAGCAGCTATCTCAACCAAGCCAGTGATCACTTAGTTCGGTGGTTCCCAGCCTTTTTTGTCTTGTGTACCCCTGAGTCTTTTTGTCACTTCATGAGTACCCCCTCACTCATACGTGTTGATGATTCTTCAAAGTAGAAGGTAATCAACCTGGTTTATATGGATTCACTTCTACGTCTGCGGACCCACCGCAGCCTCAGTGCTTCTTTTGCGGTGAAATCCTGGCAAATAACTCAATGAAGCCAGCCCATTTACAGCAACACCCAAGCACCGAACACTTGGGACCTGTTGGGACAGGTTATTGTCTCCCCAGGGAAACCAGTAGTACCGCACACTCACCATTTTATTGACAGGCTTTTCTCAGTACTTCCAAGTTGGAAATAAATTATTAACTGTTTCCACTTACCCCCTGCAATGTGCTCACATACCCCTAGGGGTACTCGTACTTCCCTGGTTGGGAATCACTGCCCTAGTTAACAATGAGAAGCCCAAACAATCCATGAGATTTAAGGAAAGACTTTGCTGTCCTTCTCCTCTCCCCTCTGTTGAGTGACTGTAGCTCTGTAGGTAGAGTTGTTCATCAATCAGATGATGAGGGATTTAGGTCTAGCTTCTGGAGTCTAATGTGTTCTGGCAAGACACTGATCTTCAAATTGCTCTGTGGCTGTGCCAGTGGTGTGCAAAAGCATTAGGAAATAGTTTGAATGTGATTATGTAATACTAATGGACAGCTAACATAAGCCTCATTAACGCTGTAGCTTCAAGCCCTTATTTTTATTCTTTAGTGATGTTTTGCCTCTACAATGAACTTTGCAGCGATCCCATCAGTGGTTTAATATTAGTGATAGGGGATAGTAGCGCTGTATGTGTGTGTGTCTGCCTTGGTGTGAATGTGAAACACACACTCTCACACTCTCTCACACTCTTCCAAAGCCCTATCGCACTGTGAATTGACTCAAATGTTGCACCCTACCAGATGGAATGTGGATGTTTTGAGGTGTAATGATGACCGAACTCTGTGCAGCGTTTTTGCTTAAATGCACTGTAGAAAGGGTGATAGAGACTTCAGCCATCAGTGCCTGGAAAAAGTTTAAATGGGCGTAAAAGGGTGGATGTGACCTCAGTATTATATTTCAGTATATATCTCATGTTAACATTATTAGCTGTTAGCACCGCTTACCTGTTATTTGAGCAGATAGATCAATGTCTATGGGGCTTAAAAGTTTCTGTGCATGTCGAAACATTAAATAAAGGATTTGTCATCATTCCCTGAGTCCACGAGTTTATTTTATCTGACAAAAAAACGATTTTTGGAGTCAATGGTATTAAGTTTCAGGAGCAAAATTTTTATTGTGTTCACAAAGTGTTTCTTTGTGAATGTGGTAAAATTCACATTAGAACGTGAATAATCCCCAACATTACTTCAGACATGTCTTTCGTCATTGTTTTCAGGGGGAAACCCATGTTTTCCCTTGCTGCGGCCTTGTTTGAGTGCAGGGAAAAATTTGGTTTTGCTGGTCTGAGCGTGTGTGTTGAGTTCCAGGTAACGGATTTGTATAAAGCACTGAATTGAGGTGTAGTTCTGCGTGTTTGCAGGTATTCGCTCAGTACACGTCTGTAATGAACTAAACGTTCCATACCAAAACTGTCTGAGGCAAAAACATACATTGTTACACCCCTAATAATTACTAATATGACTTTTTTTCCATTCACATAGGTTATTATTATAAAATATTTGGGTGTCAAGGAAATCATTAAAATATATAATGAATCTTCAGTGAGGATAAATCATTAGTGGTAATTATAAAAAGGCCTCTGCCCTACAAGTGTGTTATACCCATGTGGTAACTCCCACACATAAAGGATCATGTATGTAAAGCCCTAAACCTCCCTGATCTAAAAGTCTCTCTCAGTTAGCAGGTTGTTTATTTACCCCCCATTTAAAGGCTGAGTAATGACTTTGCCCTCAACAGTCAGCATCCTGACAACCAGGGGTTGCTTCAGCAGGTGAAAAGTGCACGTGAGCCTTTTTCCTGTGCGTGCACTTGTGCGTTAAGCACCCACATATTTTCACTCTGCCAACAAAAGGACCCTCCTCGGACTCTTTGGACAGCAGCCTAATTTGCTTTGCCCCTTTAGATCCAATTGGGCGTCTCTCCGGGCTCCTAGTGATGTAATGTGCAGTGGAGGCAGTGCGAGTCTGGCCTCATGCCAAGCCAACCAGTAGCCGTTGTGCTGCTGCCCTGTGATTGGTCATTGGGGGCCGGTCCTCAGTTGAGCCACACTGAGGTGGAGGGGGGAGAACAGAACAGGCCAGGAGGAGAAATTACATATTGATTTGTGAGAGAGGCAGAGGTGGAGGACCGAGTGGAGAGGTGGGAAAAGATAATTTCATAACTGGTGATGAAACTTTTGGCTGTGGACAATAAGCTGTCAGGGATGCTTCTGTCATGTTTGCCATCATGCTTCCAGACATTACTCCCTTGATTTTGACCATTGCTTTTGTTTACTGGAACTTAGGTCCTTTTTAAATGCTAATGCTCCCTCTTCACATTTTCCGCATGCTACGCAGCTAACCAGTTCAAGCCAGGGACTCGGGGAAACACATCCTTTTCAAAAGATTTTATGAGACAGAACAGCCAGCCTCTTGTGCACACACCAAAGAAGATGGCCCTCTTCTTCCTCTCCTTCTTCTTATTCCTTCTCCTCCTCCTCTTCTCCCTCCTCCCCCACAGTCTTTTTATTTGCTCTCTAACATTTTTCCCCCATCTCATTCTCCATCTGCATCTCTCTGCTTTTGTAGGATAAAAAAACCCAGAAAACGAATCGCACATCATCCTCTAGCACTCACTCTTCTCTCAATTTATTCCTAACTCAAATCAGGCCATCTGTATCCTGCATAGCATTTCTTCAAACTGTCCTTTTACAACACAGAAACCTGACCAGCTTTCTTTACAAACCTTTTCTTTTGTTGCAGTGGGTCTGAAAGCTGCGAGGAAGAACCAGACCCGGCCAGTCGATTTTGGGATGAGCTCTCTCATGTCGGCCTTCCAGAAGATCTTAATGTCCAGTCTCTCTTTGAGTCAGGTAAGACCAATGCAAATCACATAGCACTTTCTCAAGGGATGCAACAGATCTCAATACATTCTTGAATATTCTGTGCCATATCCACTATTCAGGGCTTGTGAGTTGTGGTATTTTGAGTTTTGTGTTCCCTCAAACTGTCTCTGTCTGTACTGGTTGTGCTTTTTATGTGCCTGTGAGTCAGTATGCTTTGTTGAGGAAACTCCTGTCTAGAAATAAATATCCAGACCCAATGCACTAAAACAAAGGCAGTTTTTCACAGAAATCCTAAAATGTTGTGAACAACATGAATAAAAGAGCAGGCAATGGATACATCAAAGAATATTTTTAAAGCTCATACATAGTATTAAAATATCAACCATAGGGCTGTACAAAAATCTTGATACACCAATAAATTATTACTTTTGTGCATGATACTATATTTATATTTCATAATAGGGTTTTGATATTTTATAAGATAATAAGCTATAGAAATTTTAGACGTTTGTTTTTATACTGTTGTTTAGCTGCCAGGTGCCATTGGTAGTAGGCATCTAGCCACTTGACTCTACGTCTCTCTGTTATATCTATTGTTTTTATTTCTGTAGCTGGGATGGGCAATCAAGTTTATTGATGTAACGGGGGGCATGCTTTATATAAATAACACTGATTTGAATCTGTATTTTTCATCCAGATAATGTTTTTTGATTAATGCTATACTTTCAAAAATAGATTTTTTGTTGCATTTTCTCATCCTAAATGTTTTAGAAAATAGCAATGGATTAATGTTTTTCGAAATAATTATGCAGTACACTCATTAAAGGGTTAATTCAACAAATAGCTGTAGCCAGCTGTGCAAGTAGTTGGCTTCTTCTCTGGTACCTTGTACTAGTGGGAAGCCCTGCACCACTGTCCTTCAGATTGGTGGTGTGTAAAGCTGTAGAGGTCATTCTGCAATTTTGCAGTCTGAAAGTCATGACTGCTTGAGCTTATTGATACAGTTATTATATGTTCTGGATCTTGTTGCATAATATTCTATCATACTACTGGTGCATACACGTTTATCAGTTTTTGCTTCATGCAGATCAGTTTTGATGATTACATTAAGCTAAATGCTGTACCTTTTGACTGTTGGCTTGAAAAAAGAAATCTTTATCGTTTAATCTTATTTTATTGCAAGTAGCTTCCAGTCTTACGATATTGGCAACTATTGTCGGAAAAAATCCTCCCCACATGCACAAAGTGGCCATGAAAAGAGCAATTAAACTTGAATATAAATTATTTTGTTAAGTATTTATCCAATATGCAAAGCCATATTGAAATTTGAAGGATCAATATTAATTTACTAAAGTAAGGAGCTGGCATACAGTGTAGCTACATAATGATGTGTTCAATGTTAGCTTAGTGAGTTAGGTTGGTGCAGGAATGAGTCCTTACATGCAGGTGTTAGTTAGCATTTTAGCACTTCTGGTTCCTATGTCTTCAAGTCTATAGCATTTTGGGTTAGTTTTTTGGATAAATGTCTGGTGTAAGGTCTGTGATAAACACATGGATATAAGGTGTTGATGCTTACTTCCTGGTTGGCCTACAAAAATAAACTAGCAACAGTACGACTCTATAAAATGTTATCATGACATGTTCAAATATAACTTCATAAAATTTCATGGTCTTACAAGGAAGTTGATCTGTTACAGTTGTTTAAAGGTGAATTTTATTTGACTTTCAAGTAATATAATATACTTTCAACAACTGGAGACTTGCAGCTTTATGAAGCACTTTGTGTTTTGAAAGACATTTTATTTGTTAGGTTTGTTTATTTTATAACACATAATACACCAAGAAAGTTCGTGGAAGTTCATTTTTGCTTAAAGTACAAAAAAAGTAGTTTATGGAATGAAAAAAATGTTTTATAGTTTATAACGGCTAACTGTTAGTTCAACATTTGCCAGAAAAGTTTGAAAGATTATCAGAACCAAACCAAACCAGACAGTAAACAGTGATGAAAAAAACAAGGTATGATAGAATTATTTGCCAGCTTCTCTTCAAATCATTTTACAAATTTATGATTTCAGGGCAATGCTGGGCACATCAGAGTTGTGCCATGTGGTCCGAAGGTGTTTGTGAGGGCGAGGGACAATCTCTGCTTAATGTGGACAGAGCCATTGACTCAGGGAGCACAAAGGTGAGTCACTGGAGAACATCCTAGGACTAATAGGTGTTAACACCATCTTAATGTGTTTGGGCAGCAGGGAGGGACTGCTTCAGTGAGGCACAGCAAAGCTGATGGATCAGACTGGCTGGTAAAGGTCGGCCCCGGCAGCGTGGATCTCTCAGCTGTGAAATGGAAAAGGTCACGCCACTCAACAAGGCTGAGCTCCCATGGCAGTTCAGCCCCCAGCGTTAGCAGCGGCACAGCTCGCAGCTTTTCGATAGCATTTGTAGCCCATCGGTCATGTAGCTCATCAGCGAGTTTTCCACTTGATCTCCAGAGTAGCTATTAGTGCACACTTAAAGAAGTGAGAGAAGCAGGGGATGGATGAGGTTTTGTCATGACTGTGATCATCTGGGGGGCTAAATACGGGGGTTTAAACTGTAGCTTTGATCCTAAGCTGGGAAATTCAATTAATATTTTTCCCAAAGAGACATTAAAGGATAAATCACTGTCTTTAACATATGCTGAGTCATTCATAAAAAATGTAAAAAAAAAAAAAAAAAATGCTCTAGACTCTGATGTTCCTGTCGCTGTTCAGGGAATTTATTAATTAAAGTTGCAGATGAAGACATTTCAGACATATTTGATGATCCATCTCCTCTCTCTTTTCTGCAGCACTGTGCATACTGTAAGCGCCTTGGAGCATCCATTAAGTGCTGTGCTGAAGGATGTGCTCAACTCTACCATTACCCCTGTGCGGGGGCAGCAGGGACCTTTCAGGATATCAGGAGTCTGTCACTCCTCTGCCCAGAACACTCTGAATTAGCTATTCACAAATGTAAGTTTGATTGAATTTCATCTACCAAGCATGACATCATATCAGCTTGACTGTTATGTGACTGTCTTGTTTTTCCCCAACTAAAATCCTATTTCTTTTATTTTGCTGCTCACAGTTGTAGATGATGTAAATTGCGCGCTCTGCGACAGCCCAGGGGACCTACTTGACCAGCTCTTCTGCACCAGTTGCGGTCAGCATTACCACGGGATATGCCTGGACATGGCCGTGACCCCTCTAAGGAGGGCAGGATGGCAGTGCCCTGAGTGCAAAATCTGCCAGACGTGCAAGTGAGTCATCCCCACCACACCAGTTGTTCTGCATAAATCACACGTCTCAGTCAGAATTTTTCTCTGCTATAGGTTTTTGATCACTTTTTTGTCTTACTAATTTTCGTTGTAGCTACCGGGCATGGTTTCCACTACTGCTTTGTTTACCGTTGGGGTTTGTGTGGAGCTAACTGCATGTTGTACCCTAGAGCTCAGTGTTGTAACCTTTGACCTTATTTAAACAGCACAGGAGCATAACCAGGCCTGTTAGCCTCAGGTGAACATTGTCCATTGAGCTTTCTGTTTCAGATTTACATAGAAACTGTGGCTCTATATTGAATAGTTATTTTTTCAGATGAGAAGTAGTGAATGTGCCAATGATCCAACATTTTTAAACTTGGTTAGCACTCAAGACTGATCATAAAGGTGCTATACTTCTCTAAACTGCTGCTGTAGTTAGATTGTATTGAAAGTAGGAGACCGGGGCAGTTCGCCCAGTTGAAAGTTATTACCTAAGAACATGTTAACAGCCAGATTCTGGCCCCAGCTATGTTGCCCATACTGTGCAGCTAATACTATTGATGCTTACATGTATAATATAAGTTGTTATTCATTGTTGAGAAAACCATGAATGATTCCCAGTCTTATCATCAAAATAAGGAATACTGGTTATTCATTTAACAGTGGTATCAAATTTGTATCTTTACGTGCTTAAAGTGATACAGCATTTAGCCCTTTTGTAAGTGGAAAAAACATTTTATTGAAAGCAATTGGAGTGATGTTGCTGGTGTGTGATCTATCCAAAATCCCTCTTTAAGATTTGTTTCATCAAGCCAGAGATGTCAACCGATCAGATCACCGAACACTCTGCAAGTGCAACAGTCACAGTTGTAAACAAACCAAACAGCAAAGCAAAAGAAGGATGAAGTTTTAACTTGAAGTTGGAACCACAGTTTTAGACAGAGGAAAAGATAGAGGTCTATCTACTAAGTAGAACTCCACTGTAATTGTAATGATAGAAAGTAGGATGTCAAAAAGGATATGAAGACTAATGCACACTAAAATAACTCAAGTAAAATTATGTGATTTAAATTATTTGATTCTGGATTAGACCAATAGTAAATGTCAGGATTGGGTTGGATTGGCCATCTCTAACTAGAAAATACAATGATTTTTTTTTTATCACAGACTTAATGGTAGTTGTGAATTGTTTTGTATACTCTAGATTGTAATAGGGTTTAAATTAATGAAGAATCTTTTCATTCAAAATTAGAGCATAAATTATCTACATCCAAAGTTTTCTAAAAGCCTACTTTGTTGTGTACACCCATCACTTCTTTTGTTTTGCTTTTATTCAACAAGCTGAGAAGTCTAACCTATTTCTACAAAGAAAAAACAACTGATATCACCTCCACATTTACTCTGCAAGACTTTTATCAAAGCACACCTTGAGTCATGCAGGAGCATTATGATTCCCTAATGGGCATACAACATCCGGTTCACTTTTTTGATCCTCATAAGTCGATCATCATGGTGATAAGTCTGTAAACAAACAGTAAGAAAATTCCTACAGATCATGTATAAGTTATAGTAAAAAAAAGGGCTGTTTTATCTCTCTGATTCTTTTATTCATTTATACAGAACATGGGACTTATTTAAGGTGTTGGTGGAACCAGGTCAAAGAGTTTGGGTGACAAATGGATAGATTATTAAAGTAATTATTAGCTGTGGCTGTAATGGATAGACTTACTGTATGTGGTTAAAATATTCAATATATCTGATCCTGTCCTGTTTTTTCCTCTGTTTGTAGGAATCCAGGAGAAGACACTAAAATGCTAGTGTGTGACATGTGTGACAAAGGCTACCACACATTTTGTTTGCAACCTGCCATTGACTCCTTGCCAACCAACGGCTGGAGATGTAAGGTAGGAACAACTTTATTTTACTTGCAGGACTGTATAGAGCACCACAAAATACAAATAAATTCGGTTGGTATTTGAAGCTAGTGAACATGATTCTTTCATTTGTTTCCACTTGTGACAGGTAACATTACAGGAAATTACAATGAAGTATTTTGTGTGTATGACTCTGCTGTGACATAAATGCCTACCTTCCCTGTGTGCATGGTGTTGGGTTTTGCGCTCCCTGTGGTATAGAAGTGACTCACTTTTCTGGTCTTTAAAGGTGATCAGTTCAGTCTTGATGCTGTCATGCATCCGTCTGTACAGATCTCCTCTTCTTCCCCAAGCAACATATAAGATGCGCTGTCACAAAGGCAGCTGGTTAACACACACCCATAGGTTTGCTAAATGTGGTTTAGGAGGCCGCAATAGTACAGCCAAGTGATGAGAGGTCTTTAGTCCTCTCTGTCCGACTGAGCACTGGATGAGCACAACATACCTTCATGTAAACTCTGTCCTAACTAATGAGGTTCTTTATGTGTGAGTGTTTATAATCAATTCAAAGAGAAATGAGTCTTAAGTTTTAGTGCTTTGTCATGCTTTTGACTTAGATGTGGAAGTCAAATTTCTATTGTACCAAGAAGGTATAGAGTAACGAGTCCTGAAACACTTAAAAATGCCTGAAAGAAGATTGCTGATAAACACAACCTTGAGAGATTTCAGTGTTTTTTTCCTCATAAAATACATAAAGAAATGACTCATTTTTGAGTTCTTAAGTTTTATTGTGTTCACAAAGGTTGCAATCAAGGACTGCAGAGGTTTTCATAGACATACAGCTTCAGCACTTTTGATAGTCTTTGATGGTTGATAAAATGTTTGAATGATTCATACATAACAATTTTTTAAAAACCTATAGCTAGTCAATATAAGCTTACACGTCAGTGACGCAATGTTGCAGAGCAAAATAGCAGTTTTTACTTTTTCAGACTGGTCCTTCGTTCTAAAGTTTTGTGTCCGGTAAGCCCACCACATCTGACCAAAGGGAACACTCGTTGGCGCGTACATCACAGTCAGTCAAAATATTCAACATGGCCTCAGCTTGGTAGTTTGTTTGTATTAGAGTTGCCTAATTTATTTGACAAAAGTCTTGATAATGATAAGGACATACCAAATTAAAAACACTGACACTTGTAGTTAAGCAGCTACATGTATATATTAACAAAAGAAGACTAATTATTACAGCTCTAAAAACCTATTTTTTTATGTGATTGTTAATTATGTTTAAAAATTACTGTTCTCTAAAAAAATACTTATCAATTTGCTCCTTTCACACATGTATTTCTGAAAAAATTCTACAGTTTTTCAGGATGATCTAGTTTAGAAAGCTTTTTGAATATTGTTTACACACATATCCTTCACAGCATGAAGTTTTTCCCCTCGAAGAGGAGAGGGGGTTGGAGGGTCTTCAGTATTATCTGTTGCATGTTCATGCAGGCTCTCCTGAACTTCATTGAGGGTTGACGGTGAAAAACTCTGGGTTTGGTCCATTTGCATTCACACATGCCCATGTTAGAAAAATACCCAGGGAAAATGCCTGTTTACAGTGTCTTTTGGCTGTTGACTGCAGTTTATGTTTGTGACATGAAGGATTTGTAAAAACTTAGACAGCCTCATTACCAGCACAACACAAAAAAACCCTTCAACTATAAAAAACGGTTTTCAAAAGAACACAAGCACTTAAGAGGCCAGCTACTGAAATATAAGCCAAATGAACACGTTTTGAACCTGAAGCAGCCTTGCCTTCTGGTGCATGCTGTCAGTGTGGATATCTCATCAAAAACACTGACTGCTATTTATTTGCTTGTGCCACTCTACGGCGCTGGTGCTCTCAGCTCTGCTGTCACACTGTTCCTGTGTTTTTTCAAAGAGTAGTGGGACTTTTGTCAGCTTGCAATGCTGTGCTCCATGTTTGGATTAGTAGCAACCTGCTCTGATTTAAAGTGTTGGCCTGTTGTAACACTACTTGACAGTTTGTTGCAGTCAGAAAGGTGCAGGGTCGCCAGAACTAAAGGTGATACTAGTGTGTTTAAAAAGTTTATTTTTATTCAGTCTTAAATCGTCTTTATAACAATCAGTTATTGGTTATTTGTACTATTTGATAGCGATCAAACAATATTTATTCAAAACAGGTGCGTGTAAATGATCTTTCTGATTAACAAATTGTATTGTAAATCTATGTCATCATGAACTATAAACACAGATGTTATTTAATTATACACAATTCCCTCATCTGGCCCACAAATTTAACTGGAAACTCGTGGTCACACTAACTGGGACCTTGATTGATATGCCTGTTTCCCCTTACATCTGTCAAACCAGAACAGTAGAAATCCTGCACTGGATGTGAGTCAGTATCACAAGCCCTTTTTCCCTTTCATTTCAGTTTGGGTTCTGTTTCAAAGCTTTTCATTATTACTCTACAAAGACAGTCATATCTATTCCACGATGGAATAATATTGGTTTACCTGGTTGTTTGTTCATGTTGTGTTGTGGCATGGCAGAAGCATAACAGGAACACAAAATTAGGAAGCTCCACAAACACACACTGTTAGACATGCATATATACTCACAGCACAGTACTCCTCAGTAAGTTTGTCAAAATTTTGATACTTTTTGATTGCATGTGTAACTTGTTTTCTGTCTCTATGTGTTGGCCATGCAATTTGCTGGCTACCAGTTTAGGGTTGCCCAGCTGGGTTAGGCTCCAGCCTCCCCTGACTCTGTAAGGGATAAGTGGTATAGATAATATGGATGCGGTTCCAAAAGTTCTGTGATTAGGATTCAAAAGACAGGGATACTGTCATATTTATCCAAAACTCCTGAGAGTGGTAGGGCTGCATGCTGAGCCATCAAATGGAGAGAGGGAGTCCCACTAAGTTACAAAAAAATGCAGTGATGCAGAAAGATAAAGCATAAGTCTAACGGTCTCATAGCGGTCATGGTCTTAGGCACTCAGAAACATTTTAAAATGTTCACACACATGGGCAGGTTTAGTATGTCTAAATTAAAGTTGCAGTCTTTTGGCCTGAGTTACATGATCCCCTCTAGAATGCATATTAGAATAAAAAATCCAGGAGGTCATTTCTGTTGCTGCCAATCCCCCTCTGATCCTGTCTTGCTCTTTTAATGCCTCTTTTACAACCTGCAAATCTGGCACAGAGAGGGGATCACTTTGTCCCTTTTTAGGCCTTCTTGATCCTTATTATTAAAACAAGCTGTCTATAAGTCTACTGTGACATTACCATGGGTTTCTTTTGCCCCACAGAACTGCAGAGTGTGCATCCAGTGTGGAACACGAAGCAGCAGGCAGTGGCACCACACCAGTTTGCTGTGTGAGAACTGCGTCCAAAACCAGGACCCAGCTCTGTGCTGTCCGACATGTGCCTGCATCCTGGACCCTGAGCATCACAAAGACTTACTCTTCTGCCACACTTGTAAAAGGTAAAGAGCTTCTATCAAAAAAATACGAACTTAAGGCTCAAATGTGCTCCTTTCACTGATAAAAAGTAGACATGCGCAATGCAGCTGTCCCAACCACCACTTCCATCATACTGCCACCACAGTGGCAGCTCAATCTATTGCTGGCTTGCTATCCAACAGATGCTCGGCTCCCACCTTGACTTCATTAATATGTTTAACTGAAACTTCCTGTCTAGATATCAATTTAATTGGTCATTCAAATGTTTTGTTGCAAAAGGTTTTTCCAAAAATTTATATTTTTTTCTCGACTTACCTTCATGCTCTTTTGGCCCCCTCGACTCCTGTAGTAAAAACCCTCGCCCTTGTTTCCTCTGAACACTAACATGAACAATTTGTAAGTTGTGGCAATGTTTGAAGATGGAAATACTGAAACTTTTCAGTTTTTATAATGGTGAGCATTTTTGGGATTGCGTTTTTTTAATGAGATTAAACAATGATGAGAGACATTCATATTAATTTTTTGTCAAAACAGTGCAGCTTTCAGCATCAGTGAAGTCAAGCCTTCCTGCATCCCAACTGCAGAATATATATTTTATACAAAATTACAGCCTGCACTTTAAATTTAAGGGGAAATTTCTGTTTAATTTGTGTCATATTTTGAGAAAATTTATGTTTATTTCTGTGGAGTTAATTTTTGATTTTTTTTTTCTTTGAGATGGAAAAAAATTAAATGAAATTGGAAATTGAGTTATTGGTGATATCACCCAGCCCTACAATCCCTACTCCAATAGGGCTGCCATTTCCAGAGTATTCTTTGTTGTGTTTTGGTGGTCTGACTTTAACTGTTGGGTTTAGGACCCCCCCCTTGTTGTTTTTTTTTTTTTGGGGGGGGGGGGGGGGGGGTGGTACTTGTTTTTTTGTTTGTTTGTGTGTTTTTATGCATTTCTATCATGAATCTGTTTCCTGGTAACAATGAGGATGCACAAGGGAAAGACCGTGCTAAATGCTTTGTCCACATAAAAAGCATACAAACACTTAATATGCTGTCAGTTGCATATAATGGTGTCACCAGTATATGTGAATTTTCTCTACATTTCTCTGTAATGATTGTTTCATTTTTAAATGTATCTCACCACCTTGAAGTTCAGCCGGTGTTATGGTTTAACATGTGACCAATTTAACTGGTGTTAATGAGGGCTCTCTGTGAAAGATTCTCTGTTTATTTTTCAATGTGCAGCATAGAAAAAGCGATGTTTCTCAAGAGTTGCACCTACTTGTGAACAAGGCGCAAGTTTTCTTTTTTAAATGATTGAGAAATTCCTCTGCACTTCTTTCAGATGGCTACACCTGGAGTGTGAGCGTCAGAACTCAGGCCAAGCAGAAATCCACCCCAGAGAGGACTATGTTTGCTCCAACTGCAGGTCTCCTGCTGCAAAGCAGCCGCTACAGGCAGAGGATATGGACACCGGCCCAGAGCTCAGCCCTCAGCCAGCCTCCAAGCACACAGACTCTGAGACTGGCCTACAGCTGGCTAAAAAGCACACGGACCTAGAACCTGGCACTCGGCTGTCTCCTGATATGAACAAGGACCCTAAACCGGAATTACTCACTGTTCCATTGC
The DNA here is from genome assembly GCA_037902135.1 of Cetoscarus ocellatus. Classification (NCBI taxonomy): domain Eukaryota; kingdom Metazoa; phylum Chordata; class Actinopteri; order Labriformes; family Labridae; genus Cetoscarus; species Cetoscarus ocellatus. Next base: position 355,609 of record JBAMNC010000325.1, on the reverse strand, counting down.
ACTCAGATCCAGAGCCTATTCAGGCTACCGTCCAGGAGGAGATGCTGGCCATGTCAGCCCAGAAGCCTGGTGGGTCTTTGTTCTAAAAATGTTAGATTATACACAGGGAGTTAACTGCTCTGATCTCTTTCCTCATGTTATCTTGAAGTCTTTATTTTGTTTTATTCTCAAGTGCCCCTCCTGAGAATCCAATCTGTTTTATCAGCATATTAATCACATCTTGTTAACGCAAGGACGAGCCAAGAATGTTGGTCTTTTGATTATACGAAAAACCTACACATGGGGACCAGGTTATATGACTGAAAATGAAAGACAATCTTTGTAGTTCAGGGTCCATTCATTCAGCCTCCAGCCATGCAGAAGCAGTTGAAAGTTCTGGCTGCTCAACACAAAAATTGGGCTGTAATGTCAGCACTGATGAAGTTTTGAAAGTCGCAGTTGTTGCAGATGAAAGGGCTGGGAGCTGTTTGGACTGGGACCACAGAGAAGCACTCACTCTTTTATTTGGAGGATTTTCTGAGGACTCCCCAATAACCAGATGGTGTCCTACTAGCGGCAGATTAAAGCCACTCCTTTGTCTTTGTTACTTTTGTGTTTAGAAAATTAAAAGAACTTTGTTTCTCCCCCTCGGTCTCATGGGGAGGTTTGTGAATGCTGCCAGTCTAAAAAAACAGGAAGTTAATACTTTAGAGCAGGGATTTTTTTTAGGTTTCACTTCAGTGCATCATTTGGGGAAACTATAAAAGAGTTTTGGCAGGGCAGCAAGTAGCATACATTGTTGTTAGAGATGGCTGCCAGTGTTTCATATACAGTATGACAGCTTTACATCTGACTAATGCTTCATTTTTGTCAGCCTCATTTATGTGCTTGCCTGAGGTTGTGATTGTCTATCTCAAAATCAATGTGTTAAATAGTCAAAGCAATCAAGTGCCTGAGTCCACTGATGGTGCTTTGTGCTCTGCCAGCGCTCAGCTGCCTCTTATGGACACTTACTGTTTGATGATTTTGAAAGATAGTTAAAACTTTTTATTTAGAAAGATAGTTTACAAGTTTATGATTTTTTTATATCCTTATGCTCCAGGGTAACATCAAATGGGAAAACTAGCAGGTTGAGATGTCAGAAATCATCCCTGAACAGAACAAGTCTGATTAGTCTCTTGCCCGCTGTTGCTGTTGGTGTTGTAAAAGCTGCTTTCAGAAGTGACATCAGTAAAATTCACTATTTTCAAACGCTAATTCTGTCAGTGCAGTGAGGAAAAGCTGGGGCTTATGGCATTTGTTTTGGCCTTAAATGCTTGAAATGCTGAAATGCTGAACTAGGCTGGTAGATATGGCCATCACATAAAGATAACATCACTTTTTTTTGTCTTCCTGGCAATTAAATGCAAAAATTTGCATTTTTAAGTACCACATCCCCCTCCACCAGAAGGATTTTTTCTGATATGCTACTCATGGTCTTGTATAAAGTCACAGAAGATGCTTTTACAAATCTGTAGGACTGTAGAAACTCTGGAGTGTGCACCCTTACTTAATGTTACTGATAAAGAAGTTGAATGTCAAAGAGGCCGTGGTTCAGAACTTTTATTTGAATTACTCAATTTTTCAGTGGATTTCAGCCACATAAGCCATGTTTATTTACCTCAAGCTACTTTGTTGAACCCAAATATTCAAATATCATTTGGACCTTTTAAAGTTGGCCTCAAAATTTCTTGGCATTTGATTGCAAACACAACTTCTGCTCTGTAAGAAGTACCAGCACTTTGAATTAAGGATACTGCTATCTGTTTGAATGAAGCTCAGGGCTGCATCTCCATTCTGGTACATGAAAAGCCTGCCTAAAGAAGAGCTGAAGTAACAGTGAGCTGGGGATGCTAGTGGTATCTACGCTGCCCACTCTGTCTAGACAGCAGACTCTACTGGCAGGAGAGACTGGAATGGAGCAGCATGATGGTGATGTTATTAGATCCCCTGTTTGCAAACCTGCCTGGGAGCTACGCTGGCTCATTCATGAGCACTCACACAGCTTGCTAGCTCTGCTCACTGTACACAGGGGCTCTCATTTTTATGAGCCGTTTCCTACGGTCATGAACTGCTCCATCATTAGATACAGCTGGCAGTACGATGCTTCCCCCCTCTGTGGTTTTAAAGTTGTGGTGCATACATGTGTATGTGTATTGATTCAAGAGATAATTTCTGAGGTCTGTGTTTCACACCTCGAAGTACTGGTTGGTTAATATTCTCCACAAACTCAGAGGTGTCACGATGGTTCATACAACTCAAACTTTGAAAGTTGAAATTGCATTCTATTTTTGATGCACTTTCTACAGCATTGAATCAACCAAAAGAGCATATTCATTTTAAAACTGTGCCAAAATGAGAACAGATATTTGCCTTCAGTCTTTATAACATGAGGTAGAGTTGGGAGATATTGTTCAAAATTATTATCTTGATTTTTTTTTTAACCAAATAGCAATACACAATATATATTTCTAAAGTTTCTGTGAAACATTACAGATGCAAAGACAGATTCTAAGTCAGATTTACAGGGGCAAAGGGCCAGATGCGACATAAGCTCTCCTATTACCAGCCTGCAACACTATGTTGACTATATGAAAATGACATAAGAAAAAAAAAAAAGAACACATTTGTGAAAAAGTTGAATCTCCCGAACTGCACATTATGTCAGTCCCACCCTCAGGTCGCTCTAATTCAAAGTGATAACCAAAGGTTAAATGTAGATATGCGCTGTCAGCCCAACTCTACTTTATACTCGTTTTAAATTGTGTACTCAATGTATTAGAAAATGCACTCCACAAGATGTGTTTGCATAACTGTGAACTACACGTCTCTTGGATAAATTTCCATTTAATGTGGGAACAAAGCTGTTAAAAAGCACACTGCAAAGCATTGGGATTGCTTGTACTCAAGGAAAATTACTTTTAACTGCTTTTCTCTGTCATTTTGTAATATTCATCCATGATGAGTTTGAACAAGACATGGACGATTATGATATGAAAACATAGGGTTTTTTACATCTTTGAAAAAATGGTACACTGTTCAAAAAACTGCAATATTTAAGCACATGTAAGCGAATGTGAGCTAATGTATGTTTTCTACTTAAAATGATTTATGATGCTGACAAAGTATTTTTAATTTAGACATTTCAGCACACAAGTTTTGCATATTTGACCTTTAGCTAAAACATTTAGGGATAACCAGAATTGGATTTTTACCAATATATGGTATGTTAATAGTTTCAAACTTATGTTAGCAGGCACTAATACTAATACTGATACCAGTGTATGCTTTTCCCTCAGTAAAACACGTGTCTGATGCCTTTTTAAAAGCTACAAACACTGAATAGATTATGAAATTTGTAGAACTCTGTTAGGAGCTTTTACTTCTAAGTTGAAATGAATACTCTGAACTAAACAACCGAATATCTGAGTAGACAGAGTATCAGGCCTGGCATATTTTTTCCCCATTGTTATCATGAACATGATATATACTAAAGTAGGATATTGTGATATCCTGTGTCTTGCTGCCAGCCACATACACCTTTAATATAATTAAAGTCATTAACTGCAGCTTTTTAGGGCCCGCCAGGATTCTCCAGCACTCAGGGTTTAACAGCAGGCTGCCTGTGACTCAACTGGCAGATGCAGTTGGATCCGCTCTGCTACTGCAAGTCAGACCCAAATTTAGTCCTCCCTGCTGCATTAATGAAAGCTGTGCACTTATCTCACCCGTCAGCTCATTCACTGTAGGAGATATAGGAAGCTGGGGGTTTGATATGAATGAGTATGTGTGTTCAGCTCGGTCAATAGTTGAGGGCTGGGGATGCTTGGAGGGCCATCTCCTAATTGACTTTCTGGCATTGGCACCGGATGAGCACCTGCAAGCTGCTCAGTCATGAGCCCAGAGCACACAGACTCTGGGATGTTGGTTGTCATGGTTACTCCCTTCCCTGGCAGAGATGCTTAGCAGGTGCATGTGTGTGTCAGGATCAGTGTGACATGGGAACTTGTGGATTGAAATGGGGGCTGCCTCGTTAAGACTGGGCTATCTGTACGGTCAGAGGCCCTCTGGCAGCGTGTTGGCTCAGTTTGTGGATGCCTGATAGCCAGGAATGACTAGTTCTATTCATAGCAGACTAGTCAAATGCACCAAGGTCTTAAATACAGAAGCAAATACAGAGCAGATAGGACACACTACAAACACTAGTGAAAGGAGTGAAAACCAACTAGATAAACACCTAAAGGTAGCCTCAAAGTAGACTTCCCTTGTTTCTTCTGTATAGGTAGTTGAAACATGCTCCTGTAAGCCCATGTGCCAATCCAAAATTCTGCACTGTGATTGGTTGCTTTCCATGTCAGAGGTGGGATTTATGTAAAATTAATGTGGGCTATACTTCTTTTGGAGGACTTCTGTTGGTAGTTTTGGGTAATTGATGTTGGATTTGGATTTTTTTTTTTAATTGTTGTAACTTTAATTTGTAACCCTGACCTTAAATCGTTAAGTGTTGAAAGAACATGGTATGGCTTGTCACTTACTTTTTTAATTTATTTTTTAATCTTCTAAAGATAGAATGGGCATCTGAATTTGAGCTGATTATGATTTACGTGGGGATATAACAAGAGCAATTACATACTACTGATTTCTGTGATGCACAGTAATACTTCAGAAGAAATAAGTATCAACATGTTTCGATGTTTTTTAAGAAATCTAGAATTTGTTTTTGGAACTTTGTAGATAGTGTAGTTTGGAGAGGCACAAAAGGATAATAACCTTAAAAAGGGATCACAGGCAGAAAGTGACAGAACTATTGCATTAGAATATTTGGTGCCAGTGAAGTGACAAAAAAGAAACTTTTAGATTCATATTGGATTCAAGAGACAATCACCATTGGTGATAAGCTGTAGCTAATGTAGATTCTGGATGGAATGGATGAACTTTTACTATCAGTTTCTTGCAATCTGAAAGCTACAATATGGGATTTGATTACTTCATTTTTTTATTTATCTTAATTCATATAATAATCTTAATATTAAAAGATGATCATGCACATCATATTTTTTTAATTATGTATGTAGAAGAAATCAGTCTTAAGGTCAAATCACTAAAGCTACAATATATATCAGAATGTAAATAGACTGAAATAAAAGTTTTTTAATCCCATTCGGGCCCAGCCAGCATATCTTCTTTATTTTGCTTCTGTTTTAAAAATTCTCGCAAAGTCCTTGAAATTTTTGATCTGCAACACAGGGCATTCAGCAAAGCTTTTCTGTCTTTCATCAGAAACATGCCGAAGTTTTACCAAAGGAGAATTTTAAAAGAAACAAATTACTGTGGAACTTTGTTTTATTTTTTTATTTGAATAATTGCTTAGTAGAATAGATGCAAGCAGGGAAAGTCATTCCTCTCTTAGTCAGTTTGATAACAGGGCTTCAAAAACAGAATTTCCTTGTGGGACTCTTCTCCCTCCCCTCTTATTCCTCCGTTTTATGTGCTAGCTCCAAATTCCCTTAGTTCTTTGTGTTAATGTACAAATATATTTTTAAATGAGCATACTGATCTCAATTTTTTTCTCTTTCAGAAGTCTCAGTGGAAGCAGGAGTTGAAAGGATGGAGGTTACTGAATCATCTGTAAGCAAAATCGTAACAGAATTTAAAACAGGTTTGTGCAACCATTTTGTTTATCTAATATTTAGTCTGTTTTTGTTACTTTTCATAAAGTTGTTTATGGTTTACACTTCAGATATTGATTGGTTTTAGTATTGATAAATTGCTTAAAATTTAAAGCCAAATTGCATAAGTTGCACCATATGCTTTTTAATAATGATATTCCTTTTCTGAATGTGCAGTATGTTGTAAAGCTTGCTTATCAATATGTTGCACAATTTAAACACTTTGACCACTTTGTATTTCCCCCCTATAGAAACTAAACCAGCAGTTAGAGTCCAGTCTACAGAGAGTCCTGCGTCTTTGGGGACTCTCAGCCAAGAGCCTGAGCCTCGTCCAGCTCTGCTCCCGATGGAGATAGTCCAGACACAGGATAACACATTACAAATACAGCCAGCAAAGACAGAGGCCTGCCCCGAGCAGGGCATGGTCAACCCCAGCACAAAGGATTTAAAGGCCATCATCTCAACCACCAAAGAACCAAGCACTGCATTAGCAGTACCCTTCACGGACCAACCTATGGAGGTCTCTCTAGCCCAGCCTTCAAGTATGGATGTAGTCAGGGCTTCTTTCCTGGAAACTGCTCCAAAAGAGCCTAACAAAGAGAGGAGTGAGGGTATTTTTCACAGGAACCTGTCAGAGACTGTTAAGCCCTCAGCCTCTCGTACACAAGAGGACATGTACACTACACCGGAGAGCAAGCCTAATCTGTCACTTTCCAGCCTGACTTCAGAGGAGAAACCAATGAAGACATGTGTGGAGAGGCTGGCAGAAATGGTTTCTTCTCCTTGTCACCCCTCCCCTCTGGCCCGAGGGATTTCCTCCAGAGAACCATCACAGATTCAAATGCTACCTTCACTGGGTGACCACAGCAGTCTAATACCCACCACCACACTTATACCGCTAACCCCCAAGATAGGAATGGGAAAGCCAGCCATCAGCAGGAACAAGTTTTCTCCTGGGAGGCCACGAGTCAAACAGGTAGGAATCTTCATATCTTTATATATTAGACTGCTGATTTGTTTTATCAGTGACTGAGACAGTGAAACATACTTCTAAGGTTTAGTCACATTATTTGTTGGTAATACTGTGGTTGTGTATTAAGTTTTTAAAGCTATTTTCACTTTCTGTGGTTGTGAAAATTTCTTGAGAATTTCAGGCCAACTGCCCGTTAAATCCTTCAGATCTGTTTGGGATCTCTGTCAGATGGGGATGCGGCGTCTGCAGAAATAAGGCTTGAAGTAAAGAGTATTACACAGGAATGGTGGACTTAACAACAAAATCCATTATGCAACCCTATTACAGTATCATTTATTTGTATTGGCTGATATATCATACCCCTGCGATTTTTCGAGACATCCTTGGGATTGTTGCAGCAATGGCCGAATAATATAGGAAGAAAACAGACTTTGTGGTATTCTGTCTTTTTGCTACACATAACCACAAGTTCTTAATCCAAGAAAAACTCAGACACCAAAGAAAGTGACACATGGAGATTTTGTTTCTGTGTAAATTTGACAAATGTCAAATTACATAATTATATTTCTTCTTATTCTGGACACTTATTTTAATATTAAACTATTTTGTATTTAAAATCTAAATGCCTACTTTTTATCTCGTTGTAAACGCAGTGCATTGACTGTCATACAGACACACATGGAGTAGAAGGAGAGAGAGGAAAAGTGGTTTTCCGCTCTTATGGGTTAAACCTTAAGTTTTTGCCTGTTTTTCTGTCACTTTGATGTCATGGCCTATTTCTGATGATGTTAAAAGTTACATTTTGTCCACATGAATGTAATTTGGAACAATGCGTATTTCTCACATGCACACAAGCGGCGGGGCAAGGTACTGCTGATAGCAGAAAAACACTCAACCGAAACTAGCATACGGTTGACACACAGACTCTACATGCACTCTAAGGAGTTAATTGGCAACTGAGGCTGATATTGAAAATACCCATCAAATATGTATCATCAGAATTAGAAAACTGTTGATATCTCTATTAGAAGTTGCAGCAAGCCATGGTCCAGATCATGTGACTAACTTTGCACATCCTGCCATGTGGCTGTAGCTCATCTGTGCTATGCATCCATGATGTAAAACTGATAAATATTTAAGCCCAAGTTGCAGCCTGAAATATCAGATTTTTGCTGCAGCTTTTTTTTAAACTGTGGCATACATTGCAATGTTTTTAGTTGTCTATTTTTATTTTTTGTTTTTTTTGAAAGATCACTTTAAATTTACAAAATTAGCTGCTACTCCTTTCAGTGGTCTAAGTAGCCTACCAAAAGGCTCAATGTAGTAAAGATTCTGTTCTAAGGTTTTAAATCTGTAAAGATGTTTATGTTGGTGACATTCACAACCTGTTTTTCTGTGAAGTACAAATAATTAATCTTAAAATGAATTGATTAACAGCCCAAAATACAGTATTATCAGAAAATTGAAAACCAGATGTGCATATCCTTCATGTTCAAGGAACTTTACACTGTGTACAGCAGTAGCCATACCACTGAACTTTATTGAACAAAATGTTTTTCTCCCATTTGACCTTTTAGTCTAAATCTTAAATACATTATCATACAACTTCAGTGTATATTTGCTCATAAAACTAAAAATATGTTTGTACGCTGATGGATATCTGTAACAGAAAACACCAAATATGATGGATCATATGCACAGTCAGCAAAGGCACAGATCCAGTTGGTCTCTGATCCCTCTTTTATACACATGTGTACACACATCATTCATCATTTGGACAGCTATTACAGCAAAGAGGTGTTTATAAAATAGTGTATTTCATTATGGCAATATTTGAAGTGAGCCAAAACATGCATGAGATGCTAATAGTTCTCCCCTGCTTCTATGACCAACACCAGAAAACCAACCCGTACAAACATTCACTGTGAATTTTGATTGTACACAGGAGCTTGATGTGTTGAACTTTGTCTCACCTGATAACAAGGCAGCAAGTCTAAGCTATAGATGCATCAAGGGTCAGGACCATAGAACAGAGGTTTTCAAACTATTTTTACCCAAGGCACATGTTATATCAAGCCAGAATCTGGAGGCACACCATTATTTGTATTCCTGCAAAATATTCTCTTTAACTCGTAACAGTATCTTATCAGTCTGGAGATATGTTTTTGTATCTTCTCTTGCCTAATTCAATTTAACATACAGCTACATCACTCATGAAATATTCTTTTACAAAACTATTCAAGAATTAGTTTGATACTGTGTTCAATTTATGAACTTAACAACACATCTTTAAACTTAACAGATATATTTTTAAAAATTTGGGTAAACAAATAACTTGGAGGGTCAACCCTCACTTGTTCAGTTAACTGTAGGAGAATGTAGTTTCATATTTTTGAAGATACAGAGCTCAACTGTATATGGAAAATAATGCACATTAAAGGCCCTGGTCAGCCATGCATGTGTTTTCATCACTCTGGTTATTAGACCCGGAAAAGCTTAAACAGTTGGACCTATAGTGAGAGATTTTGATGTCATAATTTTTAAGGCCCAATTAAAATAAAAAGAGGTGAATATGTCCTTCTACACATACAGATTCTACGAACTTTCCAGGGGCTGGGAGCTGCCAGTCAAACAAATTCAACCAGATGCGCACAATCCTGAGGACAGGTCTAATCAAGGGCTTTTTTTCACTAACATCCGTTTAGATCACCAGGGCCTTTCAGTACCACAAAGTTGCATAATTGTAATGAAAATTTATGGTTTTACAAATTTTCGACCTTGGCTTGTTTGAGGTGTGCCACTCCATTTGATAACCACTGCCCTTGATGGTTGGTCATAGGTGTGGAAAAGTTGTGGTGATTGGACAAAATTGCAAGGCTGTGCAGAATTCATAAGGATTGGCTAAATTTGTAGTAGCAGTTTGATTGGGGTAGCTTAATTTCCTGGAGGGACTGCTATGTGCCGCTTGTCAAAATTACAATATCAACAAAGGAGAAAAAGAGAACTTGTTAACAAACAGAAACACAATTGAACCTTTGTCAAGCCCCGCCTTTTACAGGAAATTATCTTCCTCAAGCCCCGCCCTCTTTACTAACTGTTACTTGGTTAGACAAAATCTGTTGTTGCTGGCCTCTCATATTTGAAACAATTGAAAACCACTCACTTTACAACTAACTTCAAAACATGTGTAATTAATTTAATTACTTTTAGATTTTGGCCTAAGTGAAAACTTAAGACAAAACAACAGTAGGGTGCATCAAGAGAATTTAAAATCTTTATCAATCTGTCCAAATGATCAGATCTGTTACTGGTTAATTACTGCGGGGAAGTCATCGAGCAGCTGTTCACATCAACAAAATGCTTTTGTTATTTCTGCTAAACTTTCCAAGAACACCAAATGTCATCAGTATTAAATATATTTTCTCTCACCTTTGAGTGAAGGTAATTTTTTTGTTGTGATTTTCAATGTTCAAGCAGCAAAATCAGGAAAACGACTTCACCACAATGCACTAAAATAGACTCTGCCAGCACAGTAGTTGCCTTACTGGAGCAACTCAGCAATGGCTCCTGTGATGAGAGGCTTTCTCAATCTGACTGTGGGCACCAATTATATAGCCAACAAATGGTCAATTTAGCATTATAGTTTTGAGCATGATTGCAAGAAATGAGCGCCACCACATTGTCTCACTTAGTTTGAGTAGCTTGAGTTGAGTTCTTCTAGTTGTACCCTGCAGCACCTTTGTCATAACTCACTCAAATTTTACACAGAAATCATGCTAGGGGACTGGAAGGAGAAAATGCAGGTAGAGTGAAGAAATTAGCTGTGTGTCCACACATGCATCTCATCCAGAAGTTTTTCTTGTATAAGTGGGAAAGCAGCTCTAGTTTCCTGTGGGCTATGCTCTGTGAAGGTAGATCAGAGTAATTCATGTAGCTTTTGGTTCGTTATGCTGCTTTGAAGTTGGGGATATTTTCTTTAAGGTTGATTTAATGTTTTCCTTGGTCAAATTCTATCTGGTAGTACACTGAGAAATTGAAGCAGAAAGGCAGAGTAAGGATTGATTTGTTCTTTCAAAACTGCATGACGGCATTGTTCATGCTGAATTCTGACAGAGTTTTGGTTGTTTCAAATTTTATTTATATGTTTTCATGGGTCAAAAGGGAAGTACTCGCCATATTCCACCTTAGAAGAACTTCCATCAATCACTCTGTTCATCTCATGTTCATTCACCTTCTGTCCCATTTAAAAATAATCACATCATCAGTAACATCAACCATTTTCACCTCATAATCATCTCTGTAAAAAATTAAAATCACAGTGGCCAGAGGAAACTATTAATCTTTTAATAGTAGCATCCCAGTGCTGTTACATATAGACACAAGAATTACAATAGAGACAGTGGCTGTAGACTCTCCCAGACAAATAAAGGAAATCACACCCATGGCTATGATCTATTATGAATGATGTTGGTGAAGAAGGACTAATTTAGTTTGCAAAGTGTGTTTTCTCCCCCAGATACATCCTATCAGTAAAGTAAATATTATACTTTACTGATGCTATCAAAGTAGCTTGTTAGACAAAGCCTGGGGACATCTTCTCTGGGAATTTGAATGTTGCTCCTCTAGTCCAGCATGCTTTTTTTATTCAGATGAGCTCATGTGCTGCCATGCTTATGCAATTCGCCCCTTTTTGTCCACATGCCAAACAGACATTGTTGTCATGGCTAGAGGTTTGCAGGGCCTCTTCTCTACTGTATGTGCCATGATGCTCTGACAAATAATGCTGTGTGAAATGTAACTAACACAATGTATGTCGCAGTGCCTAGAGTATGTTAGAAACATTCCTCTTTTGACAGAAATGCATGAAATACACTAAGGATTGGCTTAACTTAAAAGTGCCATATTAACTTCTCCTCTAATTTTGGCACATTAGTTGCTTCCTTACACAGATCTTTGCATATTTATTAATGTGTATTTAGCTCCCTCATGGCTACATTAGAAACTCACTACATCTCTCTAACATCTCTCTTTGTATGTTTTGTTTCTTCGCTGGCTTTGTTTTTAAGTTGCTGCATTTTGTCGCCCTCCTCCCTCCCTCTCTCTCACTCTCTCACCCACCCTCCCCCTTACCTTAGGGTGCATGGAGTCCCCATAGCAGTGTGAGCTCCCCCTTGTCCTGGTCCCCAGACCAGCCAGAGGGGTGGGACGTCCCAAAGACCAGGCAGTCCTCCGGCAGCCTCGGCTGGAGCATCAGAGTGGTAAATACTGTGGCTCAGCAGAGACGGCAGGGCAGCAGCTGCCCTCTGTTAGCCCGCTGTTTACCCCCGGTGTCCTGGTGTCGCTATGATGATAAACCCAGAATGCACCAGCAATTACTTACACTTTTTAGAGAGGAGATTTAGAGATGAAAAGCGTAGCATAAGGTTTTAAAAGCATAAAGTTTTCTTTGTTAAGGTTTGCTAGCTTGGATTTAATCTGAGGGATCAAGATGCACAAGGGCAACAGTTCTCAACCAGTAGGACAGAACAAAAAGAGTGGGCTGCAGAGCAGTTCAAGCTGCGTTTCCACCAAGTAGTCTAGTTTTGTTCAGTATAGTTCAGTATGCTTTTGAGAGGTCATCCCTGATCTTGCTTGCATTTCCACCACCAGCTGTACCTTCACTTACAGGGCAGGGGTACAATCCGGGAAGAGAGGGTAGCACCAGCTACGTAATTGCGTGACACTACCATAGCGGGAAACTCTGCAGCATTCTGAGGTTGAGTGACACACCATAAACAAAGAGCAACAATAAAAGACCTCAAGCACTCTGTGGAGCATTGTTTTGTGCAGATATTCTTTACAGCAACAGCAGTGAAAACATCCCTCTAAATACAAAGCTTATTTAAACATGGCACAGTATGTTGTTAGTGTTTTAGCTGCTGTGATGATTTTTGTGACCAATCAACAGATTGTAGAGAGTTGCCAAAAATGTGAAGGCATGAGTCAGTTACTTGGGTACCTTTCTCTTCCTTTGACAGTGGAAACAAGTGTAATTGCATACCGTTCTGAGCCAAACTGACCCTGGACTGTTTGGTGGAAACGCAGCTTTAGTCAGTCACCAACAGTTGCCTGGATAAAAACATTGTGGCGAAACCCAGGCAGTCACATTATTCATATTACTCTGTTTTGATCACATTCTCTTGAGATTTTGGAAAGGCCAAGCAGAGTGTCCCTCTGTGATTTGTTAATGTCTTTAGATCTCTTTAAAATAACCAGCTGTTGCAAGGGATGGTTGCAAGTCTTGGAGTACGCACTGTGGACATCCTTACTTAAGTAGCATATTATTACTTGCACCCTGACCACATGTTATGCTAGGTTACAACATGGTTACCCAATTGCTTAAATCAATGGAACAAATAAGTCAGTGACATCAAGCTGAGGGTTGAAACACTGAACAAGTCTTGTTCGAGTTATAATACAATAGACATCTGTAAATTTTCCCCCTCGAACAAAACATATTGTAGATATTGTTGTTTTGAGAGTAAGCACAGGTAGTGTAACCACTCCTAACCCCTTTAATCTTGTAACAAGGCAAGACAAAATTGAGGCAAAATTGAGCAAATTGAAGCAAAAACACTCTTGCAACTTTAAAGCAGCTTTACTTTCCTTAAGATGTTTAGACACAGCACAGCACAGTTTATGAACATCTGAAATGCTTAGTTACATTACCATCCTGTTTCCTCAGTAACTGGACTTTGAACACAGATGGACCAACAAATAACACAAAGAGCCATTGGCGGTTTAATGCACAACATATTTTGTCAGCAAACATAATGAATGACTTCGGCAATGTGAATACCTAAGTACTGCATTTATTGTAAACCCCCATCCCTAACATTTGCATGTCATCCTGGTAATTTGAGTAAAATAGAATTGTATACAGTACATTTCCTCTCTGGGTGTCTGTAGTGAGGATGCAGACTTTTGGATTTTTGACAATATGCAGATATTTTTGAACTCATCGCTTATATCAATATTTTTGGTCAAGAGTATGCAGTCTCCACTTTTTCTTTTCTTTTCACTGTGAATGTAAATTTGTGTAAGAAACTGTTTTGAAACAAAAGAATTCATTCATTAACAAATCTAACTGCTTAGTTTAGATGTAGACATTCAGTTGTGATAGGGTGAGGTATTTTGGTAAGCTCAGACATATTGCTGATATTTTGTGGATATTCTGTATATGACCATTGGGTATGGCTCATATCGTCTCTAAATATCTGCAGATGTGGTCTTTAATTTTTAAGCAGTTTATCTGCCTACACTGATATTGTCCTGATGATAATGCACATCCCTAGTCTGTAGTGAAGCATGTTTTGTTTTTTTGTCTCTTTTATATGGTGTCTTCCATCTGAACATCTTTCTTCCATCCAAACTGCAACATTTTTCATCAAACAAATTTGAGTGATTGAAAACTGTCCAAAATTTAGGTCACAATGAGTTATAAAGAAGATCGTTGTGAGTTTTAAAGCTGGGCTAGTTGAGAACTGCTGCACTAAAACACAAATATGAACAATATAAACAAATCAACCAAACATTTCTCTTATTGAAAGGAGGACTCTTTTCCATTCGTGCTCTGCTATGCTCCGTTCATTTTTGTGCCTTTCAAACCTGTTGAAATATTTTTCTTTCTTCGTCTTTGATTTTGAACAAAAAACTCCCTGGCAGTGGGTTGTCATGGCGACACTCATTATTCTTTGTAAATCAGGGTGAGGGTTAATTTGAACACTGCGGCAGGGGTCCAGTCTAGGTGAAACACCACCATACAGAATGTCAGTCAGCCGGCACAGTGAAGGGGGAGAGATCATAGTTCCTGATCAGTGTCAAATAGGGGGTAAATGGGAGGGGATCTGGGAGTAAGTGCTGAGGGGTTCTGTTAGACTTAAGTTTGACAGTTGTGACTGGGCGAAGGCCGCCTGTCATAAATGTGCCAGGACCAAAGAGTAACTCAAAATTTTAAAGCAACAGCCCTGAGGCTTTTTTCAGACTCTCCCACTTGCTGCAAGTCTCGTCAGTTTAACCCCAGACATGTCAAAAACCAGACGAGTTGTTTTGTATTTCTTCTCATATAGCATTTGAACAGTGTCTGAAAGTTAGCGATTTCTGAAAAGTGAAGATTATTGCTTTATTTTCAATCTCTTTTTAAGATTATAAAGACCTGCCAAATGGTACACAAACACATTTTTTTCATGGAAGAATAGAAATTTTGCAAGACACTTTGCATGCAAATTGGTTTGCATTTGAAGAAGCCAGTAGCTCTTAATCTGAAACAATCCCTCGCAAACACAGGGTGGACTTAATGGTCCAAACTGAACAGTGTTGAATATAAAAATCTTATTTTTTTTAAAGTTAAAATATAACAAAATCAGTACTAAGGCAAATCCCCATTCCAAAATCCAGATGTCACTAAGGCACTCTTTCAGTCGCCTGCAGCACAAGGTAAACATGTGCATTGAAAATAATGTTAATATAAATAAGTAAGGTAGCAAGTGTAAGAAAGAATGTAATAACAATGATACTGATGCCTTAAACTCCACCAAGTTTCTTGATTGAAGATCATCTGAACTCTTTTTTTGGAATCAACATATACGGTATATTGGCATATTTGTTGATAGGGATGTTATCAGGTGAATAAAATCAAGTGGTCAAATTAGATCAGTTCTTATCAGTTTCATGGTTACAGCATCAGTGGGTGAGCAATGTGCAAGGTTTTTTATCTGAGTTGAGTGTGGCTGGTGAAAATGATAGCAGCCGCCTTTGTTTATTTAGTTAGATGCCTGAACTTCTGTGTCTAGTGTGGTCACTTTCTGCTTTGGTCCAATATAAGCATATTTGAGTACAATCTGACACAACTTCTGTATGACTTAATCTCAACATTTGAGTTAAAAATAGAGCTAAATTGCACTGTTTCTACAAGATGCTACAGATGTTTTTTTAAATTGTTATTTGAAATCCTTTGTTGACATCTAGGTTAGAGGGATTTGATTCAGCTAGGCAGCAGTTATTAGCTGGAGTTACATTTGTTGATAGTGGCAGACAGGTGCATTGAACACTAGACAGGATTTGACGAAAACTTCTCTGCCTGTATTGATTTTAAAATGACGATTAGTTTAACAAACATGCAAATCTGATGCAAGCTATTTTCTCACCTGAATTTAACTGTATTGCCGTCCAAGATTTTTGTAATCACTTTGTCAGGATTGTCACAGGAAACCCACCCTGCAAGTGTAGCCAAGAGAATTGATTTCAGTTTAAGAGTTTAACTCATTTAAAATCAGACACATTTTTGTTTTGTTTGATACAGTGCCCACTGTCTGTCGGCATTGTGTTACAGTGCTTGTAGCAATCACAAAGGCAGTTAAAACTTAGTTATACTTTGATTATGAATATACTCTTTCTTAAACCAATATACCGTCTGAAACTCAATGATAATAGACTCACAAAGGGTAAATTCTTCTCTAGGAGTGACTTAGAGTTTTTTACAATATAAAAGACAATAAAACCTCAACTTTGTATCAGTACTGTTTTTAGCTTTGGCTAAATCTAGTTTGGATTTTTAACATATTGGATATCTGCAAAAATCCGATACTGCACATTCCCAGTCTAGTTGATCTGTTGTAAACTTGAAATGTGTACTTCTTTTTTTTAAGCTATAGCATAGCCAACCTGACTGTTTGTCAAATGTGTGGTATATCATGCAGGCTGTACTTGCATAGCAGGGTTATCCCTGCAATCAACCAGATAATAACACAAGCTAACTAGAGGTAGTAAGGAATGATTTTCCTGTGCTTCACTCTGTGATATCAATAAACTTACAGACATGGATGACAGGATGAGGAGCCCCTTGCAGTAAATCTTCTCTCCACTCACAAATCTATCTCCTCTTTGCTCTGTACTAACTTGACTTGAAAGATTTAGCACGCACAAGCCAGAATCTAACTTTGGAAAACAGGTAGAGCTAACATGCCAATTTGATTTTAAAAAAATAAATAAATAAATAAATATAGCGAGTTGTCATTGTCCCTATTATCCCCTGCAGCAGTTTTCTGATTTGTGTCTTTCCTCTGCAGGGTCGAGGCTCTGGATTCCCTGGAAGAAGGAGGCCCAGAGGTGCTGGTCTGTCAGGTAGAGCTGGACGCGGCAGGGCCAGAGGCAAGAATGGAGTAATTCCCATCATCAACCCCGGGGTATGTGTCATCAGCTGGATGGCAGCTAAATATTACACAATATGCAAAACACTGTTTGTCTTCCCTCCAGCCATAGAAATGGCTGCTGTATTGGAAGCAGCATTAATGTTAATTACAGCCTTAATTGTCTACTGGTTTAGTTTTATTATAGAGCTTTCACAATCGGTGAAGGCTGGTTCCTTAAACACAACAGTGGAAAAATACTTGATTTCTTTTGGTTAGAGACCAGAACTTTCTGTATGTTTGTCCTAATTCTAGTGCTGTAAATTAGTACAAAATATAAATTGTGATTAATGTCAGGCTTTGTGATTAATTGCTTTTCACTAGTTGCATTATTAATGTGAGAAGGAGATAGACCTGCAGTATGACTCTTGTTTTCTTCGTTACCAACACTTGAGAGGCTTTTATATTTGTTTTAGGCCTGGTTTTGGCCCTTCACACAGATGCAGATAGCGATTTGGGTCCCTGAAAACCCTCATCACACTAAGTGCAGGTTTCTCCTCCATGTATGTGTACATTAGAGCTGTTTTAAGGCAGATGTTGTTCAGCTTTGGTTGATTGCTAACTAGACTATTTCCGTGCTAACACAGAAACACACTGTTGCTCTCCCACCATGTGGCTGCTTCAAACAACACAGCACACAAAAGAGACCCTGCCAAGTTTAGGGATAGGAATCCAAAACCAATTTCAGTTAAGAATCAATAACAAATCGCCAAATAAATCCAAATTTTTAGTCTTTTTGTTTAACATTTCCGTTATCAGTTTCTTTCACCAAATTTTAGATGCTTTATAAATATAGGAGGTCATGCTCTCATCAGGCAGGCAGCACAAACAACAACAAACTCAAAGAAGTAATCATGGCAGACAAGAGACAGTAGTAAATCAAAAATGTAACTTAGTTTTACACAGTACAATGCTACCTGCATACTACCAGTGGTGGTGGATACACTGAAAACTTGATGTGGGATTTGTCTGCTTAAAACAGGATTAAATATCAGTTCTGCCATAAGTTTGATGTTGTTGACACAGAAAAACCTGTGAAAGCTTACTTTTTTAAATCAGAAAAGCCACAGAACTCAAGAGTAGAATTTTAGCAAGTCAAGAACATCATAAAATGCAGCTGGCAGCATTCATTGGTACATTCTGTAGTTTATGTGTTATCATGGGGATAAGCAGTTTTTTGTAAACTTCTCTTGTGTGGATGGGATTTTTTTCATTGTTCTTCTAATGGAGGAGAAAAAAACCCAACACTCCATAATTAACTGCTTACCCAAAACTAGGGCTGAACAATATGTTATCGTATCGATATCGAGATATGAACATTCAAGATATCGAAAAGCAACAATATAAACAATATAGATTTCCCCCGCGCTAAAACTGCACTTTCCACATTCTTTTGTATTATGATGTTTTTATTATTATGAAAAATGCTTGGTTTTCACCGAACCCATAGTCGTATCCTATCGTATCGATATCGAGATATCTGGCATGAATATCGAGATGTGAAATTTTTTCAATATCGTTCAGCCCTACCCAAAACTGTAGTGCATATTTGTTAATTAAAGAAGTAACCCAAAGTGTAGCTTAATTTTAGTCAATGTGGTGCAACTGCAGGAGTTCGGTTTCTGTGTGATTTTAAGCAAGGGTACAAACACCAGTAACTTGTTAATGCATTTGTCCACATGAGAAAAAACATCAAATATCAGAAGAGCCATGTGTTTAAAATTGTTGACCTATAGGCAGACTTTTTTCCGTACATAATATTCTAAGAATTCAATCACTTTTCAATCAGTCTTCAATGGTATTAAATGTGTTTCTAGAATAATAAGATCATAGAGAATAAAGGACATGCAAATTTTCAGAAAGTGTTTTTTGTATGAAAAAGCTACCATGAACATTTTGTTGAATCATCAGTAATGCACAGTTTAAGTGTTATTAATTTATGCCATCATCCTTGAGCATCTTTTTCCAAGATTAATGTGTTACTTTGACAGCACTGTATAATTTCTATGATTTTTAAAACTGTTGTGTGTTTTGCTCTGGCTTGCAGATCATCACAATAGAGACACCTTACCCCATCAAAGAGGAGGAGGAGAATGCCATGCACAACACCGTGGTCATATTTTCCAGCAATGACAGCTTCACACTAAAACAGGTGTTTGTTTTATAAAGTCCTCTTTTGTTGAAATTATGTCCCTCATCATTCTGTTGGCTTAAAATAAAATCTGCACTTAAAGACCCCTCCCACTTGAGAGCATTAATTCTTGTGGAGATACTGCCAACTGCCTGCAGCAGAAGCAGTTGATTATATAACACAGGGCCATATTGAAATGTTAGTTTTCTTGTTCTCTGCTTTCAAAGTCATGTTACTGTACTTAATTAAATACTTCAAACACTAAGTTGCTGATAGTCACTGATATTTATCTGAAAAAGCTGCAGAAAAGACCATTTTGGGCTCCAAAAAGCAAATCCCTGAGATGCACTTTTGAATAGAATATGTGCAGTCATAAAAAGGCAAGAAAATTCTCTGAGGCGCTCTCTGTACTCTGTTTAAAGAGTGGAGTTCAGAGTTTTGCCATGTCTGCTTCATGCAATCATTTGTGTTCAGTGACAGCAGTAATTGTTATTTTGAGGTTAGAGCATCGATAAACCCCAGCGAGCCTTTTGTAAGGAAAAAAGCAGAGCCCTATCAACCATCCAGTAAAAAAAATTGTTACTTTATAAGCAAATGTATCAAAAATGTCCTCTCACCTTGTACTGCATTGTACTTTTAATCACAACTTTATTTGAGGGTAAAGCACCATGGAAATAAACTCTAGATTCATAATTCGAGAATCTGAACTGAAGGTCCGGGCGCATTGCGGTAACTCATGATGTCTCATTTCCTTTTCAGGACATGTGTGTGGTGTGTGGGAGTTTTGGCCTTGGTGCGGAGGGACGTCTTTTGGCTTGTGCTCAGTGCGGCCAGTGTTACCATCCGTTCTGTGTTGGAATAAAGGTACATTCACTATTATTTTTGTACAACCCACAGGGATTATCATTTAGCCAGAATTTGAAATTTTGCATCAACACTGGTAAAAATCAAACAATATTAGTACTTGTTTCAATAAAACAACAAAAAAGAAAGTCTGTGCACCCAGTATTACCCAGTTTCTTGTTTAAAAGAAACACTCAAACCCATGCAGACAGTAACAACTGCATAGATTTATTAGCAATGCTTAGGAACTAAAACACTCTCATGTTGAGATGTCAATTTTAGGGGAAAAACTCCCTAACAATTATTTGAGAAGAATTTTCAGAAGTGATGAACCAAGATTTACATCTGAGTTTGTTAGTTTGATGTTAACTCTCAAAAGAAAGTGTCCATGACAGACTGACAAATTCAGTCTTACTTCAGGCTAAGTCTAAATTGAAAATCTATCTTCCCTGACAATCCAAAGTTAAATCAGTTATTTAACATATCATGTACTTCAATTTTCAGTAAAGTAGGTCAGTTTTTCAATTTGAGAAGAAAAGTTGGTCCCCAACACCTCAGATGTGTCACCAGATTTTACAGCCTTCTTTTTTTGTTTGTGATAGTGGCTAACAAGCAGCTTCGATATATTACAGCCACCGTCTGGCAGGAGTACAGCACTACATCCAGATTCCAGTGACTATATGGGAAAAATCTTAATGTTAATGTTATAAATGTTAGCATGGCCAAATTGGGTCCGTTTACCTTCATTCATCACCATAAGTGAAAGTGATAGAGTGCATTTATTGTGACCAAAAAAAAAGTCTCATGGTATGTACAAAACAAACAGCTGTAAAATTTGTCCATGTTTCCATCATATGACCTACAATCTGTTTGCCATTTGATAATTTGTTTGCAAAGCCTGATATAAAAAGGCCAGATTGTAACTAGCTGAAAAGAGGTCCATTGGCACCTGCTGTAGTTTAGCTGGACAAACTTTTACTCATATTGATGGACATAAACAGTCATACCTTTAAATGAACAGAATATTATCTAAACGTTGTTTGACTTAACACTTGTTTTAATACTGAGTATTTTTCTAACGCGTAAACTTGAACAGAATCTTCCACTCTATTTTTCTTTGCAGCAGGTCATTTTTTCTTTATTTTGTTCTATTCTGCATTTTTTACCATTTGACAGTACAGTTTTACATTGAAAAAATATCTAATTTGAAAGTCCAACAACATAACTCTTACAGTGCACTCAGCAGAAGCACTACACCTATGAGGCATAACACTATGAGCACTGATGGCTGAAGTGAATAACTGATTATCTCTTTATCATGGCACCTGTTAGTGGGTAGGACATAGCAGTCAGCAAGTGAACATTTTGTCTTCAAAGCTGATGTAAGAAGCAGGAAAAATGAGTGAGCGTAAGGATTTGAGTGAGTTTGAAAAGGGCCAAAGTTCAATGGCTAGACAACTGGGTCAGAGCATCTCCAGAACTGCAGCTCTTCTGAGCTCTTGCGGTCTGCAGTGGTTAGTCAGATACACAAGGCATCACAGTTTGTTGTGTATGGGGCTATATAGTTGTGGACTGGTCAGTTTGGTATGTGGTCATAATGTTATACCTGATTGATGTACATCATCAGCCTTACATACTAATCCCTCTCTCTGTTACAGATTACAAAGGTGGTGCTGAGTAAAGGCTGGCGCTGTCTGGAGTGCACGGTGTGCGAGGCCTGTGGTCAGGCCACAGATCCTGGTCGCCTGCTACTGTGTGATGACTGTGACATCAGCTATCACACCTATTGTCTGGACCCTCCGTTGCAGAATGTGCCCAAGGACAGCTGGAAATGCAAATGGTGAGTAACTCTGATCATCTTGCCTATGTCTGCGTATTGGAGACATGCATACTTAGATTAGACTCTGTGTAAGTTCACTAAAAGAACACAAGGTTTGTTGTGAAGATGAATTACTGACAACATAACATTTTCACCTCATCTACACCATGAAAGGCTTGCTTTGAAATTCTTGTTACATCATTTGTTTGAAAATTAGCCTTCACAAATCAGTGCCTTTTCAACCATTCAGATGCATTTAATTAGCAATTTAACCCCAGCATTAAGACTGTTATTGGTAAAGAGGAAAAGCACACCCACTCATTATAGGCTGCACCACCAAATGGTCTGTGCTACTTTTGCCCAATTTGGTCAGCTTAAATGTCATTACCATTCAAGGTAGACTGACCACAAGCTTCCTGAGCATGAAACAATGGTCCATGCTTTCCTAGAAAGACACAGCTTCATAATCTGTCGACCTTGTTTTAGAAAAGCTATGGTTTGTATACAGTCTTAGGGAAGGAAAATATTCAACCAACAATCCTAGAAGGTCACAGTGATGCCTTTGATTTGTGTTTTTTACAAACAAATTTCAGCCCTCTTCTGTTTCTACTGACGTAAATGGCTGTTTTTTTACTACAGATTTGAGAGGGAAAATTCACTAAACCAGAGACATCAAAAGTGGGTGGTTATGGTTGAGCTCTTTAGTGATCAATGCAGGCGCATCGCATTTGCCAAAAGATCAGCCTATAGAAAAATTAAACTATATTGCTGTGTTTCATCCTGCATTTCTTACACAAAATCCATCATTCCATCATCTCTGTGGCTTATCCCTTTTGGGGTCGCGAGGGGCTGGAGCCTATCCCAGCCAACTGCAGGGCTGCATAGAGACACAGACAGCATTTCACTCACTCACTAACAATGAAGAGTCACCGTTTAATATAATGATCATATTTTTGGTCAGTGGGAGACAACCCATGCATGCACAGGGGGAACATGCAAACTCCAAATAGACAGGCTCTGAAAATAATAAAATGTAATCTCTGTATAGGATCAGACACAGCTCTTTTTCCCTCCCATTCGGAAACACTCTGATCTGAGGGGAAAGGGAGGCTACAGGAGGCTATGATAATGAGCTCTGCGCTGATTGGCTGCCCAAACAATGCCTCATGGGAGGAGGGAGGAGGGTTTACAGGCAGCAGAGCTGACGATCATAAAACAGTCGTGGTGTCTGCCTATGAGGAGCAGAAAACACACATGTGGGTGGAGGCCAAATAGCTTTTGCATCATAAATCCCAGGAAGTGAGAAGCTGGGTGTTTTAAGGGCCGTTTCCTTTAAAGAGACCATGAAGAGAGTTTAGTAAAAAGTTTCATGTTCTTCTGCTCCCCAAGCCCCCTCTAACAGCAATGAATAAAAAAGTGGGCTTGAGGTTTAGTTTCTCTTTAAAGAGATGGCCTCAGATAGTCTAATGGACTGAAAACCATGTGTAAGATACCCCAAAAATAAAAGACTCAAAGTTCTGTATTTAATACTTCAACTGGTAGACCATCAAATGTTTTATTCAGCTCAGTTAATCAGTGTTAATAGTTTTTGAAGCAACCTGGCTTGAATGACCTCTGTCCTTGCTGTCTCCTGCAGGTGTGTGTCCTGTACTCAGTGTGGTGCCACCACCCCAGGCCTAAGGTGTGACTGGCAGAATAATTACACCCAGTGTGCCCCCTGTGCGAGCCTTACAACATGCCCCATCTGCCTGGTGGACTACAACGAAGGGAACACGATTCTGCAGTGCCGCCAGTGTGACAGGTGTGCAGAGTTCCTAAGGAAGCTGTCAGCTCAGGAGAGCTGCTCTCTGCTAATATATTTTATTATGTACTTGGCTTTTATCTGAAGCTTCTTTTCTCTCGGCAGATGGTTCCACGCATCCTGTCAGGGCCTCCACTCAGAGGAAGATGTAGAAAAAGCTGCAGAAAGCAGCTTCGACTGCACAATGTGTCGAGCTTTCAAGACCACCAAAGGTGGGAGAACAGTTTTTCTCTGTGTGTGTTAAGACGTTCGATCCTCTTGTATCTGCTGTGTTTTCAATCACTTTTTTGTGTCCTGTACTGCTGTAGTTGTGACCAAGGCCAGAGACACCATTGAGCCTGTAGTTATGACGCAGATTGTCACAAAGGCTAGAGAAATGGGTAAGTTCCTGCAAGATGGATTAAGTATCAATTACAGCAAGAAGAAATAGTTGCTCTTGCAACAAGGTGTTAATTGAGCACCTAGTAACAAATGTGGGGAAATTACTGTTGGCCATGTTCACAATTTTTGGTCCTGTCTTTTCATTCAGCCTTTTTGGAAGAGAGATTTGACAATTTAAAAATAAAAACTTCTCGATTTCTCTTTACATATAGCATTTACTTTGCCCTATCTTTGACATGATGGACTTTCTGTTATTAGATAAAGTTTTCGTAGGACTAGAATTTTCAATTTCAGTACAATTGTAGTTAATATCAAACAATATTTGAACACCACAGCAACAAAAACAGTTCTAGACAGTTATTCTTAAAGGCTCTCTAAACACATACAAGAATTAGATATTTTGTTGATTAAGGTAAGACACAAAATAATTGAGATTTTCTAAAAACAAATTAAAAAAAACGAATAAACACTAAAAATAAAATATGCCCTCGGAATTATAATTCATAAATCTGTAGAAGTGTATAAAGGGATTGTGCTCCCTTCTCTCCCTCTGTCCAGATTGAGGTTATTTTGTGTGCTTCATTGTATGCTGTAAGTTTTAAGACTAGGAGGTGCTGCTGTCTCTCAATTCTTTCCTCTGTCCATCAACAGCCTACTCTTGTTAGCAAGTGCCTCTCAGTATGATGTCAGAGGGACTTAATGAAGGTGTGTGGAGAGGCTGACGTAACACGGAGCAGTGCAGCAGAGACACATAGAAGCAGCATGCAGGAGGGGGCCACCACGGCAGCATCACACAAACTAAATTGGAAACATTAGTGTGATGACTTTGGTGCATTTCCAAACTCTTTAGCGTAACCATAGTGGAAAAATGTTGAAAATTACAATTAAGTTCTTTTTATAAATTACAGACACTTTCCTGAACTCAGCAGCACTACAAGTTGCTCCTCCCACTCTCTCCACTTACAGATGTTTTTGGTTAAAAAAAGAAGATATGACTATGTATGTGTTTTCCCACATAATTTCAGTACCTCTGGTGATATTAAACAAAAAAATATCATTTTAAACAAGTGTTATCAAAGTACTGAAAATTCTAACAACCTTATAACAAATCATACCTCTTAAAGATCCTGCACTTTAAGAGCTACTCTGCACATTTCCAAGTAGAATTAGGAGAGAAACAGTGAAAAAAAACTATATATATATTCAACCAGCATAACCAATGAGGCAAACCTAAAAGAACTGTTGACAGTTATAATAAACATAGCTGTAAAATCTACATGAAGTACGTGTAAATGCATTTGTAAATCAGCTTACCAAAAAAAAGACATTTTGCTCTTATGAACAATTCATTCCGTGACCCTCGTCAGCGCTTGTATTCTAAGTTTTTTTTCTTTTTTCTGTATTTGTCTCGTTGCCATTGTTCTGTTTCAACTGTCCGTGAACAAAATTAGGAAAAGATATTAAACTGACTTAAGTTTATTCAGCCAGTAGCTCTGAGTGTCTGTGCCCTTCTTTTAGATCTGTCAAGGACTTACACCCAGGATGGAGTTTGCCTGACCGAGTCAGGACTTTGCCAGCTGCAGAGTTTGTCTGCCACGGCATCACGGCGCAGGAAACCAAAACCCAAGCTGAAGCTGAAGATCATTAACCAAAACAGCGTGGCTGTGCTTCAGGCTCCCGTAGACCCCCTCTCTGAGCTCTCTCGTGATGAAGACTTGGAGGACAACAGAGGTACTTGTCCTCTCACACAGGCTCTCTCTTTCATCTCAGGTTGTAAAGAAGAGGCTCTCAGTTCAGGGCTGACTTTGATATCAGAGTTGTTGAATTTGTTTGGGTACTTCTTATTTCCAAGTGAGCTTACATGTTGCCCAGTTAACACTTAACATGGAGCTAACCTAATTTCAGTTGGCTTTAGTTTTTAAGAGTTTGAAGCCTAAGTTACAAATTCCCTTAAACTTTCTAAATTATATAGAGAGATACTATTTTTTGTTAACAAACAGCTCTTCATGTAGATGCATAGTCCTCTAGATTAGCCCCATATGGCAATGGTTTGAGCAGTAATTACTCTGTATACCTTTTTTCTTAAACAAGCCTGCTGTACTTGATGTTTGATGAAATTGCGGCGCATGAATCAGAATTTGGTTGATTGGCATGCAGTGAAGATTTTTCATTTATTTATTTATTTATTTATTCATTCATTCATTCATTCATTTATAAGATGAAAACAGTGCTTGATTTTTACATAAAATAATCTGTTGAAAGAAGTGACTCATTGATAAACTAGAAGTGCTGCGAGAGCCCAAACCTCAACCAAGGCATTTACAACATTGCCAGGCAAGCTATTGTCAAAAATGTGGAAAACTGCCCTAAACCTGGAATAGAAATTCAAACTTTATCAATTTCCCAGCCCCATTTTATATTGTCACTTCATGTCCAACAGTGTTTATTAAGTAAGTCTATTGATAAATTTCCTCCTATCCCTTGAATTGTTGGTGCAAATGAGATGATAGAAAAGTGTATAAAGAAGAAAAAGTCCCAAAGTAATGAAGATTTTAGTTATAGAACTCACAAACTTGGTTTCAATCAGGCTGACGTCCCTCCACTCAGGGGGGCTCACATAGAATTGACCCTCAGTGCTGTGTCAAGGGGCCTGGCCGGGGTGTTTTCTGCAGCGGGGCTGTCGCTCATCATCAATGCTCTCTCCTTCTTGCAGAGGCGGAGCTCCTGGACTGTGAGGCAAAGTCTGACTCGAGCCTGGAGCGAGAGCCAGCAGAAGACGACTCCAAGGGGGCGGACGGCGGCAAGAAGAGGAAGAGGAAACCGTACCGGCCGGGTAGGGCACCTGATTGAAGGAGACAGCTCTTCTGATGCGTAAAATGGTGCAGTACATGCCCGACGCTGTAGCTGTAGTGGGCCACTGCCATCTCTAGGCCTGTGATGTATCTAGTGTTGCTGAGCTTTCTGCTAAACACATCACACGATTACTAGAACCTTCCTCTCAGTGTCATTATACCTCAAATCTTTTACCCTCCACAAATTTGTAAAGTTGTTCGTGTTTTAAAAACATGCAGTTTTGGTTACTGATAGTTAATTGTTTTTCTCCTTTAAAGGAATTGGTGGGTTCATGGTCAGACAGAGGAGCCGGCCCGGTCAAGGTCCAGGAAAGGCCAAACGGGCTCTTTGTCGGAAAGACTCTTCTGGATCGGTGTCAGAAATCCCAGTTGGAAAAGATGAGGGTATGCAAACTGTTAAAATACACAAAAGTGTTCATTTGAGTCACTGTCCCCTGATCAGTTTTTATATTTCTGACTTGCTTTTTCATCCTTGTAGGTTGGTCAGAGACCCTGCCTGATACCCCAGTGGATGAAATGCCTCCTGGACCAGAAATTCCAGAAAAAATCAAGAAACGTTACCGTAAGAAAAAGACGAAACTGGAGGAAGCCTTTCCCACTTACCTACAGGTTTGTCAACTAAAGACTTCATCCATACAGGTCTGTAAATTTTTAGAAAATGTTGAGAATAGGAAACAAAAAGCAACGATTGAAGCTACTTCATTACATGCCCAAAGATTGCTGTAGTTGCCCACTGGTAAAAACTGGAAAAATTATTAGACGAGTTACCATAAGAAACTCAGTCATCTACACCTTCAACTCGCCCTGAAGAATTCAGGAATTGTAGGTTTTCCTACGTTTATGAAATTACCACTAGATCGAAATATTCAGCAATTCTTAATGTAATATTGAACTATTTGCCTTAAGTTCAAGATGTACCTGTGAAGTTAATTATATATGGTTTTGTCTATAACTAGCCTTCACACATGAAGTTTCTCTTCATATTGATTCTGTTTAGTTTGCACACTGGGATAAGCAACCCCTGTGTAGCTGTGTAGTTCAAGTCACAACAAGGTGTTAAAGTTTGTACAAAACATAATTTATTAATTTATGTGGTAAGGGGAGGCAGCAGTATAAAGAGGTTTCATTCCTCTAATCTGTGCTGTTAGTAGGGATGGGGATCATGTTGCATGTTCAAAAATCAATGAAGGTGGAGCGGATCAATATGGCTGTCTAGTCTCGTGGGCATTTTGACATGCTGTCATTTTATCATAGCACTGCTGCACAAACATTTTTCATGATTTTGCAGGGGGGACATAGCTCCAAGCACATCAATAGTGTGCATTAAATTAAACCCAAATGTTGTATATTTTGATTGTTGGCTTAAGGGAAAAAATGTCAGCTCCTCAATAGGATAGCAACATTAAGTTCTGCTGCAGCAAAACTTCATTTGTTATCTGCTCAAAACAACAAAGAAAAGCACGCCCAAACTTTGTTATATGCCCCATCAGTTAAACTTGTGGTCACATCTTGATGTGGTGAAATGTAGCTTAAAGAAGAAGGGAAATTGTAGTTCCAAAACTGAAATAACTGAAGTTGTTTGCAGAATTGTTTTAAGTACAGTATAAAATTTGTACAACAGCTACGAGCCCCAAGGGTTAGGAAGCTCATTATCTCTTATTACCTTTAAATGTATTTATTGATTAATTCATATCATAAAGTGCACCTAGGATGTTAATGGGCATTTCTTTACCTGCCCAACACAGAACAAAGAAATGGTTTTTGGAATAAAATAAACAACTTTTTTTCTCCTGAAGAACCTCTTGAAAAATTGGCCTAAATTGCCTTTGAATTAAATGTGGAAAAGAAAGTATAATAAGAAAAGAACTCCAGTGACTAAGGCTAACAAAACTAGAGCGGGGATCAGATCATAGTTTTGTTTTTATATTCAAAGTCCTTTGACACCAATACACATAGTTAATTGTTTGGTGTGTTTGGTGAAGAGAAAAGAGGATAATATACTTTTAGAAAAACTGGCACAAATTCAGAAAAAAAAAATTTGCATCGAAGATTAAAAAGTTTGATCTGATTTGTTATGTTAAGGTAATACTGATTGAAAAACAAACAAATTGCACCTTCAAGCAAGTGTATTTATACAAATTTCTCACCAGAAACTTAGATTCTCTTTTTTATGTAACATGTAAACATATGCTGACGTTTTTACATTCCCCAAATAGACCATTTTCTGAGACCTTGAACACATCATATAATAAATGCATGTCTTGGTGATAAGTAAGCTGTGGAAATGTTTTCCTGGTGATTTCAAAGATTTTAAAAGAAGACAGCTTTTTCTCTACCAGTTTAAGTTGCCGCAAAGTTTGGGTGCACTTTTCTTACGTAATTTGAGGGGATGAAGAGCCAATATTTCATCTCAAGAGGTTAAGTGTTTTGGTGTAATTTGGTATTAGTGCTGATATGCTTGGGGTTTATGTTTCTCATACAAGACCTGACAAATGTCTGCATGCCAGTGTATAGATTAAGCTGTGTCAGAGGACCTTAAGACTATATAGCAGAATTGAATTCCCCAGAAATCAATCATGCAGAATCGGGTTTAAACCGATCCGGGTTTCAATCTCCATTCATAAACAGAACTGTGTCCAACAAAATCAAAAAGTGACCAAAATAATGTGGTACATATTAAATCATGCTAAGTGTGCTGTTGCATACCTAAGCAATATATACATATTTCCCTTAACTTATATACCGATTTCATTTGCAAAAAGTTGAAGCCTTGAATGAGAGTAATAATGGCCGTATTTTTATTATTATGTAATGTAAGCATTTCCAATTTTTATAACTGTAATTGAGGTTTTTTTTATCTCTCTGTGCATGAATATAAATAAAACTAGGTTTTAAATAATACTAACCCTCAAAGAAACTATAAACATTTAATATTTATTTGCAACTAAGTGCGCCTTTTTTAATGATGGTGAATTTCAGCCTTACCAAAAGGTAAATATTGTGTGAAATGGCGACTAATAGTGATAGATATGTAGTGAATTAAACAAATATGTGTTTTTGTTTTTATGCAAGCCAGTTAATTTGCAAAGACTCTCTTCACTTGTCATGCCAAATCTTCATTAAAAGTGTTTTATCTCACCAATGGGAGGGTTTGGGAACCAGAGTACTTTCCGTTGCAATCACCAGCAGAGTTTTGTCGCACAGAGGCCCTTTCGTGAGCCTTTTTGAGAGAGGACATTGCTGTAGAGGATACCCGTCTGTGATCACGCTCTTTAAATGCTTCCTGTCTGGGTTGTGAATTGACACACAAAAACATAACTGGATTTGACTGTGAGGTCCCCTGTCTCCTGCTGGTATCCCAGTGTCACCTTCTGTTGGCCAAAACATAGACCCATGATGTGCATTAAGCCGCCCACAGCTGTCAAAGCGGCTCTTTATCGCACCACAGTAAAGGGATTTTCAGTCTAACCTAAAGGTCCAACACAGCGAAGCACATTTCATTAATTATTGAAACAGCAACACATTGAGCTTTTAATGTCTCGGTGCGGCCCGTAGCTGCAGTTGCATGTCGTTGAGGATAGCAGATGACTTGTGGGAATAAGTGGTTGGGGGAAGTAGGTGTTGAAAAAAGTGAGGTCAGCAGCAGCGACTGCTGGTCTCAGAGCTTCTCTGTTTCACCTCTGCCACTTCTCATGGTGTCTCTGATGTCAAGAGAGGTAAGTTAGTGTCAGCACAGAGCACTGACAGGTTCTTTGTATTGTCATGATCAGGAGGCGTTTTTCGGAAAGGACCTGCTGGACAAAAGCAAGCAGAGCAGGCAGCAGGGTGTCGAATCAGGTTTACTGGAAGAAGGACAAAGTCAAGGCGAGAGAAGAAATCCTTCCTCCAACTTCCTGGACCCTTCATCAGATCCTCTGCTCAGCGCCTCAACATCAGCGCTTCACAACAGACAAGCAGCTGCACGTATGTACAAATTATATATCAGGTCTTCAGGACAAGAAGTGTAATGACTCTCTGATTTCTTTTTTGCCTTGGACTTTGGTGTTACATTTAAACAAGATAGCACTAGGATTGAAACAGAGCAGGAATTGAGGGGGCGTTACAACGGGGGTGTGTTTTACTTTGATTTAAATGCATATTACTCTAGCTTTTTACATTTTCACTTCTGTCTCATTTGCATTTGTCATCACAAAATGAGCCCATAAACCATTTTTCATACTGGAGTAAACTGTTATAAGACTGAGCAGATGTATCAACACCATTTGAGCACAAGTGAATTTATCAGATGTGGCCAGTAGCATTGACATTCATTTGTGCTACATCAGCTCCATTTGTAACATTGCTACTTATATACATGCAAAAGTATCTCTATAAGTCACCCAGCTTCAGTCACTTCACATACCTGCTTTAGAGTTAAAAAAAAAAAAAAGTCCATTCAAATAAAGCTGCTCTAATTTAATCAGATGTCTTTGTGTTGATCTCTGCAATGATTCAGCACAGCTGCCGTAATGAAAGATGTTTTTCAATACACAAGTCATCATTATCTATGATTGGGTAAAAAGCTGTAGCTAATGTGTGCAGTGTATAGAACAATAATAAATAACAATAGAAGTAACTTTATCTTTATAGTACCTTTGAAAACATGTTTACCAAGTGCTTTACGGACAAAGTGAAGTCATAAACTCCAAGAATAATAGGGTCCATCGATAGCTGCATTTGTCAAATAGACCAAAGTCTATGAAATTCAAACAAGGATGGAAAAAAAGTGAACATGGGCATAACTAGAGCAAGGCAAGTAAAGGCCAAACAGGCAGATTACAAGTTTAAACTAGAAGTCAGGCAACATTGTCAGATGAGTTATTGGATCACCACCAAGATCTAATCAGTTCTCCCTTGTGCCATGACCCGGCATTCTCTGAAAATGTCATCAAAATCCACTGAGATCTTATTGATTTGTCTTGCTAACAGACAAACAAACCACTTGGAGCAATAAAACATATAACAAGTATAAAAATACAGCAGAAAACCATTCTAACTTCTCTTATTTTTGCTTATTTTGTCATATTTGTCATCTGAATTGCACAGAATCACTGTCAGGATAATTAATGGAGTCAAGTGTAGATTTTTTCTTTTGAGGAACAAAAAACATTGATGTTTTTCTTTACTTCTTAGTTCCTTTCTGAGTATAAATCCCACCATCTTTATCTATTTGAAGTTAAACTTGAAAATCTGACAGATTTAACCTTCAAAAAAATTTTAATTAATATCCTTTTCTCTGTTTTAGGCATAAAATTGAAGATTCTTGAGAAAATAGACAGCAGGATAGGAAAAATGGTGCCTTTGAGTGTTTTATAATAGAGTGGTTTTTTTCTAGATGGAACTACCTTCAGTTCAGTATACTTCAGGCTTTTTCAAAGTAAAAGGCAAAACATTTTGACAAATTACTGTCTGATTTGGTTTCTAAGATGCACTTTAAGCTCATTTTTACAGCTAAAAACTTCCCTGAGTCCTGTATACCGATGCATCCAGCATAGTGAGCACACCAATACAAAGTACCTAGACAAGACCTGTCAAATTACAATTGCACTCTCCCCAAGCTCATTTGGTGCAAGCCATGACCCAACTGATTATTTACCTCTAATTTATTATGTATTGCAAATGACCACTTAATTGCTCAACGGGCTAGATACATAGCAACCTGGACCAGGCCAGTAACACCCCTCTAACAGCTTTTCACTCTAATAAGGTTTTGATTCTGTTATTAAAGAAAACAATGACATACCTTTTATAGAATGAACATAGTCCCTTGCTGGATAAATTAAATAGACTCTTTTATTAAAGTAAACAAATTAGCAGCAGAGAGTCTGTTTAACTTGCAGGCTGTGAGACCGTTCTTCAGTCTTTGCAGGGCGAGAGCTCATCCACCTTAGTGTAGGTCACAGAATTGCCATCATTGATGGGAAAAACAAGTAGTACTCTAATCAGTTGTGGTTTTAGCACTTTGGGGGCCAAAGTCAAACACAGACATGGAGCCCTCTGCATCCATTGTGCTCAACCCCTTTCAATCTTTTGTCATAAAAATGGACATTAGTTCTTGTTCAAAAACAACCTTTTTTTGCAATTTAGCATTTATAGTATTTTAAGGGCATAAATAAAGAGTAAAAAATAGGTTTAAAGTGTGTACGGTGCAGATTCAATTGAAGAGAGTAGTAAGAGTCAGTGGGTGAACAAATGTTCTTGCAGTATTGCAAATGTTGATGAATGACATCTACAATAGAAGCCATTTGAATGTAGGGAAAGTATAACACATCTGTAACTTCTTTGGGAAAGAAATTAAGTCAAAATTAATTGGCACCTAGTCAAAGACAAACTGTAAAAGTCAGACATATGTAGGGATGGGAACCAAAAATCAGTTCCAGTTGAGAATCGATGACGAGGAATCACTATTATTGGTCTTTTGGCTTATCAGTTGCCCTTATCAATTCCTTATACTTTGTTGTGCTTGCCTTGCAAATCAAAGACATTGCACTGTCATTAGAGGCAGGTTGAAGAACAGGATAAGACTTGTTGCTCAGGACAGTAAAAAACAAAAGGTGATTTCATAATTTTCTGAAATAAAATGAATGCAAAAAATTTCTGGAAAGTCCTTAATATTTTGAGCCAATCTGTTGGAGTGGCGGTCGTCACACTGGAGTGGCGTAATATTGGGGCAAATACTGATTCATTAGCCTCCCTGGTATTTTGGGACCTGAGGTAATTGCCTGCCTTTCCTAATGGTAAAGCCTGCCTCTGACATTGGTATCCTCAGAGCTGCACATTACAGTCCATAACCACAATGAGAATACTTGCACAGGAAGTCAGTTCAGATATTTGTTTTCTCTAGGAGATTACTGAAAGCAGACTGACTTATTTAGTAGTGTGATTGGTAAAACAGACTTTTTGATAATCTTACTTGTATATGTTTAAGAGCCATGTTCAAGTGTAATGGGTTCAAGTATTAGTACAGTCACCTTTTAAGTAAATAAGGTTAGTGAATCAGTTTACACACCTTGTATCCAAGCAAGTGGTTCTAAATCCCATTTCCATGTCGGTTCAACATCCCCATCAATTATGATTTCTGACAGTTTGGTTTTCTTTCTTTTTTCTTTTGTTTCTTCCTTTTTCTTCTCCATCCACAGAGACGTCAGAGGAACCATTAGTTGATCTATCTGATGTTCTGAACACTGACGCAGACATCTTGGGAATGCTGGGAAAACCAAGCAGTGACTCTGGTGCGTCATTTATCTCACAGGCAGTCACAGAGGCGAGACGGTCTCTGAGCTGTGGGGTTACAAAACCTTCTCCCTCAAAGCTCAGATTTTTCCAAATTAGCCAGTTTATTTTGCTTTCACCAACTCAGTGATTTTGTTTTAATATCACATTCTTTAACAGTACTTTTTTATTCATCTTTTGATTTGACCTTTTCGGTTTGTTTTGCATTGTCTGAAGCGTGTTGTGCTCGTCGTGTCTTCACTGTTTTTTTCACTCATTTTATCTGGTTTTGGGTTCTTGTAGGTCTTGATTTTTGCCCCTTCCAGGTTGACAGCTCACCTCCTCCTTTTGGTAAGGGTGCTCTGGCCTACTAATTCCCTGCTTTGGTGCATTCTCCCTCTCTAACAGTGTGTGTCTTTATATAAGTGTGCATGAATACAAGCTGCTCATACTTAGCTTTCCTCATCTATTTGCAATTGTTTTAACACTCATTACTTGCTCAGTGCTTTCCTAATCTGTTGCACAGTACTCACTTGACTGCATAGAGTGTGTCAGCCTTTGTTTGTGAGCCTCATAGACTACTTCACATAGTTGAACCTTTTCTCAATGAACAAGAGAGATAATTGTTAGCTGCCTAATCCAAAATGTTCTCAAGATGTCAAAGAAACAACTTACAAGGGCATCCTCCTATTCAAGAGTCAAGCTGTAAATAATCGGGTGATTTAAGGAAAAGGAGCCCTCAGTGAATTAAAGTTTCTAAAGATGTTTTCATTTCTCATTCCTGTGGCTGAAAAACAAAAATCACTGCAGCAAGTCCTTCATCCTTTGTCAAAACTTGCTTTATTCGTATCAAATACTTTGTATTTTTCTGTCATAGAGATTACCAACATTAAGTTGAACCTAAAGTTTTGTTTAAAAAAGAAAAGAAGTGAGAAAAGAAAAAGAAAGTAAAGTTTGATAATTTTGCCGTGGGACTATTCATCATAATATTTGTTTGATCTGCCAGCAGTGGGGTCACCCAGTTTTGTTGATTTTCTAAAGGATCCTATCAAAACTCTTAAAATGAAGCCATGAAACCCTTGTTAAATGTTATAGAAGTTGGCAAGTATTCAGTACGGAAGACTAATATAAGCATTATACAAACCCCAACTCAGATGAAGTTGTGACATTGTGTAAAACATAAAAAACAGAATACAATGATTTGCAAATCCCTTTCAAGTTATAATCAATTAAATACATTACAAAGACGAGATATTTAATGTTCAAACTGACAAACCTTTTATTTTTTTTTGCAAATATGCACTAATTTTGATTTTGATGCTTGCAACACATTCCAAGGAACTGGGAGAGGGGCAGCAAAAACCTGGGAAAGTTGAGGAATGCTAAAAAAACATACTGATGATTTTACACGTGCATTGGAAACAAGTTAATGTCAGGATTGGACATAAAAGGAGAATTCTGGAAGGGCTCAGCCATTCACAAGCAGGGACTGGGCAAAATTCACAACTTTAACAACTGCTTGTGCAAATAGTCCAACAGCTTAAAAACATTTTTCAACGTACGATTGCAAGGAATTTAGGAATTTCATCTTCCACAATCAATATCAAAAGATTCAGAGAAATCTCTGCATGTAAACAGCAAAGCTGAAAAAACTAACATTGAATGCCATGACCTTCGATCCCTCAGGTGGCACTACATTAAGAACTGATGTCATTCTGTAAGGGATATTACTACGTGGGCTCAGGAACACTTCTGAAAAACATTGTCAGTTCACACAGTTCAGCAACAGTTCAGTTGAGCTCATCTGTGATGGACTGTCACAAAGTGGAAAAGTGTGCTGTGGTCTGAAGAGTCCACCTTTCAAATTGTTTTAGACATCATGGGTGTCATGTCCTCTGGGCTAATGAGGAAAAGGACCGTCTAGATTGTGATCATCAGAAAGTTCAAAAGCCAGCATCTGTGACAGTATGGGGTTGTGTTAGTGCCAATGGCATGGGTGTCTTGCCATTTCAACATCTGTGAAGGTACTGTTAATGCTGAAAGGCACATGCATTTTTTGGAGCAACATATGCTGCCATCCAAGCGATGTCTTTTTCAGGGACGTCCCTGCTTATTTCAGCAAGACAATGCCAAGCCACATTTTGCACTTGTTACAACAGCATTGCTTTGTCGTAAAAAGCAAGCAAATTATAAACTGGCCTGCCAGCAGTCCAGACCTGTCTCCCATTTAAAATATGTGTGGCGCACTATGAAACACAAAATACCACAATGAAGACCCTGGACTGTTTAGCATCTAAAGACTTACATCAAGCAGGAATAGGAAAGAATTCCACCTACAAACTTTCAACAATTAGTGTTCTCAGTTCCCAAACGCTTACTGAGTGCTGTTAAAGGGAAAGGCGATGGAACACAGTGGTGAACATGCCCTTGTCCCTGCTTGTTGGAGCATGTGGCAGGCATCAAATTCAAAATGAGTGAATATTTGCAA
This sequence comes from Cetoscarus ocellatus, assembly GCA_037902135.1. Classification (NCBI taxonomy): domain Eukaryota; kingdom Metazoa; phylum Chordata; class Actinopteri; order Labriformes; family Labridae; genus Cetoscarus; species Cetoscarus ocellatus. Next base: position 319,157 of record JBAMNC010000325.1, on the reverse strand, counting down.
AAATACAAAGTCCCAGTTCAGACATTAAATATATTGTCTTGTGTTATCAATGGATTATAGGTCGAAACATATTTGTAAGTCATTGTATTTTGTTTTTATTCATGTTCTACACATTGTCCCAACTTCACTGGAATCGGGGTTGATATACCCCCACAAGCATTTGGGTGTTTGTGTGCCTTAAGTGAGCGTTAGAGTGCCGCTCTTTTTCGTAACAGTTTCCAAAACACTTCTTTCAGACGGGAACCCTGAGGAGCTGTAATCATATACTGTTCTGCTCTGATTCCATTCCACAGGCTGTTAGCACAATAAACACCTTCTTACCTCCAGTTTATATTTATGACTGTGTTCTTGGTCGACTATTTTGTTGTTTGCCTTGTGTTTTATGTCTGTGCGTGCATGTTTTGATTTGTTTTTGTATGTCTGTGTGTGTTTCCACAGCTGGCCTGGACATCGGGCCCCTGACAGACGGCTCCCCAGTGGTGCCCCAGTCCCAGGCTGGCCGGAGGACACCGCGAACCCTCCCGGAGGAGCCACTGGACGGCATTCTCAGCCCTGAGCTGGACAAGATGGTCACTGATGGTCAGTTCGGATACAAATCCATATCCAAATTTTTTTTAGGTGAACAGTTTTCTTAAAACCTTCATACAGCATGAAAAGCAGAAATAAATGTGTTTTTCTCTGGCTTTTCTGTTTTGCAGAATCAATTCTCAGCAAGCTGTACAAAATTCCAGGTTTGTTTTTCTACCATTCTTGTCATTCCATCAGACAATTGTAAAATGTGATATTGATTTTCTTGGCTATTTATAACACTTATTCGCTTTTTTTATCTTTTTAAATTGTCGTGAATTAAATTGTAGAGATGTTCTGGTGGCCAAGCTAGCTTTTTTATCTAGAGAAAATGAGACAAACAAGGCCAAATCTTGATAAACTAACCAATTTTGCTTCTTGTCACAGGGAACAAAAGTGTATGAAATGTATGTATGGGTGTGTTTTGCTCAGGGCTTTAGTACATCATGGACATTTTTCCATTTTAGTTTTGATTCTGAAGACAGCTATGTGACCCAATTTTGTGTCCCGGCCCATTTTAGAACGACTGGTATAGATCACCCTGTAAGACATGTACCTGGTGGCAGCATTTACAGACATTAAGATTGATTGATTTTTTTAGCTCATGAAATGAATGTGTTAAATCAGGTCTGTTACATAACCAGCTAAAAACTTTTCACAGGGACTTTAATGTATTTTAACCAATTTACATAATACACACTATATGAGTTTCTGTTCAAGCCTTCAGAAACTTGAAGAAATGAATTGCTGATTTAAATGAATGTAGGTTTTGTATACACAAACATGACTTTGGACGATTTCATTGTGTTACAGAGCTGGAGGGCAAAGATGTGGAGGATCTTTTCACAGCAGTTCTGAGCCCCAGCACAAGCCAGCCACCTCCCCCACCACAGGTGCCTCACCCCCAGGGTCCAGGTCCCCTCCCTGCCACAGCTGGTACTAGCATGCCTCACCCTAATGCAGGTAAATCACTTAGTATCTTTGTCAGAAAGAATAAAGCTTTGTTTGACCTGCATGTGAAGTCTGTGTAACTTAAGTTGCATTCACACTGATGCTTTGAACGACTTTTGTATAAGGAAACACTGAACTAGGTCAGACCTCACAAAACTGAGTTAACATCAGTTGGGCTATGCTAATGTTCGTCCAGTATGTTGACAAATTTCAAGCATGCTTAGCAATTTCCAACATATAATCCACCACGCTTGTAAACTCCAGCGGGAGTTGCCCTCCACTCACCTTTGCTACCCTCAGTTACATCTGCATCCGTCTCTGTAGGTGAACATTGGGGCCTTCTCACCTGTAGTTCAGTGTACATCACCTCTGTCAGGTCCAGCTGCTTCCTCCTCAGGACTGGACTCCTGTTATACCCTTTTGGGGACAGCCATCTTATGTGCTCTAGGCATGGTGTCAGAAAACTGAGACCAGCTGCAGCGCCAAGCTACATTAGTCTAAAGTTCCCCTAAGTTGAGCACACAACCCATGTGTTACATCTTAGTTGGCTAATGTTTAAAATCCATCTACAGTTAGTCAGGGGACCATCAGGAAACGTCATACTCCACCAGCACGTTTCTCCACTTTAGATACGCTGACCTGCAATGAACACAGCAAAATTTACACCAGGAATGTACTTTCACTGATATTTTGATGATTTCTCAACACTAGTCAATGTCAGTTAATGTACACTGATGTGTGAATGCCCCTTTATTAACCTCCTACTTCATGTATGTAGGAAATCCCATGTTTCCAAGAATGCCAATGATCAATGGTATGATGGGACCAAACCAACGCTTCCCTGCAAATCCAGGAGCAGGACCCTGCATCCCAGAAAACTTCTCCCCTCTAAACCGTATGCCTTTCACTGACAATCCAAGGTAATTAATTAAAGTATCAGAATATTCTAATATTAAACCATAAATTAACAAAATCATTGCTGTCCTTGAATATTAACTGTATTCTTTTGTTCTTACAGAGATAGAAAATTCAATCAGATGCCTAGAGAAGCAGTTGGTCAGTGGCCTTCTGCCCACGGACCTAACCCCTCTGGATCTCTGCCTGAGGGGGAGACCGAAGCCATGTCAAATGCCCAAAGGAGTACACTCAAGTGGGAGAAAGAGGAGACTCTTGGAGAGCTGGCCACTGTTGCACCCGTCCTGTATACCAATGTCAACTTTCCCAACCTCAAAGAAGAATACCCAGGTTGGTTAATGGCTCTAAAGCCTTCACATCTTTTTTCTCCTTTGTTCATTATTCACAGTCATCCTTCCTGACATTTCTGTTTTGCTCTGGGTGTTTGTTTGGGTGCACATGTCAGTCACACTGCATAAAAATACCTTGTATGTGCTGTTGGCTTGTTGACATGACAACTCTTTTTTTTCACTCTTTTCGCAGACTGGTCTACAAGGGTAAAGCAAATTGCAAAACTTTGGAGGAAAGCTAGTTCACAAGACAGGGCCCCATATGTGGTAAGATCACTAATGGTTTTATCTTTCTATGTCAAGGCCTTAAACACTATTAAAAAATCTCATATTATAATTGATACACCTATAATATGATAATACATGAAACTATATTAAACAAACTGTGAAACTTATCACTACTAGTCTCACTCTGAGATCAGTATGCAGAAAGCACACTCCTCTGTTACATCTGCCCTCTTGCCTCGTGCCAGTGTTATTTGAAATCCGGCCATTCACAGATGAACTAATTAACATAGGAAGCCCTGCTCAGTGTTAGAACCGACTATTGTCTCAGTAATTAAGTTCATTGAGTTAATTTTGTTTTAACCGAGGCCATTCTCGGGGCCTAGTTATAATTACAGTTAACCCTATTTCAAACATTTCAGCATTTATTAATTTGTTTACAGGTACTATTCTCTCAAGTGGCTTTTCCTTAAGTATAAAACTAAGGCAACTATCAGGATATCCCATTCATGACAACATGATGACCTATATCCTATGCTAAAAACATTGTATGAAGGATGTCTTTGCTGTAACAACAAAGGGCCCAGGAGCCAAACAAACAATTGATTCATGTAGTTATTTAAGTGACACAAGCTCTACCCATCCCTCAAACCTTTTACATGATATGAAAATTATAATTAAGTAGGGAAGCCATTTAACAAAGGAATCCTAGTTTTAGGGGGAAGACTCCCAAAAATGATTATTGAGTTTGTTTATATGGACTTGAAGACTCATATTGTCAGAGAGGAAGAGGCAAGGTTTGCCACCAGAAGCATCCTCTTGACTTTGGAGTTCTTTTGACGTTAACTTGCCTGCCAAGCCCCTGAGCCTTAAAGAATAGTTTTTTGAGAGATACACATCAGCTTTTATTGAAATCTCTTCAGTATCCCATTTAAAACTTTGAAAAGGGATTTATAGGAGACATTTTTTGCTGTTGTGTCTGTTTTAAATTCTGCTTTGTTTTTTGTTTTTGTGTGATTGATTTGCTGTTTAGCAAAAGGCCAGAGACAACCGAGCAGCCCTGCGCATCAACAAAGTCCAGATGTCGAATGAGACGGTGAAGAGGCACCATCCAGCACAACAGCCCCCTGAGGTGTTTGATCCCAACATACCACTAGACACAGAACTGCTGTTTAAAGACCCTTTGAAACCAAAAGAGTCAGAGCATGAACAAGAGTGGAAGTTTAGACAGGTAAGAGTGTATGCAATGAAGTCAGGCAATGCAGCGGCAGGTCCACTTTATATTAAGAGAGCTAAGAAGTGGTGGTTTAGTAAAGCCCCCTAAACAACCTCACTATCCTCCACATTAACCCCTGATGACATTGGTGGTCAGTAGGTCCTGTTTATTTTTGGCATGAGACTGATAAATTCCGTCCCCCTTTTGAGATCTAATCCCACCTTTTTGTTGTGCTTTTCCAAACAGCAAATGAGGCAGAAGAGCAAACAGCAAGCCAAGATTGAAGCCACTCAAAAACTGGAGCAAGTCAAGAATGAGCAGCTACAGCAGCAGCAGCAACAAAGAAACAGCCTGTCAGATGGAGATGGCAACAACAGTGGCAACCAGAGCCCAGCCTCCCAGCCTAGCAATGGCAGCACATCCCCAATGCAGCAAGGCAGCTCTAAAGAGGGCTTTGCAAGGCCACAGCTCCCTGGGACGCCCACTTCATGTCCTCCTGAGGATGTTTTCCTACGACCCCCTCCTCCCCCTCCGTCTGGCTCTTCCTCTCAGCCTCAGTCCCCACAGGTTTTCTCACCGGGTTCTTCTGGTTCCAGACCTTCCTCTCCATGGGACCCATACGCCAAGATGGTTGGGACCCCAAGACCACCAAGTCTTGGGCCAAATATGTGTCGCAGAATGCCCCCAGAATCAGGTAAATCTCCCACCTCATTAATGGAGCAGCAGGACAGAGGGAGGCCCTCTCCGGCTCATGAATCTTTTGGTTCACCAACATCCATGAGCAGTGACCCATATGCCAAACCTCCTGACACGCCAAGGCCTTCAGGAGATTCAGACCCTTTCCTCAAGCCCATGGGTCCCCCTAGGACCAGTCAGGCTGCTCAGGGACGGCCCCCAATGGGTTCTCCCGGAAGAGATCCGTATTCAAGACCCATGATAAGAAATGAGGCCTATCAGCGCATGGCCCAGAACAGGATGATCTTGTCTGACCCCTATTCAAGGCCTCTACTGGCCCCAATCCCTGGAAGTAATGAGTCTGGCTCTGTCCCTTTGTTTAAAACTCCCATGCCCCCTTCACAGACTCAGGATCCTTTCAACAGACCAGGTCAACATCAGTCTGACAGATTTTCGCAAAACCATCAGAATGACCCTTATGCCCAGCCTCCCCATATTTCAAGACCATCAGGGAATGACAACTTCACCAGTCCACCAAGAATGGGCCAGCATCACCCTCAGGGGCATTCATTTGCTCAGCCTGGACCAATGAACCAAATGTCCAGAAATCCTTATGCTCATGCACCTTCAACCCCAAGGCCAGACCACTTCACATATGACCCCTTTGCTCAGCCCTCTGCTCCCACTAAGCCAGCTGGTGACCCATTCTCGCAGTCAACAGGAAACCAGCAATCCATTAATGAACCCGGTAATCAAGCACGCCCATTTTTTGGGCCCTATGCGCGACCTCCAGGAACCCCACGTCCTCATGACAACTATGGTCAGCCTTCAAACACGTCCAGTCCATCCTCAGACCCGTACTCTCAGGCTCCTTCAACTCCACGCCCCAGTGGCATGAACCAGTTTGGTCTTCAGTCACACCCCGGACAGAGGATGTCACCCTCTCACTCAGTCGACCCCTATGCCCAACCACCAGGTACTCCACGGCCCTCCGCAGGAGAACGGTTCTCCAAGTCACCAGGCAGCCAGAGGGAGTCATTTACAAGTACACCTGGGACATCAAGACCAGGGAGTGGTGACATGTTTTCTCAAGCAGGGGGCCCAAGACCAGTGCTTAATGATCCCTATGCTCAACCTCCAGGAACTCCAAGACCGGGTCCCGATGGGCTCAGTAGACAAGGACCAAGGCTTGGACCAATGGGAGGCCAGGATCCCTTCTCCCCACCTCAGAGCAGGCTTCAGGAGAACTTCCCACATCCAGGATCCCAAACACCAAAACAATCTGGTGGGTCCGAGGAGGGATTCACGCAGTCACCCTCCAGAAGACCCAGTCAAACACCCAGCCATGACCCATTTGAACAGGCCCCCATGACCCCTCGTCCACAATCAACTGAGAAAATGGAAATGAAGGATCAGACAGGTGTGGGGAACAATGGGAGTATCCCACAAGACCCACAAGTGTCAGGTGCTTCCTCTGAGGCTCAGGGTGTTCCCCTCGCAGAGAGTGAGGAGAGACTAAGACAGGTAACCCATTGTCATTGTTGGTATTCTGCTCTTTATCATTTTCACGATTTAATTTATTAAAAGGTAGTTCAAATGCCTTACTTGATTTAACTGTAACAGTTTGGCAATCAGTGCTTTTAGTTATGTTTTTTAAGTTATTTTTGGTATGTCTAAGATGGATCAGGCACAGTTTTTACAGTCCACAGGACCATTACAAAATTGAAACAAAGTAAAACCAACAAAAAAACACTGGCTCCCTGCTGTTCCTTAATAAGTTTTTTGAAGTACTGAATAAGAATTTTAGAATTCGAGAGCATACATTGTCTTAAAAAGTCTTACTTTCTCTTGTAAGTTTTTTTGAATAAACTTGATTTAGACATGCCAAAGATTAACTGTTTGTATATATTTATTTTTTGAAGTGCCTGTTATCAAAGAATGAGACCTTGTTAGTGAGAGATGGCTGTTGAATTAGCCTTTGTTAACGTAAGCTGTGAGAGAAATACTTGACTAATAGAATAAGGCAGGATATTTTTTTCAGACAGCTTTATAAATGCAAATGCAGGACACGTAGATCTAAAGAAGATGATACTTCTACTCTGTCCACTAGGAGCTCCAAATCCATGAAACCCTAAGAATCTGACAGTAGCTTTAAAATGTTTATCAAGACATGTGAAATAAAGAATTTAAGAACTTAGTGAAAGTTCAAAGATCTTAAAGGTAGTAGAAGAAACCCCTGATTTTAGTTACTACAATTAAGCTTTGCAATTTAGGTGGACCAAAATTACCTGGAAGTCGTTCTGAAAATAAACTATGGTATCAATGAAAGATAAAAGCAGCCCATCTTCTTTTTAAAATATGCCTTAATTTCTGTTTCCTTGTTTTATTTTATAGCGACAGCGAATAAGAGAATTAATCCTCAAGCAGCAGCAGCAGAGGAGCGCCACACGACAGGAGCGGGGCCCTCAAGACCCAGCTGGCAACCTCCTTCCTGGAACACCACGACCCTGGCTCCAAGAGGCCCCTGGGCAACCGGGCGAAATGTTCAACCGGCCTCCTCCACCTTACCCTGGACAAGGACCCATGAGAGTTCCAATGAGGTTTCCTGGATCTTTTCCAGGCGACCAGCGAGTCCCTATCCCTAATGAAGGTCAAATCCCCAGGGGCCCACATCCTGGGGACCTAAATATGAGACATCAAGGGCCAAGGTTTGTGTTTTGGTGTCTGTCCATTACTTCATATAGTGGATTTTCACTAATGAACTATACAGTATTACATCAACACAAAAACTTACTTTCCCTCTATTTATGAATTTTTATGTCCTATTTTTAGGTTTGCATTTCCACCTGGGGTTTTAGGACCTCATGGGGCCCAGGACTTCTTTCCTCGAGGCCAACACCCAATGCAGGATGTTCCCCCACAAATGAGACGACCTATGTCAGCTGAAATGGCGAAGACAATGGTAGGAAACCCCATGGGGATGCCACAGCACTTCCCACCACGGGGTATGCCCGTGCAGCAACACAACATCATGGGCCAGCCTTTCATTGAACTGCGACACCGAGCTGCAGAAAACCGGCCACGTATGCCATTTCCCTCGGGTGCTATGCAAGGTGCCAACTTACTAGATCCTAACATGCAGGGTCAGAGGCCTCCAGGCTTTCCAGGGGGACCTGATTCTAGGTTTCCAGTAAATCAGGGACTTAGGATGGTTGATCCGATGGCCTGTCAAACTGGACATGTGCAATTATCCTCAAGCATGGACAATCTTCATCATCAAGTCCAAATGTCTGCAAACAACTCACTCAAACAATCTTCTTTAATGAGATCCATGAGCCAGCCTGCATCCAGTGACACCCAGAACATGGCAGCATCTATGATCCTGACTTCTCCTTCTGCTGGGCAGACTGAGACGGTCTCAGTAGCCAGTGGTGAAGCTGTAGAGGAAAAACTGGATGCTGAAGAATCTGCAGTAAAAGATCTTGAAGACGTCGAGGTGAAAGACTTGGTGGATGCAGACTTGGAGAATCTAAATTTGGATCCTGAAGATGGAAAAGACCTAGACTTAGAGACAAACGACCTCCACCTTGATGACTTCTTAACATCAGGGAAATTTGACATCATTGCCTATACAGACCCTGACCTGGATGACATAAAGAAGGATATGTTCAATGAGGAGCTGGATCTCAGTGATCCAATGGATGATCAAAACGACACAGCAGACCTCAGCAAAAACTCAAGCACAGAAGCTGAGGCTTCATCAAGTTCAGCAGCTGAACTGGCAAAGTCAGAGGCCCCAGGTGAACAGTCTTCAGATGAAACAAAGCTGGAAGCCTCTGGAAGTCAAGACTCTGCCTCTTTAACACAGGAACAGGAAATAAAAACAGAGGTCAAGGACTGTCAGAAGCCCCCTGAGGTTGCAGACCAGCAAGCTGCTGGGAACACCCTAACCTCAAACCAGCAGGGAGTGCTGCCTGACTCCACCCCGGTCCTGTCAAGTTTACTCATTAAGCAGCAGCCTGAGGAGAAGTCATTAAACCCAATTATTGAATCTGTCAATCCAGGAGGTAAGCTCATGCCCCAGCAGAACCAAGTCACTGACACTCAGCATACCTCTGGACTCACCATGACTGCAACGATACCCGACGCTGCCACTGGAGGAGAAGCCTCTTTGGCTGCCTTTGGAGCTGACCACCAGGTGGGGGTTGCCTGTGGAGTGGACCAGAGTGGTCTGACCCAGGCCCAGCAGGCAGCATTGAACCAGGCGATGGGTCAGCACAGCTTACAGCAACACCGTCCTCTTCTGCTGGAGGAGCAGCCACTTCTGCTGCAGGACCTCCTGGACCAGGAGAGACAGGAGCAACAGCAGCAGAGGCAGATGCAGGCCATGATAAGGCAGCGCTCCAGTGACTCCTTCTTCCCTAATATTGGTAAATTAAATGGGTTTCTTTCCCTCATTGTGGGACAAAATTAAATGTTATCGGTCTAATTTAGAATTTCTGAGGGTTTGTTTGTTTGCTTGTTTTTTTTCCAGATTTCGATGCAATCACTGACCCTATCATGAAAGCTAAGATGGTCGCCCTGAAAGGCATCAACAAAGTCATGGTCCAGAACAACATGGGAATGAGTCCAATGGTCATGAACAGGTAAAAAGATGAGATTTAATGCAGTTCTACAGAAAAGAGGATCAACTGTTGTGTATTGGTGTTTTCACTAGGGCTAATGCAAAAAAAGTGGAATTTCAATATAATATATAATTTCTGTCATCAAAGATATTGGAATATAAAAAATATATATAAAACCATCCAACACAGGCCCTGACCAACACAGGGTTTGAACCAACAACCTTTTTTTCTGTGAGGCATGCACACTACCTGCTGCGCCACTGTGCCGCCCTGGCTCTGTTATGACGTCATGAATGTAAAAGCAAAACAATTATAGCAAAAAAGCAATCTTTGCTCATGTTTTTTTAAATGAAAAAGTTTATATTGGTTTAGAAAATTCTGTCTTTTCAATATCTTTTTTTTGCAAATGCATGCAGTGCAGTGATGATGTATTTACATATAAATACACAAAACTCTAACAATTGTCAACACAGACATCTTATAATGCCGCCGCCGCCCCCCCCCCCCCCCCCCCCCCACACACACACACACACACACACACTTTTTTTTTTTTTTCACAAAATGTTCCCTGCCAGCCCCAGTTACATTTTACCATAAAGTTGAAGTGAGACAGAATCTTTCAGGAAATTGAACATCAGTGACTGTGTAGGGGGAACATTTATATCTCAATGAGTGATGCTGCTTGACATTTTTTCCTGCTAGCCCCTCTATTCTTTGGATCACATCTGTTTTCCACTTAAGAAACATCTAATTACACACAGTATCGATCTAATTTCATAACTGCCGTCACAGCATTGAAGACTTTGCCCACCACTTTCTGTCATCTTTTTGCTGTCATGTCCTGCCCCTTGAGATCCACTGCTCTATATCCTAAAGAAAGTCACCTCCTGTGTAGATCAGAAAAAGCAAACCATTGATAATTTTAGACAAAGTCTGTCCTTTTCTTCCAAAATTATCAAGGGGCATTTTTGAAAATTGCTTGTTTATAGGCTGTCTAATTCTTGCGTTGCTCTCACAGATTCCCTCCTGGTCCTGTTCCACCCTGTCCTGAAAGCACACCACTACCACCACAAGTTGTTGCACAGGTAATAAAACTAACGCTCATCTTGATTTTCAAAAAAATGTACTTTGATACAAAAGGCAATAACATAAAAAGTATCAGAGTTCAAATATTGATATGTACAATAACTTGTCAACCTTACTTTCAGGATGGCAAACTGACTCAAGTTGCAAGACCAAATCCACCGAATTTTGGACCAGGATTTGTCAGTAAGTAAAAAAAAAACATGCATGCGCATCCTCAAGTTTTTTTTCTGACTTGAAGTTCTGTCAAACCTCAAGATGTTAAGATGTTTGTTTTTCATGCTGTCAAGTTTGCTAACAAAAGAGCCTTTTTTATTCTCACAGACAATGCTCAGAGGGCTCAGTACGAGGAGTGGCTCCAGGAGACTCAGCAACTACTTCAAATGCAGCAGAAGTTTCTGGAAGAGAAGATCGGAGCTCACAGGAAGTCGAAGAAAGCCCTGTCTGCCAAACAGAGAACAGCGAAGAAGGCGGGGAGAGAGTTCCCAGAGGAGGACGCTGAGCAGCTCAAACATGTCACAGAGCAGCAGGGTGTAGTGCAGAAACAACTGGAGCAGGTAAATGTTCGACCTGTCAGGCGCTGCCAATGAATTCTATTTCTGACATTCTTTTATACAATGACTGCCCAGAGCTTTACATGGGCCTAATGTGCAGTGTTGTCTTTTATGAAGTCTTATTTTTGGAGCAGACAGAACAGTTTCAATAATGATGAATTGAACTATTTTCCTAACTTATAGATGGGATATTGTCTATGCATTGAAAGTTTGCTAATACTTATTTCTCTTTTCAAGCTAACTCGAAAATATATTGTACACAGAAGGACAGAAGAATTTGAAACACTAAGGCTTTTGTCTGTGGTGCACCTGTCACCCACTGCCTTGACTCCTTTGCAGGAGAAAAAAAATTGCTCTTGATTTTCATGTTTCTATTTTAACTAAATTCCTTAGTAACTGGGGAAATCTTTCATTCCCTCCCTTGGGTAGTGATTGTCTTCTTACGTTTGTGTAGAAATTGTACAACACATTTCTTTGTAAGAGAACCATAGTCACACTTTTTGATTATTTTTTTTTTTTATCTGTCTTGTGTTTTGTTTTTTGTTTTTTCCAGATCCGCAAGCAGCAGAAGGAGCATGCTGAGCTCATAGAGGAGTACAGAGTGAAACAGCAGCAAAACAACATGACACCCATTATGCCGGGGATGCACCCAATGGCAGGTCCCGCTGGTATTGTCCCTGCTGGACCTCCAATAGGCCCCAGTGGACCACCAATGGGCCAACCTCCTATAAATCCCATCATGCAGATGCCTCTTCATCCTGGCCAGCCTAATGCTCCTCAGTGTCTGCCCAACCCACCACCCGGCTGGCACCCCGGTGCCCCCATGCCTATGGCTGGACCAGGACTTGCACCTATAATTCCCCCACAGGTACCTGTTGCAAATCCAGGTCAGCCTCATCAGATGCCAATGGGTAACATGCCCCCCCACCCACAAATGCCTGTGGATCCCCAGGCAGCAGCAGCAGCTCCATCAGGTGGTGTAAAACCCATGCAGGGAGGGGGTGTGAAGTTTGACGACAACAATCCATTTAGTGAGGGCTTCCAGGAGCGGGAGAGGAGGGAGCGGCTTCGGGAGCAGCAGGAGAGACAGCGGGTGCAGCTGATGCAGGAAGTGGAACGGCAGAGAGCCCTCAAACACCGTATGGAAATGGAGCAGCAAGGCATGATGGGCCAAGATGGGAGCATGGCACCTCTTGCTCAGATGCCGTTTTTTAACTCTGAGCTGCCGCAGGACTTCATTCAGCCGCAGAGGCCTCCGATGCAACAACAGATGGGACCGATGTTTCCTCAGCAGCAGGGGTTGCAGCCAGGTATGGGCTCACCACCAGGGGCCTTTATGCAGGGGGACAGAAGGGCCTTTATGGGGAATGGGATGATGCCCCGTGACATGGGTACAGGTTTTGGGCCAGACGGTCTGGCTCTACAACCTCCAAACTTTCCCCAGGGTCAGCCTAGACCTCGGCAATTCAGCGGTCCTGGAATGCCTCTTCAGATGCCAGGTGAGGGTCCGTTTGGAGGTGACTCGGCCACTCCTCTTCCATCTAACTTCCCTGGCTCAGGCCAGTCTTTAATCCAACTCTATTCTAACATCATCCCAGATGAGAAAGGAAAGAAGAAGAGGAGCCGCAAAAAGAAGAAGGATGATGATGCAGATTCAGTCAAGACTCCATCAACTCCACACTCAGATCTCACTGCTCCTCTAACACCATGTGTCTCAGACACCTCGTCAACTCCCACCAGAAACACCCATCTTTTTGGCGACCAGGACTTGTCAAGGTCGCCTCTATTGGGATCTTCCACCCCCAGTCACTCAGAGCTTGAGAGGCAGCTTTCTGGAGGTCAGTCTGGACAGCAAAATCTCTCCTCAGAGTTGGCGAGGGCTCAGGAACATGACCGGATCCTCAGCAACATAAAGCTGGAGCAGACGGACGCCAGCGAGTGCCACGGGCCCCGAGAGGGAGGAAAGATGGGGTCAGGAATGAGCTCTGTGAAGGAGGAGGGCAACAAAGGGAACATGTCTCCCTTCGCTGCAGGGCAAAGTCCAAATAAGGGGGAGGCAGGCAATGAGCTGCTGAAGCACCTTCTGAAGAACAAGAGCACACCTCCACATGGACTGTCCCAGCAGAGGTCAGAGGAGAGCATGCGCTCAGAGGAGGAGGAGGCCACAGACTGCAAAGCCCTGCTGAGGCAGAGCTCCATGGACAGCACTGGGGTCAGTATTTTTGTTAGTCACAGTCAGAGTGTGGAGGGGGCAATCAGCTTAGTGAGTCATAGACAGGCTGAGTGATTCAAATGGGAGGCACGTCATAGTTAAATTGGTGTGAGTCATAGCTGTCAGATTCAGATGAGTCATGGTTTGGTGTTTGAAAACATCTCACTCATGGATAAAATGTAGCTCAAAAAAGCTGCAAGTGTTTCATGCCTTTATTTTCATCATCTTTTTTGGTTCTCCAGGCATGCTCAGATGGCATCCCAGACTTCCCCGGACCTCTGCTCCCTGAGCAGGAGAAAAAGAAAGGCAGGAATAAGAGGACTCCAAAAGGAGGGGAGAAACCTGCCTCTCGGTACAAGAAGAGGAAGAAGGATGGAGATGAGAGACAGCTGATGCACTCCGGCCCTGACACTGTAATGACCCAAATCAAACAGGTAAGATTGATTTTTGCCCCATATGACCTGCTACGACGGCTCTTTCTGCTGGACCACGTGACAGTTTTGGGACAAAAGATGGCAGACCTATGAAATCTAAATGCTGCTTTCAGAATGTTAGCACACTAATTACTTGCAGAACAGAGCATTGTCTTTGCTGGAGCATACAGACATTATTTCACAAATCAAAAGCATACAACTATAATTATTTCTAGTGAAATGACAGTTGCCTACACAAATAGAAGAAGCTTTTAGTGTGTAGGAGAGTAGAAAGGGTTTTATATGTCTATGCTTGCTTGCTATGCTTTTTTTTAAATATATTCTATTTATATGTTTGGGTTATGTGGTGGTGGGAAGTCGTAACATAAGAGTTTCATTGCCCATTAATGACCGCTGTGTTTTAGTGTGTATAAGACAATAGACATCTTGAATCTTGAATGCTTGAAATGTAGCGAGAATTTTCCAATTTAGGCCACTTTTTGCTTTTGCATAGCCTTTAAGCTGAAGAGGCTTCTCTTTTGGATTGTTAACTGTGTGGGGTCTTTACCACCTTGGTGTCTTCATGAAGGTAGATAACTGCACAAGTGATATGAGATAGAGATTTAATTTTTAATTTGATTCTAGTGCCATCGCATTTATAGGATGTTGATGTAACTTGCAGGGTTTAACAATGCATCTTTAGGTGCATTGTTAAATGCTGCCTTAAGATTTTTTAAAAATGGCAACAGCAATCTTTTCTATCGGCCATTCATTTTGCCTGATACACTACAAGAATGTTCTGTGGTGCAAATTTTGGCTTTATTTCTCTTTTAACGTGGGTGTAAAAAGGTCTACGATTTTTTATTGTAGGGGTTTTGTAAGATGACAAATTCCAAATACAGTCAACTAAAAAATGCTCATGAATTCGTTATAAAAAAAAAAGACAGTGTGTTTAACCTAGGATCACTGCGTCATCAAGATAACAATGTGAAGTTGTTTTGCAGAGTGTGGCTAATGTTAGCTGTGCAGGCAGAGCTTGTCTTTGAACCTTCTTGCAGGTTAACTTCTGTTTGCCTGAGCTGAATGTGGATAGTCATTGCTTTGGCTGAGAAGTTACATGCGACTGTAATCTGACTCAATCTATTTACTTTTTCTTCTTATCTCAATACTGCTTATCTATGCTGTTACCAAAGGGAGCTATCATACTCTTTATTTACATCAGGGTTGTAGATCATTACAGCATTGTGGCAGTGGTCATTTACTGGAGATACTGTGGTTACTTTTTGAGGGCAGCATTGTCAGAGTTTGGAAAGAGCATGTGATTGGGGTTGCAGGACCTTAAATGATAAGAAAAAATGTTAAGAATTAGTTTTCCCAACTAGAAACACCACTGCTGAATTCAGAAAGCCCCACCTGTACATGGTCAACTGGCTAATTACACCCATTCTTCACTCTGGTGATAGACTTGAGTAAATGGCACCCACCTACCCATTTTAAGTCTTGTTTATTTTTTTCTGACAAGGGATTTTTATCACAGCTAAAACAAGCCAACAGAAAGTAAAGAATTGCTACAAACTATTTTTTAATCTAAACTTGATCATGCTGGATGTTCTTAGTTAGTGATAGAGTGAATACATTGTGATTTCGTATTGTCTGCATGTCAAATACTTCAGTTTTGTGGTGTTTTGTGATTGTAACCACTACAGTAGCATACTCTTTCTGATTTCTCGTCTCCTTTTCCCCCTACTCTTTTTCTCCCCCCTTACAGCAGCTCTCTCTTCTGCCCCTCATGGAGCCTCTGATTGGAGTCAACTTTGCTCATTTCGCTCCCTATGGCAGCGGCCAGCTTAACGGAGAGAACCTGCTGTCTGGTACCTTTGGCAGTGCCTCACTGGATGGAGTCTCTGATTATTACTCCCAACTGGCCTACAAGGTGAGATCTGCTTTCCTGATTGATAGAGTTGGCTGGGTAAACCATATGTTTGAAGTGTATCTGCTGCATGATATTCTTACGTTCTATCTGGTCTGACATCTACAGCAGAGTAACCTGAGCAATCCACCAACACCGCCGGCGTCCCTTCCTCCCACACCACCGCCTGTAAACAGACAGAAAATGATCAATGGATTTGCCACAACAGAGGAGCTGGCCAGCAAAGCTGCTGCTATTGGTAGGTGTATTTTAAGATTTGGCAGATTATCAAACAACCTGCAAATTAATATTATATTGACCGGTGACCAGGAATGCCCGGTAATACCAGCAAAATATTGGTTTTGGCAGATAACTGTGAAAAAAGTTAATCTATCCAGCAAATATGAAGCTAATGCTAAAATCAGTTATACACACTGGCTGAATGTATGAATGTTAATTTGTTGGTTTTGAAGTCAATCCAGCAGACCTGCCTCATCTGAGGATTTATTCTTTTTTCATTTCCTGTTCTTCGAATTCTAAAGTGTTTAAAGTACAAAAGTTTTAGATCTGGGACAGAAGCTAGCTTTTTTCCACCTAAAGGAAAATGTCTCTTAAAACCTATCTCTAAACTCTTTAAATCTATTTTTTGTTAGGAATTTTGATTTTAATTAAAAAACATCTTCATTGAGAATGGGTTCATCTCTATTACGTGTACTTCAAAGTAGAGCTGGGTAATTAATCAAGTTTGAATTTCAGTAATTATTTCTTCCTCCCACAATTAAGAAAATGGAGTAATTGAGATTGAAAGATTACTTTCACATGGCATGATGCTTTAGTTGAATCTTTTTTCCATATGTCATTATTTATAGGTATTTGTCATAATATTTTCATTTATTGCTTCTTTTTTAGTGTTCAGATTGATTGTGCTAAGAGCATTTATTCAGTTTAATGACTGCATGTGGTGCATTAGTTAAAGCAGTGAGAAATTATGTTTTATAACCGTGATTTTAATGTCTATGGACATAATGTTTTTTCCCCATAACTGAGCAACCTGACTTCAAAGATGGTTGTCAGTATGTTGTTTTGGTGCTGTCTGTGGAGCTTACAAAGTCATTGCTGGGATTTTGTAAAATGACTTGAAAACTGAAACTATGTCTCACATCATCACAATACTGAGATGTGATTTAGAAGTTTTATAAATAACGTAGTAAATGATTTTGTCACAAAAGGCCATGGAGTGGATTTATTAGTCTTAACATTGTGAACCTGTTTCACACAGTGTCTAAAGGCCTGGTGCCCAAGCCGCTACATGTCCCATTCAGGACTGAAGAGGACCTGTTGGCCCGTGCCATCGCTCAGGGACCAAAAACTGTGGATGTTCCAGCCTCCCTTCCCACTCCTCCTCACAACAACCAGGAGGAGCTCAGGTAACACTCACATCACAGCAGCTATAATCTGAATGAGATTTCCGTATTCACTGTTCAGGTAGATATAATCCCGTCATGGCATGTGTGCATACGGCAAGCATTTATCAGAGAGCCTTTTCACACATGCAACCCTGATGTATTCAGGATAATACCTGGGAAGCCTCCCTGGGTAATTCTCTGATATGTTTGTCCACACTTGCTCTTCTCAGCAGGGAGTAGTCCCTGTTGGACAGAGGAGGAGTGGTGGAGGGGGCGAGCGAGGGGAAATCGGTGTTCTTAATGTGACAGCGGACAACCAACTTATGTCCTCACTTTAGTGTTACATGTTAAAAAAGAATCAATTGCATAGATTTAAGAGTTGGGAGGAGCCGTGTACACAGAAGTGAATATGAAGCAGCGTCACCACTAGAGATGTTCCGATATAATTTTTCCCTCTCGATACCGATACTTGTGCTGTGGGTATCAACCAATACCGAGTACCAACACCGAATCCCGTTCGACACCAGTATATAATAAAAAAAAAAATGTCATACTACGCCTGCATGACTGTGATATTATTATTGTTGTGGTAAGGTCTGGCTCAGGTTAAACCCTTTGTAAAACATGTATAAATACAGCAAATTCAAGCCATTTATTTAAAAAAACAGAAGCCTGTACCATCATTTATCATCCTATTAAAGCCGGCTCAGAATAATTATATTGACTACATTACCCAGAATGCTTAGCGATAAAGGCAGCATGCGCAAAGTGGCTTTCCACCGTCCACCGTAGTTGTTGAAAAAGAGGAAGCATATAATACAACACAAAGTACAATGCAATGCTATGCAATGGATTATGATCCAAATCACCGCTTACCCCCAATCACAGATTGCAAACACGCTGAGAGCTCCAACCAGCCAGCTTTGCACCCATACGACTAATACACCCTTACGGCTCACCCAAGTAAAGTCTGGTTAATTTCAGGGTTTTTAAGCAAGTGTGAATGGGGTTAGAAAATAAAATTAAGGCCTGTGCAGAGCTGTCCTGATGGTCAAAACCAGGGGTGTCCAGACATGACCACGACGACATGTTCTAAATAAGTGTTTACATGAATAGTGTTACGGTTTATAAAACTGATAATTAAGCATAAACCATTACTCACTAAGAGTTAGTTTTTTTCTGTCAGGTTAGAATCTGTAATAATAAACTCCTGCATTTAAATTACTTACTTTTGTCCATGTAGCTTATAAATGTTAGCAATTGCCCATAGTAGCTTTGAGTATGGTCTTCTGTTGTGAATTTATTCTATCTTGCTTTTGCATGTATAGAAATTTGATTTTAGGATTGATGAGTCTGTAATGCAAGAAGAGCTAAGTCTCATTTTATCTTATCTGTGTGGTTGGTGCAGATTTCTGATGTTTAAAAATTAACTTCAACTGCAAGATTTATTGTTTGTGGCTGTAAGTCTTTCTTCAGAAAGGACAGTGGATAGAGTAAGAGATTGGGTTAAGAGAGTGGAGAATACTGTGCGGTTAAGACCCTGCAGGTTTGATTTGAGCCCAGGTTGCCCTCTATGAAGACTATAGCCTCTGCATATGTGACACAATCTTACTGCTATGTCATCTAAGCCCAGTCTGTAGGTCTTTAACAGATTTTCTTTCTCTCCCTGAAATGACAGCAACAGAGGACAGGAGCCTTGCAAGGACCGAGACACACCTGATAGCTTTGTTCCATCTTCGTCCCCGGAGAGTGTGGTCGGCATGGAGATCAGCCGCTACCCAGACCTGTCTTTGGTGAAGGAAGAGCCCCAGTCCCCCTGCCTGTCTCCTGTCCTGCCCATGCTTCCTGCCCCTGATGGAAAAGGTAAACACAGCTAAGAAATTGTTTCCAGGACTGAAGTATGTAGATAAAACTCCATAATACCTAATAATTGTGGTTATTTTTTGTCCTCATTATTTCCTTTTAAAGGAACTGAAATCAAACTGCAGGACATCAAAACGGAGCCTTCGGCAATGTTTTTTGGCGCTCCCTTTGGTCCCATGTCAAATGACTCCAAACAAGGCCTTGTATCTGTCGCAATCACACTGAGACCAGCTGCAGCAGAGGTGAGGAGGAATTACATTTGTTGTGGTTTCACAGAATTTTAGCACAAAGCTCTCAAACAATGTGCAATTGAATGCCGTTTTTTTTCCCCGCCAATCAACATGGAGGGAAAAAAAAGTCATTCAGTGTCTTACACTTAAAGTCCTAAGGTTACAAATGCAGACAAAATCACAAAAATTCAGTATGGATTGAACTATCTAAGGGATTTAACAAATATCATGGTCATTGTTTCCTCTTCATTCAGAACATCACGGGTGTCGTAGCAGCCATTTCAGACCTCCTGTGTGTAAAGATCCCTAGCAGCTATGAGGTCAGCAGCACCCCAGACAGAGGGCCCATGTCCATGCTCAGTGGACATAGGATGGGCCCCCACGGTATGGAGCCCCGGCCCCCCATGCTCTTCCACGGACAAGGCGACGGCAGTGGGCTCCAAGGTCGACCGGGACAAATGATGAGGCCCAGTGGAATGCAGGGGATGATGCAACATCCGCAGGCACATCATTTCCGTTTCCATCCCAACAGCCCAGGTGAGGGAATAAAAGTGAATTAGTGAAGTGCATCTCGGATTCCCATAAGGAGTGAAAAATGTAGTCTGTAATTGCAAAGTCGTGTCTAATTAAAGCTTAACATAATGACTGACTGTGGAAAGAAAGACGGAAAGTCAACTGAAAAGCAATCTAAGCATGTAATTGTTTTTGTTTTTTGGCATCCACTGCTCATATTATCTTTCTCAACAGTATTCCCAAGGCTGTGAGCATTGTTTATCCGAAGTGCTTGCAAAATGTGTATTGAGTTGAATGTTAGTGACAATGAATGAAAAAGCTCAAATGTAGCTTTAAAAATTGCACAAAAAAAAAAAAGAAATTTTGTCGTGAAGCTTTTAGAGGCAAAAATGAAAATGGGGTAAATTACTAAGAAACAAATGCAAAGGGAAGCTGCCATATTGTTAAGTCTGACAGTGTCAGTCTTAAATTGTTTTTAAGAAGCAAAAATGATATTTTGTCTTAAAGCTAAGAGAGAGATTTGCAGGTTTACCTAAAGGAGCAACCTCCAGGGCTGAAAAATGAAGCCAATGAAAAAGTTCCAAAAACTGGTTCAACAAACAGCTTGGGTCTTGATTATTCAGTATAAATAATGCTTTTTGATGTACAGGGGTTGAAATTTTTGTATTGCACCAGTTATTATTTTAAGGATTTTAGGTTTTGGATAGTTGGGTACACTTCTGACAGTGATAAAAGCCCCTGCAGTGTCAGTATTTGTCAGTCTTCCTCAGATCCTGCTCAGCCGCTCTTACAGTAGGTTGATCCAAAATTAGAACCATCTTCAATTATTTCTAATTTTGGAAACTGTATAATGAAACTGAAAAAAATCATTGGGTAAGTCAAATACTGTTTGTGCAATAAAACTACCCTGACCCCCCTACAGGGTCAGTGGACCCCAACCCCTATAGTTTCCCAAAATCCTGTGGAAAACACTGGTTCTAATATTATTAACATGTGAGTGGATCCAACTTTTCTTCTATGTCCCCAAAATGTCCTCCACCTTGTTAGCTTTTAGATTTTCACCTGCTGTAAATAAACACGTTCCCCCCATAAGGCTGTGAGAAATACTGAGGAGCAGAGTCGTGATTAAACTAAAGTTCAAAAAAGTCTGTTGTCTGACGCAGCCATGGATACTTTGAAATGACCCAGGTTAAAAAACAATAAAAGTCATCTTAACTCAGTTAATCTTTCCTGTTGTAAATTAAGTGAGATGGTATTTATCCCATGACAAAGATTTTGATAAATATTTTCCTCTCCTTTACTTTAGGAGTTGCGTTGTTTCTAGAATCTGGTGATGGCTTTCCTACTAACAGATATGAGGAGCCGAATAAAAAATATTTAGGTAATGGGCTTGGAAGTCAACTTAAAAGATAATCAAGTGCAAAACTCAAAGAGAAATTTCATTTTATTTTGGTTTTTTGTGATCTGTGTTGTGGCTTTTATGTCATACCTTGGGACAGAAGAAAGTGGGGAGAGAGAGTGGGCAATAACGAGAGGGAGAGGAGCAGAGGTCTGGAGCCAAACTTGACCACCTGCCTTCAAGAACACAAACCATTAACCCAACCAGAGCCCCATGATTTTTTTATTCAAAGCTATTTCTTTGCTTTTTTTTAGGTGCATCTCTGGCCAGAGGACCAGATCAGAAGACTCCTGCCAGTCCCGGATGTAAACCTCATTGGTGCTGCAACTGTAAGGTCGTGGTTCTGGGAAACGGAGTGCAGAAATCCATCAAAGATCTTCCTCCACACATGAAGGTACCAAATAAATGAGACACCAGTTAGGGATTGCAGGGGGATTTGTTAAAACGACAGGCCATGTTCAGCTTCAGTGTTTAAATCATGGTTTTTAAAACTTTTTTTCTTCATGGGCTGCATCCTGAAAAATGCTAGAGTGACAGGGCCACTTTGCTATTACCCTTTAGTACAGATGGATCACCCTGATATTATGTCTCAAATCAGGCAGATCCATCTGCCTACGATTGTGGGGGGCCCAGAAGTGGGACGGCGCAATCAGAGTCCTTTAGTGCAGGAATAGTTGGGAAATGCGAGTGAGGCCACAGCAGGAAGTGACTACCCAGACAGAGATTAGCATAAAAGCTAACAGCTTCAATCACAGATTTATTAGATCTGGACCACATTTCTTTATTAAATGGAGAACAAGTATAGATATATACTATAGAAAGGATCTTTTTTCCTTCACTTCTGACATGTTTTGCGGGGATTTTGTTTTACGAAGTGGCTTACGTTTGTCCTTTACGCCGTGGCAGTAGCACCCACCTGCTACATTATCTGATTGTCCCATAATGAATGCTGTTGATGGAACGATTGTCCAGTCATTTACCTGATATGCTTTTGAAAGGTTCTTCCTATTCCCAAACACTTTGTATGGGGTGTCTCGCAGATGGACTACTGAAATATATTGAACAGTCCATCTGGTGGGTCAGGTTAACTTTGCTATACCTGCCCTTTTTTTAACTTAAGGATTTTGGGATGGCCAACCAGATTTCAGGTGGCTCTAGTTCACCTTGGGTACCCCTGTCTGTCCCTAGAAGGATAGAAATGAAGATAATGTGCTTTTTACAGCAGAGAGTGAAGATGCTAACAAAATATGCACAAACGACGTAACATTGTGATGATGGATGAGCTGGTGATGCAAAACAAATTTCTGAGTAATAAGACAATAAAGTATTATGTTATCTTATCTTAAACTGCCTAAGAATTTGAATGAGTGTTGGTGCTTTGAGATGGTTAGCTCTTTTTGCTCTCTTGACAGTGCAAATTAGCATAATTTATGCTGTTTGCCAACATACTCAGTCTGTTTCCTTCATCAGTCAAGCACAAACATAAAGTTCTATGATTTAATGTTTTTGAAATTGCAATGGGATGATTGATAATTGTTCAAATGCCCCAGTTGGCCGCCTGGCCATGGTTTGGATGCCCCTGGGTTAGATGCTAAAAGCCTTTTTAAAAATGCAGTTTATTGTACAGACTCCAGTTCATAAAACATCTCTCTCCTAAAGAGTGTGGATTACCTAATAATTGATATCCTAGGGTGTGACTAGGTGAACCATGACCCTTTGTTAAGACCATACTTTAAATTTTGTGTTACCAGCGTTCAGGCTGACAGGCTGTACACATCTACACACACTTATACAGAGGCACTGTAATACTGCACATGTCTTCTGATTATATAAATGCTGCCAGCCAGAGTTAAAACATTTTAGATCAATTAGTGGGTTAAACAGCCTGCCCCGTGGCTTCAGTCTTGAGTGTTTTAGTTTTTTAAATATTGTATGTTTTTGATGTTTATTTCATATCTTCCTTTCATGTCAGTTAAGCTTAAGCAGTTCATATTGGTCAGGATTTAATTTTTCTCCTCATTCCTCATTCAGCCTGCTAAAGCTTCTGATTTCTCTCATTAGGAATCTGAGAGCCGTTTGAAATCTGAGGAGGACCTGGTCTTCTGCAGTCACAGCTGCTTCCTTCTGTACTGCTCCTCTGCACACACACAGTCCAGATCCAGCACAGAAACTAAGGTATGAACCACTGAAGCACACGCAGAAACACCACAAAGAGTCGAAACAGGTTGTGCCATGATGGTTTGTTTTCCCTGGATTTCATGGCTTTTGTCTCATCTCTTCAGGAATCCATGTCCCTTCTCCCTACATCGGTGCAAACAGAGAGCCTGTCTAAAACTCAGCACCAGTACAGTAACAACATGTCATCTCTGGACGTTCACTGCCTGGCCCAGCTTCAGCCAAAACAGTCTCCCCCCTCCACTCCCCCAATCCCCTTCCCAACAGCAGGAGAGACTTCAAAGACAGAGGTGAAGTCCGACGCTATTAAAGTTACAGTGAAGCTGAAGGCTCGGCCACGGTCACATGACGGCTGGCACCAGGGGAAGAGACAGAAAGGACTCCGTTGGAGGAAGTGGACTGTCCAGGTGATGGTGCCGAGAGGAAACTCCCAGCTCCCAGATGAGGACAAGATTGATGAGCTGCTAAAGAAACTTGGTGCCTCGCTGCGACCTCCTGCCTTGCTTCGTGATCAGAGGCGTTGCTGTTTCTGTCACCAGTTTGGAGATGGGATGACTGATGGCCCTGCTCGCCTTCTTAATCTAGATCTGGATGTTTGGGTTCACCTAAACTGTGCCCTGTGGTCCAATGAGGTGTATGAGACGCAGGCTGGAGCCCTCATCAATGTGGAGCTTGCACTGCGGCGTGGACAAA
Source organism: Cetoscarus ocellatus (assembly GCA_037902135.1). Lineage (NCBI taxonomy): Eukaryota > Metazoa > Chordata > Actinopteri > Labriformes > Labridae > Cetoscarus > Cetoscarus ocellatus. The sequence continues at coordinate 295,204 of JBAMNC010000325.1, read as the reverse complement.
CAAACCGCTGCGCCTACTGCCAGCAGACTGGAGCCACCAGTGGCTGCCACCGCCTTCGCTGCACTAACGTCTACCATTTCACCTGTGCTCTACAAGCTCACTGCACCTTCTTTAAGGACAAGACTATGCTGTGTCATGCCCACAGGCCCAGGGGAACAGCTGGACAAGCTCTGGAGCATGAGCTGCGCTGCTTTGCCGTCTTCAGACGTGTCTACGTCCAAAGAGACGAGGTGCGTCAGATTGCAACTGCGGTGCAGCAGCCAGAGTTGGGCTATACATTTCGTGTGGGCAGTCTTGTGTCACATTCGATGGGTCAGCTCACCCCGCAACAGATGGCTGCTTTCCATTCCACAACAGCCATCTTTCCGGTCGGCTATGAGGCCTGCCGCATATACTGGAGCATGCGCCATGGCAACCGCCGCTGTCGCTACGTCTGCTCTGTTGAGGAGAAAGATGGACTGCCTGAGTTCTCCATCCGAGTCATCGAACAGGGCTACCAAGACCTGCTCCTGACCGATTCCTCTGCTAAAGGTTTGTACTGGTTTATTATTTACATAAATATTACTGCTTGGTCCTTGGGCTGATTGATTTGTTTTTTAAAATGTCTGTTAATTTACACATTCATGTGATCTCATTTTGACTGTGATTAACTGGTTTTAATAATAATCAGAATCAGACATACTTTATTGATCCCCAAGGGGAAATTTGGTGACAATAATAATAATAATAATAATAATAATAACTTTATTTGTATAGCACTTCTAAAAACAGAGGTTACGAAGTGCTTTGACAAACAGTCAAGAACATGCAGACCGCAAAGCACAAGAGCTAACAACAAAAGAGCTTCAGCACAATATTTCCAAAAGAAGCAGCATTCAAATATTAATTAATTTGAAAAAAAAAACACAAACAAAACACTGTGTCAGTCATACTCACACAGAGTGAAGAAAAACACATTCAATTCAGTGATCAAACCGGAAAAATATACATATTTTTTTTATTAGTTTTTGGGCCTTTTGTGCCTTTATTGATAAGTGAGAGAGAGACATTGGATAGGCTTTTGGAAAGAGGAGAGAGAGTAGGGGAGGACACTCTGCAAACAGGCCACAGGTTAGATTTGAACCCCCTCTGATTCCTTACCCCTCCACCAAACCAGCACCCCTCAGACTGTAAAATTCAGCCATATATTGCAATCACCTCTCTCATTCTCTTCATCTACAGCACTCTACCATTAGACACTGTACAATAATAATAACACTGAGGGCTTGCTTGTGAGGACAAGCAGGAAGAAAACAGATATTAGAGTTAAAGTGGTGAAGTTATAGCCAAAATCCCCAGTCAAATCGACGATCCAAGCCGTTATATTTACACCCCTGTGACATTTCACCTCTACCATATACAAAGCAGAAACAATGGGCAGGGGGCAAGTTCACTCCCCATTAGCCTTTTCTCCAGAGGCACTATGAATTGACACACATATTTCATCTGTGCAAAATTAACCTGAATGGCTAGGTGTGTAACAGTGACAGAGCATACTTGCTGAGCTTTCGTGTAAATGCACTGTGAAAAGAGCTAACATTTTATCTGAAAAGAATTAAACAAGAGTGACACTTAGTAAAAATAAAACAAGGCACGTTCTAGTGTGTCAGAGTTTTTTGGGTTTAAACCTGATAAGATAAAAAGAGGTGTTACATGCAAATAATGCTTTGACATTGTCGAGACACCATAAGGTAATGGCAACACTTCTTTGTAACCTCCTTAAATGTCACCACAAAATTTCATGCACACACATAAACACCCACTCCTCTCCTCCCTCCACCTCAGACGGTAAACTGGATGGAGAGACATACCTGCAGACTGCTTTCTGCCTGCAATATTGACAGTAACCAATTTAAGAAGTTCAATCACAGCTTGGACGCTTGCTTGAGTGTTTCTGTGTCAGTGAAACAACGTGGTGGTGTGGCAAGGACTGAATAGTTTTTTTGTACATGCACTGATTAAGTCTGCTAACAATCTTTTATCTCAACTTGTTTATTTTTTAAAGAATGACTTAAACATACACTACTTCTCACAAAATAATCTAATGCGGATCAAGCTGCAGGTCTACTGTTTCTTGTTTACAACATTAAGTTATTACTTTTGTTGATCATCAACAATTAGAAAGGAAAAGACTTTAAGCACTTTGTAAAATGGTTTGTCTGTTAAGCGATCTAGATGGCAGGTTATTTGTTTTATACCGCTTTCACACTAAAATCTGCGGGTCAACGCTGGTTTTTTTTCAACGCTTGGTAACCCGCGAGTGACTCCTTTACCACTGCCAGCAGACCCGGGTCTACTCAGCAGCAGACGAGCTGCATGGCTGTTTTTTTTCCTCTGGCGCATCAAGCTGATGTCATTACGTTGATGACGTCATCGGTGCGACAAAACACGACCGAGTAAACAATGGAAAAGAGCATGGACGCTGTGGACACGATTTTCTGTACTTTGTACTTTTGTCCCTCTTTAAAAATGCACAAACTCGGCGCTGATGATACAAAGGCGGATGGAGTTTGTTGCTGAGATGGCAAAGAGTCACGTAAGTTACAGACAGAGGGGACGGGCGCGATGTTATGCCGTGAGCACGTAACGCCGACGTCATCCGTAACTTAGCAGCTTGACCCGGGTGTGATGTTCATACTGAAGCCGGTCGGAGACGAGCCGATAAAAACCCATGTCGCTTGCAGGGTAAGTCGACCCAGGTCGAAATGCCGATTAGACCCTTTCAAACTGCAGACAGGAGCCGATTGTTGGAGGATTTACACAGGTTTTTTGGCCAGTCTGAAAGGGGTATAAGAGAGATTTATTGTGAAATCAGAACTGTGTCAGAGAATCATGAACGCAGTCCTTGGGGAAAAATCCTATTTTACATTTGAGTGGCGCTGCAGGATTCAAGCTAGGTGCAACAGCTTCATCAGTGATAAGTTTTGAATCATTCTGTCTGTGTCTTTAATCAGGAGTGTGGGATAAGGTTCTGGGTCCTGTTGCTGAGAAAAGAAGCGAAACAGGAACTCTGCAGCTCTTCCCTGTGTACCTGAAAGGAGAAGACTTGTTTGGACTCACAGTCCCAGCAGTCGCCAAGATCACTGAATCGGTTTGTAGCTACGATTATCATTTGAAAATACACCATTTCACGTGTCAGTACTTTTGTTTAGACCATATCTGATACATCACTTAATTTTCACTGATTTATTTCAGCTCCCAGGAGTTGAAGCTTGCGAACGATACTCCTTCCGTTATGGACGCAACCCTCTGGTGGAGCTGCCCCTCGTGTTCAATCCAGCTGGATGTGCCCGTGCCCAGCAGAGGACCAGCTCTAACTACACCTCTGTGGTCATAAGGTAGCAGTGAAAATAAGCTGATATTGTATTATTTTATGACTGAGTCTCTGATGGGTCTTCAAGGGTGTAAAAAGATGATACATTGATTAATTGACAAATTAGGTTTACAAACAATATTTTATAAAGTCTTCAATTCAGATTTTTAAGGTGTAAAATCTTATGGTTTGATTTTTTTTTATCCAAACAGATTGTGCCCCTTTTTTCAAAGTTGTATCTTCTCGCAGGAAACATTATCACTTTTTATTTATATAACTTAAAATGTAATAGAAGAATGTTAAATTTTGCATCTTTGAATATTTTCAGAATCTTAACTATTCCCATTATTTTTGTATTGTTCACAGGCTGGTTTCTATTTGTTTTTTTATTTCTGATGTCTTAATAAACCTTACTTACCAAACTCATCACCTATTGCAAGAAAATATTTATATACCAATATATTGTAATATTTTACTGCCTAATTTATCATAATATTTTATAGTGCAATATAAATATTTTAGAAGTTAAACATTTATAGATGAATACATTTGAATTGTTTTAGGTCAGCATCTTGCTGCTCGTTGGCAGAAGGAATTCAGCCATTTGTCTCTCTGTTACATGAGTTATTTTTTTCTGTCTGTCGAACAGACAGCACAGTTTATCCATGCTGCAGGCACCAGGCTGTATATAAGTAACACTGATTGGAAACTGTATTTTGTGGCTTATGATATGATGTTTATTTTGTTTTGTTTTGGATTTTTTTCCCCAAAAAATAGACCATTTGTAAAAATAAGAAAGTTGTGATATTTAGCTTGGCTTACAGCACCACAGCACATTTTGATACGTAATAGTCTAACCATATCCTGATTTATCTAAGATCTGAACCATGCCTAAGTAATTAGGAGTTGATACAAATACTTCCTGTCTTTTCTACCTGACATTCACGACTAAAAATACAGTATAAATGTGTAGCTAACTGACTTAATTTGAAATTAAAGATGCGATCTAAAATGCCTAAAGAACATCTTTAAAAAGTCTTTAAAAATAAGTAATTTAACCACAGGTTCTCTGTTCATACCCTGAATGACCTTTGTTCCTAACTCAGGGTCAAGCCCCCCCCCCCCCCAGCCTCTGTCAGCCCGAAAGGCTCTGTTAGCCTTGAGGTTTTTGACATCAGGACTTCGTATTTTCATAATTTTCCAATGGTTTTTAAGTTTTTGGTGGCTCAATATTCCAAAAAAAAAAAAAGTTTCATAGAAGATGTATATTTTAATCACATGCTCACAATTCTCTTCTCTCAATCTTCAGGCCACAACCACAGGCTGTCTCCACCAGCAGTGCCAGGTCCAACCAGAATGTGGCCCAAGGAGACGGTGGCGCCCCCCATGGCAAGCCTCCTGTAGTGCACCCAAGGTCTTCTCAGTACCGGTGGATGAAGAGCGAATGGAGAGCCAATGTCTATTTGGCTCGCTCCCGCATCCAGGTCAGTGTTGAAACATGTATTCAATCGATGTTTTTATACAATTCGACTGACTCTAAAAGAGAGTTTGTGTCATGTATCCACAGGGCCTGGGTCTGTTTGCTGCTAGAGACGTGGAAAAACAGACGATGGTGATTGAGTACAATGGAACCATCCTCCGAAATGAGGTCGCAGTCAGCAAGGAGAAGATGTACAGGTCTCAGGTAGAAATCTGTTTTAATCCTTCTCTGTCCAACTCTTTAGGGTTTTTTTTGTTTTGTTTTTTTGTTTGTTTGTTTTGTTTTTTTGACAAAGCTGGAAATAATTTTGCCCTCTTCTGTTCAGAATCGAGCTGTGTTTATGTTCCGTATCGACAGCGAACATGTTGTCGATGCCACTCGAAGTGGAGGACTGGCAAGGTAAGATGAGATGATATTTTTATCACGTTTTCTTTTAAATCAATAGAAGGTAAAATGGTCCAGGTCACATCTACCCATACACACACATTCACGCTCATATTCACTCACTGAAGGTTCTGAGTTTCTTTGTAAGTTGCCTATACTTGCTAGCACATCGTCGCCCTGAAGGATGTACTAAAACAAAAAGGGGAACATTTAGCCTCATGGTGATGTGTTGAATCTTATGTCATCTGTGCCATGTTTTTATCTTTTGTTTTGCAGATACATCAACCACTCTTGTGCCCCCAACTGTGTTGCTGAGGTGGTCACATTTGAGCGGGGCTACAAAATCATCATCAGCTGCATTCGCAGGATCGAAAAAGGAGAGGAGGTGGAAATCTTTTCTTTGATTACAGTTCTGGCAGACTCTGAAAAAGTCTTAGTCTTATTTTTATTTAAAAGATAACTTGTATTTCAGATGGCAGCAAACAGTATTTGCAAAGTGACTGGTGTAGTAAGCATATTTCCCTCTTTTTGGAGGGCAGTGCACCGTGTTATCTGATAATCAGAATCACATTTAGCTCCCTGGTTTGTTAGATTTACCAATCTTACTTGAACAAATCAGCATTTCACCATGTTAAAGAGTAGTGGGTTCCACATGGCCCCCCTTTTCCCTTGTCCTTTCCCAGCTAAACTCGGAGTAGCAAGCCCAGTGCAGAGTATAGACAAGAGACTTTGAACACATGACACAAACCTTGCTGAACTTGACCAATCATCAGAGTTTACCAGTCAACCAGAACAGCCTGGGCCCACATAGTCTAGAGTGACAGGAGCTCCAACTGGGTTTCAGACAGAGTGAGAATAGAGGTGGATCAGGGGCGCTCAGGATGTGTAATCAATTGGGTTTTTTTAACATTGGGGATCATGGACACACTCTGGCAGTCATTGAAATTGAAATATTTGAAGTTGAGGTAAGGCAAAATATAAACTCTATGAGAGGTTACAGAATTAGCTCACTGATTGATGAAATTCAACAAAGTTTTGAATATGTTCATGAATATTTTTTTCAATAGTTTATGAGTAAAAGTTAAGATTTTCGCTTAATTGTAAGTGTGCTTTGGGCAAGAAAAATGTTTAAGAAGATAATTTGCCTTTGGGCCTCAAGCAACCCCACTTCAAAAACATGAACTATCCCTTTAAAAATCCCCCTTATAGAAAAGAAAGAAATTTGCCACGCCAGTGTTTATTGCTTTAGTTTTTCCTTATGTAGCTCTTAAGGGGGTCTTAAAAAGTCTTGCATTTATTTCAAAAAGAGATTGAAAACTTTTTTTATTGGATTTCTCTCTTACAGTGGTACAATAATACTCCACAGTGCTGCTGTAGTGCCCATGACCTTATGTTTACGTCTCTTGTCTTGCAGCTATGTTTTGACTACCAGTTTGACAGCATGGAGGGTCAACAGAAGATCGCTTGTCACTGTGGAGCTCCTGAATGCAGGAAGTGGATTAACTAAGGAGAACAACAGCAACAAATCTACATGCATTCCTTGCTAAAGTGAGTGTGAATGCCGGGATCTCTTCAGAGAGACGAAATGCTTCACACTTGAGTCATTATGTGAATGAGCAGAAGGCCTGAACCGTTGGAGAAGATGGAGGAATCCTCGTGTTGGTTTTTAAAGATCATGGAGAACAAAAGAGGTAGAGGAAGGGAATTGTAACACAGTAGCAGGATGTGACTTGTGCCATATTATGTGAGAGGCTCTGTTGTATGAGATGCCTCAATCTGTCTGTATGTGTTTGTGCGTTTGGGGTGAGGAATCCACCAGCGAATGAGAAAGCACTGTGCAGGGTGCGGCCTTATTGCTTACTAAGGGCAGGCCCTTTTGTTTCATACTGTTAATGTATACCGTATGACTAAATGTAGACATCACTGAATGAGGAATGTACAGCAATGAATACTGCGAAGGGAATATTAACTTGCACTAAAAAAAAGAGAAAATACACAAAAAAACTCACACATACACACACGAAAACTTTAAAAATACTTGATTCCATGAGTCAGTTTTATCATAGGTCTCTGTCATGTGATTTGTGTGGTCTTCGAGAGGTTTTGTATTTATTATTGAGTGAATGAATTTTATTCTCAAAATGATGAGATTGAGTTGAAGAAGGCTAGATTGCTATTGTTTTTGAAGATTGAGGAAGACATGCTGTTACTTTTGTATAAATGTACATAAAGAAAACTATAGGAATAATCGACCAAATACTACCTTAACCTTCTTGATGTTTGGGTGTTTTTAAACTGTTTTTGTTTTGTTTGTCATTGAAATTTATTTAAGATGGACGTTATTTCAGTTTGAGAGTATATATTATGATTATTCTGTACAGAATTTGTAATATAACCACAATAATTCACAAAGTATTTTTGTTGTATTAAAAGTAAGGTATTGTAGCGTAGTGTTTTGTGACTTACACATGCTTTGACCACTCAAAAAAGAAATATTTTTGTTGACTAATGTAACGAGTTATTGGTTACAGAATTTTAAAAAAGAGACTCTTCAAATAGAAAGATCAGTGTGATCTGCTTGCTGTAATCAGGTTTGATTTTAAAGAACTGTGAATTAGGTTTTCAAACCAAAAAACAACTTTTTAACTTTCTAACACAGATAGGATCACCAACATGTATTTACCTGTATTTGTTTTTACATTGCTTTTAGAATAAGGTGCAAACGTCTAATGATGATGTTGAGTTAGACGAACCAGTGTGTGACCGAGAATCGTATGTTGAACTCTCATTTGGAAATGTAGGTTGTTCTACTCTTTTGAACAGAAATGGCATTCTCCTTAATCAGAAATATTTCTTATACTGACACTTCACATGTCACATGCTTAGGAGCAGAAGAGCTTTTGCGTGCACAATTTCAAGTTGACTGTAAAATTTTGGAGACAGTCTTAGAACTTGTAATGTATATGGCATGTATTTTTTTAACTTTCCGAAGACTCAATTGTATATATTTTTCTCAATGAATGGTTGTAACAAAATTCTTTCTTGGATATTTTTCTTCTCTTGTATGATATTTACATCATCCTGCCAGTGTGTTTGTGCAACATTTTCTTGGTCGTGTAGTCAGATTATTTTTTTTCTCCTTTTTTTCTTTGAAAATGCCTTTTGAAGTGTACAGAGTATGAGGTTTGGAGTTTGTGGAATTAAATTTAGAAACATTTACAAAAATAAACTATTTTACATGTTAACAAGTTGTATTTGTGATTATTTTTACATGTAGATATGTTTTCTTACAAAGTTGGGGCAAGTTGAACTGTACCTTAGAAAACAAAAGGATCAATAATTTTTATACAGTTTTGAAAACAATTCATGCATTTTTTTGTCAAGCAGAGACAAAACCCATTCCATGTTTAATAACCACTTAATAGTTCAGATTGTCTTTCAAAACAATATTTTAAAAAGTTGTTATTGCCTGTGTTGCCCTTAATGCCAGGGCTTGTGTTAAGACATTTCAGACACCATAATGTAGATGAAAATAACAAAAGCAGATTGTGGTGTAGTTATTACACATCAGTAAGTTCTTGTCTGCAGGATCAACTTGGATAATAATTGATGCTCCATGTTGAGTTCTACCAATAGATTGTCAGTTTTAAACAAGGTCACGTGGATCATTGCTCCCTATTTTCATTCATTATCTTTGAATTGTCCTGAATATTACAAGAGCAGGGTCCATGGTTTGGCTTTGCAGAGCCTAGTTGAAAGCATGAGTTAATTGTGTGTGTGTGTGTTTTTTTTTTGTTTTTTGTTTTTTTTTTAAACTCTGTTACAGTTGATGTAACAGATTTTTACATATTTTTAACTACTTATAAAACCATTCAGCACATAGTGACCCTGAAATACAAAACAATAATGAATAAAACACACCAAAGAATTATTAGCACAAAAAAAATCATTTATAATCCATACATTAGGCGGCCCTACTCACACATTTAGCTGTGTTGCTCATTTCACAAATATCCTTACAATTTATGCATTGTTGTAAAGGTGACTAATCAGGCTCTCCAATGTAATTAAGTACAATACCAATTAGTATTATTCGGGGAGAAGTAACTGACTGAAACGTTTGCAAACTTTTCTTGAGTAGTATAAATGGCTAATCTAAAAACACAAATATGGAAAAGGAGAATTGATAAGAAATGCTAAAAGATAAGAAATTGCTGCCAATAAAAAAAAACATCAGAAGCACAAATTAAAAAGGCAATTGTGAACACAAGCAACAAAAAGAAAACAACTAAACGAGAAACATAAAATAGCACAACAAAAGAAAAAACAAAAAGTCAAATTTAAACTACAAGTGCTCTGAGAGCAAAAACATCACCTGAGGCATTTCAGACATTGTTGGCAGAGTAAATATTGGGAAAACAGCCTGATAGGACACTGTTAAGAAATCCTTGAAATTCCTTTATTTATCGGAATGGCAGAATCAAATGGCCTTTATTGTCATTATACAAGATGTACAACGAGATTGGAGAGCTTCTCCTTTTCAGTGCAACATATGGTTAAGTTAAGAAGAAAGGTAATACAAAAATAGTGCAAAAATAGTATAAGTAAAAAAGGGAGTAAGAAGACTTTAAATGTACATCCAGATTTGGATCACCATTGAAATCTAATCACTTGTCCCTTGTGACTTGACCAACATTCAGCAACCTTGGTCCAATGACCTATCCTAAAAATGCCATCAGATTCTGTCCGTAACTTTTTGAGTTATCCAGTTCACAAACTAACAAACACTAGAAAATCATAACCTCTTTGGCAGAGGTAAAACACAAATACGATTAAAAAGAGAAGGAAAATGAACAAATACAACAAAAAAAATTACGCATTTATTTTGTTATTTGCTACTTTTTAATTTTTTGCTCTTCTCATTTTTATATTATTTTATTTACTTTGCTTACTCAATGATCTTTATTGTTGTGTTTGTCAAGTTTTCTTCAGTGTTTTTTCCCCCTCAGGTTATCTGTTGTGTGTTCTTGTTTGACGTTTGTATTTTCTGCTAATTTATGTTCTGTTTTCCCTTAGGGACCGCCATACTTAACAAACACAAATTCATTCAAACTGCTACAACTACTACTCAGTTACAGGAATATATGTAAATATCATGTTTAACTCCTCACCCCTGCTGATTGCTCAATGGCGCGTTACCCCTCATTACTCGCGCATGCGCAGATTGTCTGTATCGGCCCACTCTTGGTCCATCAAAGCAGTTAAAATCTGAGTCGTACTGACATCTGTTGGTGGAGCATCTGTAGGACCATACATGTGACTCTACCTGGTGTGATGTTGAAAATAGCTTCCCTTTCAAAAACTGTTCTTGTGTCGGGGTGTCCTCCGCTTTGCCTCCTTTTTATTCACACTGCAAATAGAAACCGAGCGAGGAGGAAGAGGATATTCGCTTTTTACTTTAAGACGACGTAACGAATTTACAGCCCCCCGTTATGAGCCAAAGAGGACATATTTATTACTTAAAACTCTGCTCATTTTGAGCAACTGGGCGTCAGTTTGTGTCTTTATTATCTTATCCTAAAACTGTCACCATAAGTCTCAAATACGAGGGCGAGTTGCAAGTTTATTTTCCTCCGGCATGAGGACCGAAGCGAAAGCCGACACACATTTCCCGGGGGTACCAACTGCGCCATGACACCTGTAAACATTGACACTCATTAGAAGATGCGAGCCGTGCCTCTTTTTCACGGCCAAGCCTACTTCCTGGTGGACGGGCAGCGCCTCGGTGTTTTCGTAGTGAGCTGCAGAGCAGATGAGGTGAAGGTGGACGCTGTTGATGACCTGCAGTCTGACCAGAATCATACCGTTTTACATATTTTACTCTTTGGACGAAGAAAACATGGGTAGTACGGTGACGGAGTCCAGTAAGGAGAGCTCAAAGAAAATGCCAAAGAAGAGGAGAAGTCTGCGGATTAACATGCCAGTGAGTCGGTGAAGTGTTAATTAATTTGGCTTCATACTGTGACAGGTTTAAGAAACATCACTTTTTTAAAGCTAACTGTCAAAGCTTTAATTTACGACGTTAACTGTTAGCCGTTTGGATGCTTTTACGCACACGACGTAGAGAAGATGATTGACAGCTGCCTCCATATCACGACCTCTTCTGCTTTAAAATAATCAGCTTTTTGGTGGAATTTACTTTTTTTGGACACGGGTGTCTGCTCAGTATGCTTAATATTAAAAAACAGTATTTTTAAAGTGTCCCTACATTTTCACCACTATTTGTCATGTCATTGTAGGCACCTCCCCTTGTATAATAGGTATGAAACTAACTCAAAGCTTTATCAAAAATAAATGTTTTAAGTCCAACCTCAAAGGTTGAGAGAGTGTTTGCCTCCTGAACAGTGGTTGGTACATGGTTCCAGAGAAGAGGAGCATGGTAACTGAAGGCTCTACCTCCCATACTACTTTTAGAGACTGATGGTAACAGGAGCAGGCCAGCATTTTGGGAGCATAATGTTCTAATGGGGTTTTACGGCACTACAAGCTCTTTGAGATAAATTGGTGCCTGCCAACTGAGAGCTTTATACATGAGAAGAAGAATCTTAATGTCTTTTCTGGATTTCATGGGAAGCCAATGCAGAGAAGCTAATACAGGAGTAATGTGATCTCTTCTCCAAGTTCTAGTCAGTACAGGTACTGCAGCATTTTGAACCAGCTGAAGAGTCTTAAGTGACCTGCTGGGACAGTCTGATACAAGATAATTACAATATCCAATCTAGAGGTAACAAAATCATGGATTAGCTTTTCAGCAACACCCTAGATAGGATAGGCCTGATTTCAGTGCATTAAGCATCAATTAATTATCAATATTTCCAACAGTGCTAAATATTTTTGAGCAAGGCGGCGGGTCAAAATCCAGCCTTTTTAGCAGAGCAAGAAATAAGTTAGGGTCAGGCTTGTATGGAGTATATAAGATTTATCAGTATTGTTTTAACTCAAAAACAAAGCTGAAAAAAAATTATCTGGCCCTCAAGCTGAGAATACAGACTGACAGATTATATGAGCTCTGTTCAAGATGATTCACTGAGAAATGTCCTGACAAGGTACAGGCTCAGTGAGCACAGATTACCTCTAGAGTTGGATGGCTCTCAGAGGAGGACAGACTCTGTTCCCAGCGTGACAACCAATAAGAAGAGACAAAGCCCCACTTTCTCACATCTTGCCCTCAATATCAGGCTGTGAGAGAGGAATGCTATTAACAAATAACACAGATTCACCCTAGGCCTAATGTTGATGCGACAAAATATCGTTGTGCACTCTTTGGGGAAACGTGTATTGTGTACTGCTTCAATGTTTTGACAGTTGTTGTCAATACCATTTGGGTAATGTTAACAATGGCAAAGTTCAAAGTAGAAGCCAAGCCACATGTTCCAAATTTGAACTTAGGTCTACGATCTTTTAGGACCTGAATTTAAGATACTTAAGGTGTAGAATAATTTAAAACTCATCCTTGTTGTTTTTCTTCTTGTAATGAGAAAAAAATAACCTGTCCGGAATTCTGTTAAAAGCGTAGCAATGTTCACAATTTACGTGTATCGGGATACGCATCGTATTGTGGCCTCAGAGTCAGGATACATATTGTATCGTGAGGTTGCTGGAAATACCCAGCCCTAATTGACCCACAGTTTCAGTAAACAAGTGATACTCAGAAAATTCCATATTTACTGGGAGAAATGCAGAGCTTTAAGATTATTGTCGCCAAATATGTCAGACTTTGTGAAGACCTGAGGACAACCCGTGGAACCTGAACACACACAACCACAGCACACACATTTCTTCACATTAATATATTATTTGATTTTTTTTTCTTTTTTTTCATGTACAAACTGAAACTGTTTTTTAATCTTCTCTTTCTTTCAACCTTAAATGTCCTCTTGATGGTACTTTTGGTGCATACTGTTACCAGAGTGAACATCCAATGTCTTGTCTGATCCAAAGTAGTGATGCATCAGAAAAAAAACTCATGTCATTGTTGTCTAATGAGGCTTTCCCACTACGTGCTATCATCATTACCTGACTCAACTCTGTTAGGTTGTTTTGGTTTACCATTATCACCTCTGGTGGAGCTCAAAGTGAGCCGAGTTAAGACTAAAATGTGATGTAGAGACGGTGCCAAACACTGAATGGTCATAGGATTAGCATAATAGCCCCTTTCACAAAGCAATAAGGCAAGGACTCAGCATATACAAAGCGTTGTCATCATTACATCTAGAGACATTCACATTAATTCTATGAGAGTGTGGTATATGTGTCAATATACATGCAGTATATGTGGAGGAGTGCCAGAGAGAGATTTTTACGTTCACACAGACACATTCAGTGCTTCAATCCCCTTTGATTCTGAAGACAGAATGAGGGTGCGTGTTTACCTACCATTAGCTCTATCTCCAGAGGTAGTATGGGGGACTTGATAATGGTGAGGGGTGCACGCGGACTCAGCAGGGGATGGTAGCATTGTATTTCACATTAGGTGACCACAGATGCACAAAATCACACAATCAGTTGGTCAATTAGCATGACAAACTACATGTTGATGTTGATGATGACTGACAGGAGGGAGAGTGACGCCCAAGACTTTAAATAAATACACTGTACTGACAAAACCATACTCAAATCTGTCTTTTCCAACACTATGATGAATGATATGTTAGCTTGATGCTAAATTCTTGCAGTCATTCCCTCTAAGGGTCCTCTGCTATTTCTCACAAACATTTCTATTTTTCAGTCTGTCATCGTAGTCCCTCTTTGTCATCTTAAAGACCAGGAAGTTGTTTTCAGAGATCCATTAACTTTTCCTCTGTCTCATAGTTCCTTCTTGGGAAAAACACACTTATTTTTGCTTTTCTGGTCTGTATGTTTGCATCTCTGACTGTTGCTTTCATTGGTCAACGTCTCTGAGGTGACTGAACAAATCTTAGGAATATGTTAGGCTTTTTGTTGTGGGGTCAGGACGTGTCCCAGGTGAGTCTTTTGTTGTAGTTCACTATGGCACACTACACAAATTAAATGACTGATTTTCATGGCCGCGTCCTGAAACCCAAGGCTGTAGGTTCAGGATATAATGGTGTTCAAATCTTGTATTCTGACCTTGGGCTAAGTTTAGCTGAGTTATTAACTGCTGCCTGACACCAAGACCGCCCCTTCCAGCTCCAGCACATAATCTGCACCATGACATGAGAATTGCAGGAACTTGGTAGAGGTCTTGGATCTAAAGTTCTGTCCTCTCTTGAATCTCTCTATTAGATAACTTTTAGAAACCCACCTGCCACCAGGGCCGACAGATTGCGCAAATTCACCCCTAAGTGTTATTTTGAGCCCTGGGGTGATGGCACAGTTAGCATGCTAGATAACAGACCATACAGAGCTTAAGCATTCAGTGCTTTTACATCAGTAAAGTAAACTAACAAACAAAAAATCTTAGTGCTGAAAGTTGTTTAAAGCTCCAACAATGTAGTAAAGTAATGTGGTAGAACAGTTTTTAATCATTGTGCATGTTTAAAATAACTTTTTTCCCAACATATGTCCTGTGTTTGGAGTCAAATTAATGTTTTAGTTTTTGCTTTACACAGTTAATAGGTGTCATTTGAGGTTTTGATGTGTTCATGAGCGTTCTGAAATGTTTGTAACCAACACGCAGGAACTAAATGTTAGAGCTTTTATCCCTGACATGAACTTCTCTATCTTAAGCCTGGCCCAAACACTATTACAGATGCATAAACCATATCAGAGCAGGTTTGCATGTTTACTTTGTATGCCTATTGAAGTAAACTGCCTCTCTGCTAAAGCATGCAAAGTCTAGGAGGAGGAATGTAAAACCCAGCCCATGAAGTGGTCATGGAGCATGTTGCGTTCATTTGAAAAGGTCCTTGTGGTGGTGAAACATGTTTTTCTTCTTTTTAGGTGGAATGCATAGCAGCTTTAGCTAAAGGTATTCTCTAGAAAGCATCTCTATGCTCAATTATGTATTTTTTTTGTGTTAAAACTGGCAAACCAAGCATGTAGAGGCTTAAAGGCTTTGATACCTGTATTGACACGCTGATTTTTCCTTCCTACATCTCCCTTGAAGTTACCTTTATCTTTGACTCTCAGATCCTCTCTGTTTGCAGGACTTTGGTGCATTTACTTCCCCACAAGCGGAGATGAGTGGCTCGACCAAAAGTGGCTCTCAGATGGTACGGAAATGATATTCATGGGCTACATTTTTGTGTTCGGATTTGACATTCTCTTGCCAATTGTTTGTTTTCTTAAGCTTGTCTTTTTTCCTCCAGCACATGATATATCTTGTCTTTTTGGCTCTTGTTTGTTTGCCTACAAACACATTCAGATAAGGATTTAGAAGAGACAAATATTTCACAAGGCCATCCCATCCACTTTGCCAACCCCGCACTAGCCTACAGTAACATTATGCCCACTGTGTCCAGGCACGAGCAGATACAGGAAATTGATTTTTCTCCAAGCAAGCAAGCAAGCAGCCTCTTCCTACTGTCTGCTCCAACTAATTGATCATTACATATTTTGATGTACCTCGGTAATATTTGTGCAGTGTTAATTCAAAGTCTGCTCTCTCTGTGTTTTGAGAGAGCTGATTTATATCATGTTAGCTTGCCTTGACAAGCTCTTGCACAATGACAGAGTGAGGGTTGTTGCCAAACAGAAAAAAAGATGGGTGTGTGCTCTCACAGCCTCAGATTTGTAACAGGATTGGTTTAAACAGAAATGTGTGTACGTAGTAAAGCCGGCCTTAAGCAAACACCATGCTCAACCTTTGTGGAGGAGACCAGAGAAAACATTCCTCCCATCTTTGATTTGATGTGTTACATTGTTATATTGTCTTTCCCACAGGGCAGCAGTGATTGTTTTTGCTCTAAGTTTAATCCTGTAGAGTCTGCTCTGTTGAGTCTTTAGCTGCAAACAGTGTCACCAAAACACTCCTGTAACATTTAGTGTTTCCAGTGAAAACAACCTTCGAGCGGTGAGATCATAGTGCTTCAGTGTATCAGAGCCTACAAATGGTTAATAGATTTTGTTGTTGGCACATCCAGAGCGGGCAGCAGGCAGTGGTGGGAGGAGGCTCTTGCTGTCTCCAGCTAGATTGGCTGCAGTCTCTCGTGTTTTGTTTTGATGTCTGCACAGCGAATAGCGAAGGATTTCTCAGCCTGTTTTCAGGATGCTGACCTTCCAACAACAGACAGAAAAAAACACAGAGTCATAATGAAAAATATTATCACCAGTGTTATTTTATCTAAGAGAAGTACTGGTGATGTGGTTTTGAATCTGAAGGTGCTTTTACTGGCTTTTCAAGGAAAGGGCCATCATGTGATGAGCTGTGTATCTTGTGCTGCAAAATAATGCCATGTAAGGAGGGGGAAATGGAGCATTATTTATTTTGTCCTACAGTGAATGAAATACTCTGCTCAAGATTGTGAATGGTTTTTTAAAAAATAAAGTAGAAGTGGCGCCTCAAAGAGCCATCTGCAGGCCTTTGTTGTTTGTTTTCCGTTATGTTTACTGCCTATCTTTGTTTAAAATCTAGATAATGAGAGGGCACTTATTGTAAGTTATTACCCATTTATTACCCACCCTGCACACATACTCATATTCTCATTAATCCTTTTTATTGCATGCTATTAAGTGTTACTATGGGGCTAACTATACAGAACAGGGTTCATGGGTTAGAATAGCAGAAGTAATGCAGAAAGTCACTGCACTAACTATTTCACAATAAATCCGTTCTCCTTATTCCCCTTTCAGCTGAACTTTCAGTTTGGATCCAAATGTGCAGAATTAACACAGTATTGAACATATACAAGAAGGCCATTAACTTCTGATGTTACTATTAGCGTGGGGAGTTCAGATGCTGTGATAGCGTTCTGCCCCAGACTGTAAATTTAATTAGAATGAAGCCTTTGAAAATTATGGCAAATTGCTGCGTATAGATCAGCATCAGGTACTGTACTGATGATTGTTGAGGGGACTAGACACATTTTGGCTAAAGCAACAAGGGCTGTATTTATGAGTAAATAAAGTCTGTACAATCCCATACAGTCTGGAGACAGCTGAAATTCAGCCACTTGTTAAAACACCATCAAGTTAAAAGTAGCAGATAGTCAGTTGTCCTGTACCCCTATTAAGAGGGTGAAAATGCATCTTGTGCAGTTTTACATCCTAACTTATTGTTTTTGAAAGCATTTATGTTTTATGCTAGCTAGCTTTAGGAGACAGTAGCAAAGAAGTTATCAAATAGCACATTTTAGTGCCAGGAAACACAATAAAGATAAGGTATACATTTTATTTGACACAAAAATACACCAAAACATAGACTAATGGAGACAAGATCATTGAAAGAAACACAAGGTTGTTGGGTGAATGCTAACATTATAGCTGTGTTCGCATGTTAGTTTTGTGTACTTTGTGGTGTTTGGAAATATATTCGGTATACAGAAGGAAAAGTGTGGTTGTAAACTGACACTTTATACACAAATAAAACAAGAAAAGAAAAAAAAAGAATACAGAAAAGTGAGAATTTCAACTTGTGCAATATCCTAACTTCTTGTTAGCTAGCAGTACAAGAATTGGCTGAGAACAATTACATTTCAATGCATTAAAATAGACTCTGGCAACACAATAGCTGTATGACTGGCATCACTGGGAATGGCTGCTTTGATAAGGAGCTCTCTGATTCTGACTTGTTGGTCAGTTGACCAATCGGATAGCAAACAAAGGGTCGATTGGTCTGTAATAATATGATAATATTGTTTAATACCTTTAAAAACACTATTAACAACCTAGAGCACATCAATACCTAATATACCTTGACTGTGGTGTTAGAGGAAAATGGCCACCGTAAGAATTTGGGGAATAGCTCTGTATTTCTTTCATTTATCTCTGATAAAAAAATTTTCAAGTAAATTAAACTACTTCATTGTCTCACAGGGAGAGCGTCGCATCCGCTCAGCCAGCCCCATCAAATCTGTGTCTGCAAGGAGCCCGCCCCATCTGCCCCAGTGTCCTCAGTCTGCTCCTGTTCAATCAAAAACCGCCTCAGGTTCCCCCAAAACCATCTTCCCCTATCCTTCTAACCAGAGCTCCCCACCAAAGTCCCCCCGCCGCCTGAGCTTCAGTGGTATCTTCCGCTCCTCATCAAGCTCTTCACCTGGGAGCATCAAACTCTTCTCCAGAACCAAGAGAGGTGAGTCGAACTACATATATTGCTGTTCATCATTTAGAAAACACAGCTTTTTTATGTTGGAAACTGAGGATGCATACTCGGTTGTAAATCAGTGGCTCTAAATTTGTGGTTCAGGATCCCAAAAAGGGTCCCAGAGTTGTTTTCCATGGGTCTCAAATATGTGCCTGTAAAAGCATTTGAGGCCATTTTTGGAAGCCCTAAGTGGACATATGATGACATGTTTGATGTGATGGTGAGTAGATTTTGATCTTTTTCACAAGTTCTCAACCTATTGGTCCTCTAGACCTTCTGTAATGATTATGGTTTGGTCCTGTCTCTTTGTTCAGTCTAATGTTTTGCTCAGTTAAAATTTTCTGAAATTAGGGTCACAATTTCTCATTACAGAGATGGGAGACCTGCTGAGAGCCAACGTTTTAAACTACTGAAGAGTTATAGCTGAGGAGACTTTAAAATTCTTTCAAACTTTATTTAGCCAGGAGAACCTAATTGAGATTAAGAATCTTATTTACAGTGTGCTGACTAAGACATGCAAAAATGATGTCCAGTGAACACTAAGAAAACAACCACTCATTTGTGCTAGAGTAGATTTTGAAAGGTAGACGACTGTGGAGGAAGTAAGACCCGATAAATGAAACCACGTTATCTCAGAGATTGTTTCCTGCTGCGCAAGGTAAACCCACATAGAGGAGGTTGTACCTGATTAAGTTCAGATATTTTGCAGCCTGAGATTGCACTGACATAAAAACTTGTTGTGCAGCATTTTTCTAAGTTATGCACACCAGGCAATACTGTCATTGAGAGGGAAGAAGAGTCCCAGATTTCCTCATTGTTATGAGGAATGTGTCTGCAGGATTTATGTGATCCCTACAAATAGGCAGATCCGTATAAAGTCTCAAAAGGGCTTACATTTGATTTGTGAAATTCAAGGCCTAAAAAACAACTAAAAATTTTTCCTGTAAGAGATCTGTAATTTGTTGATGGCACATTGTCGAAGACCATCTGTATCAAATCTGTTCTGGCGTTTTTAAGGACTGCTTCAGAAAACATAGTTCCAGTAAAGTGACACTTATACAGTTTGGGATTAAAATGTTTCAATCTATAAGCAAGTGCAAGCTTGAGTACTTCTATGCACAAGACTAAAGGTCTACAGCATCTGGACCTCTACTCTCTCCCTCTTTACAGTGCCAGTAGAGTCGTTGAAAACATGGCGCAGAGCAGTTCTGAACTGATAAATAACCACAGTGGGGAAGGGGCCTCAAACTGACTGAAGCTCTGACTGTGCATCTCAGATGAACTGAAAATACAAGCAGATACTCAATATAGGAGACCTAAACCTTATTCACACTTGATTAAAAATCCTGAAATTATCCAGACGTTATCCAGGCAACCCGGATCATTTTCTTGTGCCCCCCTAGTATTGTATCCACATAAAGTACGAGTGGGCTCATGTCTGAACGCTGCAGCGACTTATCAGGGAAATTCACTGATGTGACATCATCCTGTGTGACCGGCACAAACCAGGAAAAGAGAGACTTGACAGGACGGATAAAAACTACCACTACCACAGAAGTTTTTCTGATTATAAACCTATACCACAATCTGAAATGTGTTTCTTGACATCGGAGATGTTGTTTCAAATAAACATCATCAAAGTACTGTAGTACATCTGCTCCAATCCAGTCACCAGTGGGCCTCTTGCCCATCCAAAGAGTCTTCTTGTGCTGCTGTTGAATACGGAGGCCAAACCCTTCAGCTTTCTTTCTCTGGTGTAATCGTCGTTCACATAGCGATGCTGCTTCATATTCATAGATGCTGTTGGTATGCTTTTTAACATGTAACACTAAAGTGTATATTTGACGTTGTGTGCTGCCTGTCAATGACCATGTGTGTGAAAAGGGCTCTTGAATTGTTTTTGAACATCAGTGATTATGAGCATTTTCTAGTCGTTATAAAACTTTTATATATGAACCTGAGGTATGGCAAAATATGGACTCTTTAAACTGTCATTAATTTTTTCAGTAATCCCTGATGACTGTGATGACTCTTCTCATATACTGTTATATAATATACATTTAAAACAGTGAATGATAATCTTGGCTGTTGTCAAGTTTATTTGCAGGTAAAAAGCCTTTAGGGCATTGCTTTACTTGGGACTCTAACCAGCCTTAGCAAGGAAGTAAAATAATTGAAATAAATGCACAAAAAGTCAGAAAATTAGTGTTTGGTGGATTATTTCTTTGTCCTGACAATGCTTCTTGGCAATAAATCTTAAACAGTTGTCCTATTTCATCATCAAATATACCAAATGACACCAAACAAAATTCTTTAGCAGAATAAGGTGTTTAGCAGTGGCAAAGAGGATTTTGCAGATATTTTTTATAGGCACAACCCACATACTCAGCTCTGCTGCTTTATCCCAAAAATGTATGTTTCTTACAAATGTGGCAAAGGGAAGATAAACAAGCTTTCCAGTGGTATAAGACTTATGGCCAAGAGGCATTGTTACAACAAAGAAATAATCTACCAAACACTGCTTTCCTTACTTTTTGTGCTTAGTTTAGTTGAAAAGTTCCCATCATAAAATAACAGATTACTTGTAGAACTAGATATCATATAATATATCATTACATTAGACTAAGTTTCTGGTTGATTTTGAATCAACGCCGTGGCAGGTAGGGAAATATTTTCATTTTCTATGCTGTTACACATAAATCTACCACCGCAGCCTCATGCTGAGCCAGGAAAATAACTTGAAATGGTCCTAATCTTTTCCAATCCAGGTCTTGGAAATCTTCTTGTAAAGTTTTTAGTTTGATTTATTTAGCAAGGCATGTCCCATTGAGATCAGGGATCTCTTTATCAAGGGACTTATACAGTTACAACAACAAACACTCGTGGTTACAGTCGCCTACACACTAAATGACATGATGGATAATGAAGCATCAGTGAAAACAGATGGTACCAAAAGCCTGGACTCAAGACTTTTGTAAAAAGTGAAGGAACCCTGTAAAGGATGGATGCTCTTTCATTCTCAGTCTGTCTATTACTGACGTCAACAAGGTTGTTTAGGAAAAGAGGGGATGATTATGTTTATAGTTTGGATCAAGACTTTTTCGTAGCTTATAACTTTTTTGCATTGAGCAGCACATTTAAAGACATTTTTCAAAATAAGTTACACATTTGGTCTGTCTGAAGAGGAGAGCCAGTCATATGTCATTTTCCATGTTTAAATTAGAGGTAATCAAATGCATTACTATAATACTAGTATGAACAAATATGTGGAAATTTAGCAAAGCCTTGTTGTGTTCAGAGCAGACCTGGGTAGATTTTTAATCCTCCTGTCTCCATGCACTCAAATGGCTGTTTATTATATAACAAAAAATCAGCTCCATTTTGCACGGAAACAGCGCTGTTGGAAGCAGCATCAAACAGCCCCAACATGACTCATGTGTTTTTGGCTCCTCTGTACTCCCATTCTTCTGCTTTCCGTGCAGAGGGTCAGTCTGGCGTCGGCTGGTGGAACAGCTCTGCCAAAACCTCAAAAGTCAGTGCGCTCCGTTTCCGCTGTTATTGATGGTAACCCGAGTATAACACGCCAAAACACACCAACTGCTACACACTTCTCATACAAGCTGCCGAGTCTGATGTGGTTTTGATATTACATCCAATCTAAGGTCATTTTCAGACTAATGATGTGGCTTTTAATGATCTGTGTCCATGATGGTTACTGCAGCAAATTATTTTTATGAAAATCAAACTGTGACTGTGCAGAAAACTCCAGCTTTCCTATTTTTATGGGCATGATGTTTTGGTAAGCACCCTACTTTCACCACAAGAGTGTGCTGAAGTCCTGGTCTTGTCCCTTTTAGTTCCCCATCTAAAGATCTAAAAAACAAGCAATTAACATGGCCCTGTCATTCTTATAACCCCTTTTTATTTATCAATTTTTGTCAACAGTTTTTTTCAGTGTTTAATATTAGAAGCATTCAGTCTTGAATCATTTGGATAAAATTGATATGACACTACTTTTCCCAGGATGTATTTGCATCATAATTTGCATCGTATATGATCAGATGGTGTACTGGTCTTGATCTGGTCTAAAATGTTGTTTCCAAAAGCCTGTACTATGTCCATCTCTCACTGCTGAAGGCTCCTACAGCTCTTACATACCCTTATCTGGAAGTGACCAGACTCTGAGGAGCACCTCACACCACCATGCAGAGATTTCCCCCCCCCCCCCCCCCCTCTTTCATGCACTCTCGCTGTTGCTACTGTGTGCTGTATGTTGTCAGTAAATAATGGGTGCAGGCAGACATGACTTTCCAAATTCATAAAATACGGCCTTACAAGGGCAGACAGGCTTTTATTCTGAAAGGGCAAAGCTAAGCTCGGGTAGATCCTAAGAAAATACACCACAGACACCCAGATGTGTTTTAACAACCTCATGAATGTGTAGCCTAGACACTGCCAGTACAAATTAAAGAAAACAGAATTCTTATTAGAGTAAGCATCTTCATGCAACTTAACAAATTAATCATTGATGTTTTGACAAATAATACAACATAAGAATGACTGATCAAAAACCAAAACAATAAACAAGTAAACACAACGATAGATCAGAAAACATATAAATAAGTCACTACAGCGTCTTCCAAAACCAAGAAAGACATTCCAAAATACAATAACAAACCTAACCTAAATGCAGAAACCTGTCAGAAAACGCAATCATGAAGTAAAATCACAACAACAAAAGGTAAAAACACCACAAAAATGCAGAAAAGAAAACATAACAACAGCAAAAAAACACAACCAGATATTAAAAGCATAACAAAAACACATCATCCACATTTATTTATTACTTGCTGTTGTTGTTTTTATTTTTAGTTTTTGGAATTGTTTTCTCTTATTAGTTGTAGTTTTATTTATTATATTTGTTTTTGTCTTGTTTTTCAATTGTTCTGTTTTAAAGTGTCGTTCTTTATTTTTATCTGTTGTTGTGTCTTCTATTTGTTCAGTTTTTTGATTTGCTATTGTGCTTTAAATGTGTTCTTTTCTATTATATTGCCCTGTTAATATTTTGTTGTTGTGTTAATTGTTTTGTTTTCTATTCGTAGATGTATTGTTAATGTGTTTTTAATTTGTTCTGCTGTTCTTTTTAGTTGTTGAGAATTTTATTTCTAACGTGTTTTTTAAACTGTTTTGTTATGCATTAGTTGTTTTTTCAATATCTTGCTCTGTTCTTAGTTGTTCTGTTTCTAAACTGATGGCCTGTTTTTTTCGTGTCCTTTAATTTTTTGTTTTTTTATTTTTTTTTTAAACTGCTGTTATGTTTTTCTTTGTCTTTGTTTTTGTCATTTTAACCCCTTAAAGCCTGAAAACACAGATGATAGCCAGAAAATTCAAATTTTTTGGAGCTGAAGTGTTTATTTTCCTTTCTACTGAATTTCAAAAAATTTAAATTTCCATTAAATCTAACGTATATATATTTTTTATGGCAACTGATTATCCACTTGAGGAGATTTTTATCATTTATCTGATTGTATTCAGATTCTTTTTTAATAATTTGTTGATCATATTGATTAGATAGAGGTATCATATAAGTATGTATCAGATATGATACAGCAGGCTTTAAGGGGTTAATTTAAGTTTTTTTTAATTAAATTTTCTTTTAATATTGTGTTGTCAGATAACTTGAGTTGTTGTGTTTCAAGACTTGCCGTTGTGTTTTTTAATGTGTAGTTCAGTATTCTGATTCACTGAGATTTTAATTTGTCTTTCTGTTTTTTTTTTATTTTATGTAATAATTAAGATTTGTATTTTTTGTTTTGTTTTCCTATATGTTGTTGTGTTCTAGATTTGTTTTTGTTTTGTTTTTTATTTGTTGTTCTGTTTTTTATTAGTCATCATGTTTGCTCTTGCACCACCGTACATATTAGCCATTGACTCACTGAGCCGAATGGAACACTTGCATAACATGTTAATTGAGATCTGTGCCGAACACTCTGTGGCTAATGTGAGCAGCAAATACTGAGTGGGCCATCTGTTCGGAGAAGTGGAGGCTGCTGGTGTTGAATGGAGGCTCTCTGATCAGCTGACAGACCATGGGATGTCCCCCTGCTGTCATCTGACGGGGGGCTGGCCTCAGCAGTCTTAAATGTCAAACCCCCAAAAAGTTACCTTCATCTGACTGTGTGGAAGACTGAGCTGTGGGACTCCACGCTAAAAATCCCAATCTTTCACTGAGTTTCTGCTCTTTTTAACCAAACTACAGCATCAGTAAAAATTTGTGGAGCTTATATGAAGAAATTCCTCCAATTATGCTCCCTAATGTCTAAAGATGGTGTGTGACAGATGTGCCACTGCTGACTTTTTCTGTGACAAAAAGGAGGGCACTGTGAAAAGGGGCGGGACAACATGCAGCCACAGCCAATCATCGGTGTATCCCTCACAAACCAGCCTCCTTTTACAGGCTGCTGGCATACGGGCTATATTAAAGAGACGCCACCCACAGCTGCACCTGACAAATTTACAGCGCTGACACGGCGTAGAGGGGGCTCTCCAGGACCAGTTGTTATTTGCATCACTAGCGGGAGGGACAATTCTCAACCCAAGCTGCGTGGAATTTACAGCTTTCACACTACTCATGTCTTTGTTAAATGAATGAGCCAACACAGATACTGTACTCTGACTCCTGCTGACTGTCTGCTGTGGCCCTCGAGGATTTTTTTTGGCCTGTGTAGCCTTGCTGCAGTTTTTGTAAGAGCTGCTGGATCCAAGGAAAAAGTGGAATGCTCATCTAAATGGAATAACCCAAATGAAGTTAATCCTACAGATTTTATTTTAAGAAGTTATTTGCATGTATTACTACTTAATCAAATGAAGGTAACCAGTTCTCTCCTACATCAAAAAGGACCATCTCTGAGCTAAATATGGACTAAACCGCCTTAAAAGTGAAGCTTTTCCTAGATTTGTTACTCACCCAGCTGGATATACTTTTCAGCTCAATTTCTGTGCACTTTTCTGCACTATCTACATGGAGTAAATTCCACTTTTGAGAGTTTTGATGCATCACGGTGCCCCCCTATCGTGATGGTCAGAGTTAATTTTGAGCCTACAAACCACTGTGCTTCATGAAGAGGTTTGGCAGCCTGAGGAGGAGCAAGAAACGGAAGGAGCAAGATGGGCTAGGAGGGAGGAATCAGTCCGAGGTGTCATGTCTGTCTGGTAATTTGCTGTCCTCTTTTTACCTGCAACACTACTCCTTTCTCTAAAAAAATGATCCTGTGAAGTCCTATTAATAAACCTGTAGTCAAGTTATAGAAGATATTTAAAGTTTAATATGATTCATATTTCCATATCCACATAATTTGAAGATTGACGTTTGATCATTTTTTAATCAGAGCTCTGTAATGTAAAGGCTGTTGATCGTGGCCTTAGGTGCTCCATATAGTGTCGGTGGCAGTTACATGGCAGGTTTCTGGTTTCACAAATGTATGCAGTTCATCTGCTCAAAGTGACAGGACATAGACTAAACTGGTAAAGCTATGTGTAGAGGGTTCAGAGGTTAGCAACCCCTCTGCTATGTTTAAAGACATGTACCTGAAATACTGTATGATGCTTTTGTGCCCCACTTTTATATCAGCAATAGTTTGAATGTTTATTGCCCTTACCAACAAAATCAACAAAATTAAAAAATGAAAAACACTTTTGTTGATGTAAACTAACATGAAATGGGACTTAGCTACAAAAGTAAGTGGAACTTGATTATGTTTTTACAAATCTGACTAAAGTTAAAGAAAGAGGAAATGAGGGAAAATGTGTTTAGTATTTTACAGAGTGACCTTTAGTCTATCATTACAATATTGTTCAAGTCTGACACGTCATTTGCAGTTTTGTATGAGCTTGCTGACTGTAAAGTTAAAACTTTAATTCCTTGTTCACACTCTATTTAATAAGATATAAATGGGAAGTTTCTTGAGATATTTCTCTGAACCATTTAGATACTCGGACAAAAACACTTACACTTAGCTGAACTTCAACTAAAAATTACTGCACAAACTAATCCAAACCATAGAAGTAGCATATAGTTATAATTAGAATTAAACATGAAAAAGGTCAAAAGAAAATTTAAAGAAAACTATTTTAACATTAATACATAGAAAAAAGCCTTTGAAGTTAGTGTTGCAATTTAGCAGCATAGCAGCTAAAATGACCAGATGCCTTGTCTGTCATCAGGTCGATTCATCTTTCAGAGATTCGATCTGAAACATT
This sequence comes from Cetoscarus ocellatus, assembly GCA_037902135.1. Lineage (NCBI taxonomy): Eukaryota > Metazoa > Chordata > Actinopteri > Labriformes > Labridae > Cetoscarus > Cetoscarus ocellatus. The sequence continues at coordinate 268,465 of JBAMNC010000325.1, read as the reverse complement.
AGTTCTCTGACAGAAAGTTACCTGCTTCTCAGCTTCCTCTGGGGAGAATAAAGTGGTGGCTACTAGCGTGTTCTAGTTGATCTAAAAGCTAGAGGTGACTACAAGCCTCTAACTCACTGGTAAGCAGTGTTACACTCCTAACATTAATTTAATCACCATGCACTAGTTATGAGTTGCCACCCATATTGACTCAATGCTGGGGATGCACAATATTGGATATTTGCTCATATCTGAAATATCAGTATTTATTAACTTATTATTGCCATTTTTTTATCTATAGTATGCAGTCTCCCTTTACAGAATTGACATATTCCTTTCTCTGTGACAGCGTATATGTCTCGAGAACAGACTTGAAACAAGACAAACAACATTTGATTCTCTAAGGAATTATACTGTTGATTTTTAAATGAAGACTTTCATTGAAAATAAGGTAAAACATCATAGTACATTATGCATTTTTGTTGTCTGACCTTCCAAATGCTTCAGACTTTTAACACATTTCCACTTGGATTCAAGGATTAAGTGAGGAGATTTTGGCTGTCATGGGTGGGTAGAGAAGGTCATGAAGCCACATGTTTAAGTTTTACTTGAAAAGGTGATATCACTAGAATGCTTAAAGATATTTTATCCAAATTTGCACAAATTTTTACTCTATAAATTAACACTTCCTGCTGATATTTAAGCCAGTATGAAGGAAATATGTGGCAGATATGTACGGGAGATTTTTTTGAGTGCAAATACCGTCAGAAATGCTCATATCTGCCAGTATTGATAACCAACATTTGAAGATGTTAAACTTCAATACTGACATTGTGCTGTTAATATCTTGCATCCCCTCTTGGAACATATCTTATGTATATGTGAAAGAGTTCATCTGATGTGCCAGGTTAGTAGTGGCTGCCTAAAATGGAAGAACTTTTTGTTTGGTTATTTAAAGCCCTGTGTCACGCAGTGTCACCTCTGTGTCTTTATTCTGGTCCGGTGTTGTCTCTTCAGAATTCTTGCTCTATTCTGAGCAACTTTACTGAAATGTAAAGGAAGTAAGTCAGCTAGATCAGCCGTGTTAGATGATCTATTCAATTATAGAATAAATCAGAGTAACTGCTCATTATTGATATTGTCTCAGTTGTTAAAGTTACACAGTGATTTTACATTATTTGCATCACATGAACTGAATTTAAACAGTATGCTTTACCGTGTTAAAATGTTTCTCGGAACACTTAAAAAATCAAGCAAAATATGTCAATAAATGAGTGAACAAATACCTCTAAACACTGAAAAATATAGCATAGTTGTCTGATCTTGATTGTCTTGTTTTCATGATCATAGAAAGCAAAATTGAAAGTAAAATCAAATCTGAAATAATTGCCCAGCACTAAGTTTGACACAGATCTTTATGTGTGATATTCATTTATTGTTCTTATGATAGAACTCAGGCAGTTGTAGAAATGACAAATGCCAAACAAAAAGTGCAGTTTGTCATGCAGACTTAATGCATTTTTGTAATGTATTTGCTCATAATGCATGATGAAGGAGTTTCTGGTGTGACTTGTGTTGCGTTTGAGTGCCACTTTAATCAAAGATTTCACAGCTACTGATTTAGTGCCCAGTCTGACCTCGATGGATTAGAGTGAGAGAAGCAGAGTCCTGTCATAATGATAAACGAGTAGATACGGCTGTATGTGATGTTTAGTTCACTGTAAAGAGAGAATATGGCACAGCCAAACAGCCTTTCATACAGAGCATCTGCTCTTTAAAAGTGCAACTGTGTTGCTTACAGTGTTTGTACCCTGTAAGAATATGACATGCACGTGTCAAAAATTTAACAAGTTATTAATTAGAGGATGGCCGTTTGCTTTTCTTTAGTTTGTCAGTTTGAGCTGTGACTGCTCAATTAAATGTTTTGCCTGATGCAGCTGGCCCACGTGGGCATTTAGTGGATGGACCATGGTTACAGTACTAAAAGTCAGGTCCCTTATTTTCAGGTCTTTTCATAATGTATTTATGCAGTAATGTGCCAAAAAAGTTTAACCATCATTACTGCTCAGACAATCCCCTTTGCATCACAATGTTGTTTCAAGCCGCACTGTTTACGCCACAATGATGTTTCACCTGAACTGTAGCATCACAGTGGCAGAATGGAAGAATGTGTTGAGCCCTTATTAGTTCAGTGGTAGGAGTTTGTTTAAGAAGCATAGTAAAGATTAAACAGATAGAAGCAGAGTGCGAATTTCACATGCATGCACTCACACTTTCATTGCTCTGCTACCCCACCAATTCTGTGTGCCCCCTCGTCACCTTTTTCAAGCCTCTCATTTGGTATATTGAGACGGAACAGTTGGGGGGTCAACGCGTTCCTCCGTCCCACCTCCACGGTGTTTAAGGTGGAAGCAAAATGTCACAGGAGCTAAAAATATCGGCTGAAATCCTCACAGTAAATGAGGCTTTTAAAAAGCTGTATGATGGTGTACTTAATAGTTTTTAGCCTCCATGTTGTTTAAAAGAGAATCCTGCATTGATCTCACTGGGACACCTTTATTTTATACTTTATTAAAAAATACAAGAAGGTGTGGCCTCTGCAACATTATCATTTGTTTGTAGATGGTATTTTTGATTCTAATACTTATGCCTCAAGTGACATCGGAGTGTGGAGGCATTATGTTTTTTAGTTGTCTGACCTTCTAGGAGCAATATTTGTTTGAGGAATTTTCTTCAGACTTTTAACAAGTGTTCACTTTTGTTCAAGGTTGAAGTGAGGAGATTTTAGATGTTATGAGTCAGAGGTTAAGGCCATGATGCCTCAAAAGGTGATAATGCTAGAATGCTTCTTTAAACTTTGCACAATTGTGTCCTCTCTCTAAAGAAAAGTCTGCTTAGATATTGTCGGTATGACTGTAGATCAGAGGTCACAAATTGTCATCAGACTGTGCTTGTAAACATACAGTAATATTTAAAGAATACTTTAAATGATTTTATCTACATTTTAACAAATATCTACTCCTACTGGAGGATGAACTGATAACATTTTGGAGTTTTTTGGTCCAAGGTCAAGGTATAGCAGCATTGTAACCATCATTTGCTGGTGAACTTAATATCTCAAGAGCACTTAGGAGAATTTCTTTTATTCAATTGTGCCCTCACACAAGTGTGACCTAATTACAAATTCCTATTCCAATGAAGTTGGGACATTAGTAAATGAAAACAGAGTACAGTGGTTTACAAATCATTTTCAACCTATATTCAATAGAATACCTAACAAAGACAAGATATTTAATGTTCAAACCGATAAACTTCATAGTCTTTTTTTGCAAATATTCAGTCATTATTTATTTTGTTGCATGCAATACATTTCCAAAAAGCTGGGACAGGGGCAACAAAAGACTGGGAAAGCTGAGGAATGCTCAAAAAACAGACGTAGAAAAATGTTTCTCTATGTACTGTTGAAAGGAATTAGGATTTCATCATCTACTGTCCATAGTATCATCAAAAGATTCAGAGGATTCGGAAAAATCCCTGCATGGAAGCAGCAAGGCTGATAACCAACACCGAATGCCTGTGACCTTCGATCCCTCAGGTAGCACTACATTAAAAACCATGAACAATACCACAAGTTAAAACTCTACTATGCAAAGCAAAAGCCATATATGAACAACACCCAGAAACACTGCCAACTTTCCTGGGCCCGAGATCATCTGAGATAGACAGACGCAAAGTGAAAAAGTCTGACAAGTCCACATTACAAATTGTTTTTGGACATCAGTGCAAAGTTCAGCATCTGTGATAGTAAGGAGGTGTGTTAGTGCCTGTTGCATGGGTAACTTGCACATCTGTGAAGGCACCATTAATGCTGAAAGGTATATACAGGTTTTGGAGCGGCATACTATATATTTTCAAGCAACGTATTTTTCAGGGACGTCCCTGCTTATTTCAGCAAGACAATGGCAAACCACATTCTTCGTAGTACAAGAGTGGGGATGCTAGACCGGCCTGCCTGTAGTCCAGATCTGTCTCCCACTGAAAATGTGTGGCGCAATATGAAGCACAAAATACGACAATGGAGACCCCAGACTTTTGAGCAACTGAAGTCATACATCAAGCAGTTATGTTTGATATAAGAGTATGCTTTGGAATTGTTATGAGATACAGAGCTCTATCATCCATACAGCTTTCCTTAGAGGGAAAATTAGCTGAACTGCCCAGTACCAGTGTTTGTAGCTTTAGCATTTCTGCTAAAATATCCTCTGTGTTTTGGACTCGTTCCTCGACTATCATTATTCTCTCTTCTGCCTCATCTAGTCTTACGTTAGTCTTTAGTATTTCCCCTTTAATGTTCTCCAACTGTTGCTTGTTGTCCCTGTGAAAACTCCTCAGCTCCTGAAGGATCAAGTCCAGGTCAGCTTTCTCTTCACTTGGCATTATGTTAGCCTGTTTGCTAGCGGTGGTCTGCGTGTCGCCTCGTGGTCTTTCATCTTCATTTATTTCTGGCTGCTGAGTCCCCTTCTTGCCCTTCTGCCTGGTGTCCATCGTGACCCCCGTTTTAACAGAATATATAAAGATGAAATTCACGTTTTTTGGGGGGTATTTCCTAAAAAATTTAGAGGGTGCAGTCGGGAGCTCTCTAGTTAAGCTGCCATCTTGCCTGTGTCCCACCCAGAAGCCCAGCACCAGTGTTTGAACTCAGCCATAAATGTGCTGATTACTCCCAAAAAGATGTTTGAGCAGTATGGGGATCACTTTTGAATAAGGGGTTATTCAATGAACTGCAGCTTTTGCCTTGATTAATTTTGCAGGGCTGAAGGTTACAGCAATGTTCATAACTGCAGTATTTAGAGTAGTAATAAATCATGTTCAAAGCTTGTCCAAGGAGATTGTAGCAGTGTGTCCATAGAGCTAATTACAGCCCCCCTACTAGCCTGACATCAACCTACGAGGCTCAGATTGCTCTCAGAGACGCCGTAACTCCTCTCACCTTAAAAACATCCTGACAAGTCTCTGTTAGGCACCTGCACTGAGAGAGAGAGAGTGGATCTGTGTATGGGTGTTATGTTCAGACATAGTGCTTAAAAAAAACTAATATTTTTAGGGTTCCTGCAGATCCATAAAGGACTTTTAAAAAATCTTTTTTAAAATTTTTTATTCCAAATTCATGGTTATAAAATGTCTTAAAATGCAGTTTTTGTTAACCTGTGAGAGGTCTTGAAGTTTAGATGGCACTTTGACTGAGGCTGTCCTTATCAGATCTGTTGTGAGCTATTTTAAAGGCTGCTTCAGAAAACACAGTGGGCGGGGAATAGGTCTGTGCTATAAATATTGATAGAGCAGCATACCGCTACTTATTCCTTGCCAATACGAGTATAGGTATACAGGTTTTACAGATTTTACCGAACTGATAAATCCCCAAATGCTGTGGCAGCAGTCGAAGAGTAGAACTTTGGTAATTTCCCAAGCAAAATCCCCTCAAACTTATTCTTGTGACAAGCTACAGTCTTAATCACAGAGTGCACTGTTCAACCATCCCTCCTAGGATGATGAACTGTCCTCTGGAATACGTCACATATTCTTGGGCCTTCATATTTAACAAATGGAATCCTTTCATGATATAGTTATTTAAAATTTGTCTTCCCCTACTCTCTCTCACCTCCTTTCACAAGCCTATCCACTGTCACTCTCTCTCCTATCAATAAAGGCACAAAATGCCCCCCCCCCCCCTCCAAAAAAATAAGTTTTTAAACAATTTTCAGCTAGATATCCTGAATATGTGACCATGTAGTATGAAGGGATCTACTAACCTGTTACTACATTAAATACTTTAGACTGTCCTCTCTCGGTCTAGTCTGTTTCCAGATTGGAGTAATAAGGTATCTTTGCACAGCAGCTGGACCTGCCTGATTCATTTTCTGTAATCAGGCAGATCCATCTTGCTAAGCTCCAACCTGCAGCAATTGTGACCATCCCAATCGTATCATCTGGTGTACCAGGTTTGCATCACTTTACTCGACTTACAGATGGCTTTGTTGCATCATCACATTAAGAACCTAATGCTGCGCATTTTACAAAGTATTTCTTTAATTAGTGATGCTTCAAAGAAAAACTGAAAAACTTTGATACTGGATTTAGATTGTTATAAGCAGAAACCTACAATGTATATGAAATATAGATTTTGGTAATTTCAGGTGTAGTTTTATAACGAAAACATTTTACCTTTAAATAAAAGAAAACATATTTTTTGGTTTTTGGATTTTTTTTATGATAGGTTATAAGTTGCTTGATTATTTTAAATCTTTTTAATTTTCCAAATTAATTTGCGTTTCCTAGCTTTTAAATGTTATCTTTAGTGCCAGGTATTCTGCTCGTTGTTTTTCATTTTAAAATAGGATTTAATGCTCTGTAACATAAAGAAAAGAACAAAAAATGTCCATTAAAGTTTCCTAATCGATAGCGATATCCTCTGCATACTGCTTCCTTTAAAACTTATTCTATCTGCATTTACATCTATCAAAGAGGGAATTGATCCGTCTCAAAACTTGAATTTAAAAATCAATTAGTCATAAAATGCAAAAATTTTTTGTTGATTTATTGATTACTCTCTTACCACTTATCCATAAGTAAAACAAACCAAACAGTAATATTTGTCCATCTGAGATGGACAAGACCTCCTCATTAAGACGTGTATTTATTACTTGCCCTGCATTGAACCAGGCAGGGGAGAGGGCTCCCGGCCCCGCTGTTATCTCCTCCTGAGGAATGTGCCACAACAGCGCGGCTAAAATAAGAAGGCCACACAGCGGAAGTAGGCTGCGCCAAAAGAGAGCTTCTGCATGCCAACTAAATGTCAGGAGATAGTGTGGAGCTCTCCTCAACACACTGAGGAAAAATACTCAACTGACACACGGAGCGTCTTAAATGAGAAATGTCTCCAAACTAATAACACCACAGAAAACCCCGACCCGTTTCAGAGCTGCACGACTTCTCATCTTTGAATGTGTGGGCAGATCTCTTCTGTTAAACTTCATTATTGTTTTACTGCCACATCCATGCTTGATATGAAACATGGTAATAGTCACCTGGAACTCTCATGGTGAACACTGGGGTCTAGATCATCTGTGTCATTCATTGTTTGGCTTCACAAGTATGTCAGCAGGGTGGATAAGGCCCAAATGAGTGTCGCATGTCGCCCTACGTAAGATTGTGATGTGTGATGTGAGAAAGCATGTGAGGAGCTGCGTCACAGACAGCTGACTGTTACAGTGAGGCTGTGTTTAATTCAGCTGCTTATGCTTTAATCAGCCTAGTTTATCCTGAGTGCCATCAGGAGATGGTGTGATGCACTGTGTGATCTTTATCCAATGTAAATACGCCATAAATGCCCTTTTAGCAAGGTTATTGTAGCTCTGAATTTTTCATTTAAAAATATTTTTACATCTTAATCATTCTTAGGCTCAGTATCATTACCTCCACCAAGGAGGATGTGTTTTTGAATAAAATGTGAATAAAATGGCTCAAAAAGTTATGAACACATTTTGATTAAATTTTGAGGGACCGTTTGTTTTGGCACAAGGAGGAACTGATTTTGGTGTTGATCTGAATCATGGTGCGGACCCAGGATTTTTTGAAAGGGTTTGTAACATTGTGAGATAAAGCAGATTTCCACATTTTCTCAAATAACTCCATAAGTTCTCAACAGATTTTTTGTGACATTTTCAGGGAATGTTAGTCGTGGTACAAGGAAATAGTGGCAAGATTTTGGTAGTGATCCCAATCAGAATGCATATTTAGGAATTTTTTAAGGATTTGTTAACAGTGTGATATAGAGCACTTTTTGACAACTACTCGCCCGACAATTTTGGAAATGCCATGGCAGAAGTTTGTGCTGTTACTTCTGGTTTGAATAAGTTTAGTTTGGTTTTAGTTTAGTGTGTTTTTCATTTTGTAAAAATGATTTATCTTACTTTTGTTAGTATTAGTTTAAGCTTTCTTTGAGAAGAGCTTGGCCTGCTGTTTAGGGGAAGTGCCCAAAATGAGTTGAAAAAGTAAACGTCACATTGTTCATGCCAGTGTTTACGAACTCACTATCACCAATACCAATACTCATAACAATATTTTTGGTCAAGAGCACAAGTTCTTTACAAAAATGGAGTTGTTTCTTTCAATTTGACAGTCTATCTGTGTAAGGATCCTTTGTAAAACAGAAAAAAACAATATTAAACTCATTTAAGCATTAATAAATTTGTGAATTTGGCGATATCCCAGCTGTTAAATATATATATATATATATATATATATATATATATATATATATATATATATATATATATATATATATATATACATCAGCTATAAATATCTGCAAAAATTTCAATATTGGCCGATACCGATATCTCACTGTATAGCTGATATCAGCCAACACCAGTATGGTTCCAGTAAGACTGTGCATACTTAATGAGAATATGTAAGATTTCATTAATACAAATGCCATTTTTAATGGTGCTAATTGATCTGATTCTTGCTTCCATGTGGAAAAATGGTTCAGCTTGTTTAGGTTTGAGATGGCAAAGATGTTGGACACATGGAACTCTGGATATTTAATCCCATGTTACATAGACAAATGCCTCTGCATGAAATCGCACAGACACTGGACATGGTGCAGTTTAAGCTACAGTTTTGTCCTCATTACATCTTTGACTTCTTTGATAGCATTTCTGCTGACTGCCTCTGATAAAGTATGATGTCCTTGTTTTGCAAGGCATGCAGAACAATGTGAGAAGAATTGGTATGAGAACTGTTAAGCAAACAAAAACATTACATTGACTCCTTCAGCTTGCTGTTAACACAGTTGTTAACAAAAGGATTTCTGGCCTTTGATAGCAATGACTGTCTACTAGTATTATCTAAGGACCCACCATCATCTTTTTTGAATAAAAATTCAGGCAAACATTTTGAAAATTTTATCCATGCAAAGTTATTCAGGGAAAAAGGGAACAGTCTGACCTTAAATGCAAAAAAAGTGAGTTACAGGGCAGAGACCATGGGCTACCAAATTAGATAGATCAAAAATTACTTTATTAATCTCAAGGGAAACTCAAGTATTCAATCATTTAACTTTTTGCTTTTGTATATTTTTTTCAGGAACACATACTGGACCCATTAAAAATTGCCCTAAAACCCACTTTTGGCTCCTAACCCACTATTCAAGAGCCACTGTTGTAGAGTATTTAATTGGTAACTGCAGTGTTATTGAGAAATGTATCATTTGAAATCTTGCTTTAAGCTTGCTGTGGAATTTAATTAATTTCTTAATTTATGATACATGAAAGGATTAAACAATTCATATCTTTTCAACTTCTGTTCGATCTAATCAACAATAAGCGCTTGGGGAAAGTTGAGTTAAATTAAACAATGATAACATTGTCCTCAATAAATATTCAGTTTCATGGTGAGATTTTTTATAGCTCTCAAAAATAAATGCATCATCATTTTTTTAAACTGATCTTGTTACCTGTTGTTGTTCCTGTTAATATTATAAGACAGTGAAGAATTAGCAATTTATGTATTATACACTTAGCTATGTAAAGACATGCAGCTATTTTGTCACACTAAAAATTTAATCAGGTCCTACCCATAGAGGTGTAACCAGATCCTCATTGTTAACTTGAGCCCAAACTCGATTCAAGGCACCAGCGTCTAAGCTAACGATGACTCTAATTTCAATAATAGAGGAACATATATAACTAAGGGCTTAAGAGGTAGGAGCAGGATTAGTGGGGGAACCTTGAATCAGACAAGAAAACTTTAATCCTTTAATTAGACAGGAGAGTTTTCATTTCTCAGCTCATCAATCGTGAGAGTTGTGAGCTGTTATATTAACCATATTTTCTTAAAGGGGCAAATTTATTATTAGTACACTCCACAAACAACGTTACAGAGATTTTGAAATGCTTAACACATTTTTAATATCTGGAGCAAGCAGCTAACAAAAAATGTTGAACCAATGGCATAAGTTACTTTATTTCTAACTTGAGACATAACACTGCATTTAGTGCATTTACAGCAGTGAAGTAGCTTTTAGGTGTCGTCCCTCTTGTGTGCAGATGATGATGATATTTTCATTTCCTTTTTTAAGAAACTTGGCTGGAAAATATTCTTTGGGGCAAGTCAAATACCTGGATGACCCACTCAAGTATTTTTTATATGTGGGAAACCCTGTAGTGGTTATAATCAGTTATTGAAAGTACAAATCATTTTTTTCTTCTCATCTTTCATGCGGAGTTAAACTTTGTAGCCTTTATGTTAGGTTATTGTCAGTGCTATTTGAAAATAACTAAGTGTGTTGCATTCATTGGAAAAAATACAAATCTGTTCATTTGCCCTCTGAATCAACTAAATGGTAACCCTTGAATTCCCGCCGAAGTTCGATGAATAAAGCAATATCTCTGCTAATAATCATAGCTACAGTATATAAACATGGATGCCCCTTGGCCTCCACTGTTCATAGGAGCAATTGTCTACATATGAAATATTTTAAACTCAGAATAGAAGAAAAGCACTCCTAAGTCCTTGAATAACCCAGGAGGATTGTGTTTATGTGAGTCACCTTGTGAACACAATAATCAAGAGCCTCCTCGAGGTAGTCTATAATCACATCTCCACATAGCTTTCAGGAGATCAAATCAAGCTTAGTTATATGTGTGCAGGGACTTTCAAATGAATTCAGTGCTATTTTGTAAAAAGCAAATTAAAGGAGTTTGTCAAGTAGGTTTTGTGTAGAAGCATTATTGAATAAAAAAGGATTTGATGTTTGATGTTTCCCCCTTAAAAAAGACATTTATGTATGGTTTTGACTGGTTTTAATTTTGGTTGAATGAATAAAAAGCAAACACATTACAGATCAATAACAGCTCCAAATGTAATGGTTGGTGTAATTCCCTATTCACCTAGTTTTTGGTTCTCTTTTCAGGCAGTAAAAACTCAACTTTATGAAATACATTGTCTGGTTTTCTTTTTCTTTTCTTTTTTTTTTTTTTTTTTACTTTTTTTATTTAACTATTGTGTCAGATTCATTCAAATTCTCACATTTTATTGTTAGAATTACTTGGTGTAATTTATGTTTAATCATTCAATACCTACATTTAATATTGAAAGAGAAAATAGTTTGTCTTTTCAGTATTATTATTGTCATATTTAAATTTGGTTGTTGAGTTTAATACTTTTTCATCCTTTTTATACTGTATTTTTTTAAGTTTGGTAATTCATTGACTAAAAATAAAATAAAACTAGTGCTACCACGTGGTTGAGAGTGAAATTTGGTGAGTCAATTTGCCCCTTACATTACCAAAATCTAATCACTCAGTGCTTGATCAAAAACCAACATTCCCCCCAAATTTAATCAATATCTGTTTAGAACTTTTTAAGTTATCTTGCTCTGAGATAAACAGACAAGCAGACAGTCAAAGAAAAGGACAAGTGCCACCAAAATGATATCATTTTCTCTGGTGCCACAACCAACATTACCTGAAAATTTCATCAAAATCCTTTGAAAAGTTTTTGAGTCATTAGTAAAAATGTAGAAAACAGTCAAACAAACAAGCAAGAAAGCTAGCATGTGTTACTAATTGTCATGTTCATGAAATAAAGCTCTATGAATATCTTTGTGATGTCGTATATCTTTTTTTCCCCTTCCCATCACTGAGCCTGGCTAAAGCTTTATCCCTGGTATCTGTTTTGCCTTTTAACACCCTCTTTTCTCTCAGTCCTGATGGATCAGATATACGTCAGATATACATCCCCTCTCTGCAGCCACAGATGTGGCACCTCAGTCTTGCCAGCTAAGCCTATCCTAGACATCAATCCGCACTGCGCACTATTGATTGACATCGAGAGAGACAAGAGATAAGCTCAGGTATCATTTTTTTTTTATCTCTCTGCAGCCTCAGGACTCTTTACACCTCCCACCACTCCGACCCAGTCATCCAGTCAGCCTGTGTTCACCCAGGAGGCCACACCCAGCAGGCCCAGCCCTGAACGTCAGGAGCCCAGCATTCGATCACGCTCACTCTCCACGCCTCCAGACACTGGCCAGCGCCTCAGCCTCCCCTCCTCAAAACCCCCGATCCCTTCCTCAAGCCCCGTGCCATCTTACTCTACCTCACAACAAGTAAGCATCTTTGCAAAAAAATGTCATTTCCCATTAAAGTTCACATATTTTACTGCTTTTCAACAGGTTTACACTGATCCCAGATTAATTTTTTAAGTTTATAACCTGAAATTTCCTTGGATTTTGGATTTTGGCATGTCTCTAAACTCCAGTGTTTTACCCCTGTATAGAACAGACTGTTTTAGTGTAGATATTGACTGTTCTTATGTTGACTGTGGCTACAGACATGGTTGTCATGTTCCTTTCCTGTGGCCTGAAAAACACCTGGCCCAGGGAGGGATTCCAGTCTCGGGGAGGTGGTACGTGCCCTAATGATTTTATTAAAGTTTTATTAAAGGTAGAGAAAACAACAGAAGGAAGGGAGATTTTCCAGTGTTTGAGGGGCTTTATATATTGGCCATGGACATTACATAAAGTGTATGCATCATGAAAGTGCCATAGATATTTTATATAATAATACTTTTTTATTATTTTCTACTTTCACCACATCAAATACTTTCACAACTTCAGTCTTGTTCTTATACAAAAGAATATGTTTTCAGAGGTTTTTCCTTCAAAATACAAAACTATTTTGAATATTTTTTTTCACTTTGGATACACAAAATGCCAGAGGTTTTTTTTTTTTTGTCCTTTTGGGGGGAGGATTGGCATCTGGGACTATCTATCTGGGACTTCTCACGATTACCAACAGTCATTTTATTTTACTGAGGATTTCTTTATTTTGGAAATAAGGACATGAGAAATATGGCTGCACATCCATGCAGAATAGCTTTGGGTCAGATGGCCTCAAGTATTGCCTCAACACTCTACCTCTGTGAGTAGTTTGAGCTAAAGTTCAATTGAGATGGCATATCTAGTATGGCAGTGTCCATTACAAACCGTCTACAATGTCCCAAAGGCTTCTTTGATTATAAACAGCTGATGTCACATAGCTTTGCTCAATTCTTTTACAGTCTATGGAAATATCTGACAAAATGTCCTAAAGGGTGCTCTTTCAGCGGTCAAATGTGCTTCCAGCGTGATCCTCTAGTGGACAACACGTGCAAAAGTGCCCTCAAAGCCTCCCCTTCCTGTAGACAAAATGCTTCATATGTAAATGAAACAGCTGAAACTTGATTTTACTTCAGGATTAATAAAGTATTTCTATCTATCTTATGTCCTGTTATGTCTACATTTTTATATTCTGTATGTGCTTCAGTTATAAGCTTAAGCTATTAGCAAAAAAATTAACAAATTATCTGCAAGATAAAGTTAAACACCACTTTGTTCAGTTGACCTACTTTTAAATTTACTGACTTTAACAACAAGGCTAAAGAGCTAAGTAGCTATGTCAATGAAATGAATGGTTGAACAATTAACAAAGGCTCAGGAGGTGTATAAGGTGGAGTTCTATCCTAAAAATATTTTATTGTAACCACTAAAAATGAATAACAGCTTTTCGTTGGCTATTGCCCCATCTCATAAAGCATGTGCCACTTTTTACTATTCTGCCCCTGCCCCTCAATTGTTCCGAGTCCGCCACTGCTGTACAGAGTATTATCAGAAACTAAATGACAACACTTTTACTGCCGATTTTAAGCTGCAGGTCTAAAAAATAAAGAAGGAAAATAATAAATAGCTGTTCATTAGTTCAGAGGAAGTTACCATGGTGATGTAGCCATTTCTGGTAAATTCTGACTCTACAGACATAGCTTACCCTCTAATCTCTCTTCAGCTAATTCATCCATCCACTCACTGTCATCTGTTCTGCATCAATCTCAAAGCTAACAAATAGAGAAACCTAGAAGTGTTCAAAGAGCAAAAACCTCTGCCAAGGCATTTCTTACATTGTTAGCTGAGTTACTAATAAAAATGTGGAAAGCTGCCCTATCTGCGTGTTAAAAAAAAATCCCCATCATAATCTAGTCACAACTTTATTGTCTCATGACCAACATTCCCTGAATAATTCGTATGAACCCATTTATAAAAAATCTGTCATTTGCAAAACTTGGGAAAACTGCCCTATCTTCAATTTCCACCTTAAATTTATCACTTTTTCCATGTGCCATGACCAACATTTCCTGAAAATTTCATCCAAAGTCATAAAAAACATTTATTTGTAGATATCTTGATCACAGATGGATAATCAAACAAACATACGGTAGCAAAAACATAACCTCCTTGGCAGAAGTAACAATGAAGGCACAATCACCATCATTCTGAGAGCCATTGTATAGCCATCAGTCAGCCAAATTAGAATCTGAATGAAAATCAGAAATACTGAATTAATGTCCAAGGGGAAATTGGGTTGTTTAGTTGCATTTTACTCAGTGTTAAAGAAGGAAAACAAGATATAGCATTAAACAGTAATCAAGTGTAAATTTGAATAGAAATAATCTAATAAAAAATGCCAAGCAAAGAATATTTTAAGAAATAACAAATACTTAGGATAGACAAATAAATTAAATATAAACAAACAATTTCCAGGGTTCGACAAGAGTGACATTTTAAGTGATGAGTTATAACAAGCATGTTCATGGTGTGTGGGAAGACTCAGGAGTACAAGCAGGGAAGCAGTGAATGCACAGGGAGAACATGCATCATTTGGGATTTGATCCAAAAAACTATAAGTGAAGCAACAGCGCTGACCTCTGCTCACCCTGCGGACCTGCTCTAATTTATTATCAGTGTAAGTTATCAGTATTTTGTGCAAATATTTTAAAATACAGCCTGAATCACAAGATTTCTAAACAAACAGCAGCAGCAAAAACATGCCCTCAGTCCTTGGGTCATGAGTTTCTCTCCTCTGTGTCACAAGTGTTTACTCTGCCAGAGGTGAACAGAAGACGAGGATGATGCAAATCCCTTCAATTTAATCTCTGATACTGAAGCATGCTGTGTGTCAGCAGGACTGTTTGCAGTATTTGCTCTGAGCAGCAGCAGCAGAACATGGTGTATTTATTGTCCCTGTGTTGAAACCATCTCTCCAAGGGTGTTGCAAAATTGACAGAAACATGTGAGGACTTGTGGGAGTGGTTGTCAGAGGGGTTTTCATTATAAGTTATGTAAAGGAGTCACTGGAGTTTTAGTGGAATGCCCCTTTACAGATTTAATGAATAATTATCTGATGGCTGTCTCAACCTGTCATCTGTGAGTGATTTTGGATTCTGACTGGAGAGTGGATCAATATTTCATCACCAACATTGGTGTCGCTGATATTAACACCCAAGGACTCGTAATTGTGGTTGAGGAGGGATGAATCAGTGCCTGTCAGCCTCTCCGCCCTGCTCTTCATCATTCATAAGGAAGACTCACGCAATGATGTTCTGACGCTGGAGTTAACTTCAGGACAGATCCACTTCCAAAGGCAGCCGTTTAAATGGATTTGTGCATGTCTCTATACCTGGATTTTCTTGTAGCTCTGGAGCTGGCTGCGTATTTGTTGGGACACAGCTGCAGGAAAGATTTATGACAGTGCAGGAGTGGTTATTGGCGAGATAAGTGCTGTGTCACCATTGCAGGGCGACTCCAGGGGCTGTTTAGCATCCCAGAGCAGGTATGCAGTCTTTCTCATACTGCTGCAGTGGCTCTGTGTGGGTATATTGCAAATTAGGAGCCAAGGGAAATGTTAAATGATCATGCATACCTTGAAAATGCAAATTTCCCAGCATGACTCAGCATGTTTTAGGCTGTGAGGGAAATAGTGATGGGAATTTCAGCTCTTTTTTGTGACCTGGATCATTTGCCTCAGCTCAGCAAAGAGATGGGGGTGTGGAGTTACTACATTTCACTTTTTAAGCTCTGAGTAAAATAAATACAAGATTTTTTTTCATCTAGTGTTGTCATGGTACCTAAAGGTTAACTTTGGTACAGATACTCAGTTACTGTTTGATGCTTAAACAGTACTTGGAGCTGAAAGAATACTGATTCAGTGCTCAACACCCCATCATTTAGAAACAAGGTGCGCTCAAGGAAAGGTCAAATTTAGGAGTGTTTTAGGAAGACTTAAGGTGCGTTCACCCCGAATGAGACTTGGGCGACTGCGATTGCTTCGCTCACCCAAGTCGCGTCACCTTTCCATAATTAATTTTGTCACTGTTGCGTCGCTCAGTGATGTCACGCCCATTCGAGTTTCACCGCGATCATATCAGATCAAATAATAGGATGTATTAGCTGGCATTATTCCAACTGTATCCTTTTCATTCACCTACCAACCACAAAACACTGCAGCAGCATCGTCTGTCAACTGCACCTCCAGTAGGGAGTTCTCTGCGGTCCTGTCTAGGCAGAACTAATGTCCTCACTAACTAATGTTCCCACACAGACATGGATTGTCACTCTGTGAACCGGAATAAAAACAGTCTGTCACGGGTGTCACACACCCACACAATGCTGGTTGGCTGTCACCGCACAGCCACACGTGACGTCGCCTGAAAAATTAAAATTTTTCAAATTTGGCAACCGACCAACGCGACCTGTCGCGCGTTCAAAGCAACCCCAAGAGTACCCATCTGCAGGGACAAGGTCGCAGCCATGTCTCTCAACAAAGTCACCCAGATCGCGTCTGTTGCATCACGTGAGATCTGGTTGCGCCTGATTGCGACTGTACATGTAATTCGCATGGAGAGTGGTCGCCGAGGTTGTGTCAGTTGCATTTGGTGTGAATGCAGCTTAAATGTCAAAAAATACATTAACAATAAAGTTTAAGTGATTTTGTGATTATGACCAATTTTCTGTTTGTAGCAGAGTTAAGTTTTGGAAGTCTGCTGACTGGAAGAAGAGAGGCATCTCATTTTGGTGTTGGACATCTTCATGATGTTGGGAATCTGTCTCGTACATAGAAGTACTCTCATGATGAGGAGACGTGAAATACATTAAAGGGTATAAAAACTTGAAAAGCACGGTATGGGCTCTTCAGTTTTTCCACAATGGCATGAGAAAAAATGTGCATTTCATAATTTTGTCCCCACATGTGATATGTCGTCTGTTCTGGTTTGTTCTGTCTTTTTTGCAGCAGTACTGCTTTAATGTAATTTTGGAACAAGTTGAGGCATCAGGTTTAAAATGAGTGAAGTTCATCAGTTAAAACATGTAATATCTTGTCTTTGTAGTGTAATTAATAGGTTGAATTCTGTGGAATTAGGATTTGTATTTTGTTGAAAAGTGCAAACAGGCTCTCGGCTCTTCTGCTGTCCTGGCACATCACCAGTGCCAAATGCAAATGTTGAAGCTACCTCGTCCTAAAGTTCCAGAAAAGCTGCTTTTGTCTGATATGAACAGTAACTTTTAAGGACGTGACAAAGCATCCCCGGCTTCTTGCTGCTAAGCTACGTCAAGGGATTTCCTAATATGGTGAGGCAGCCAGGTTGTCCTGCAGGGAGGGGTGTGTCCACAGCGCGTGGAGCTTCCTGCTTTTTCTCCACGGCTTCACGCGAGGGTCTCTCCCCCGTGGGTGAGTGTGTCGTTCAGCACTTTGTTTCTTTAACAGTGAATTCAGCTGATTTATATGGTGGCGGGACTCACGATCATGGGCCTGTGTGGTGAGTGTTGACTGCAGCAAATGGATCAGGACTGTTCCACTGCCGGTCTGAAGGGGTGTGTGCGCCGTCTCCTGTGAATGTGGATCTGAAGTTGCAGAGTCCAGGAGAGCAGCGTTATTGCGACGGTACTTGAGCAGATTTATCGGACATGCCTGGACGAGCGTGTGTGTAGTTGGCCGCTGAAACGCCGGTGTGAGGGGCCGTCGTCGGTGTTTTGGTTCACTCGGTGTGTGCTCACAGTCCGCTGAGGCCGCTGGGAAAAGTCGCTTCACCCTCCTGCTGCTGCTGCTGCTGCTCATTCACTATTTACAGCAAAGTTTTATCGCGCTGCCTCTTGTTGCTGCGTGGATTTGCGGCGTTTTCACGGTGAACTTGTGCCCTTCTCCCCACAGGTCTACGGCTTATTCGAAGGCATGCTGGAGAAACTTGAACTAGATGATGATGGTGAGTGTGTGGGGCTTTATTTTTCCCCTTCACCGCAGTTTGTATCATAATGTAAGGGTGACTCAATGAAAACAGTTTAAAGGATCCTCTGAGTTCAGACAAATCAGCTTTTTTAAGACTGAATGAAGAAGCATCTGCTCAGTAACACATGGTCCTCAGATCTCAGTCTAGAGTCGATGTTATATGGTGTTACACAGCATTTATTACAATAGTCTTTCAGTGTAAAGTAACAAAAAGCCAGCTGCACAGTGTCAACATACAGCATGTCCCACAGCATAACCTATAATTAAACTTCCTCCTTGTGGGGAAAACATGAAATATTTAATATAATTGCTCCCTCAGTGAAACAAATTTCAGTGGAATTACTTCATAGGTAGGTATACTAAGCATTTAAACAATTTATCTTGTGGACACAAAGACCTTTAGTGTTTATTTTTAATACTACAGACAGTCTTTTTTTTACTGAGCAGAAGACCTGTTATCTATACTAATTCGTGTTTTGTCCTAATACAAATAAAATTCTCTTATTGTTATTGACAATATCGCCTGACTAGATAAATTAATCTATTTAAAAAAAATTGACTATGAACAATCCCTTTGTCCAAATGCTGACTCATATAACGCAAGAGCAGTTTACTTTTTACAAACTTTATTAAATACTTTTGAAGACGCATAGGCATAAACATATAAATATAAATGTGTATGAATTATAATGAAATGATCTAAAGTGGAGGCAGATAATGTTTGTCAGAGGATGCACCAGGGTTTACTTGTTAGATAAAAGTTTGGTAATGTAAAATATTCTGTTTTACGCACTTGATAAAATCCAAACACGTGTACGAGTTTTCGTTCATAATATAATAATTGAATGAATAAAATAAAATGAGAGAACTTTAGTTGACGTGCCATCAAAAATTTATCAACATCTAATAAGTTAAATTTAGACTTTTCAAGACTTTTTATGGCTTTTTATCTAAGAAAAAAACCTAATTACAAATCCATCATAGCTTTTTATGGCTCCAGAGGAGCCCTGAAGAGACTTGGTCAATTTTGACAAACTACCAAGCTTTGCTTTAGAGACAAATTAATTTATAAAAGACATTCAACCCGCCTTGTTTCTACATATTTGTTCATCATGGTGATTAAAGATTTTGAGATATTTGTCATGAAGTATTAAGGAAGACTGCAGTTAAAAAACGTATATTTTGATTTGATGTTTGCTTTTTTATAAAAAACAAGGTTACTACAGATACAAATATTTAGATTAATTTAAATATTGTTTGAAATGGTGCAGTCATGTAATCAGCATTGACTGATACAACTTTTACCCAAGTATGAAAGCCCTGAGAGTAGTTTTAAAATTCATTTTCTGTAGTCACAAACAAATTTGTTTTGTTTTATATGTAAATAACAATAATGGTTTCCCTGTGAAAATGAATTATTTACTGTCTTCTCAGAAATTTCAAGATATTAACAAGACAAGTGTTGTTATCTCAATATGTTGACAGTTACATGTCAAGATCTTGAGAAAACAGCCACACTGAACTTATTGTTGCAGCGAAAGGTAATAATGCATGGTTGTATGTCGGCTCAAGGCCTCTGTGTTGAGAGAGAGGAAGTGAACTTATGTTTGCATTAAAGAGTTGAGAGAAAAATACTGAGTAATAAATGATACTAAAATCATTTAGTTCATAAACTAGCCACATTGAAGCACAGTTTGATCCAGTTTTCAAACTACACTGTCTGCAAAGGATTTTACTTCCTACTGTACTTTGCTGTACGTGTTTTTCCTCCGTTTCTGTGTTTGTTGTTGCTTAATTATCTGTGAGATGGAGCAGTAAAATGCCTGTAAGTGGTTCAGACCCTGTAATGGTTGTTTAGGCTTGTGAGAGTGTGTTTTGTTTCCATGCTCTCATTATATATCCCCTGTGAGATTTCTCCCTCCGCTAAAACTATTTCCCTGCACTTATGTTCCTACAGCTGCTGAACCTGAGAGTGATATTTACATGCGCTTTATGAAATCCCACAAGTGCTACGACATCGTCCCAACAAGTTCCAAACTGGTTGTGTTTGACACAGCTCTCCAGGTTAGTATGCTGAGAGGTCTGTCACCTGAAGTTGAACCTTTTTGAAGGATATTAAGGTCACTCATCTTAAGAGAAAGACATTCACTCTAAGTTAATGTTCATTGAAATAAGAAAGTGTATTTGCCCTGAAGCAGGTTCTCTGAAACGGTTGGTGCAGTTGTCATAAAGCTGTTAAACAGTAATCCTGGGGAGGTTTGAACTCTTTGATGTGTAGATCTTCAACCACCAAATCCAATGAAAGTCAGAGCTAAGAGTCGTTATCTTAACAGTGCAAACATAAAATGAACCCAAAACCAACAGGACTGGAAAATGTTCCTTACAAACTGCATTACAAATGTCTCACTTCTCATAAGAACGTGTCAGTAACAAACTGTTTGATCACAATGTGTCAGCACTTAATATTTGGTTATTCACTGGACACACCATGGGGTCAGGAGGCATGATTGTTTTTTTCTAATACACGTTGAACATACAAGATTTAGACTGGTGTCTTTTATATGAACATAAAAAGACCCCCTTTGATATTTTAAGAAAACTCAATTATGTAATTTTAGATGAAAGCAAACATTGTTATTTACACCACAAGATAATGATGTCAAATGTCAGCATTGTTCTTCTTATGCTCTTTTACTTTGACTGCTGTTAACCTTTTTAATATGAACCATGTGAGGATGGGTGGAGTAGAAACAGTGGTGCATAAGACAACTACTTGCAAGTGATGAACGAGTGAGACAGTCAGTAAGTTGATGCACAGTTAGAAAAATCAAACCATTGTGCTAGTCTGACCATAAAGGAACTTTTTGAAATGACATCGTACTATGATGAATTTGTCATAGTGAGGGCCATTTCACAACGGAAGCTTTTTACTTGCGTAATGACAGAGGTGTGTGTGTGTTTGTTTTCATTTTTTCAGCATGCCTTTTATTGTCAGAGCTTTAAGACTCCAAGCATGAGCCACATGTATCATGCACATCTCCTGTGCAGAAAATCTAGGAGACTCGCCAAATTTTTCCACAAGTCTCGCACACTTTGCGGCGAAAACAGACAGAAAATGAAGAATAGAGAGCCATATTGACCTTAGTCCAGCTGGTATTCATGTCTACAGAGGTAGAAGATGTCACAGAAATGATAGAAACCATCCTATTACTCTTCCTGTCTGTGCCTTGCAAAGTTAAAGCTTAGTTTTCCTCCTCTGTGGAGAAACTCGCTTTGTCAGAATGCTTTCATTTTGCTGGTTTCCCAGTTATGCAATGAACCAGGCCCCTTGTGGGGAGATTTGATGTGGTATATCCTAAACTTTCAATAGAAGCTCATTGTTGGGTTGATATTTTGGTGAGACAGAGCTGTGACAGCAGGGAGATTCGCTGAAGCGGCAGGACATTCATGCGCCTGGTGTGA
The DNA here is from genome assembly GCA_037902135.1 of Cetoscarus ocellatus. NCBI lineage: Eukaryota > Metazoa > Chordata > Actinopteri > Labriformes > Labridae > Cetoscarus > Cetoscarus ocellatus. Next base: position 246,866 of record JBAMNC010000325.1, on the reverse strand, counting down.
AAGCTGTAGCCGCACTTGCTGTAACTGACGCACACAGCAAACGCGAGCAAACAAAAGCTTCTAGTGTGAAACGGGTGTTAAACTGACACAACTTGCTTATTTACACCCAAGTAACCTCCCTGGACTCGTGGTACATTCTGTTTAATGAAATTTGTGATGATTTAGGACAGTCAGTAACAGTGACCTTCATCAGAATCTCAAAAATAATATATTTTTTTAAATAAATAAATAAAATAAAATGAAAATTAAAAAATATTTCTGCTGTTGAAACAGATACAAAAAGTCTGAGCCATGTGTAGAAAAAGAAAGAAAACAATAGGTAAAGATTCTGGCTAATTTAGCCTTAGACTGGATGTAGCTGAAGATGAGGATCAGAAGATTGTTGAATGAATATGCTTCGTTAGTATTTGATAATTAGAACGTGTGTTGGCTCAAGTGTATTTTTAACTTCATTGGATTTTTCAATTGTTGTCTGACAGGTTAAGAAAGCGTTCTTTGCCTTGGTTGCCAATGGCGTGAGAGCTGCTCCTCTATGGGACACAGAGAAGCAAAGCTTTGTGGGTAAGACTTCAAAGATCTTTAACATACAAGGTTTTATTGCTTCTATGAGGCCCTCTTTTTATGCAATCTAAGTACTGTTTATGCTTTATTACTGTAGATTTGGAAGTTGTTTTTTGTGTGTGTATGTAAGAGAGAGAGAGAGATTTTAAAGCCCCTGTGATGAATTTATTTCTGGTTATGAAACAGAACAAAGTCAGTCAATCACAGCAGACTGGGCCCACGTGGGTAAGGGGACCTTAAAATGGCAGGAGCTCTACCAGAGAGCCGTAGTTAGACTGAGAACAGAGGTGGATCGGGGTAGTTAGTGTTTGAAAATTGTAATATTCAATTTGATTCATTTTCATCACAGTTTGATTCAAAATCACATTTGGATTCATACTCATTCTTGATTCACAGTACATTCCCTATTTGTTATAAAAATGTCCTTATGTCAGGAATTGCTTTTGCCTGTTTTGCACAAAGAGGCCGTGTTGCATGACTTAAATTTAGAAAGCACAATAATTTGTCTTCAAGATGTTTTATTTTATGTATTTTTAATGTTTTTATCTGCTGATTGCAGTAATAGAGATACAGAACAGACAGCCTGAAACTAAACAAAACAAAAACATTCATGCTGAAGTAGACAAATACTTCAATAATGAAAGCTAGAAAAGTGCAGTTAATGCATCAGGGGGCGTCAGCACACCTTTTCATAGTATGCAAAGAGAGAGGCTGCATGGACAAAAACAACAGCAGCAGGTTTGCTTTGCTGGGCTTCGGGTGAAAATGCGCTTCATATGAAAGGAAGTATTGCATTTTCAAAGATATGAACACAAAAATCAATTCATGGACATTTTGTATAATTTTGGATCTTTTGTATAAATTCAGTTTGAATGTGTGGAAAGTATTTTTTCAACTCATCCATGTGTTTTCCATAAATGTGTTAGCCTGTGCTATAATAAAATACTGAATACTAATAAAATATTTGATTGTTCATATCATAATATCTGTTTTAGAGTAAGATAATGAATTCATAATTTTCAAGTACATGTATTTGACAGCTATGTATCTCCCCACAGGGGCAACGTGCTGATAATTCGTGAGAATATACCTTTAAAGTGTTTGAAGACAATTCAGTCGTGTGTGCAAACCCTCTATTAGTAAAGGTATCTTAGGTTTAGGTCTAGTTTTATGTCTATATCTAAGCTGTGTTTGTTTCCCTCAAAAACTGAAGTTTGGAGAGTTGTTGAATTAAAAATACTCTAAAGTATCTTGATATAGGACCCCATCTCCAACGAGAAAGCCCAGCTCAAATGTGTAACCTGAAAAAAAACTCATGGATGCCTTTAAAGTCTTAACTTTCAGTAGATTTCAACAAACACCTTTAAAAGTCTCCAGTCTACAGAATATATTCCACTGTTTTCACAGAGTTGGGAAAGAATGATGCTCTGCCAATGCACTATTGACAAATGCACGGTGTTAAATCTGAGTATTATACGGCTGGTGGTGCGTGACGCCATATTGAGCAGAAGTCATTACGGCCGTCATAAACCATTAAACACAACAGAGACTCCTCTGTATTTGCCTCCGCTCTGAGCATCTGAAGAAAACGTTTATATAGTAAGACAATTCTCAGCAGACTTTCTGTTGGTTATACTGAACTCAGAGCCTGCAGTGAGGTGGCTTTGTTGAGCAGAATTTTCCTCTGCATAGAGTTTATTGTGACTCAGCCTGTGATGAATAATGAATGCTTGGTCACTGTGAGGGTAGAGCAGAGGGGGAGTCAGTGATGTGTTGTTTGGACCACGCCCATGCTAGCACTGTCTCTTCTACTCTACTGCACTCAGCCTGCAGACACTACGCTGTGTCCTTTTTTAAAGAGTGGTTTCCTCTGCAGGAATGCTGACAATCACAGATTTCATCATCATACTACACAGATACTATAAGTCACCAATGGTAGGTACAATTCACACAATACATTTGCATGTGATCTGCTACTTTCATTGATGAATACCTGCTATTTCTGCCTCTAAATGGATCTATTTTTTCTGTTTCTCAGGTGCAAATTTATGAATTAGAGGAACATAAGCTTGAGACGTGGAGAGGTTTGTGTTGTCATGAATAAATTATAATTTTTGGCATACATTATGAAAAATTGTGGGTTTTCAAGCAAAATGTTACAAAATGGAATATTAATCTCTTGGTACACAGAGGTTTACCTTCAAGCAACATTCAAACCTCTTGTCAACATATCACCTGATGCAAGGTAATGCAATAAATACTTTTAACTCAATTTGAATATCTGTAAGCATGGTCTCTTGAGCTCAGTGTAACTTGGTCTGAATATTTTTTTTATGTTTCAGCCTTTTTGATGCTGTGTACACCCTCATCAGAAACAAAATTCACCGCCTGCCTGTCATCGACCCAGTCACGGGAAATGCACTTTACATCCTCACACACAAGAGGATCCTCAAGTTCCTCCAGCTTTTTGTAAGTCCAACACTTCCACTGTCAGAGCATCTTAATTTGCAGTTTGTGTTGGATGACTGCCGATGGATGATTATCATCACCAGTGATGGAAATTTGTGCCAATTTTACTTCTCTGCTACCCCCTGTTGGTCAATGTGGGTAGTGAGGAAACATGACATAACGTCTGTAAAATAGTCAATAATGATAAAAATAATACTGATGATAATAACCATCCAGTTATTATTATTGTTTTTATAATTATCGCTGTTTTGTATTATTATTGTTTTTGTTATAGTTGTAATAATAGCTTTATTTGTGAAGAACCAGTGGTGTACAGAGTATTTTACATTCATGTAAAGGCATACATATAAGACAGCAAAGAACCAAAACTCAGCAACAGAACACCCAAATAACATTAAAAAAACACATCAACGAAGAACCTGTTTTTTTTTGTGCTCCAGATGTGTGAAATGCCAAAGCCAGCTTTCATGAAGCAGACTCTGGGGGAGCTGGGAATTGGTACGTACAATGACATTGCTTTCATTCACCCGGATACTCCCATCATCAAAGCACTCAACATCTTTGTGGAGAGACGGGTGTCTGCCCTGCCTGTGGTAGACGAGTCTGGTAAGAGTTCAGCTTCAGCCTTCATAAAGAATAATATCAATAAAAATCATGATGAAGTATATGTTTACTGTGTTTTTGTTTTATTGCAGGTAAAGTTGTGGATATTTACTCCAAATTTGATGTGATTGTAAGTTGAATTTTTCGTTTTGGATTTCTGTTTATGTAGAGACAGATATTTGACACTTAGGTGCTGTTTAAGTTGATAGTTTTCTAACCCTTTGAATCGTATTTTTGTTGGTTTGTGTTTGTAGAATTTGGCTGCTGAGAAGACGTACAACAACCTCGACATCACAGTGACACAGGCTCTGAAACATCGCTCTCAGTACTTTGAAGGAGTCATGAAGTGCCACAAAATGGAAACAATGGAGACCATTGTGGACAGAATAGTCAAAGCTGAGGTGAGAAAATGATTTGTGAAAATACATGGCCATGTCCAAATCTGCATACTTTAATACTAGTCATTCCATATGTGAAGTCAAAACATTCTATCTCTGAAATTGGTACTTTTCTGAAGATGGAGAAAAAAAGCTTTACTACTGAATGAGGGAATATTATTTTTTCCTGATAAATTATTTTTTTGTACTTGTACTTTGTAATTTGGTTTTTAACATTAAATGTGACTAATAGCACTGTTTTATAAAAAGAAATGAGGATAGTGCCTGACAGTGACGATAAAACCTGTTCAAAACTTTGTGTGTAGGAATTTCCCTGATCTATATCTTAGATTATTTGTATGAAATGGTAGCCAATTTGTCATATTCGGCCACCTGAATATGCGTTACCACGCTTGCCGGCAAGTGAAAAAGAGGTAAATAAAAATAATAAAATGAAAGTAATCACACAGATAACACTGAATGACCTACACAGCTGTATATACAGTATCAAGGATGCACAATGTCACTGGAATTATATCAGAATTGGCAGATAATAACCTCAAAAGCTAAATATTAGTGTTAGCACACAGAAAAATGTCTCCCAACACTGACCAGATATTTCAGCTGTATATATTAGTATTAAGTTCATTAGACTTTTGCATATTGAGTTTGATTTGCAAGAATAAATATGGTTAACGTGTTGTCAGCAGAGTAGTCACTGATTGAATCAGTGTATGTAGCTCTGAAGGGGTAGATGAAGCCTGATTTTACTCTTATAGTCAAAACTACATTTTGCACATAATGTAAGTGGAATCTAAAAAAAAATTAAGTTTTTTTGTATACCAGTAATGTTATTGGCTAAACTAAACTTTGAATTATCAGCATATTGAATATCATCAAATACTGTGCATTCTTGGTATTTATAATAAAGATACCGTATGCTTGATGTTGTTATATTCCCTTTTCAGGCAATCTGTTGTGCTAGCATATTACTAACTTGAGCAGTGAATTTTTGACCAAAATATGGGTCTGATTTTGATTTAACTTAACAGAAGTTTAGTCTGTTGCAAACAAAATGCCAGCAGTCAGTTTGTACAATACAAAGCATGATATATATTTTGTCTTTGCAGTAGACATTATGTCAGATTGTAGTTTCAGACACAGCCAGTGGCCCAGTTCACAGTGCCTTTATGCAAAAGCATTGCAACGAGGTCCTGCTATATTTACACCTCGAAGCATTCACGTTAATTTTGCAAGGCCATGTTCCCCCACATACACACAAATGCAGAGACAATAACACTCACAACACTCCTGCCTCCCTAATATCTAATATCACGCCTCTGATACTACCTCTGGAATCAGAACAAAGAGGGGGTCAATTTGTTTCCCCATTCTCTCGCCACGATGTTCACAGTGAAGCCAAAACGTCACAGAAGGGTAAATGTTACGCCTTGAAATGACAGTATGAATTGAGCTGATGTTACAAAGACAGTGCCTGCCTGGGTGTGAGCAGGGCCCCTCTAGTGGGGCCTGATGATACTGCAGTTGGGCCTTGAGAAGTCATTTGTGGCTGTTTATAATCAAAGCATATTTGACATCACTTTTGAGGTAACTATAAATACACATTTTTGAAGTCCATAAACTAACAGAACACCGACAGTATTTTGACTTGTGTGTTTGCTTTAAGTCATTTTTTCTGCCTTTTTATCAGAACCAGTGTCACAGTTTAAGTGGTGTTAGATTAACTGGTGACACAAGGTCTTTCTACTCTGCTCACTTTATGATTCTACTAATTTATCAGTGCTTTTGAAACATTAGTGTTTGTAGGAAAGAGTTTGCATAATAATAGTGTACACAATGTTTAAACACAGAACATCCACAATAAATGTGGGTGGAAGAAAGAGGTCATTAGAATTATCTGTTCAGAAAAAAGAGTTGGGTGGTGAATACTTTAAGTCTCATGTCATGGTTATATATGGGGTTTTGGCGGGCCCCTGGCCACAGTAGACTTAAGTCTGGGAAAGCTTGACTAAGAATCACTGATTGGTTCTTCTGTAACTTTGTGGGTTTTGTGTGTGTTTTGTTCAGGTGCACAGGCTGGTGGTGGTGGACGAGCGCTCCAGCATCGAGGGCATCGTCTCACTGTCAGACATCCTCCAGGCCCTGGTGCTCAGCCCTGCAGGTATAGATGCTCAGAATAACTAACTACAACTCCCCTTATGTCCTGGACCACCCTGAGCTCTGTCCCCACCCCGCCCTCTAACCCCATCCTGGGTAGGAAAAGCATCTGCTTTACTCCTGCCTGGTTGTGGCCTGTGGCTGGCTGTGAGGAGGTTTGTTCTGCTGGATGTCTCCATGTGTGCTGCAGTGTGCTGTGGGGTTTAGAACCAGGAACTCTCTGGCTGCTTATTTGTAGGGATGATACTCCGTCAGCCTCACCTGTCTCATCAGTGCAAAGTCATATATTGATTTAGAGCTGCTGGACAGGTGTTTCTCTTCAAATAGCAGCCTCCTGTTTCATACAGATTGACATATTGGTTAATTAAGTCTGTATTTGATAATAAACTCTCTCAGGCTGTTGTAGGGATATTCACACTCAGTATGATTAAGCTATGGTTATAGTTTAACCAGGCTGTTAAACTGGACTTATTTGTTCTGATGTATGTGCAGTGGGTAGAATCAGTTTAATAACAGGGGTTGGTCTGCCTTCAGCACAGCTTGTGGTAATATGCCCTAATTCAGCTAGTTACCATGGACCATCCTCCTGTTTACTTTGCTAACATGCCAGCCAGCAGCTCACCTGTTCTATTTCAAAAAGCAAAAATGTGAACAACTTTAAGCTCTGTGCCACACCTACGCTTCTCATTGGAACTCAAGTTATGAACACTATCCCTCTATCGGAGCGATATCTGGATGTAGATAATGAAGTGGCATCTTTTGTTTTTAGAATTTATACTTTAAGTCCAGCCAGGAGACTGTGGAGCATGTGCAGAACACTCAGTCCAGCCTGATGCAAGAGGAAATCAGACTTAAACCTCATTATCTAGATGTTAGTCTGGCTTTTAGACAATCAGATTAATATTTCAGTTTGACAGATTTGCTAATATGCATTTTGAAACTGGTTATAGTAGCACTAACAAAATAAATGGACTTTTTAAAACTGCATGTTTATAACTAAGCATGTTCAGACTAAATTACTATTAAATGTGCATTTACATGGACACATTTATCCAGACATGTTTTGACTTGCACCATTAATGATGAAAAGACCACAAAATGCTGTAAGATTTGGCCGGTTTAAGGTGAATTACAAAACACACAGCCTTGAAGTGTAATGGGCGCCAGGAGATAAAAGCTGATATTTAATCATATTCTCTTGATATTTCTTAATCTGTTCGAATGTTATTTGGAGAAAACAGCTGAGTTATAGTTGAAATCAATACATAAGGTCTAATCAGGATAAATTGCAGTGGTTGATCCTTGCTCTAATCTGTTCCAGTGAAGCAGTTCAGCATTTATTTGATTATTATACAGAAAAGCTGAGATTTTTATATGGATTTTTTTTTTATTAAGTGATGCAAAACGGATCATATATATATGGATTTTTTTTCTATTGCAAACTAATGAAATTTGAACATGCCATTAACCAGAGATTAATCAAGGTTACCTACGGATATCCAGCAGTTAATCAAAACATTAACAAAATGTAATACTTTGACAGCCCTTGCTAGAATTATGAATATAAGTTTTTAATTTAAATCAAGCACAAACCTGCTCTAAGCAAACAGTATTCAGATTGCAAATTTTGCTCAGTTACGGCATGTTTGGCTTTCAACACATGTTGCTGCATTTAGCCGGTGGTAAACGCTTCTCTTTGATGTGAAAATGTTTGTACTGATACCCTTTAAGCAAATATCAGGTTCCTTCATAATTAAAGTGTTTTCAGTGGTGGAGGTGGTTTGTGTTCAGGCTGTAACTGTCAGGTCAGTTGGGGAAACCCGACACAACTCTCCTCTGAAAAAGTAGAGATTCACTGTTTTTAAATGTTTATGTCATAATCGATATCTGAGAATAACTCAACCTCAGTATGTTTCTCACTGGGTCCAGAGAAAGTCAGATGGGGCTGTGGTTCAGGGCTTCAAAAAGAATCATAAATCATGTTTTTGAAAACAGGAAGCTCAGTTTAGACAGACATGTCTACATATGGGCAGATTTATGCTTACTCCTTTTATTGAATTTTTCTCCCCAGAAATAGGGAATTGTGCAACATACAGTCATGAAAATGTTTTGGTTGAACATCTGAATGTTTGTTCTGAGTTTTATAGAGGCTTTAGTGTTCTGGGTGATTTTTATTCCTAATGAGATCCCACAGCAGAAAGCAAGATTTTGATTGACTATCAGGAAACCACTATGTAACATATAGATAGTAGCTCCAAAAGACTAACACTGTTATTAGCAGATTTGAAAATTTAATCCAATATTAACTGATTAATTGATAGTGGTAAAGATCAGCTGAACAAGAAAACACACAAAAGTACCAAGGATACACAATTCTTGCTAAGATGTTGCTCGCATATTTTGTCTTCGCTCTTGCAGCAGAGCAGTGTTTTGGCCTAATTTAAAAGAAAGTTGAACAAACTTAAGAGCTAAAATGAACACTTCATCTACATTTATTTAATGCAAGAATTGTCATCATTGCAATATTGAACAGTGTTATCGCACATCACATCTTTTTATCGTATCCTGCAGGCCTAGTAGTCATTTAAACATGATATTGCATCTCTGTTTGAATAGATTGTAATTCATGTCCATTGTAAATATAATATGTAGCAGTATCGGTCATTTTGAAACCAAAATATGGAGTTGATTACAAAAATGACATGTTTGTTTAGTTGTTCACGCCCAATAACGTAAATGTCTGCCGAAGATTTTTAAAGCCAAAGAAATTCCTTGTTTTATAGAATTATTGGAAGTTACTTGTAATGGAGACAGCTGGGACAAAAGGTGCCCTGACAGACACACGTTTATCATTGACATCAAAACACTTACTACTGCGCCACAGAATGCTGCACAAAGAGGCAAGACCTGCTACTCAATTCTGCCATTCTGTCTCTGTACTCAGTCACGTTTTGTGCTCCTTACTCCTAACCAGACATGCCCAAGACAAGTGGAGATTCTCTGACTGTCTTCTCCGTTTACTTCAGTGTTTGCATATTGAGAATGAAGTTCACATTTGGAGGAGCAAAAGTTCTTCAAGGGAGAGTTCTGGTTTGTGCTAGCTGGGATCTCAGAATGCTTTGCAAGTAGCTCACAGCCTGAACCAGGAAGTCTTCTAAACTTTTCTCCCTTAGTATGAAATAGCTTTTCCATTTTTGGGACTTCTGTTTATGAATTGCTGTTTTTAATCAAATAGATTCCTTAATACATAACAAGAAGTAAGCTATGGAGGCAGGCGGAGGTAACAGCATGTCAATCTTAGAATTCTCTGGTCAGCCTAAACACATCATCTCTTGTTACATTTTTATTGAGAACTCCCTGATTGTGGATTTATACATACTGTTCATTAATCTTGCACTTATAGAGTGTCCCACAATGCCTTACCTTACAAAGTGATTTTGGCAGAACCAGTAGGCCTAATTCAGCTTAAGTTTTTGACATTTTCATCCTCATACTTTTACTTCTAAGTGTGTCTAAGGATTCAAGTTTGAACTGCAAGTAGTTTTTTTTATTATTTTTGTGCTTGAAAAGAATGTGTTCTGCATGTTATAGAAGGAAATTTCTCAAGAATGTCCTGAGGAGCCTATAGTTTTATTAGGATAATTAATTTTAATTTGAAAGTACAATAGTGAAGGGGCACATTTTTATTTAGTGCACTTTGTTGCGTTTATGGCTTTCAAAAGCCAGGGGTTGCTTCACTTTACTATTATGGTTAAAGTACATCTTGCATACTATTCTTTACAATGAAAAATGTGCATTTTATCAGCGTCAACCAGAATAAGATTGGAAATATTGGTCTATCAGATATCAGCAAAAATCCAGCATTGTGCTTCTCAGCTAAACATAAGTAGTCCTGCCTTTCGACAGTGTCAGTATGTTAACCTGTGTTCTTTCACCTTCCTCTCTGCAGATGCCTGTAAGGAGGAGCACCTGCCTGAGTGAGACAGAGGAAGTCACAGTGGAAATGGAGATGTGGAGTTGATGTTGGAAGCAAATAAGTCTGGGGGTTGAAGTAGGAAGCATGAGGCTGAGCAGAGCGGAGGAGAGCCGGTCTGAAGGTCCCAGGGACGCCTGTGACTGATGCACTATAGAGGCTTAGAAACCAAAGAGCTAGACAGCTGAATGAAGTGGAGTTCCTGCACTGAGGATTGATTTCTGAATTAATCTCTTTTTTTTGTTTGAACACACACAAACACACACCCACACACACACATACACATAAAGATATTTAAACATCCAGACACTCACACAGACACAAACAGAGATGCATGATGGTCACCAGCCTGAGGGAGGAGGGGAAGCAATGAAAACAGATCTTTAGGATCATGCTGCTGTCTTGAGTTTAATTTTATTCACATCTTGATGTCACTACTGAATGTCACAGCCTCCAGGAGAACCTGTGTTTTCCTCAGTATTTGGTGTAGAAAGGCAAACAACGGAAGACAAAACTCATTTATGTCTGTAAATCTACACATCAACATGAAACATGCTGTGTATGACTGTTTTCTGTTGAAAATTCAGTTTGCAAGTGCCAATGCAGATGGATTAATGCACAATCTATGTCTGTGCCTTTTATTTCCCCCTCCCTTTTAAGTTAACACGGACACTGTTTGTGTCTTTTTGGCCTTTTATTGTCAGATGTGTGCAATTATTTGGAATTTGATAAAATGTTGACAAGAAAAGCTACACACCGGATGATTTTCAAATCTTAAACTTTGTCAAAAGAGATCAGAAACTTGATTTTTGGTATTATGATCCCCTGAAGGCACACACAAGACCAGGGGTGTCCAAACTCTTTTCACCAATGGCCTCTCATAGAAAGATATTAGAATGTCTGGGCCTGTTTCACCACATCTTAAGTTTATTAAAATGTAAGTATTATAATGTAGGCTACAGTATACTCTGTAGTTGATATCTCTCTGTCATTCAACAGCTGAAGGAAGGAGGATTAAAAAAAAGCCTGTTTACATTATCCCTTAAAACAGAAGAGTAATGAAAACAATTGTTAATATTTCTCTGCAGCCTGATACCGGCCCAGAAGCTGCCAAAGTTTCGGCACTTTGGTGCTTGAAGATTATTAGCATAATATGCTTTGTAAATCAGACCTTGAGGTGGAGCAGATTAATGTTGCACAGCAGCTGGATCCTCCTGATTCAAAGTCTGTAATCAAACAGATCTATCTTGCCAAACTCCAATCTACAATGATTGTGAGCTCCCTAAAGTGGCACGGTCCAAGCAACGTCTTTTAGAGCAGGAAGAGGTGGGAGCTACGATCGACACGACAGGAGGAACTGACTGCTCGTGCATGTATTAGCATTGAAGCTAACAGCTTCAGTAGCAGTTTTATCAGATCTGAACTGCATTTCTTTCTTTTGCTCCACTTCTGACATGCTTTGGCAAGAGTTTTTTTTTTTGAAGTGGCTCACATTCTGTCCTTTACACCTTGGCTGTAGCACCCACCTACTTTACTATCTGATTGGCCCATAATGATGTGATTGACAAAACGGTTGTCCAATCACCTGTTTGATAAGCTTTGAAAGGTTCTCCAAATCAACAAACGCTTTCTATGGGCTCTTTCCCAGATGGATGGGTGAAATATATTGAGTGGTCCATCTGTTGTGTTAAGTTCAGAGCAGATAGTGGAGCAAATAAACACATTTAGAGCTGCTGTTTGATGCTATAATCCATTTTAGAAATTACTTGGGGCCCATTAGTAATGGACTTGGGGTTGCATATGGCCAATAGTTTGGGCACCCCTGTTGTCAGCTATTGAGCCTGATAGAAAGACCGCACTCCTGATGTTTGTTGTAATGATTTTACAAAGAAGATTTTGGGAGATCTCATAAAAACTCCTGTTCATGTTTGATTTCTGCACTTGGTGAAAAAATAAGTGAGAACAGAAAATGGGCAGAATCTAGGCAGAGAAGACTATTTTTTGTATTTATCTCTGCAAGCTTTAAAAGAACGTAACATCTGCTTGATGGTGTTGCCTCCCAAAGCATTGTTAGGGAAAAATGGAGTCCAAAATCTGGTTTAAAATTGTTAAGTGTGTAGCCTGCTAAAGATATGAATAGAATATTAAAAAAATGTAACCTGTAAAAAATAATTTCTGACATTTTTTGACTTTGTTCCAAAAAAATAAAGTTGAAAAGTAAGTAAAATCATAAAACTCAGAAAGCAATTAAAGGCGAATATGACTGTACATTAACATCAGCCAAGAACCTTCAGTGAGTACTACTCGCTTAATTTTAATCAGGAATGATGTAAAGCTACTGCAGAGGGATTGCTTTATTCTAACTGTTTTGTAAGACTCCATACTTCTTTTTTTAGGTGTGTAGGATTCTTTTTTTACAGTTCTTTTCAGTTGTTTCAATGCTTCAGAGGCTCACAGACATGCAAATCAAGGTTGGTATCTCAGCTGTGGCTCGACAGGACTCATCTCCATATTTGATTGTAAATAGGATTGTTTTTTGGAATACGTGTCACATAAAGCTTTATTTTTATGAATGTGTCAATCTGTCAAAAGAGACCGCAGTTTTAATGTTATTTTTGTAAATATAATGTGGCAATATGTCCAGTTCAAAGAGACTTTGTATCAGATCAACATGTACTGTAAATGTGCAAGCATGAGAAAACTACACTTCAGCAGTATGAATGTTCTTTGTTTTACTTTTTCTATTTTTCTGGCTGCAGAAAAATAAATGGACACTGAATGTACTTGAAAGTTGTGTCAACTTATTGTTTAACTTTCTTTACAGGTTTGAATCCCAACCTTCTAAAAAATTGTGTTGTTCCAGCATAGTTTAGATAGTGCTCCCAGTAAATAACTGTATTAAATCACCGGTCAGGTATAATCTACATGTTCAGAGTATGAAAAGCAAGTTTTAGTGCTCTATTATTTGAGACTTTAGGGAAAGAAATCTACATAAATTAATTCCCCTTTCATGCAGTTCTTTGACTATAGAGTCATTAAAGAGTCACTTTGTAAGTCAAAATATACCCCAAATAAATGAGGAAAGAAATCCAAAAATACACAGAATTCCCTGCAAATGTCACGTTTTTTTGCTGTAACTATGACTACCAACATGAGGGACTTGCTGTTGCGGACCTACTTCACTCCATCTACTCCATTGTTTTTGGAAATCATGAATGTTGTGTCCTCTGGGCTGAAGAGAAAAAGGACCATCCAGATTGTTATCAGCTCAAAGTTCAAAAGAAAGCATCTTTGATGGTGTGGGGTTATGTCAGTGCCCATGGCATGGGTAACTTGTACATCTGTGAAGACACCATTCATGTTGAAAGGGTTATACAGGTTTTGGAGCAACATATCCTGCCATCCAAGGGACATCTCTTTAAAGGACGCCCCTACTTATTTCAGCAAGACAATAACGAGCCACATTCTGCACGTAATAGCAGAGAGACTTTGTAGTCAAAGAGTGCAGGTACCAGACAGGCCTGCCTACAGTCCGGACCTGTTGGCCATTGAAAATGTGAGGTGCGTTATGAAGCAAAATATACGACAATGGAAGCCCTGGACTGTTGAGCAACTGAAGTTGTACATCAAGCAAGAATGGGAAAAAATTCCACCTTCAAAGCTTCAACAACCTGTTTCTTCTGTTCACAAACACTTATTGAGTGCTGTTAAAAGGAAAGGTGATGTAACACAGTGCTGAACATACCCCTGTCCCAGCTTTTTTTGGAGCATGTTGCAGGCATCAAGTTCAAGATGAGTGGATATTTGCAAAACAAAGTTTACCAGTTTGAACATTAAGTATCTTGTCTTGGTGGCGTATCCATTTAAATATAGGTTGAAAGGATTCGTTAATCATTGAATTCAGTTTATAGGTACGTTTTACTCAACATTCCAACTTCATTGGAATTCATGTTTGTAGTACACATTAAACAGTTTTAAGATGGGCTACTGTAATAGGGTTGCAACACCTCATTTTACGATTTTGCAGTTTAATTTCAAACACAGTGTTGTTAAATATCCTAGAAAAGCAACTCCTGAAAATAAATTTAATAAAGTGTGGTGGTATTTGCACAAGATTTCACTTTGTGTCAAACATGAAATAGGTTACACTTTTTTTAATACAGCTTAAAACAAACTGGTTGTGTGGGTTCATTGCTGATAACCTGATCACAGACATGAACTTTATTTTGTAGTGACATCTTGTGCTCTTGCTGCCTTGTTCTTCTGATTAACATACAGCCTGGGATTTAGGATTTCTCATCACTGAAACACTTTTTTCATCAGCCATTATACCAAAAAGTAAATTGCAAACCACAGACGGCTGAGCAGTCATCATTAGAAGTGTAAGCTGTTGAGCTTTAATGCCTGGAGCTTTTTCTCTTTATGGCACGCTGCCCTCAGGATATTTTAGAGCAGGGATTGGCAGCTATGTGCCACAGAAAAGGCAGGTTTTTATTTCAGCAGCTGCCATGTAATGGCTGGTCCTCTGTTGAAGCAGTGTTCATTTCCTCAATGAAAAATACAACATAATGTTCATCAACAAACTTTAGGCATGTCTAGCTATTTTATAGCTGTAAGTTATGATTATACAAATTGACTTGCCACACCATTTGAGAACCACTTTTAAAAGTTCTTTATGTTACATACAAGCTGAATTCTAACACGTATGTAGTATATTTAATAGTACTTTAACTGTTTCCAGTTGACCACCTTCATTAATTTTGAGGCTTTATTTACTTGACAGTGTTTGCATTTTGTTCCTGCCCTGCATGACCTCTGGAAATTCCTCTGTTTGGCCTGATTGTTGATGTTCATTTTATTGTTCCCTGGGTTTCTGTCTGTTTTTTTCTGCTTTTTTTACTACTGGTTTTTGGATATATATGTGTAAATTTCAGTGTTCAAAGTTTCAATAATTTTTTATCATTTTTCAATGTCAAAAATTGAAAATTCAAGCTTAAAAATCAGTGTGAATAAAAATCAGAGCAAAAGAAACTTCAGTGTCAAAAGTAAGTGTAAAAAGGGTGGGGATCCAAATATCGGGGAATTTACGGAAAAGCATGTCTAATCAACTTTCAGCCAATAACATCGAGCTCCATCAGTCCCCTGACAGCAGCCAACGCTATTTTTCCTTGAGTTCTCAGACATTTGGATGTTTGAACTCTAAAAAACTGAATGTTTTTACATGGAATTTTTTTGGCACTGATTTTTTTGCAATGATATTTTCACATTTATTTTTTGACGCCCCTTATTTTAAAGAATAACTTGAACGATGAACATGTAAGATGACGTAAATTAGTTATTGGAAATTTAAACACTGAAGTTCAGATGCAAAATATTCAGATAAACAATTTCAATGCAAAAATACTCAGTCGCTTTTTAAATTCAACGCAGCGCAATAGGTCAACCTGATAAGAGAAAAATACAACTTGCACAAAGAAGAGTTAATGACAAAAATGTAGGCCTTATGGCATTTTAATATGACGACTGGACTAAAACAATAACAGTGTGAAAATTACTTAAATACTAAAAACTGCAGACGTTTTTCTTCTCTGAAAGTTACGGAACAAGGACGGACACATTTTTTCAGATCAGTTGTCATAATTAGGCTACACAAAACACCTGTCACTGTGAACTGAGTTTGTCTGGGAGAACTTTTCCATGCAGAACTTGAGTTTGTTGTATTTTGCAGCTCCTCAGTCCTTCGTTTCCATAGTTATAGTAATAAGTTTACTTTTTACCTATAGTTTTGTTATATTTTCTATGGAAGAGGTGAGTATCACTTGTTCTGTGTATTGTGTCTTTTCCTACAAATAAACGAACATAATATGTAATTCTCATTTCTATTCTTCACAGTGTTGGGTCTTCTGCTAGTTACTGATTTGTTGTTGTTTTTTTTTATTTAAATGTCCTGTATAAACATTTGTTTGCTGGTTTCAAAAGCAGGCTTGCGGTGCATAGCATGTTTAGCTAGCTTATGTGCACGTAACATTACGCACAGCCCTTCACCCAACACCCGTCAAGCACCTCGACAGGCGTCTGTCCGTTATTTAATCCACGTTTTGACCATTTTAATCTTTTTTTTAGCGTAATATTTCTGTACAGCATACTTCCGCACAATGTGTGTGCATCTATTGCTAGCCTCTGATACGTTGATATGGTATGTCTCCAAATATGAGGTCATTCAACGGTCAGAGAAGCTAGCTTGTCGCACATAGCAACGTAAGCTAAAGAGCTTGGACTTAACGTGAAGCTAACGTGCTGCACTCTGGTGGATCTGGGGCAGGCCTGGAAGCCTCTCGAAGAAGCAGATCCTTCTGCGTCTCTTTAGTTTGCTTCAGTATAATGTAAGGCCTCGGTATTTATCCTTGTGGCTCAAGATCTAGAGAGTTTGGTGTGGTGTTTGGTACAGGCAAGAGAAAAGAGGGGACATTTTCTGGTCTACTACACACAATATAAATAAGAGTTATATGGTAGAGAGAGAAGTTCAAATGAACCTAGTTCTTGACCAAAAAAAAAAGTGGAGACCATGTTGGTTGTCACGTTGCTTATCACATCCAAGCCATAGTGTGCTGTTTAATCATGTTCATATATTAAATGCAGCCTGGTGTAGGGGTCTTGCATACTAATAAAGGATGCACAAGATCCTTGAGGCCACAACCACCACTGGCCACAGACCTGGAGCACAGAGGTCATTCACTCACAAATCATCACTTACAATCAATTTAACTTCATGACTTTTCAGTCTGATATCAGTGTTGGCAGATAATAGCTTAAAACTTCATTAATGAAAACTGTACATGTGAACATTTCTGCCAGCTGGTTTATTTGCTGTCTATTTTGTCAGAGTGGCCTCATGTGTTGGCTCAAAACAGGACTCAACATTTAATTGTAAAATAATTGATGTAATTGATTAAAGACTGATTTATTTTTAAAAATAAACTTTTGGATGAATAAAGTTATGTTTATAAAGTAGCATTAATTTGCATACGCAATATAATGAAGCCCTTTGGTGACTATAACTATCCGTGTGATTTTGAGTGTATTCAAATGAGACCCCTGTACCCACGCTTTCTCTGAGATTACAGTTTTTGACACCTGTACTGGTTGGAAACCTTCATTTCATGAAAAGTAGGCTATGTGAAAATACAAAATATTGCCCTGACTGTGATGACTTGAGCATACCCTCTATAGAGTGGTGCAGGATAATGTATTTTTGTAGGCCAACCAGGATGTAAGCAGTTTTGTGATGTGGGTGGGTGATGGGTATTTTTATGCATAAAAAATGAAATGATTTCCATTTCGGTGCAAAACCCCTGGCTTTAATCTAATTCAGGAATGACCATCATAAGATGTATTGATCATGAGTTAGGCACATGAAAATAAAGAGTGTCACACCCACTCCCAGTCTTTCATACTTCAACATTATTCTCAATGTTTTAAACTTCTTGTTAACATGATTGTTTTTCTATTTAGTATTACATTATACTTTATTCTTGACAATTTTTCTTAAATCTTGCCATTTTTACATTTATTCTACATTTTTCCTGTTTTTTTGTTGAGAGTACATCATTAAAGTCTCTCCCTCCTCATTATTTTCCTCAGGCTTGACCCCCATACTGTTTTATATACACAGATGGGCAGCAAAGCCCTGTTAATCTTGCCCATTAATGTGGTGTTAAATCTCAGAACTGCCCAACTATGAAGCAGAGGGTCTTCACAGGGTCTGTGCAGTTTCTTAGCAGCTCTGGTGTAGAGCCTTTCATTGCCTACATGTAAAGCTTTTTCGCAAAATTTCTCAAAATGTAGAAACCTAGGTGTGTGTTGATGTGTGTGTCACTATATGCAGGGTCCCCTTTAAACCCTGCAGGGATGTTTGCAAAGCAGCCACAAGGTGACACTGTAGCACACGGCTTCAAGTCCAACCCTACAGCCTCATAACCTAAATCAACTCCAACACTTGATCACATCTTAGTGTAATAAGTAATGACGTCTTTCTCATTGAATATTTACATCCCAATAAAGATATGAAGGATTTTAACCCACTGCTTTTTTGATCTCTTTCTAGGAAATTGCTAGATTTCAGCAGGAAGTTTTTAATGCGGCAGAGGTTGCGTCTAAATGAGGCCGAGGTATGGTGAGTAGGATCTGATGGACTTCCAAATGAGGTCTGAAAACTGGACCAGACTTTCCTCCAGACAATCTGCTTTGATCTCCCAATCTCCCCTGTGATACCCAGTGCCGGGAAAGCCTCCTCTACACCTTGTAGCCCTAAAGCAGAAGAGGCAGGAGGGCTTCACTATCCCACTCCTGTTCCCCCCTCCTCTTTCTCCTCACTGCCCATCTCTTTCACTCTCTCTACACACACACATTGAGCATCCACACCCACACTGGACTCTCTTTTGAAAGTCTAGGGCTTGATTTAAAATTCCTCTTCAGAGCGTGTCATGCATTTTATATGCATGGTGAGTGGGAGAGAGAGAGGAGGGATTGCGTGGAGGCTCCAGCCCAAATGAACTTCCCCAGCGCTGTTGCTCTCCTCAGGGACATATATATCCACACACACACATTCACACATACGCACACTTTCTTCCCCTCTTTTTCTCGCCCCCACTCAACTCTTTCAACATTAGTTTTACTGCATCATGCTTTTCACAAATTCGGGCAAGCAGCATGGGTGCCACAGCCTTTGAAGACAAGTGTGATCAGAACAGAAGCAGGGGGTGTAAAAAAAAAAAGGGGAAAAAAACCTGGCCGCAGGGCATTTTGGGGGTTTCGCACTCGTGTTTAGCAGCGTACGGAGCAGAAAGAGGGAGGCTGACAAGTGCAGTGTTTGGGGACAGCTTTGATGTCTGATGGGGCACGGCTGCCTCGCTGCTCCTTCCCAAGGAGACTGTCACTTTGACACGAGCAGCAGGCTGATATTTACAGTTCATAGCTTTGCAGATCAGATAATCAAATAAAGAAAAAGCAATGTTGATACACTCCTCTGCACCGTAGCATCTCTTATTCTCTTTCTGTCTTGCTGACACACTTGGAGAGAAGAAGCTGTGAATCGATAAAAGAGCAGACGCAACATGAACTCAGACTGCAGCTGCTTAAGAAATCTGGTTTATTAGGAACAATATGATCCCGCTAGCTTATCGTGGATATAGCAGTAAACAACAGAAACACGATTCACTTTTTTTAAGTGCTACAGGATTGTGATTATAGACATTAATCAGTACAGCAACCATAGTGTCTACATTCATATATGCACAGAAAATATAAAAATTACAGTATATTGCTGTTAGACTCGTCCTGCATTTCCTCTGCTTTGTCAAACACACACATCACTAAAACTGCGTCCACACTGCAAGCTTCAGCGCTCAGTTCTGATTTTTTGCTCGGATCCGATTTGACTTTAAAATGTGGCCTGTGACAGACTCCTGTTTGAACTTTGCGGATCCTCATATGAAAGTGTTCCCGATCTTGAGATAGCATGTGGATTGAGCTGGATTACCTGCCATAATGAATCAGACCTAGGTCAATTTGCTGCAAAAACTAAGAATGAGGTCACTTTAAGCTGCAGTGTGAACGCAGCCTATAATACAGAAGCCCTCAACGAACAGGCATACTTATGTTTTTTTACTCCATGTCCTAGGATAACAAGCAACAATGAAGCATGATTATCTAATTTATTATGTATCTCATCACACTTCATACAATGCATATTTCTAAAATTTAAGATAAACATCCTCCTTGAATTCCAGGTGTAAGAAATATTGATACACCTAAATATTGTAGTATTTTGCAGTGCAATACTATGTAAGAGCAATATTGTGATATTTCATTATTCAATAATCCATAAAAATTTGAGACATTTGTTTTGTATGCTTTAATGTAGCCTTCAGCCAACGTTCAACCATCTGCCTTCCCTTCTCTCTCTGTCATGTTTTTTGCTGTTACTGGGACAGGTAATGAAGTTTATCAGTGCTGCAATGACTATGCTTAATGTAAACAGCAATGATATGAAACTGCTTTTTATGCATACAATATTGTGGGTTCTGATACTTTCAAAAGTATCAGTTTAAAAAAAAATTAAGTGATAAAACCTCTTGATTCGTATTATATCATCAGTCTTGCTAATATACACAGCTACTTTAAATATATAAAAAGCAATGTGCAGCCTGCATAACTTGTAATTTGTAATAATGACTGCCAAGGGGGCAAACTTCCTTAATTTTCTTTTTTTAATGTTTTGGCAAAAGTTGTGCCTTCTAATTTTTCTAAGGATCCCTTTCTTATCTCTGCAAAGGAGGTTTTGTTTGTTTCTTAGTTCAATTTTGGCAAAATTTTCTGAGAATATTCTGGCACAAGGAAAAAGTGATTTAATTTGGTGGGGAACCAAATCTCGATTCAGATTCAGAATTTTTCTTTAAAAAAAATGTGTTAATCTTGTGAGATAGATCAGTTCCCACAAATAACTAAATAAGTTGTCAACAGATTTTGATAACATTTTCTGGGAATTTTGTTCATGGCACAAGAGAGAAGTGAATACATTTTGGTGGTGATTCAAATCCGGATGTGGATCCAGGAATTCTTTTGAAGGATCTGACAACAGTGCGAGGCAGGGCAGTTTTCCACATTATTGACAATAACTCGCCTGACATGTTGGAAATGCCTTGACAGAGGTTTGTGCTCTTAGAGCACTTATAGTTTTAATTGCTTATAACTTCAAAAAGTGCAGTTTTCTTTATGGTTTTCTCACAGTAATGATTTCAATTTGTGCTCCTAAGATCTGGACCATTTTGTCACATTAATGGTCCCAACTGGTCCTAGATGTCCTAAAACAGGTTTTGTTTTTAATTTCTTGCCAGTAAATCATCTGTAAAAATCTATAAACCAGTTCATTCCTGCCTCAAACTGTCTGTTTTGGTGTAAGTCATACCACGCCCCTCTCAATGATTGGGTGCAGTTTTGGCTTTCCAGTGCTTTGCTCTAATGTTTATTGTGGCCTCACTGTCATGCCCTGACAATTTCCTTAAAATAAAGCGGGCTGGAGGCTGAACAAGCACCTTGCTCAGGGAGTGTCTCCCATGTGGGGAAGGTGGGGAATCCCCTAATCCGACATTCAGGGACAAAATTTCTGATGTACTGTTGTAACATACATTTTCAGAGCAAGCAACTGAGGGAGAGGGGGAGATTTTCTAATGTGTGTGTGGTGGGCAGGGGGTCACAGATGTAGTCACACATTTTTAACGAGCCTTGTTAATTAGTTTAACTCGGCTATTTTTGAAAGTACTGTTTTCTTTCCAGTCATGATGACATGCAATAAGAAAATGCAGAATTATTGTGTAAGACAGACTGCAACAGGTCTTCTTTTAGAATTTACCAAACTGAGTTCCTCAAGTTTGACCTTTGACTTCTGGGTATTGATTTCCTTTAGCATGAATACAGTACACCTCATTTAGACAAGACTTGCCTTTCTCATCCTCTTTAAGTTTTACTGACAGACTTTGACCCAGAAATTGAACAACATAGAAGCAAAGCATAGCAGTAGTTGCTTTGGGGCAGTCAGTGGACTGCCTTTGGAAATCTCTTTAGGCTAGAGCATGGGCATTCGTCACATTTGAATTAAAAGCCAAGCTTAGAGTTTGAGTACAAAGCTTCAAAGTTGTACATATTCTCACCATTTGATAGCTGATTTCAAACTTGTTAGCAGGATTGACTTAAAGACAGTCTATAGCAGTCTATCAACTAAATAAGTTTAAGGGAGAGTTTTTTTTTAATTATAAATGTTATGGGGATAGATTTAGAAAAAAATGGCATAACATAATTCGGTTGAACAAATATTTTATTATTTCTAAAATATTGTATTATTATTATTATTATTATTATTATTATTATTATTATTATTATTATTAACCTTTAAAAGATAGATCAGTCCCAATCACCCACACTGCTGCCAGCTACATTGGGCAATTAAGATATTTTGGCTTCTTCTTTTTAGGGCTGCTATGTTTTCTGTCACTGCTTTTTGTGTACTTGTACTCCTTTTTAAATATTGGCCAATAATGTCTGACGGGTGGGTTTATGTCAAATAGATCAAACATGAAGTCATCCCTGATAAAAGCATTTCAGTTCCAATAGTTACAGGTTGCATTTATAGTTATAGGGATTTAATGACAAAAAATTACCCATACAAATGTGCCCCTCTCACATTTTGAGCCTGATGGGAAACTTTGGGGGGCCTGATATGGCCTGCTAGGTGAGGATCACTGGTCTATAGTAATGTTCGGACAGGCGGAATATTGCCACATACTGCCATAAAATGCATTCCTCTGTCAGCGAATAAATCTTCCGTAGTGCATCTATTCTGAGATGAGGACATCAGTCCAGTTCAGTTGCCTCACTGATCTATGACTGCATGTCAGTTATAGGGATTATCACATTTAGATTTATGTCTCTGCTACAAGTTAAAAGTTTATTTTACCATGAATTCTGGAGAACTTGAAAACAAAACAATAATCTCGTCACTGTGATAGGCCATGCTGCCCTTGCTCACATTAATAAGGTAATTTACACCCGTTTTGCACCTTTGAAACTCTGGGATGTTGTATTAATAAGTAGAGCACTTGATAAACAACAGAGAATACT
Organism: Cetoscarus ocellatus; assembly: GCA_037902135.1. Taxonomy (NCBI): domain Eukaryota; kingdom Metazoa; phylum Chordata; class Actinopteri; order Labriformes; family Labridae; genus Cetoscarus; species Cetoscarus ocellatus. The sequence continues at coordinate 224,030 of JBAMNC010000325.1, read as the reverse complement.
TATTAACACAGGAATATGGAGTAAATAAAATATATGATTGATGTCCTTTGAGGCTTCTGTATCAACACCAGGCTGTATTTATGACAATAGGGTTGTTTATAGTGAGGTTAAATCTGGCAGGTTTACATAGTACAGAACAGTTATCATCAGAGCATGATGCTGACAGAAGTTAAGCTGATATATTACAGTAACACTAGACAGTCCTTCACGGAATAGATCCAGTGAGGTGAAGCAACATGTATTCTTGTTAAGCTACTTTTTCTTTTCTTTTAAATTAACCATTAATACAAGTTAACTTTGGTTTCCAGCTCTCTAGATCTATACTGTAAATCTGTGGCAGTTTAAGCTGTAAGTAGAAGTTAAAAATTAACAGTATAGCAGCCTTAAGCCAATATGAATACAACACATAAATTCACTTTTTTAAACATTTTTTCTTGTTATTATAGCAGCCAGGTAGAAGACGTAGTTACAGTGTGATTCCGTAGAATGGAAATAAAAGTGAAAAACAATGAATTTGTTTTAAAAACTCTGTGAATGGTACCTCCTTAATAAATAAAAAGCAACTTTATCGCTGTTATTTGTTATCTTCTAACCTATTTTGTTATAAATATGGTTACACACACTGAATATGTCTGTGTGAGGAGAGCATCTTTCACCCATTCAACAAATATGATTTTTAAATGACAGAACAGAAAGAGAACCAGTTTTCCAACTTGAGCACAACAGAATATTTTGGAGGCTGCATGGGAGCATTTCCAAAATTTCTATCTGTCTGTAACACAAGACAAACATCGATAAAGACAGGATGAGAGGAGCGAATCGATGACTGGATGCATCAACAGAGCGGGAGAAAAGGGACAGCTCAGGTTCCAGCTTGCCGGACGCTCTGGCTTTAGTCCTAAAAATGAAAACCCTGCTGCAGTGGTATTCGTCCAAGTCATCTGTGGCCAGGCGAGGTCTTCTCAGTCCACGTCAACATGCCTCTTTGTCAGAGTGGGTTCTTGCATTACGGAGGCACTCGGGAGCCCCAGGGACACATTTTGACAACCCTCAGTGAGCCCGAACAAGCCCGTTGAATGGGCTGAGTTAAAAATTTAAAAAGCTGCAGCGGAAGTAGAAAATAGAAAAGGATATATAGTTGTTTGAGTTGTTCAGAGTTAAGATGTGAGGCATGGTGATGCTTTTAAAGGGGAGTTATTTTAGTCTTTTGTGTTGCTTTTTCTCCTGGAATGCATTATTCAAAACCATTTCAAGTGTCTTCTTCTTTCTTGGGATGCAGAATGCAATCTTTACTCTTCTTCTTACTTTTTTTTTTACATGCTGCATCCAACTTTTCTATGGGGTCCAGAGGCAAAGACCAATATTTTGCCCTTACCCTTTAAGTTGCAAACAGTCATAGTGTGTGAACAAAGTTTTTTAGAGGCTTTTAAAGCACAGACAGGTGTGAAGCTTCAGTCATATTCTTAACAAGAGAGAGCACTGTCTAAATTGCACAAATATTTTACGGCCCTTGGGCAAGTGGGGAAACTGTCTATGAGCAAGGGCCTTTTCAGTTTCACCCACAGATCCAAATATTTCCAACTTCCAGTATGTTACTTTTCTGCAATTTTATAGGAATTTTAGTTGATAGCACGGTGCACATCCATCTTTCAGCCACGGCCATTGAGTAAAACAGTTCTGAGACAGGCTAACCGGCTTCTTTGTAGCTGAGGTCCAGTGTTTGTCCTAGTGTCCTACAGCAGTACACAGTTCTCACTAGAACTGCTGCCAAAGTTACATAGTGCTTAAACCATACAACTGGGATGCTCTGTGGAAGTGAGCTTCATCTCTGTTGAAAGACATAATGTTAGGCTGACCTTAAACTATTGGAAAATATGGTGGGAAAGTGGCATATTGTTCCTTTAATTGTGTAAACAAGGCAATGTCAAGAGAATTAATGCCAGTGTTTATAAGCCTTTTTTTAACAGAATGGTTTCCTTGGCAACATTTGGAAAAAAAGATGAAAGTTTAGTTTTTTTTAAGTGTGTGTAACATCATTATGAAGAACTTCAGCTGGGAGGCAGGAAGTGATCTTTACATTGACAAGTGCTCTTAAAATGCCAGTTCTGTGATTTGATGCTCTCCAGTCCCAAAAGTAGAGACAACTAAAGACAAAAAAATGTTCACTGAGTAACAGCGGCAGACATGGATTGAAAATCTCTGTTTAAGGTATAGAGAGCAGGGTCAGACAACAGTCCTGTATACAGTAAAATGTAAAGCTACAGTTATTTAGGTGCTCGGCTTTAAATATGGCCATAATCAACAGAAATGCATACAATAATTCTAAAAATATTATATGGCTCTGAATAGTTTGTTCTGCTGCCTGTTTTAGTGTTAAGATATTATTAAAAAAACCCACCAGTCTCAAGCAAACACACTCACTTAAAACAAGACAACTGTCATTCAGTGCCACTACCCAGTATGTCGATGGCAACTGGTCAACCAATTGGAAATATGGATTGATGTGAAGTGTAGGGATCAGACAGAATGTATCTAAAATGTTCTGATATCTGTTAGAAATGTTGGAAAAAAATCATGTCAGAATTCTGACTCTTACTCTATTCTGAATTGATCTAAAATAAAAATTAAAATATCTATACTTAAAAAGATATTTGTCATCCTATTACAAACACCAGCCAATGCACTGTTTACGTTGTTTGTCTGCACAGGCTTCCGTAGCTCACAGTTGTAATTGGGTGCATGCCGGTACTAGCCAGTGGCATTGCTAAATTTAGCCTGTTAGCCCGTTACATCAGTGATGTTTCTGTATGGAGCAGCAAAGTGCAATCCAGCCCATCCCTCCTTCATTTAAAGCGAGTGTGTGGGTGTGTTTTGGATTCCACAGTGTCTTAGGTAAGACAGAGCTTGACATGATGTATTCGATTTGCCAATTCTGCAAAAGGAAATTGAAGTACTTAATAACACGCCATCACCCAGATTTAAAAGAAGCAGCCAGTAATTAAGCTGACTGCTGACAAATGCACACTGTGCAGTTTTACCTAACTTTAAGTAAACTCAAACGGGCAAAAAGAATGAATAAATCCATTACCTGCTTCATTTCTAAAGACTTAGATCCCTACAGCATAGTAGACAAAGAATGCTTTAGCTTTGAGAAAACATTTTAAATATAAAAGCTGCATTGTATTCGTCTATTTTACAGCCTTGAAGTCTTAAAACCTTTTTTTTTTCTGAGCTGTTTGTCAGTGTCAAGCACATAACGGTTTGTAGTAAACCTTGATACCCTTTGTAACAAAAAATCTTTGATTGAGAATCAAAGAATTTTTGAAAATTGGTCTGAATGGAAAATCGATTCCAAATGGAATGCCACCAGTAAATAAAATCAATCCACGGTACAATGGAGACACAATAGTGCATCAACTTATCTGCAATAATTTGTGCACAGATAAGCTGCTTCTTACACTTGTACAAACATTGCAAACCTATTTGTGCAATTAAGACAATGCTCTGGTCTTTCAGTATACAAGTCTTCATTGCTGGGAGTGAATTCTGACATATCGCTCGTATCTGATGCTCACTTGTGAGGAACTGATCATAAGTCCTCCTCACAGCGAGAGGCCCCCCTGGTAATTATCCAACACTGAAGCCCTAAATGGACATACATCAATGCATTTTGTTCTATCGTTTCCCGAGATGATGTGTAAATTTTGGTTGTTTTCTTGCTCTTAAACTCAATTTTACATGATGTTGGGATAATGTCTGGGTTTTTCTTTTTTTGATACTGAGTTAAATGATTGATATCTCAAGAGAAACAACTGAATGTATCTCACAACCAAGGGAAAGTAAGCATTGTTATCCTGATAACAATATAAACATGTCAAAATCTTTAAAACAATCTAAATTTACTTCCCCCATGAAATTAAATAAAACAAAATTGACCATTCATGTCCTCTTACGGCTTCTGTACTTCCTAGCATTTTTATTTTTTATTTTTTATTTTTTTGCATTGAGAGACTTCTCCTGTTTCCCTCCAGGAAAAAATCTCTCCATCTCTGAAGTAAAACCACACAATTTGGGGTTTCCTGCAAACGTTTAAGCCAACATAAAAGTCGAGGAGCGTTCCATGAAAACCTCAGAGTCTTTCTTTACATATTAAAGTCCATGCTTGGTGCGTATAATGGTGCAGTGTGTTCAGAGTTCACTGGAGCTGTCTGAAGCAGCAGACGTTCGACTCGCCATTCTTAGCGAGCCGTTTTCCATTATACATTCTAAGCAGCTGTTCTGTGGAGGAAGTCCTTTGAAGGACGGTTGCAGGGGTGGGGGACGGTGATGGATGGGTGGGTGGGGGGTAACTGGAGTCAGTCACAGTTCAAACGGGGGCTCTTCACCCTAACAAGCAGGGGGTGGGGCCTTGGCCGCTTCCTCGCCAAGGTGGGCTGTCATTGTCCCTACACCCCCCCACCACCACCACCACCATCAAGGCCTCCAAAATAGAGGTCCCGCATGAGCTCTGACACATGCAATGTCTAAGCTAACACTCAACAGTCATGCTAAAACGAGTACAGAAGCAGGCAAGGCAAAAAAAAAAAAAAAGAAAGAAATCCTCCGTCCTCCTCAGTTGTTTAAAGCTTAGTGCGATTACATCTAAGCTGCCTCTTTATCCAGAACGTCCTTTTGCTAGGTTCGGGTCGTGCATCTGGCTGCTTCAGTTGTTTTTGATTTGTGTCTGTTTTGACGTGAAGGAGGCGAGAATGAGGGAGTTTTTTTGTGCGTGAGAGGTTCTTTGAAGAGAGACAGATTTTGGAAGAGTCTGAAGTTTGTCTCTGAGGGGTCAGGGGCGTCTTTAGAAGGAGAAAAAAGAGGCACAAAGAGGAGAAAGAGGAGGAATAAAGTCTTGCTGGTCGGAAAAAAAAAGAAGTTTGTTCATTTCTGTGTAAGGTATGCTCCGATGGTGAGGCTCGCTGCCCCGAGCGCAGCCAATCCGAACACCGTCTTAATGGAGGGCCAGGTACAGCTGAAGACTGAGTCCCTCTGCCTGTCATACAGCTCCACAAAGGCCTCCTGAAATAGAGAAACAGAGAGACACAGTTTATTGAGCTGTTGAAAAATATGTGTTTACCTGTGTTTGCATTCTTGTCCCAGATGGTTATCTGATGGGTGGAGGCTAACAACAAAAAGGATTTGGCAGAGAATGCACAGACTCAGGATTTAAGTCTTCCAAGACGGCGCAGTTATGTAACTTCTGTGCCAAAGAAAAGGCCCCACAATTTGCTTTGAAAAAAGGGTACTGAATAGTTTAGAAATAAAGCTCAAGCACAGGTTATATTCTGAATTGGGACGATCTGAATTTATTGAAGAACACATGATTACACACTACAGCTGCCAGCCAGCAGTGCTTTTGTTCACTGCAATAACCTTGTGTTAACAAATGCAAAAGTGTGGCTTCTTAAAGAGCCCTGCTGAATACTTGGCTCAAAATATTTATTCTGTGAAGCGCAGGTGTCTTTCCTATATCCTACCCAATGCAGTTTTCATTTTTTCATCCACGGTTCAGATTATTTGGTGAACACATGAAACGTGCTCCTGGTTGCCTGTTGATGTGTTTGCACCAATTGGCATGTTTTTATTTAAGGTACACAGAAAATCACCATCCCTCAGACCACCTAGAACCAGATCTAAAGTTTGTGGCAATCATAACATTTAGAGGACACATTAGAGAGTTGGAGACTCATCAATTAGACCACAAGTTAACGCACACCCACTAATGGGGTAATGCCTGCTAGCCAGTTCAGGCGAACAACAAAAGCCACTCAGATTTCCCAACTGACATGTATCTATTCATTCATCTGGACAAACATGCTACCCATTTGCAGGATATTTAGCAGCAAGATTTCTGCTCTCTCTGTCTCTCTCTCTCTCTTTGCTTGCCAGCTTTGTCAAACTGTGCTGTGGTGTGACAGGAGCTTTCAGTTGATTTATTCCATCATATTGACAAAAAACTCCCTTATGGAAAGACTTTTACAAAATTGAGCCGTATTTACATTTTTTTTACATATCGACAATTTTCATTGATAATTGTGCTCTCAGATAATATTACAGGCTGTGTGGTGTGTTTTACACATGCATAAAAGATTACAGCCAGTGATTTGAGCATAAAGAAATAGTAAATGTTCAAAGCGTATCCGTTATTTGGTGTTGATCAACAGAATGTTTGCAAATATAAAACTTTTCAATCATGTTGAGCTTATCAAGAGATATCTGTTATGAATGTTGTAGTTTTGTGGCATCCTGCTGCAGTGATAAATGCATCTCTGTGATTGTTTCTGGGGTTGTGGGACTGCTTTGTTGAAATATAACTTAAATCTGAGTACCAGCATGTTTCACGGCATGTCCAGTGCATGTTATGTGTGTTTATGAGCAAAATTAAAGGAGAGGACTTAAATAAGCCAGCTATTTACTGTGTATGTGTCTATAAAAGTTTGGCCAGTGCTTACGTTGGTGGCGTCACTGATCTTAAAAAGCAGTGGTTTGATGTGCTAGTGTCAAATTTCCTTTATTTCAACCCTCCTCAGCATTTGTCCACTGCTTTTAAAAGGAATGAGAGCTGACATGTAATTTAATTCATGTTGCACCCAAAGCACAACCATTTGAAATTGAGGCACTTAATGCTGACTTTTGGCCAAGACCGTAATAGCAAAGATGGAAAAATGTAGACCAGGACACCCCTAATTTCTGTGGGTCATGCACTTGTAAAAATGTGCTTCATGCCATCAGGCCTTTTGTTTGTTTTTAAGAAGAGACAAAGTTTGGACAAGTCTAAAGCCTGATTAGAAATTGACTAAATCATTAGTTGAAATAATTCATGTTTTTTGGGCACACACTGTTTGGATGATGTATTTAACTAAAACAGTGTGTGTTTTGGTTTTTGAAGAAATACAAGGAATGCCCCAGTAAACTCTAATTTAGAGATCCTTCCGGTATTGTTATATACATCTGACAATCCATCTCCTTACTATTTTGTATAGCATGAGCACCAAAAAGAGCTAATGTTTATAGTAATATTATAGCATCCCCTTTACTGTATTAAACTATCTATCAAAACCTCCAGGCATTACATCTCAAAACAAGGAAAAAAAGTTTGCAAGGCTAAATACCTCCCAGGGTAGTTGAGGAAATATATTTTTTTTCTGTTTGTGTGAAATGACCCTTTAAAATGTAAATCCCTTGCCTATCACCAAATATGAGTGGAAATAAAGTGTTATTAAACTCTCACGCTGCAAGCAGATCTGTTAATGTTCATCAGCTCTCACACCTTCCTACGCACAACCTCAGACGCCCTCCACACAGAGATGCACAACACACACGCACACTGAATGAACAAGGGAATCACCACAAAAACAGAGCTTATTCACATCTGCATGTGACACATTTTGGTGTTTTTTGTGTTTTTACTAGGAGCGAGGATGAATGTGCAGGCACAAATCTATTAATGTGACAGGCTGCTAAGAGGACTTTTTAAAGTAGTGTGGTACAAACTGACCATGAATGTTAGATTCCATTGAGCAAACATCACAGCCATGCCTCTTTGACAAGGAAATACAGACATCTGCCCATGAGCAGTGACAGCAGGAACAGCTGGACAGGAAGTCATGGCGCTAAGCTTCACATACACACACACTTGCATACACAATTAGATTATCTGGAACCAAACTAGAATAGAAGCTCAAGTGTATTTTGAAGGGGTTTAAAATTTGATGTATGAATGGTTTCCCTCTTATTACTGAGTCTCTCAGCTAACCACATTAGTAGCATTGTTGTTAAGAGCTACATTTTATCCCTTTGATACCTCTGTTATGAGGCGTAACATGACCTCCATCTGTGAACAATGGTAAATTGTTAAGATTAATGTACTTGTACATTGTGTCAGCCCCCAGAGGAATCAATTATCATCTATTTTAACACACTTTGATCACTCAGTTTACCTACAGTAATTATTTTGTGTGTAATTCAAACTGGTTACACATATTTAATCGATCTTGCACTGAAGAGTAAAATTAGGTCATTATGCTCTTTCCCACAAGTGTCATATTTTAAAATACAGTTTCCTTTTATCACACAAAGGCCTACAGACAACTAAAAAAAGGAGACATCCATTCTGAAATGCTGCAGGGAGACAAAAGTATTTCCTGTTCCCCTCTCCTCCCTTTCCGTCCTGTTGCATTCCTGAGGCTGGGGGTTAGCCCGTAACACAGAGGAGGAAAGATCAGCAGTTTCTTCTCAGTTTAGGCCCTCTGGTGTCTTAACACAGAGTGCTCTTGAATCAGACAGCAATATCTTTAACCACATGGCATTTCCTTTGTTGCAGCTGAGAGTTTTTAATTTGCCATGGCAAGAACAAGTCCACAGACACATTACCTTTTCTCTGAGACTGAACTATTTGCTGTAGAAAGGACTGGACTGAGTTTGAGTCTTTCAGATGTATGATTACAGTTGGAGGCTTGTGAAGCCAATCCATGGTGTTTGCCATATTAATAATGTCTAAACAAACTTAATATCAACCTAAAAACAGGCAAAGAGGTGGAGCTAAGACTCCTGACAAACAGCTTCATCATACTGTTGTCTACAAATCAGTCAACTTACCATTGTCATTATTATAAATTATTATGAATTTATGAACTTGAACATAACCAAGATGACAAAGATTTACACCAAAATGTGTCCTCTCTGAACAAGGTTGTTTCTTTCCGTTGTAAAAAAATAAATGTTAACATTGACCTACAGCAGTGGTCACCAACCTTTTTCAAATGAAGATCCCCTATGATGCCAATAGAGAAAGCAAGATCTACCTGCCTGAATTCATATAGAGAAACATACTCACAAAGTTAATTTTCAGTGATCATTATTTAATTTTACCTATATTTCAGCCCGTAGATACAACCTTCAAGTCAGTTAGACCCAATTAATCTTGCAAAAGGAGCTCGATTCACCAGATAAAGACCAATCCAGCTACAGTGCAGTGAAAAAGTATTTACCCCCTTTTCCGATTCCTCTGTTTATTTTACTTCGAAGAAAGAAAGACAACCCAAGTAAATACAAAATGCAGTTTCTAAATGATGATTTTACTTATTAAGGGAAAGAAATCCAAACCTATCTGGCCCTACATGGAAAAAGTAATTGCCTCCCTTGGTAAATCCCAAGTTAAATGTCATTAACCACAGTTCTTGGAAAGCTAAGTTCAATTTCACTGGCCATACCCAGACATGATTACTGCTAGATTTTTTGAATCAAGAAATCACCTAAAACAATGTGCTATATTAAACAGATTCAAAGTTAAAAAGCCTGTGCTGCAGCGTCACAGATGACAATACTAACTGGCACCCTTTTTTCCCTCCAGCCCTCTAGTTGTTACATGACTAAAAGCTCTCAGCAGATACTGTCATAGGTTTATGAAAGCTTGGCCAAAACACAAGAGTGAAACATTTCATTATGGCTCATTTTCAATAAAGAGAATCCCAAATGAACTCTGTCTTTCAGAGAAGTTAAAAACCCTTAGTCTCTAGGATCCACGAATTGATTAGAGAAAAAGCTCCTCAGTCAGACCTCCAGCTGAGAGGAATGTGTTGGTTGGCAAAAACACATCCTCCATCTTTTTTTTTTTCCACCTACACCAGGAAAATCACAGTTTGCTGAGGCAACAGCAGCAAGTGCATGTGACTGACCGCTAGCAAGGCTCCTCAAAATGGCAAACTCATGATGCGTGTCCTCAATATGTCCCAGACAGTCGGCATAGATTATCATCTATTTAAGTCTGAAACAAAAGCGGGCCAATTACAGTAAGAGGTTTGTAAGTGTGGTGATGGATGTTTTAAAGAATCCCACAAGGGCACGGATGGTAATAACTCCAGAGTGACCCAGGGGAGAGCCGGGAAGCAGAGATAGAGGAGGGAGGGGGTGTCAGGTGGATATCATGAGACTGAGGCATGCTCCACTTCAGCTCAGGGAACTTTTTCACCCACATGTTAGCTGCCACTACCATGTGAGAATATACAAAAACAAACCTTAAGTTGTTGTATCTTTCTTCCTGTCCTCTTTCTACCTTTCACTTCTTGCTGTGTTGACTTTTATTATGAAAAAGGAAAATAATAATAAGCAGCTGGCAAAGGGGGACACGGAAGGTTGACGGGGGAAGGAGAGGACAATTCATCACATCAACAAAAGACTCTATAATCCTCAAAAACTCATCTCAGTGCCTGAAGCAAACCACCTGCCACCGACAGCAGGTGTGCATCTGGGAAATAAAGTCCAGGCTGCAGCTCTGTACAGTATTCATTCTTTGGATCAATGGCTTTTTAAAGGTCACAGCCACCCTACAGAAGCTGACAATCCAATGGGAAAATGCCTAGCCGGGGTTTACACACTCCCTTTCCTTCGTTTTTACAGCACACAATGAATACCTCAGAGATGCGCACACACAGAGTAAAGACAGAGGACTTGAGAGGATCCTCAGCTCGTAGCCGTGGGGTGGCAACTTTTCTGCCCGAGTGTCATGGTTACTTACACTGGAAGCTTCACACATGATTTGCTTTTCCCACCGGCAGGAGAGAGACTGTCCTCGACCCCTGATTTGTTTTTCGCATGATTTGGACCTCTGGGTTTTTGTTGAGCATCTTTCTCATGGACACAAAGATTTTTTTTTAGTATTGTCTTCCTTATGCTATCTCAAGGGCAACAGGAAATACCAAACATTCACCAGCTCCTTAGGGTATCCCCGCACAATTGGGAATGAATTTTGGACTTGTGTGAAGAGATAATGAGTCATCTTCTGTGCTCAGTTAGCTGCATTTAAACCCCAAGCTGCTAGTTTGACAAAAACAGAGAAATGATTAGGCCGTCATCCCTGTTTTGGGACGTTTCTGTGGGTAATTGCGGGCATGCTGAGACTGAGAGAAAGGGATGTGGGTTAAAGTTCAACTTGTAATTAAAGTGTCTTTTGTGGCTCTGCTGCTATATTCACCTCTGAACCAAGCCTCTCCCCACGCTCTGTTTATTTCCTAAACATTCACATAGTAACGCGCTGATAATATTGCATACGCTGCTGCTGCTGCCGACCCTCTTTGATTTCCTAATGAGCATCTTGCAGACTTCTAGGCAGCTAATTAAACTCAAACAAAAGTCTCATTTCACGAGCCGAGGGGGAGTAATGGGAGTAGGGGGAAAAAATGCAAGGAAGGCATTTATGTCCTTTGCCATCGATCTGTTTTTAATGCAGACGAAGATTGGAAAAAAAAAACTCTCCTCTCCAGACACAATAGGTGAGAGGACAGTTAAGCTCCTGTCTGGAAGCAAGGTCAGGCCCGATCAAGTCTCCTGAGTGTCATCCATCGACCTGCCCGGCAAAAAATCAGATGACGGAGGAGTTTGTTGGCTTTCTCATTATCCAGTGAATCCTTGTGTGTCAGCACTGCCAAACAGCTCAGAGCCGAGGGGACAGGGACAATAATGCAATCCTTCGAAACAAAAACCTTGCAGAGCTAAGTGACAACAATTAGCCAGGAAGCTAAAAATCTGGAACTTACACCAGACCTGCTCTCAGTTTACAACAAACACACACAGAGCCTGAACAGTGATGCAAGCTATGATTTGTTAAAAGGTTCTCTTCATTTGGGAATATTCACAATCAATGACGGGCAGAAAGTAATACAGGAGGACAGGGATAACTACGCTACAATCAGGAGCCAGCTAGCTTAACTTGGCAGAAGATTCAAAGCAGAAGGAGATGGCTAGCTTGGCTTTGTTAAAGCCTTTTGAATGTCATGCAAGAACTTGCTATATTTAGCTAGCTAGCTCATCAGAGGAAATGCTACTTAAGGATGTGGCTCAAAATAAAACATAAGCACATAACTGCCCACAGATGGGTATTTGTCTACAGCAGATTTTTTTTTCACATCCTGTGCTGCATCAGCACCATGTGGGGATAATATCAATGCAGACAGCAAATCCACATCAGGAAGGCAGAATAACCTGTTGTTTACATGATGCCCTTCTTGTGATCTTGTGGTCTCACAATTCAAGCTGCTCAGGGCTGCACTCAGCTGCGCAGGGCTTTTAATATGCTTCCAGTGGGTGAGGACATATGCTGTCAGTCGGGAGGCTCCACGGGAGGACAGTGTTGAAATTGTAGGTTCCAGATGGCTAAGAGTTATATCCAGTCTGTAATTTACAAAAATATCACACTATAGCATTTCATAAAGCCATTTTGTGACAAGAGCTATACTGCTTAGCAAGTGGTTTTTGAAAAATTTCTATCGGTTGATCTATAACAAGGAGGGGCAAATGGTGGTCCAGGTGTCTAAATGCAACCCCTTTCTTACCCATTGTGCCCGAGGACTCAGTGCTCTAATGTTTACAGTGATTGCGCAGTCCTACCTTGACATTTTCCTTCCAATGGAGCAGACTGTAAGATAAACGAACACCTGGCTCTTGTATTGTCTCTCATCTGGAAGGGGACACATCCCTGATGACATTAGAGAAACATTTGTAAATGTAGTTTTTGAGCACAAATTTTCTGAATGGAAGAGCTAGCAACAGAAAAACAGCAGATATTCTAATGATGTTTTAATGAAAACACATTAAAAGTAGGTTTTGCATATTACTTGAAACAATGAATAAATACTTTTACCACCATATTCATAAAAAAAAGCTTTAGTTGGCTTTTAATCTGTTTTTTTTTTCATTAAAGCGAACATTACTTTTAAAATTTGTTTTTTATTTAAATTAAACCAAAACATTCTGTTAAAAGCAACATTTTAGTTTCCTTCATTGAGGTCTGCGTAATTATTTATCTCACAGTGTACAAAACTTCAGAACATTTTCAATCTCTGAGAATAATATTAATGGGTTTCACTTGGTAACCATAGTTGCTCATTCCTTGTCTACAGGTAGAAAAAGCTGGCTAATTACAATATGAATCGGGAACTCTGAGACGTTTAATCAGCATTCCTTTATTTCCTGGCATTGTGTCAATAGAATAATCTGTAAATGAAGGGAGTAGCCAGCAGATAAATATTGATTTAAGTTACTGAGTGCAGTCCTGTTTCAATTTCAAAATGTTTCTTTAAATAGACCATCAGAGCTGTTAAGCCAGAAGACGTTAAACCACTCTGAAACCTCTCAGCAGTCATGAAAGGTTTTCAAACAAAAGTCTGAAATCCATCTTTATAGGTTACCACAAGTTTCTTTAATGAAATTTCACTGACACTTGACATCTTTTATAATGGCCAGGCTTTTGAGATAGTTCTACAAAGTCACCTATTAAAATAACACCCACTTTAATTGCCAGACAAAGTGGGAACTTCAGAGTAATATCTGTCTGCCTAATAAAAAGAGAACAGAAAGAAAAGCCCTGACTTGAATTACAAGAAACCCTTTTTAATTTGCCATCCCTTTGGTTTTTCATTGCAGGCTCAGGTTTCATACTTGTTCATGTACATTCATTGGACTCGACTGTAAAGGCAGAAACAGCTTTGACGATGGTGGATGCTACCCTAAAGGCTCATAAATATTCAAATTTGCGTCAGCAGCGGCAGCATTTGTGTGTTTACAAAACAGCGTGCTCTCCCGTGGGAGTGAGCCTGCTCTACTGGAACAAGAAACGTGATCGCCAGTAAATCACCCACACTCCTCATGACACTCGGCATATTTTTATTGTCTCCATTTTTCATTGTCTGAAGCAGCAGATAAATGAGGACTGTAACTTTACACAGGAGACTTTGGCTTCTTTGAAAATGAATTACACTTCACTTGTTTTTTTTTTATCCCATCAAGGAGGAGAACCAGTGGGGTTAAACCATCCAATTTGAGCTGTTTTTCTGAGATTATAACGTTTTCTAAGTTGCCAAACACCTCTGATGTATTTCCTTAGCCTTGACTGAACAGTTATTTAATCCTTGCAGGCCCTTTATCCTCCTGCAACCCATTGATTTGTATTGACCAGCTTTGATCGGACATGAAATGAAGCTCTAGGTGACCTTGCAGCATCTTCAGACTGTGTTTGCTCTCCTTACACTTGCTCTCTCTCCTCTCTGCACACCTTACCGCCGCTCAGAGTGTATCTTTTACAATCTCTCACTCTTGCATGCAGAGCGAAGAGACATCAAAGCACAGAGAAAGCCGCAGAGAGACAATCCTTTTCTCTTGCAATAAATCTCAGTCAATATCTTCCTTTTATTCTCTCACACAAGCCAGCTCTCTGATTTTGACCTTGAAATCTATTTCAGCCCTGGACAATTGATCCAAAATCCCTCACAGTTGCCCAAAAACAGTGGCACAATAGCTTCTTCAAATAAATACACTGCAGCTGAAAAAGGATAGCTGCTTCGTCTGGGGACGTTTGTGCAGAGCCCATCCGGCCCTCAGTGGAGGAGGAAGTGACAATAGTAAAACAGGACAGTAGCAGCAAGAAGGTTGTGCTGCTATAAATACAAAGAAACTCCATCTATGCTCCTGGTTCAGGGCTACACAAGCCAATAAAACGACCTATCTAAGGCCCTCAGTCCTGTTTTAAAAGGCCAGCCATGACGCAGAGGTAGAGAAAGGAAAGAAAATGTTGCCAAGTCATCATGAACACTTGTGGAGGCCGGTGTGTTAAGAGTGCTTTAAAACCTGGTTGGAGTGGCTTCAAGTAAAGACAGGATGTCTGCCACTTGGATGTCTAATAGCTCTGCCTTCTCTTGCCACATTACAGCAACTGTTCCAGTGACGTGTTTGTGACTCAAGATAGCCATGTAAACATGTGAAACCTTAGAATCAGTATTATTATCATTATTGCTGTGGTATTATCATTATTATAAAGTCAGTTAAAATACCTTTTTAAGAGGAGACCTGCACAGAAACAGCAGAGCTGAGACTTAATCAGAAAACACTCAGATGAGCTATATGTGTGAGCACAAACATCAGAGTATTTTTTTTTTCACTTTACTTTTCCTTGAAATTTTCCTGCAAGCTCCCCCCTGTATTTTCATCTGCCCCACCTTCTATAGACCAACAGGCAAACTGCAGGAAAAATATGGCCATAAAGGACAAAAGTGAACAAGTTAGGCAGGATATTTTCTGGAATTATCCAGTAAATTTCAGGGTTGCAGGTGTGAAAAGAACTGCTCGTACAAGAAAACCCCTTTTTAAACTTGATAAGCTGCAATTTATTTTACCCAGTTTACAGTATGAAAAAGATTGCTGTGTGAAAATCAGGGGTTACAAGTTATCTTGCAGATTTGAGAAAATACCTCAGTAATATGTTCCATTAACTGCTGAGAGTGTGACATGTCCAAAGACATAAACGGTACGAATCAGTGTCAGAGGCTCGGCCACCAAGGGCTTGAGTTGGGAGACCAAGAGTTGCTGGTTTCAACCATGCGTGGACCACATTTGCATGTTGGCCTGATAGTTTAAGTGAAGCTGCTTCACTTGTTGAGTACTGCTGAGTTGCCCCTGAGCAACACACTGAATCCACAACTGATCAGAGGGGATTTATTTTGAAAGCTGCAGACCATCATTCTGAAATCCCTCCAATAATGTATGGATTTGCAGGCATGTTTCTGCCTATGGCCGTGTTTGCACCTAGCAGTCCACTATGTTTTGGCTTAGTACTGTTTGAAATAATTTGTGTTTCCACCATCAAAAGTTGGTAATGAGACCTCCCCAAAATCTGTATCATTAACTGTTTTGTATCCCTCTGCTGGGTTACCAAGCATATCTGTTTGACCCTGAAGGGTGGAGCAAAACCTACTGCAGCCCACACTGCTGTTACAAAGCTGACAAAGCTATTGCCATATGGCTTACCCCGCCTACCAAGTAAGGACACGGTTGGCTGTCAAAGCCCAAGCAAGGTTTTACTGTTCCCAGCTGTACAAAACCAAACCAGACAGCAGGGGGGCAATGCAAAATTGGTACCTTTTCCAAAGATGACAGTGGAAACTCAAATAATTGCTTACCATATGAAACCAAACTGAACTGGAGCACATGGTAGAAACAGCCCATATTTAGCATGTCTGAAAACAATAGTGTCAAAAATGGAATTTCCCTAAGAGAAACAAATACAAGTATGCTTTCTTTCTTTCTCTCTCTCTTCAATGCAGGTCTAGTTCTGTATCTCAGTCGGTCTGTAGTGGAAACACTGGTGCTTTACTCTTGGTGGCCTTTGAAAACTCTTTATCCAGGGCTGCTCTGTCAAAACCTGCACACAGGAATCCAAGGGCACTTGTACAAAGAGCCACTTGGTGAATTTAAGTGCTGTCTTTGGCATTTAAAACATGTAGGTGCACTCAGCAGGAGATAAAAGTGAAGCTGTAATCCACATTCGCTCTGCAGTTTGGGTTAATGATTGAACAAAAATGGAAACTCACATTTCAAACTGCTCTTAACCAGCTTTAAATCAGCTCTGGATGGCTGAGTACAGGAGCCAGATCAACTCTTACTTGGAAAAAACAATAAGGGCGTGGGATCCCCCTCATTGCAAAACCGCTCTGCCTGATTGGTCCAGATAGGGACTTCTGATAGAGACCGTGGGAACCAGCAGATTTCCCAGGTGGCCTGTTGCTTCTCCTGTGACAAACAGAGCCCAAGGGAGAGGCTCATTTCCTGTGACAAGGGTGGCACACTGCCTCAAACCTTAAAAAGTCATATCCATTGACCCCTGCAGACCTTGAGACCACACAACCACAGGCTCAAATGCTGTGGAGCTGAAAATAGACCTGACTGATCAGAGCCAAAAACGGCTACTGTATGTGTGGTAATGAATGGCCTGTGTGGGAACACCATCTGCAGCTTGCTTCATGTGCAGTCCGATTGTTCTGAACCTGAAATGAAGTCATTTTGTTTTGTTTTTTTCTTAAACCAAGCGTTCAACTATTCCATCCTGTCAATGTGCTTTTGTTTCCAGCCCCCATGTAACTGAATGACACAATCCTCATGTTCAAAGAGCTGCTTTTTCATGCAGCAGTGATTGTGTGAGTCTCTGTAAAAGAGCCTGACATTTCAGTTACTGTTAAGTCACTTCCTGTGCCAGATGCTGAGGGGGTGACATCACCGTCTGGTTTTGAGACTATAGCCTTGATTTGACAGAGCCAAGTATGGTTAAATCACAGATTCTGTGTGGGTAACTAGGGAAAGACTAGAGGCAAGCCAAACATGTAGTCATACTAATACCGTGGAGAAAGGGCGGGTGGGGGGAGCCGCAGCAGAGAGCTACAGTTGGTTAGACACTGTAACTAAGAGATTTCTGTTTGTTTTGAACCATTAACTGACTCCTGAATCCTTGCTGTGAGTCTGAAAAGAAGCAAATGTAACAAAAGGGTGAGCTTTATGATCAGAAAAAGCAGGATTGATGTGATTTTGCCTTTGATGAAACCTCTGTAATTTTGGTGGCAATGTCAAACAAATCAAGCCTAGTGGAGAATTAAACATGTCAGTGAAGCAGAAAGTATTAGAACATCAAAGCCTGATGCAGAAGGTGTCTTGTAAAGCAGCTGAATGAAAGCTCGCCAGTTTTGGCAACAAGATATTGGAGGCGTTTACGTGATTGGAGCACACGAGGGCCAGGTTTCAGGTTGGGCAGTGCTCGCTGTGTTGCCCATGTAAATTAGAGAGGCCGCAGTCAGGGACTGGGCACGCTGTGAGCAGAGCCGGAGCACATTCAGGAGCTCAGATGTCCGATAATGTCTCTGGAAACAATTGTGTGTTTGTGGTGCAGCTCTCTGAGGAACACCTTGGAAGTGGGGAGAAAAGGAGGCACAATGAAAAGTCAAAGTGAGGTCTGAAACTGGCACAGATAGAAGCCAACAGAATACTCTGCCAAAATGTTCTGTGAGGAGTTTATAACTGCTTAAGAAACACACCCTATTTAGGCACTGTACACACGTGCGCGGGTATTTTTGAAAACTGAATTTTTTCCTCCTCCATTTACAAAATAATTCTGTCAACACAGGTGAAGTTTTCAAAAACATCTTTGCCATCATTAAAATACAAAAATACACTGCTTAATGGTTTCTATTGCATGCTACAGGGTTCATGTCATGATAGTTTAATTTTCAGATTCACTCCAACAACTGCAAGTCTGACTGGTAATATGGTCTAACTTGTGACCATGTTAACTATTCAACTGAATTAAATTAATTATTTTGTAAAGCACATTTCATTAATTTGCCAACTTAATGTCCTTCAAAAGTGATAAAAACAGGGCACAGTAAATAATACAAAACTCATGGTAGCAGGTGATCTTCAGGATTAACTTTTCAGAACTTTTCCCCATTGCGCAGCTCGCGGCAGTGCTGGGCAGAGGAATACGTGACGTGAGTCAGTTAGTTCCAGATAAACTGTATTTTCCAAAAAGTTAATGCACTCAAAAAAAAATTCTAGGTAGCGTACCCCCTAAACTGTGGTGTTATTTTTTGATGGGAGTTCTTGTAGGCGGAGAAAATACCCTTTGTACTTGGTACAATACTTTCCTGTTTGCGGCTGGTTCTGCGTCACAAACTTTTACAAATTGTTGCTTACTGAGGGAGAGGAGAGAACTTTCTACTGCATCTAATGTATTTAGTGGCCATATGGAGCTCATACAACCCCACTTCAAAAAAACTGAACAATCCCTTTAAGGTCATCTGACCTGTAGCGACTTTGTGCAGACTTGTTGCCATGTCAATGTCCCTATTTTCTAAAATCTTCTGCCCATTAATTTTTTTAAAATGATTTTCAACTTTTGAAATGTGTATTTTAGTAGAGGAAACTTGAAATTTTTAAGTATTAAAATCTTAACCACATGCGCAAACAACTGCAGACGTGCTTGTAAGTAGGTCAACAAAACAAAGCACATGTGCCCTTCGGTTTAGTTTCGTATGCATTTCTTTCGAAAATTACATAAAATGCTAATCTTAGTCTAAAACCAGATTATGTAACATAACGTGGTAAAAAAACGAGTTACAACAAGTACACAGGACCGTTTAGAGTTGCTGAAGAGTTTATCTGATGACTGTAGGCAGAGGCAGGCTAACGCTACCCACTGACTCCCAGTGTTTGAGCTAAGCCAATTAGCGGTGGACAAGCTCTGCCCGTCTTTTCCTTGTTACTGCATGTACAGTCAAATGAATGGTGTTTATCTGCTTGTCATGGACTCAGGAGTGAGGCAATACATGAAAGCAACAAAAATATTGGCGTATCCCTTTGAATTTCAGCTTTGTAAAGTAGAAAAAGTCCTGTGCTCTGTAGTTCTTAATTGACAAAAATATCTCGATCAAAATCTGAGTCATTTTCTTCTGAACAGCCCCAGTTCGCGACATTGTCTTAAATTTCAGATTCTGGGCCAAACCGCAAGTATCTCCTCATTACTCAGACCAAGTAAAAAGTAAAATCTGAGCAGGCTCTCTGCAGCAGGCATGATACAAGGCAAACAGCTTTGTCTGATGATTTTTCTACACAATGAGCCTCTTTATGCATAAAGGTCTTTCGATTTTTGAGTTCAGTTAATCCACAACTTTTTAAAGAGGTCATATCATGATTTTTTTTTTTTTTAAGATTACATGCCCTTTAGTGTATTGGCATGTCTCCTTTGTGTGGACTAGACAAAAAGTCAGTGGGATTACGATCACCTCTTTTTGGTGCAGGCAGCTGCCTAAAATGTCTTGTTCTTCCTGCCCTCTGAATATATAATTTTTAAGATACTTTAAGCTGTTTACAATACTTTGTGTAGATTAGAAATGGTTAAGATTGTGTTTATTGTCTGTCATTTCTACATTACTTTGTTGAGAAATTGTTCTGTATCTGTTTGTAAGCTTGCAGGTGCATCTGAGTGCTATTCCATCCCTCAGATTGAATCACATAACACAAAAAGTAGTGCTGCCTCGGCATGGAGAAAGGGAGTGAGAAAAAACAATATAAATTTTGTTTGGTATCAATATTTTATTTTGAATTCAGCATTATCAGGGATACTCTGCATCTGAAAACCATAAGGTTTTTTTGACCATTAGTGATCCTGAGCATGCCCTTGCAGTCATCATAAATGGATATGTGGACCTGATTTAAGGCAAAATATTACGTCTTTAAATGTGGTATTTTCAGCTGGTTTTGATTGAATTGATTATTTGAGAAACAAACAACTGTTTTTTGGTTTCCTGTTAATTATTTTTAGAGTGGCCAATCAGACTCTATGAAGATGGAGTGTAGAAGGATGTTCAATATTTTCCTATGAAGGGTCATTTATGTTGTGCTTACGTACAAAAATCCATTTGAAAATGAAACTATCACCACCCACATGCTAAAACCTTAATTCCCTGATACACCATCACAGTATTGTTAAAAAATCACTATTTACATTTTACCTTAAAACATGATGCTTTTATGAAAAACCATACATTCTATCAGTTCAAGCTGTTCTCAACTTGTATTGGTCTAAAAACAACTGTACAAAGGGACGTTTCTGTTTGAGACATTGACGGTGACACTAAAAGACATTTCCCCTTTACACTTCTAAAATAACATCCCTGTTTTAAAATAGCCAAGTTTGATGCTCAAAACAGATTGTACCATGACTGGAGACAAAGAGAAAAGTTGGAGCTAAATTTGTGAACCGTGTGACCAAACTTCTCTGTCCTTCCTGGAGGATGAGGTCATTTAAGTAGAGAGGGGGGGAAGGGAAGCAATAATTATTCTTACTTAATCTAACTTCCGCCTGAGGTGTCATAAATCCACATTTGTGTTCACTTGTCGTCTTGATTAAAAGCAGTCTCAAGAATGAACCCAGACATCCTCCTCCCCCCTTCTTTCTCCTTCGTTCTCCTTCTCTCTCAGGCTGGGAACACTGGGGAAAAGTTCAATGACCTCTCTCTCAGGCAACCAGCTGATTTTCATCCAGGGGGGAGAGGAATGAGAGGAATGCATTGATGTTTGGAGACAAACAACTGCACTGTGTGAGACCGAGAGGCCAGATATGAGGAGGAACGAAACCTTGAGATAACTAAGTGGACTAAAAGAGGAACGCAGCTCTGCCACGGACTTTCATTATGTAATGTAATAACTACATTAAATTCCCTTTTAGAGATAGATGGATGTAATTAAAGCCTAATCAAGCAGCTCATATTCCTGGTCCTTCATTTAGTCTTTGGTCCATGTTCAGTATGACTCACAGAGACCTTAGAGAGAAACATGTAAAGAGCTTTGAAAGGGCCTGAATGTTGGAGCAGGTTGGAGGCTGTGTGACCTTCTCTGTCTGTATGCAGAGAGAGCACAGGGAAACAAGCACAGGCTACCTGATGAATGATAATAAGTCTGCCTATTGTGACGCTGAAGGTCTGCTGTGAAAATGTGCGGAAAGCTAATAAGGCACGGCAGTTTCATAATAGAGCAGAGGGATTTTAAAGTGTTTTCTCAGTGGAATAATCCCAGAAAATGTCTTTACTGGTATTCAGTGACAGCAGCCTGCACAGTGAATTTTAAAAAATGCCGCCTTAAATGTAGAAAAGAATTTTGCACTGAAATTACTTAATTATTTTAAAAATGACCTATGCTTACTGTTTAGAGTAGAGTTCTTCCATTACCTCAGATATTTGCAAGTTTTTAAAAGCCCAATTTACAGCGCACTTCCTAAGCAATGCCATGATACAACTAAACTTGCACTCTAAAGCGGGGTTCACACGACATGGCAATAGGCCCGACTTTTGGCTCGGATCTCTGATTACCTGGAGGTCCTAAATATTATCTTAACAATTATCAGGGAATGTAAG
Organism: Cetoscarus ocellatus; assembly: GCA_037902135.1. Lineage (NCBI taxonomy): Eukaryota > Metazoa > Chordata > Actinopteri > Labriformes > Labridae > Cetoscarus > Cetoscarus ocellatus. Next base: position 202,266 of record JBAMNC010000325.1, on the reverse strand, counting down.
GGTGATTTTATCTTCCCAGAAGAAGATTGAGGCCACCAAACTTGAAATTGTAAATATTAAAATTTACAGTCAGAAATCCTTGTGTGTGGAGTAGACAGAGGACAGCTGAACAAAGCCAAGCAATCTGGCTGAAGCAGAGAGCAAATGCAGCAAAGGCAACGAGAGTAAAGGCAAAGCAGAAACTTCGATGAGCATCAGAAATTAAGAACCAACTCGTTGATTTACATCAAAACACAAACTCTATACAGCGTAATATGAATAATGTATGACAAACTGATATGGAAAAGAACAAGGCGGAAGTCACAGCCACTAAGGATGTCCAAGGATGCTAACCACTAGCAGCATTTAGCTTACCAATTCTCCTGATGGTTGTATGCCATGTTTGTTACATTAAATTTGCATCTGATCACGCAAGATTACAAGCTACGAGAGTAGAGATTGTTGGTCAATGAGTGAAACACTAATGAGGAAAATTTCATTTGAGTTGATATTGTCTAATGTTGAGATTAAATCTGATACAGCCTGTTTCTTTGGTTAAACTTTAAGTAACATTAACTGTCTATTTAAGAGTATCCCAATATCTGCAAAAATGTGGCCCTTTGGCAGTGAGAATGGAATGAATGTAGCCCTCTTGATTACCAAAGTCACCCATCCCTGCCATGTGGAATGCAGTTTTATTGAAAAAACCCATCCAATTTCAAAACAAGCAAGCAGCGGAGGTCGGAAGAGCTGACAGCAAGTCACTATATGGCATCTCCTTTGAATTCACATACTATGGGTATAAATGCAGACAGGAGTCACACAGACGGTCATCATTTATACCGTAAATTAGCAACTTTTTTTTTAAACATGTTCTTTTATTTATTTTTTGTCATGACATGCCCATGTGGAGGCTTCATGAGCACATTCCTCCACTTTCTATGTCAGCAGATGGATCAGCTGAGGATCAGATGATGGTTGAGTCAGATGATTTTAACAAGCAACTTTGTCCAAGTTTGCTCTATAAATGTCTACAGAGTGAGCTAATCTACTCTAAACACTTAGCAGCATGAACTCCAATTAAATCAAATCCAGCCGCTCTGCCTGCTCCATTTTATTTTTGTCTCCCAACCTGCTCGCACTTTGCAAACCATCCATTCTTTTTTTTTTTTCAAGCTATTACCGCACTCATGGTCCACCTTACTGCAGCCCATGTGGCAGTAAGGAAGACCTGGCAGCCTGTTTCTTGCTCTTTTACGCCGTTTCTCCACTTACACGGCCTTCAGCTTCCTCCTCCTCCTGCACCCGGTTATCCTCCATATCCTCACCACCTGATCAAAGACACCTTGTGAAGTCCAGGAATATATTTTAAATGCAATGCAATGTCCTCCTCGGAGTGCATGAGTTTGAGCTCACATTAAATCAAAGTTCAGAAACATTGAAGGTCAGAGGGGGTGTGGGTGGCTGTCCATGATGGAGTGGGCAGTATCAGAAAATTAGTTTGCAAAGCCCACTTATAATTTGACACTACGATAATCAAAGGTCAACTATATGTAGATTAAAGAAGAGAAAATGCATACTTATGTGTCTCTTTCTTTTATAGCCTCACTGCCACTAAGAGTGGCAAAAAGAGAAAGATAAATGAAGCACTTTATAGGTCAATTTGCAGAGTTAATTAAACGTCTGGTGGTTAAATTTACCCACATGAGACTGTTCTAGACGTGTCACAGTTAACACTCCTCTATAAAGAAAAAATGGCGCCTGGCATTAATGAATCCAGGCGCTGTGAAAATTTGCTATAAATTATAAAGCTGTGGTTCTCAGATGATCAAGACTAAGGACCAACCTCTAACGTCTTGATAAGAAATTGAGGCCCACATTTAACCAATCAAATTTATCTATTAAAAAGTGCTAGATGTAATAAAACACAAGACTGAACAAATTCAAGCACACACAGAAAACATTCAAAAAAGGGTATTATTAAAGAAGCTCTGAGGGAGTCATGCATGCAACCAAAATGTATATTATTACAGGAAATCTTATTTACTCAGTTTCCTGTGATGACGTGAATTTTGGTTGTTTTAGCAAGTTTTAGAGAAATTTACCTTTAACAACTTTCAACAACCTGCTTATATATAATCATGGTAAAATTATGTGAAGTGACATATAGATCGCATAATATTTTTCAGATTTTTTGGCAAAAGTAGAAAAATCAGTAATCTTAAGAATTCAAAATAATATCATTTGCATGAGGACAGGAATGGGAGTTGATAAGTCTTTATTGATACCAATGACAGTATCACTTCTGTCTATCAATACAGTTCTTTATTGATTCTGTAACTGATTCCTGTGAATTTTCTGGATGAAAAAAACAGGGTCAACAGTGTGAAACACATGGCACTCCTAATATTTAATGCTGTTCTGGGTAGACCATGGTTCCCACCCTTGCCTGAATCACATAGACACACAGTTAGCATTATACTGTGTAAAATTAAGACACACTTTGACCCCTTCTCTCTTGAATGCCATGTTTACTCCTTTGAGTTTTTGTTGTTTTATTTGACTTCTTCTCGAATGCGTTGATAAGGGGATTGTTAAGCATAAAGTAATACTTTATAGATTCCTTTAGCTATTTGCTGTAGATTCTTAACTGGCATTGGTTTGCAGTTATCATCCCTACATCAGGATGATTGCGCTTAGTTTGGGGCAATATTATAAATCTAAAGGGCCCCGGGTTGATCCTTGTGGTTCACCTTTTATTTCAGACAAAAAAGATTGTGTATTTCTAGTTTTGGAACACTAAAATAATTTGTAAAAATCTGAGATGGTGTGACAGAAAATATATGAATATCAGTTTTCATCAAGGTGGTCTGATGTGAAATATATGGATGTATGTATCCTAAAGAGTTTGTATGAGATACATTAAACAGTAATGCAGTTGTCACAAAGTGGTCAGCTCTGCCTCCTGTATAGAGAGAACTGACATGGAAGCAAAGCTATACATTGCTGCAGATAGGGCCAAGAGCTCAGTGTAACTTGGAGGATTTTGGTTGAAAACACTTTGGTTGTACTATGCATTGGACTCATTTACCATGCTTAGCTTTCAGCAGCAAGTTCCTTTGTTTTGATACTACTCTGGACCAAATGGAAGCAATATTATAATAACAATAAATTATGTGGGGTGCAAACTTAGTAGGAAAACAAAGGGGCTTGCTTGTGTAAAAGTAAGGCTTGTTAATAACCAGTATAATAGTATAAAATCATAACAATGATGTCCCTTTATTTCTTTTTTTCCCCCTAAAATTCACTGAATAACTCAGAGCTCCTGGCCCGATTTGCAGCAATGTACAGCCTAGCCTCCACGTCAGCTCCTCTTACAGGGTGAGAGCTCAGAAGAGTGGCTGTGGTAAATGCTTCACTATTGACATGCACCTCCCCACCAACTCCAACCCCACTCTAAAAACAATGAACTATCCCTTTAAGGCTTCTGAACAACATAGACTTTATCTCAATTATTTTCTAGTCACACGGACACAAATCACTGAAACATGTACCAAGAACGAATTTTTGGGATCCTGACCCACCAGTTGAGAACCACTTTGGTAGAACATATATGGAAGCCAGAACAATTATAATTTCAAATAACGCTAGAAACATACAGAAGGAAAGGAATCACTGTCAGGTGTCTGTTTTTAACTCTCCATGTTTTCTTTGAAGTATCCATCATTATTTGATGTTTTAATGACAGCCCTACAACCAATTAAAGCAGCACACCCTCACAGCCGACCCGGTGGAATTGATGTAATATAACGGCGTGTTAAAATGGGTATGCTCCTGCCAGCAAGCCGTTTCCATCAGAGTGGTGTGTAGCTGTAGTCCTCTGAAAACAGCAGGGGTTACATATCTATACAGCCTCTAAATGTCTGCGCCCTGACAGAATTTGGTTGTAGGTTCAGGTGGGTGTCAAGAGTTCAATGTGGAAAAGAATTTCAAAAATCTCTCATCGCTGCCCTGTATCACAATGTAGCTCCAGGAACACACCCTCTGCAGAGCTTTTTATCTTCAAACACCGGAGGTGGTGGCATTTTCTACGCGCTTCAAACCCAATCAGTCGCCATCAAAGGTGACTGCCAACGGGGTGGTGCTGGGTGAGAGCTCCCTGCGACATGTATGATCACGCAAACATACGGCAGTTGAAAGACGTCAGCATAAAAGTGTTAAAATATCTTACCAAGGTCTTTCTACAGAGACACTTTCTTTTACTTCATGAATTTACAGTCTAGTTTTATATATAGAATGACACACATATTAGTTAGGAAAAAATAATAGATATTTAACAATAATAAACAGGTCATTCTTTGCTATTGGTCATTTTTTTCAGTGCACAAAGCATGGAGAGCAATGATTGCATATTTAATTTTTTTTTATTTAAACACAAAAATGTCTTGTTTAACAATCAGTTCTTGAACTAGAAGAGTGTGCTGTTTTATTTCATAACACTGCATTTCTAAACAGAAACTTTTCCCTGTTAGGTTTATGTGCATAGACAAATTACTGGTATGAAATGTATAAAAGACAGAATGTTGTGTCTCTCGAACTTTGCTTCTCAAAATTTTTACAATGTAATGTCACTTTCTGCTTGTGGGTTTGTTGGAAAATGTGTGTTTATTTTTTGTGTAGGAGCCAAAAAAATGTTGGAACATGATTTTGGAGACAAACAGATGATCAAGTTCTTTAAAACAAACTAGAAGTTCTCAGAAAGCACAAACTTCTTCCCAGGCATTTGACACTGTTAGCCAAGTTATTATGGAAAATAATCCTATTTTGCAGTGTTAACAAATTCTTAAAAAAATTGTAGGATCTGCTGTTTAGTGATTTTGGTGGTGATCTGTGTTTTCCTTTATTCATACCTACATTTACAGGGATTTTAACTTAGTATGAGCAATAATAATGTCACTTTTAAACTAATATTTTATTGCAAATTATTTCACAAAACTAAAAAACTTTGCATCGGGAACTTCATAACAAGGACTGCGTGTGCAATAATAGGTATCATAAAAAATAAACATCTACATGCTTTTTTGTTATGCATTTTTTTTATTTTACATCAAAGACTTTAATCTTTTTATCTACACTAAGTAGGTTAAGTTATTTCCTGGGGACAAAGGTGGAAGGGGAGAAGTTGCAAATTGCCAGGAATGACAAAAATATTAATTGTACTGTCACTTTTAGTGAAATAACTTAATTGCAACCTAAATAGTCTGAGCCAATCAGTTGCATATACAAGATACAAGAAAATACAAGAAATTTTATTTGTCTTTTTTTAGATTTTTTTTTTGTTTTCTGGTGCATGTCACAAATTAATCATATTAGTCACTGAATAGTCATGCTTATTTTGTGAATATTTAAGTGACTGGATTTCCCATTTCCTGTGTCCCGTTAGACTGAAAAAAGCATGAAAAAAACCTACATTCAATATCCAAGTTAATCTGTTTGTCATGTTCAAAATTAGCTATCTCCCTCATACATAACCTGACATTTACAGCCACCGGTTCACTGCATTAATTAAGTCTTTGCTCAAAAGTACAGGCACAAATGCTCGATCAATACAACAAAGTCAAAGTGATATTTGAGCGATGGCTGACCTCACTCACTGTCCACTGGAACAGATCAGATTTCCAGACCCTGTTTGCTCTGCTGGCAAAAATGGCTTTGGGGAGAGGGTCCAGAGAATTATTTAGTTCAGACCTCCATGGACAGGGCACAGAAATCTATGAACCATTATCAGACTCTTGTCATTTTTTGGGAAGGCATGTACTCAGCATTTCAGAGAAAAGCCAATAATGGCATGATGTTTGTTAATGGCCAGTGCTGTGGCTAGTTGCATCGGGAAATCCCAGCAGAGATGGTAGTGGTGTTTGTGCTCATGTGGATGTGTGTTTGTGTTTGTGTGCGCTGAAGTTGAATGGCACAGCTAACAGGAAGCAAGGCACCCCGGGGCCATCTGCTCCCTGCCATGGCTCACATGTCACCCTGTGACAACACAGCATTATTGATTCACACCACCACATCCGCCTCTGTGTGTTCATGCTCATGTGCCACACTATAAGTGTGTATGCATATGCCTGTGAGTGTGTACACAGCCATTTTGTGGACAGCAAATAACTGATTTGCACCAGTACATCCGTTTCTGTGTTTGCCTTGTCTGTGTGTGCGCATCAACTCTATAAACTGTAAAGGGTTATGCCCTGCACATCAAAGACAATTCAACATTCAAATACTTTCTTTTTAAATGATGTATGAATTTGTATTCGGCTGGTTGATGCATTTTAATGCCTTGCAAGACATCTTTTAGCTCATTGCTAGAACCTGCTTTTCCTGGATTTGCTTTAATCCTGCGTTCTGACTTGCTTTTTGTCCTATCTGCTGGGCAATAAGCCAGTTATAACAATGCTGGATAATGAGGCAGTCATCTGTAGTTGAAATATGTTAGTGTTCTGAATGAATCAAGCTCAATTTCTTCAAGAGTTCCCACACAATTGGGTAATATTTTTTTCACATCTTAGCATTCAGCTATCATCTCAACACACCAAAGCTTAACAACTGATGTCAGTCATCTACAGAATCAGTTTATTTTGAAACAAAAAAAAAATCCCTAAATGATAAATGTTTTTGGTACTCTGTAACAATAAGAATCTCTGTGTGGGGCAACCGGGCCCTGTTTAAATGTTCACTGTGTAAATTGGACACATTTTGAGTGACACCAGTCATTTGTTGATTGAAACTGTCCTCATAAGTCAATCAATGGCAAGAGCCAGATTGGTTTACCAGTGGTCTCACATTTTTGAAAACGGAGGTTTTCCTCCTCCAACTCCTGTTTCATGGAAATAAAGTATTACCCTTTCAGGTGTATTAAGTTTTCTGAATCTAACTCTGAATCAGAAATGACCACTCTTGCTTTCTGTTCCTTAGGTCAGAACTGAGCAGGGTAATGGGGCTTTTAAATTTGCTGCTCCTTTTTCTTGGAATGAACTACAAAAAAACCTGAAACTCAATGAGCTTTTAAGCTTTTAATTAACTTTTAAGAGGACATTAAATGACTTGGAAGCAGAGGCATCTGGTTGCAGATGTTTTGACTGATGAAGTTTTGATTGTTGTAAATCTTGACAAGAAGAGACAACACACCGCACACCAACTGACTCACTTACCAACAACCAGGGCCTTTACCCTTGCAGCTTGTAATCTTGCGTGATCAATCACAACTTAAGTGTGAACAAACATGGGGAACTACATCAGGAGGAATTTAAGCTAATTGTATTGTATGCTTCCTATGACATCCTTGGCGGTTGTGGTTTCTGTCTAGCTGCTCTTCTTATTAGTTTGTCATATATGATATTCAGGTTAAGCTGTCTAGATACTCTTGTTTTGTCACAAGGCAAAAAGTCAGTCCTCTGATTTCTGATGATTGTCTGACTTCATGCTTCACCTCTACTCTTGTTACCATGGCTATGTTTGCTTTCTGCTTCAGTCAGCCTGCTCCCTGATTGGCTTCGTTCAGTTCCATGTGACAAACACAGAGGACATGCCCAGCTGCCCTCAGTGCACTACACCTCACACCACATGATAACCAGGCTCAATAATCTTTAGGACCATCAAATAATCGGGCCTTGGCTGACTTTTGTCGGAGGCAGGGATCCAAGATGAAACTTGGGCCAATTATCTTGTCATGTACCCCACTTGAGGAGGCTTCAGTCCTGTAAGCAGCTGGCCCATGCTTGTGTCTGACCTCTGGTTCCTTTCCTGCATGTCATTCCCACATCTTTAGAGCTTTTTTTTGTTGGTGAAAATATATTAAATTGTCAGAGGGAGAGTGAGGTAAAAAACTTGTTTACAGGATCTCATACCCTTTAACAACTTTTAAGGTTATGCTATGTATGCAACAGGCTCTCTCTCTCTTTCTCTGTGAAAGTAATTTCAGAGGCACTCCCATGTGCATTTCAACTAGCAGTGGCTATTGTTGCTCCAGACACTAATTGAGAATATTTAATCTCTTTAAAAACCCTTTTGGGGGCTCGTCCCAAAAATATCTACAGTAGTGAGACAATGAGAGGAACCGTTTAACCTTGCCCTATATTGATATTCCACGCAGCTCACAAGGGTGTGCCCGGTGGCAAAGTCAACTTATGTCTCAGTAGGCTCCTCATTATCCTGCTCCCACCATGACAGGAAAAAGGTAGAAAACTCTTTTATCCGCCATCTCAAATGGTTCATTAGGATTTTTTTTCTTGTGCAGATTGGCGGCTGGGTTTTGTGATGTGTACTCAATGATAGCGCAGAAGCAAACAGGACAGGGATTTATGAGTAACATGACAATTAGAGGAGGACCACACAGGAGCCACAATGGCAACACTTCTATATTTAGAGGCCCTCTCACATGTCCCTGCATTTTTCAGGATTCGGGAGCGTTACCTGACACTCAAAGCCAGATCTCAGGGTATTAGCCTGTCGTTTGTGAAGGGATGGAGCACGTGGATGTGTGTAAATGAGTAGTCTTTGATGGAGAAAGAAGGATGAGGGAAAAAAGAGGAGGTGAGGGAGACAGCCAATAGGGTTCCACTTGAGGGACATCCATTTAGTGTCCGAGTTTATCCGCTCCATATATTATTCATTGGCGTGTGTTCTGACGGGGATAGTGGTGCTTTTAAACAGCTCAGGCACGTGCCCCTCATGAAACAGGAAAACAGCAGCTTGAAGGAATCACTGATTTAGACATTGCAACAAAAAAGACACACGTTCATTAGCAGAGGAAGTTCTTTTTGTAATTTGAAGGCTTCAGACAAAAACTAACACAAGGCCCTTTCCCATTTAGCAAAAAGCAATCATAGCAAGTGAAAAAATATCTGGTGACATTTTTTTGAATAACGAAGACAGAGAACTTCAGGACACATCCAAAACTGAAATACAAATGCCCAAAAACCCAGCAGTATTATTCTTCACCTTAAGAACATCATGACCATAACTAAACACATTTATGTATTTTCATGTCTCTGGACCAAGTGTTGTAATAAAAAATAAAATTTGCATTATATCCCAAGAACACTTCAATGAATTCTCTTAAAAGTTTGTAGAAATATAAACTCTGACTGTAGAACGAGCTAATTAAAAGTCAAGGCCATAGCACCTCATGTCCATCCTTTGCTTGTGAATAGATTAGTTAAATGTAATGCCTCAGCCAAAGTCTAGTGCACTGCAACTCGCTGCAGGAGTTTCCTCAACCTTGTGTGCTGAATCATAAGGCACAAATGCTGCAGAGCAGATACAGAGAGAAAAGAGCAACAATGAATGAAAACTGTTTTTAATTAAAACTTAAAATACAGCAATACAGATGTTAATACTGAACCCTGGATGTCTTATCGTAATGTTCAATATTCCATTAAAAACTGTTGCATCCCTAGTACACACCTTTACTCATGCTGTCACAACCTTAAGAAAAAGGGGGCTGGTCTGAGGCAGCATTTTAAGAGACATTCAAGGGAAACTGTTGTTCTGAGAGTCCGTTTAAAGCCAGTTTATACAGACTAAAAAACCTCTAGTGGTGACTGACCTGTGACATATTATGACCAAAGTATGGCTTTGACCTTGTGTTCAGACCATGAACAGCTGTGATAAAGAGTGGAGAAGGAGTTAAAATGTGACCCTGAACTGAAAGTACTTTTGGATGCATACCTAATATATGATGCTTGCCTTTATTGACCATATTGAGGCCCCTCAGAGCCTCAGGCCTCAGACAATTGGCTACCTAATATGATGATGAGGTTGAGTTCATCACCTCTACTCTGTTGGCTCACATGAGCCCAGAGGCCTACACAAGGAGTTTTTACTAAGAAGACAAACAAAAACTCATACATACACACACACACGTCAGAATGCAAACTGCCTACAGTGTTTCCTGAATGAAGCAGCTGACATGATCATCCACACACACACACACACACACACACACACACACACACACACACACACACACACCCTCCTCAGGCTGAGCAGGAAAGAAACACCCAGGTCATCTCCATTATTCATTTACAATCAGTGTTCCCCAGCAGACATTCCTCCAGCTCTCCTGAGGAGGACCAGAAATACATGTACAGGACAGGGTGGAGGGTCCTTCAGGAGAAGTGAGGTCAGGGAAGCTGGCACAGAGCACACAAAGCACCACAATTATTCTCTGGAAACTGTTACAGATCTGTGTTTCTCTGTTTCCAAACAAGCTGTGCACATGTCTGGCGTGTTCATGAAATGCTCGGCATGTGTGGAATGGTAAAGACGGTGTAAACATGACATAAAAAGAAGGAGCGTCATGTCAGACTGAAAACCCATCAAACTGAATGTCTGACCTTACATTCCCAGTCAAGAGCATGAACAAGAAAAGACCCTTTGTTTCAGGGAATTGAGCTTTTGAAAGACAATGTCTTCATGATATCAGACTTTTCTATAATTAACACTGACAGCATGTCTACAGGATGAGGATCGACTTGATTTTATTGTCAGAAAATACAAAATATGCAGCTGGAATTCTGACTATAGTAAATTATTCATTGCAGCAAATCCAGCGGCAACAAAACCTTATGTGTGTTATTCATTTTTTTTAAAGGGGAAGACTGAAATTACAAAGCTGGCTCTTTCTTTTAGAAAATATGGCTCCCTGTTTGTAAAAAATTGTTGCAGATTGATCTAAAATCTTAGGATACATTTAAAAGTCCCAAAATTACTCCCTAAATCCTCTTTTTTTATTATTAATATTATTATTATTATTATTATTTTATTAATCTCAAACTTAAAAAAGCAGAAAAAAACAAGCAACAATTAGTCAAGGCAACATAATGCGTGTGTACATCAGACATCTGAATATGTCCTACACTAAACTTATACACGTGAATATATACACATATGTGTCACACAATACCCTGTTTGAGAATTGGCAGAATGAATCTAAAAGCTTATCTAGTCCTGCCCCTTCCTTACAAATCAGATCCATTACAAAAACATAGTAGCTAAATCCTAAATCCTCTCCTGTCCACTTTTGATGGACCTCTATGAAACAGGGTGACGAAAGGCAGTAAGCCAAGGATAGGAAAAAACAGCTGTGGTGATAAAAGAATTGTACTTTATTTACACAAGGCAGATGTTGCAGCGAGTGATGTGGTTCTTCTTCAAGAAAACTAAGATTTGCAGCTCATGGAACACAGATGCACATTGATCAACCTGTGCATTCTTTGTGCCATTATATGCAGCAAATAAAATGTTAAAATTTAAACAAAATAGTATTTTCTTAAGGAGAATTGCAGTAAATCTGGTAGACTTCTTATGGAAGGAAGTGTGGTTGGTAGGCTTGATCAGGGGTGGGCAACTGACAGCCCGGAGGCCACATGAAGCCCACTTCTTTCCTCATTGCCTGCCAGTTATTTTCAAATATCCATAACTTGAAAGCATAAAGAAGAAAACAGTCAGCCAAAGTAATATTTTAGGCTGATTCGCCACAAAAATATTACAGGTACAATGCATTTCAACATGAACAGTGGTAATTGTTTCAACAATAGTCTTTCATTGCTGGTTTTATTTTATTCTATACCCAGGAATTAGATATAATTTGCTATGATGGTTTCTGTAAAGGTCTTTTATGAAGCATTTCTAATTCGTTTGGTGAAAAATATGGGTCAAGTCATTGAAGTGAAATAAATGTCAGTGACAAACATTTTAATAACTATTACCCTTGCCAGGTTACTTTTTATGTATTTTTCATCTTGCCTGTTGGATGTGCTGGTATAATGAAGTTGAGATAAATTATGTAATTAAAAAACAAGACATATTTTGTTGCATTAAAAAAGTACTGTGCTTAATTTTATGTTAAGCTTATTAAATTTAGCTTCACTGAAAGGTTTTGACCTTGAATATATAAATATAAAGTCTGAACAAAGAAAGTTTTTATTATGATCTTTAATTATAGTTATTTTTATTGTACTTACTTGTGACAATTTGGCCCACTAAAACTAGGAAAACAATCATTTAGCCCTGATGGTAAACAGTTGCCCTTCCCTGGCTTAAAAGAATAGGGTTAGGAACTGTCTACACGTATTAATAGTATTTTGTCACATGACCAGTGCTGGAGGGCAAAGGGAGAGTCGGCTTGCATTGACCACTGTGCAGAGCTGCAGCACAAGCTTTTTAATTTTCAGTTCTACATAACTACACATTTTTACATTCAGCGAAAACCACAGAGAAACAGGAATGTTGATTTAGAATATCACTTCTATGCACTTTGGACACTTGTACCACATCCAGGACAATATTTGTATCTATTAAAATCATGCACTCTTTGCCAGAAAGTCACTTCAGCTATATTTCAATCATCAATCATTGTCAATCAATCTTTATTTGTATAGCGCCAATTCATAACAAGTGTTATCTCAAGACACTTTACAATAGAGCACGAAGCTCTTCATATTATGGATACACATATATGCATAGATACATATATACATATATAAAATACACATATACATATATATACAAATATATACATCCAACACCCAACATGAATCCATATAGCCAATCATGAATCCCTCCATCATTGAAAATACCTTCTGTTAAGCAGCAGGAAATCTTGAATGTGGACCCCAGTCTCATGATGAACAGCAAATTCACACGATGCTGTGTTGGGTGTGTGGGCAAAGGGAGGGAGGTAAGCGGAGACAAGTGGACTAAAGTAAGAACTAAAGCTAGTGACAGATCAATGGACCAATCATAGACCTGTCGTCGTCAAATTTGTTTCTGCTGCAAACAAATTTACTAGAGGTTAGCCTATTGAGATGCTACATCTTGTTTTCAGGAGGGTCCTCATGTCTGTATGGTTGTGGTGATAATTTTATAGAAGTATAATCAATGAAAGTCTTACTGAAAATAAGAATTTATGGTAGTGACAAACTCATTGGTGCCCAGACCACAAGTGCATCCCTACCATATTTACATGCCATGATTTTAGAAAATCCATCCCTGTATACCACTCCTTGGATAATAACCAACAGATATAAGGGCGGTGTTTTGTAGTTTTAATGTGTTTAGGTCAGTAAATAGAATAAGAAGTTCTGGGTCATCAAAGCATCAGTGACTAATACACTAAGACTAACTTGTTAATGTTATTTACCTCTGCCAAAGTGGTATATGTTTTTGTCTGCATTTTTTGGTTTGCTGGTTTGTTTGTCTGTGATCAAGGTAACTCAAAAAGTTCTTGACTGATTTTAATGACATTTTTTGGGAATGATGGTCATGGTAAAAGAAGTATTCCATTTTAGTGTTGATCTGATTTCAGATGCAGGGATTTTTTAGGGATTTGTTAACTTTGTAATTAGGGGACGTTTTCCACATTTTCATCTTTGTCTATTCCTTTGTCTATCCCTCTCTTTATCTCTGTGCAAGATAACTCAAAAACTTACAAACAGATTGGGATGACATTTTCAGGGAATGATGGTCTTGGCAAGGGGAAGAAGTGATTAGATTCTGGTGGTTGTCCAAATACAGATGTATATCCAGGAATTTTTAAAAGGATTTGTTAACATTGTGTCATACAGAGGACAGTTTCAACATTTTCCAGAGTAACTTGGCTAAGAATATCAGAAAGGCCTTGGTGGAAGTTTTCTCAGAGCACTTCTAGTTTACTTTTAATATCTGCATCTCCATCACCTGTCACTTTCAGTCAGTGTTTTGGGGAAGAAATTTTTATTAAGAAAAGTAATATTCTAATAAAGTTAACGGCAGCATTTTTGTTAGGATGAAACAGATTGTTTTGGTGGTATGAACTTGCTGTCAAAGTGGAGCATCTGACAGCATTAATCTGATGCTTGCTCCTATGTGTTTTCGGTGTTGTGCTCTGTACAAGTATGGCACAGGCTCCCTTCCTAATCAGTCATCCAGCTGAGAAGTTACTTTCTTTTATTCAAAAACTAAAAATCCAAGCTGGTAAAAATGCAAATTTGGTAACAGTCAGTCAAATTCTCTTTATAGTGCAAGGTAGAGGGGAGTCTTCCACAATTGTGTGACATAATGAGAAAGCAATTCAGTCAAGACTATATATTTCAGCATTTGTAAGTTGTAGAAAAATGTCAAAGATGACTTGACAGTAGGGCTGGGCGATATTACCTAATCTCAGTATCACGATTAATTGAAGCTTTTACCCCGATTACGATTAATGAACGATTATTTTATGATATGATGGAACAAATTGGTGGTGTTACCGATGGTCGTTGAAACGGTCTTCCTGCAATATTTACACTTAACTTCTTTCTGCTCAATGTCCTCTGCACAGAATCCAAAATGTGTCCAAACAATGGAGACTGCATTTTTCTTGGCTACAAGGTCCTCTGATAGATTGGTGCTTGTCTCCTCCATGTTGGCAGCGCGTCCTTCACTCTTGGCAAAAGTGAACGCAGACTGTATGTAGGGGGCGTGGTCATGTAACTTACACAGGGAAAATAATCAAAATAATCGACAAGAGTAAAATTACTTCGATAAGAGGGTCTAAATGTCGGTTTCGATTATTTTTCGATTAATTGCCCAGCCCTACTTGACAGGCTAACAAAACTTCAACTATGTAGGCATTCAAAGACTAATTGTCCAGCAGAACTAAGTTATGTCATTTAAGGTCACCAAGTATTCTCATATCAGCAGTGAGTCATATACCACTGATCCCTGACTTAAGTAGTCCATAAATAGTCTCTGCGCTATACCTAAGCTATAAAACATGATTAGATCTCCTCTTTCTTTCACTAACAGGACTGAACTTTTGGAACAAAGGAAAAAGGCATCTCAAAGACCCACATAGCAGAGAGACTTGAGGCCTGTTTCTGAAAGAAAGTGTTCATGTTGGGCTGATTCAGGGAGTTACAGCCCAGAGCTACTGCCTGTGTCTGTAGGAATTGTTCCTGAGATTACAGTTGCTGTGCTGATGGGTGTATACACAGCGGCAGATGGTGAGCGAACTGAGGCCTGCGCAGCGAAAAAAAGGGGGTACAGTTCAGGGGGAAATCTTGGCTGCCTCTCATCACACTGTGCTCTTTTGTGTTGTACAGTCTACATTACGGAGCTAAGAGTCCACATCAGGGGATAACACTGTTGTCAAGATGTTCGACAGATATTTTCACTCCTCCAGCAGTGAAATGATGTTTTTCTTTGTTTAGAATGAAAGGATGGGCGGGGAAACCCCCTAAATGCTATTTGCATGTGTAATCATTTTTACCCCTGATTACTGGAAACAAAAAAGCGAAGTTCACCCCACGCTCTAATTTTGTGAGGCCAGACTGATTAACAACAACAAAACAACAGATGAATAAAGGAAACGAGTATGACTGCAGAGAGAAGATTTGTGGCTCTGAGGGGATAAATCAATCATGACTTTATAGAGCTCATTACACTGGAAAAGCATGTGTCTGTGAGCATTACATTTCCTTTCACTGTCAACACAGACTGCTTTTTGTTCAAAAAACAGTTCAAAGCCAGGGAAAAAATAGCCATGAACAATTCCTGAATGCTGGCACACTCATAGTATTGAATTGTGCATTGCTGATCAAATTTGCATGAAGAAGACTCAAATTGGATGTAAGTGAGATCTCTTTGGAATTTTTTTCTTTTGAATGGCTGCATGTGCCTCCTTTGTGAGGGAGTTTGTTTGGGTTTTTTTCCTCCTACTCCACCGACATGTCACCTACATGGAGATTAATGACTTCCTCGCTGCCCCACATCCATTCAGCCCCAACCAGGGATGAGAGTGGTACACCCAGATGCATGCAGTGCTCAAGCATCATGCAGGTCCCACCAGCCAACTAGGGGATCCCCCACAGGATGGACCCAACCCAAACCAGCTTTCATTATCCTCAAACACACACACACTCTCTCTTGTAACACACAGAGAAATAGGCCACCTGGCTCGCAGCATTCCTCAGACACCTGACACCTCTGAGAGTTCAAGTTTTCTTTGTATTAATTTTGGCTACATAAAAGATGTTGCATTGAAGCCATGCTAACATCTAAATGAGGCTGCACAGAGCTAAAAGTAAACCTAACAGAGAAGTTGGTAGTTCTGAAGGCTGTTCATGGGCTGCAGCTACATGTTAATGAAAGCTACTAACACATGAATATGCTTAAGAGCTCTGGCCAAGTATCAACCTCCAGTGTTGCAAAGGGAAGGCAATATGGAAGTGCCAAAAACTGCAGTTCCTTTTGTGTCCACTTGAGACTGGCTGCAGAAGCAACGCAAGTCACATACATGTTACATAATAAAAAGCTGATTTTTTACAGTAGAAACAAACATGCTTACAACCTGGGTCAAAAAACTGCTCTGATTGGATAGCCATTATTTTCTTGCCCATTTTGATTTATTGAGAATTTATTGCTATGCAGAGTTAAGGGAATAAATGACATGACCAGAAGTCCACATGGTGTCGTCATTTGCCAGATGGCCCTAAGTCCTAGCTCTACAGACTAGCCACTTCTTCTGTTACTAGATAGATGTAAAGTTAGTCTGGGACAGGGTTTTCAACATGTGCACTTCATGCAGGCTTCCAAAGCCCCCTTCGGTAAGCAGACAGCTGGTGTCATTCTGGCTTTGTCCAGTGTTTTCTAAAGCCTATGTTTACCAGTATCCCTGTAAGCATGTTGCTGATGTTTGGTAGTTCTGCTGAGGATGCTGTAAGACATCCAGAAGCATAGCTAAATATGGATGTATGCTAACATGCCTTGTTTAGGAGCTATGCAGGAGTCAAACTACACATATCAAGCCTGATTAAGGGTTGGGCAGTCAAAGGGTTTTAGGACCTATTGGCCCTCCAAAACAGATTGCTCTGTCTTTTGTGGTGAGGCTGTCCACTAAAGAACCAAGAAGTCACTTGCAAACCCATTCATTTTTATGCAAAAATACACCTTTCTATAGCCTGGTTAAAAAAACAAAACAAAACAAATTTGACATATATTGTATGAAGGACATTTATTTGTATAACTCACCCATCTATAAAGACTTTCTTAGGGATACGTGTTGTGCATGTTGGGGCCATTGCTAAATGGTCTGATGGAAAGGGCCTCGTAACTGTTAGCCAAGAGGCTTTGGAACCTTCTCAGCTTTAGCTCTTTGCACTTTTAATAAAGTTCACTGTTTTTTTAGCTGCAGGAAAAACAGTCATCCAGACACATTAACAAGTGCTGGTTGGTAAGTTGTTTTTTGGCTTGTCCTTGACAAGTTTGGGAGATAATTTAGTCTCTGGATAATAAAAGTCGCTTACTCTCCAAGACTGAGTGTGTTACTTAGAAAAAAAATCCTGACTGGCTAAATTTTAGCTGTGAGGCATCACTATTAACCTATTTTTTAGACCTGGTTAATATTAACATGGATAATGATTTATTGTTGCTGTACACATACTAACTTGTACTGCTCTCAAGGACTTGCAATCTCACAATGTACAAGTCTACTATGATGATCTGTGGTTTTATTACATCATCCAGATTCCACTGATTAAGTCCCTTTAAACAGTGCAATGAAATGAAATTAATGGGGGTGATTTAACCAAAATTAAATCGTTAGCTGTGCTTTCTAATAGTTCTTGTCCTTAATTTTGTCACCAAATATATTACAAATACAACAGTAATAGAAAACTTAGGTCATAAATGTGAAGGGTACTGTCTACACTGCAATGTCAATTCAAGACAAAGAGTGATGTTTGCTTAGAAGTTACTAGATAGATCTATAGATAGATAGTTGATATTTTATTGATCCTGAGAGAAATTCAGGCATCTAGTAGCAATTCACACAGTGCCCTCAACATGGCAAAAACAAGATATATATAATTAACTCAAAAACTTGTGCTCCAAAAAACTAGAGCTTCAAAGAGTAAGGCTTATTTATAACATTTAAAACTTTGCAATGGGGAGATAAAATAAAATAGAGAATAAAATAAATAGAATCAAATAATTACAGCTGCAGACAGTGTGAGGATTACAGATGTTAGTGGATCGTACTTAAAGAAGCTGCACAGCAGCATCTGTTTATTGAATATTTGACCATTACTGTATCGAGGTAGAAGGTGATGTCAGTGATGTAGGACGGCAAAGAGTCAGGGGGCTTTGGAAACCAGTGGGTGATGTCACTGTGACTATGTATTTGCTTATACAATCTATGAAACTCTCAGACTAATGCTGAGAAGGTATGTTTAGCATGTTCAGCATCTTAATGTAACAGAATAGCGTGGTATTACGATTTGTAAGTTTGAGTAGTTCTGGTTGCTAATGTAAACATGCTAACACATTTATGTTACAGGGTTTTGCTGGGTGCTGTGAGGCTGTGCAGGGCTAAATGTTAAAGCATGTGTTCTACCGTGATGTTAACCAGGTGTGTTTACAGTCTTTGCAATCTTGATAAAACTTTTTATTATACTAACAATTAAAATGAGCAGTAAAAAAGGACTCTTGTTGGGGTATGATTTGTGGGTACTATGTAGAGATATGATAATGATAGCGTTAGACTGAAAATGTCATTAAATCACCAAACCAATGGTTCCATGGCAGTTATAATTGTGTAGCCAATCCCAGCAGATTTTCAGGTATATTTAAGGGATAATGAAGGTATAAAGACAGAAATAATTGGGACCACTAATGCCTGTACAGATGTGGAGCATCTGATGTGAACTCTGTCAACACCCATCTGAGGCTGTTCCCAATTAGCTTTCCAAAGTTGTGAAACTGCTGTTTTCCTCTATGAGCACATTTTGGCATTTTGCTCCGTTCTGCCTTCTCAGCCAGTTAAATGTCTGAGGTCAAGCATGTAATTTCACACGTCAGCCGCCGTCTGCCACTTTGTTCAATCACTTGGTATTTACCGCACAGCCTGTAAATAAACACAGGTGCTCTGCTGCCACGTGTGGGTAAGACCACAGCCTAAACGCAAAAGTCCCCTGGCAAGGGCAATTTCTGCCACCACAAAGGATGAATTTATACAGGTAGAGAAAAATGAGTGTTCAGGACAATAAGAGGGACAGTGTTTTACACATAGCCGTGTGGGAAGTAATCAGTGCAGAATGGGAGCTATTCCTTCCTAGTCTGGGTTTTTCAAATACAGTCACTGCTTTGTTATTTCCACTGGGCAGATAGTTTGTTTAACTAAGAGTATATTTGACTCACAGGTGATGGCTAGACTCAACAACAATTAGTGGGCACTACTATTTTGGGGCTGAAATTGTCTGGAAAAACAACAGGAAACAGAGGGTGGCTGATAGAAAGCTGTTTCCACACCACTTTCACATGTCAAAGTGTCAGAAGGTTGATCAGCCCACACTTTTGTTTTTAAGGTGTTTGAAACAGGATTCACTGCTCAATCACGAAAACACAATGTGTTGATTAAGATAATCATAAACCTCACAAAAACACATTTAACTTGTTTTTTACATTGCCTTTAACCATCATGTCCCATTATACAAAAAGACACAAAGTGGAGTGGGTAAGTGGATACATCTAAAAATCACCATTAAATTATTATTCATTAATTCCATTTTCAACTTTGGTTGGTCAGATATTTCTGCCAACTTCAGCCTAGCTAATAAAGAAGACAATATTTTTCATAGGTTTAACTCTTCATATGCCAGTTTTGCCAATCAATGGAAAAGTAACCTTAAAATCAGAAACGTTTCTTCCATTAACAGCGACAAATGGGACCTTGCTACAATGACAGCTATAGTTTAGTCCCTCACAAACCCATTTGTTAATCATCTGATGACCCAAAGCAGTCCCAATTTATGAGAGTCCAAACTGAATGTAAACCATCAATCACAATCCACTTCAAGCTTTTGCACTGGACTGATTGGTTTTTCAGATCATGTCCTAAAATAGCAGCCATTGTTTCCGCTGAAATACCCATTGAGGACTGTGAGGTCATGTCCTCTGTTTCTTTCAGGGCTGTCATTCTATAACTAAAATGCAAATCTGTTTGGTGTAAATTTGGCTGACCATTTTCAGAGATTAATTTGGGCAAGGCTTTTAAACTTGAATATTTAATAGGAATTACATACATTTAATATTTGATCTGTTCTTAAGATTTTGGTTACTTGGGAGACTCTGGTGTCTCTAAAATCCTGGCTACGGCCAAGAGACCAACATGGAGGAAATGTCTGATCAGAGATCTCTGTCAAATGGGGTGTGGGTGGAAAATTCAAGTTGTAGTCTGAAAAAAAAAATCCCCAAAATTTTGGTTACTGTTTACACCAAATAAAAACCCCACACTCTACAATGTTAAGGAGGATCTTTATTTCCATAGGGGAACGGTTTTTCTGGTAAATACTGAATGCTGCTTTGGCTTTTCTGCATTTCAGACATTGCCAAGAGGTCAGAAAAGGAGAAGCTGGATTTGAAAAAACCCCACAGCACAGATAAAGGTCTGTGTCTGCAGTGTCAGTTACTAAATGTCAGGTAATAACTGAAAGACACATGCACACACATCTCCGGAAATTCCCCACCTGAAGGTTATTCAAATGATTGTGTGGATAAACAGCCGTGTCAGTTAGACTTCAATCTGTCCATGCTGAAGTAAAAAAAACATTCCTGATTTAAACTCAGATAAACAGTCCCAATATCTGCTACATTTAATTAAATCTAGAGCCTCAATAATGTGGACACTTCCATTTATGCTGAAGGCAGAAATCTACCAAAATGACCCAAAGTGGAAACATACGCTTTCAAATAATCCTAAATAATCCACTGGATTAAAAGGCTCCTCTCTCTCGCTCTCTGTGGTGGGCATACAGGAGCACAGATACAGTCATCTCCACCCAGCTGGAAAACAGACTATGATGACCTACATTATTGTACAGACTCCTGGCACAGGCTCCAGAGACCTCAAGCAGGCATCAATGTGGCCTCAAATATGCCAGCTTCGAGGCACTGGTCTCAAAAAGCAGACAATAGAGTCCCAACCTCGATGCGAACACTGAGGGCTGCGTGTTAAACTCAGCGGCTGCAGATTAGCGCTCTGCGTTCCTGGAGGGCCCTCCCTCTGTTGCCTTCCTTTGATATGTGGCACAACCTGCCACCTCCAGGGGCAGAGCATACACAAGGGGAATGTTAAATGGTCCTTCCCTTCGAGATGAAATGTTCAATATGAATCATTGATGACTACCCCCCTTTTCCCAAATTCTGATAGCTTCTGGCTAAAATAACCCGGCCATATAAATGTTATGCACTCGTTAAGGGAGTTTACTAATTAAGAGATAATTAGGAATAAAACATAAAAGATAGTTACACTTAAAAAAGAGGAGGCTGCAGGAAAAAAAAAATCATTGGAGCGATTAAGGATATTGAGGGTTCACTTTGTTTCAGTGCATGCTGATTTGGCCAGCATGTAGTGTGCAGTACGCTAATCAATGTGAGATCCATAGTATGCCAAAAATACTCAGATATCTTGATGATTTGGAAAACAGCAGCAGTATGATTCAGACCAGTGTGTACTTATTCCCACAATGCAAAGTGTCAGCCAGGGAGAGGTCAAAATGGCAGATGGCAGCAGCGTGTATCTTTGGCAACAGCACTTGCACATCAGTATTAGTGTCCAGCTTTTTTGAATTCTTCTTAAAAACTAGCATTAAAAACAAAATATTTAGGAGTCACTAAGCAGCAAGATGATTTTGTGGTTCTTTTGCTGCTCAAAAAAGAAAAAGAAAACCCTTGGTCCATCCACTCTTCAGAGCCATTTGGATGCATAAGGGTTGTGCATCACAGCATTGTGTCAGCAACTAAAATAGTAAACATTCAAGGAAGAGGGTGCCTCTTAAATTTTGTTTTTCTTTCCTTATGCAGTTGTGAGTTCAAACTTTGACCTAAAACTATGCCCCAACTAAATGTGAAGAATGTAAGCATCAGCAGCAAAATCAGGCTAATTACACAAATCATTAATGTGTCCTAACTTCCTGCGAGCCACCTTGCTCTATTTCCCCCTTCTTTGCTTATGCTGAGGCAGACCAGGAGTGTTTTCTTTGACTCTTCACACTCAGCAGAGCTTCTGATCTGTTTGACATGGCGAAGAAAGTGGAGTGTTCATCTTGCTCTGTGAGAGAAATGTTTACTTTAAACACAGTGGAAGAAACTTGAATTGGCTCGCAGGGAGCTGTGTATTGACAAACCTTTGAAAGCACTACATGCCCGTTTTCACCTATACAGTTAAAGAACTTGATTTACTGTTTACAAGGGAAAACGTGGGGCATAAAATTACATTTTCAACTAATGCAGTGTGGACAGCCGGTGTGCGAGGCTGTGCAGTTTGACAAGATATCCCACACTCACGTTCAGTTGGGACATGGTGTAATGCATCATGTTCCATGGATATAGGAAAGGGAACTGCAGTCCACTGTGGTTTCTTCAACTGCTGCTCTGAATGGACAAATATTCTTTGAAAATGAACTTTCTTCAAGTTTTCACTTAGCCATGACACATTTCATGGGTAAATGTTAAGGATTTTTTCAGACCATAAATGGATGCTTCATTATGTTGGCCAGTATCTGGGCTATTTTTCCACTTTCACTTTCCAAGAATGGATACCAAAGCATGACAAACTAAACTCTGACTGACACTAACACTACAGACTACTGTCCAACAGGTGTAATAGTACATAATGAGTAATTTAAGTAAAGCTACTTAAACCTTCTTTAGAATATCTGAAGTCATATACAGAGTGCATATTGTGTCAACAGAGTGAACCTGTTGTTCTGCATTAGTACCTGAAGTTCATGTGTCATATTAATGTGCTGAAATAGCCCTGATACCTGCCCAGCCATGCCCAGAGGCCTGAACACATTAATTCAATAGTTTTCTGTTTGCTGACATGTGTCTAACCTGACCCCCTCTGTCCTGCTGCAACCATGACCTATTAAATCACATCACTGCAGCACCAGAGGGTAAAGCTTTAAATAGAGGTAAATGATGATGCTGGTTAAGTTTCCTTTTAGTGTGATGTGTTAAATACTGTGTTTGTAAACTTAAATACCCCCTGGTTTCACAACAAGCTGTCCCCTCCACTATATATCAGCAGCCACTGACTTGCCAGTGGGGATGTGCTTTTTGTGAACGAGCTGGTTTAAAGAGCCAACTCTTTTCCCATTCCCCCTTAAGTTTGTAGTCAAGTACAGCAGAGGATTATAGGATGCTTATTCCGTGCAATTCTTAGCCACATACATACCTACTGCTTGGTGGAAGGAGACATAATTTTTTTTTAAAGTGACCTGCATTTTTTAGTTCTACTTTTTCATAATTGCTCAAACCCCACAATGTGTTGGTGTCTTTTCCAAGCTATTAGAATATTGATTTAATTTAAATGTCCTACATGAATAGAAATTTGAGAGACATTACTGGAGACAGTGAGCCAAGCTAAATTAGCACAACTGTATTTTAGACTTTTTCATGTATACATTAAGGTAAACTAACTAACACATAGCACTTTAACAATGGGTAGTAAAATGTGGGTTTTTGACTCTTTTTATTTACCAGATATGCCTTGCTTTATTCATATTACTTTTTTATATATTCGCCAACACAATGCACCTTGCAACCTGGGGCTGCAGCCTATCCCAGCTGACAAAGGGCGAGAGGGAGGGTACACCCTGGACTGGTCACCAACTGATTTCAGGGCCACATAGAGACAACAATTCACACGGTCAGGGTCAAAAATTAACCTAACAAGCATATTTTCTGGTCTGTGGGAGGAAGTAGGAGTGCCTGGAGAGAGTATACAAACTTCACACAGAGAGACCATGACTGACACAGGATTTGCACCAGCAACCTTCTTGTTGTAAGGCATGTGCACTAACCTGCTGAGCCATTGTACCACCCTTTAGTAGGCATGTATTGTGGTAGTAATGCATCCTGAGACCCTATAGTATTCAACATGATCACATCACCTGAAAAAAAAAATACATTTAAGTCTGTACTAAACAGATATGTGTTTAATTTGTATTGAGAAATCAGACTGAGTCGCAAAGGGGATACATGACTCGGAATGCCCCTTTTAATTGGAATTTAAGTTGAAAAAGTTGCAACTCTTATGAAAATATGATTTAGTTTAGATATTGTGAATAGTTTCTTCTGACTGCAGGAGCAAATCACTGTAATAAGTCATAGCATTATTGGATTTAGAAGATTTACTCTAACTAAAACAAGAATAAATAAAAAACAGGGAGCTTAAAGAATGGAGACATATCGCTGAGGTGAGTCAAATGATGCGAATCACTAAAAAGAGCCCATCTTCCCATCACTACACTCCATTCAGACGGGGGCGGGGCGTCGGGAGGTGTGACACAGGCTGCTCCCTGATTGGTCAAATGGGTTTAACAGCCACAGCGAAAGTCCAATCAGATTAAGCTAAATGTGAGGCCGTACATCTCGACAGTTTGCTCTGCCGTGTGTAAAGGGAACGTCAAGAAAATGTATTAATGGCCAAATGCAGCTCGAGCGTCGTGGTTACATAATGATAAATCGTATCAGGGTTAGAATACTGTGTGAATTCGCACATTTACACAGATTAAATGAACGTGACCCAAAGACTGAACATCGACAACGTGATGCAATGGAGGACTTTTTCGCCCTCGAGGCACACAGCTGCAAATCTTACCCATCCGCCGTTATCCTGTATCCAGCTGCTCAGAGGTCCATCTAGATACTCCGTCATCCACTCCGCGATGTTGTCCACCTGCGATGACATCTCCTCCTTCGACACGCACTCCACGCACACCGTGCCCCCGAACTCGAAAAAGGCGATAATCCGGCCCCAGTTCACCCCATCCCGGAACAGTTCATCTATCACCTCGGCGAACCTCCTCTGCGCCGTGGTGGAGGTGAGGTACAGCTGCCGGGACATCTCCGTGAAGTCCGGCTGGTACAGTCTCTCGAGTTCATCTCCAGCATCGCGCAGGACCCTGTGGATGTCCGCGTGCGGGTCCGACCGTGACGTGCGTTTGCAGAGGTGGGGGATGCTCTCGCGCTCGGGCCCGGGACTCGCTTCACGGCACCGGCGGACCAGAGTCGGTGGAGGGGGGACTAATGACCCGTTATTAGGAGCATCTTCATCATCCCGTTCATCGTCGAAGCCCCACTCGTAGCCCCGTTTGGAGAGTTTATGACAGATATACTTTTCCACAATGGTGCGGTTACTCTCCATCCCGGCTCGATTTGGCACTTTAGACTGGGAGAGATTATTCTAAATATCATGCATCATGATCCAATTTGTGCACCGTACCGATGCGCACAGAGCAGGCGGGTCCAAACTCGGTTATACTCAAATGTAACGAGTAATCCCGAATGATCGCGAGCTGAAGTGAAAACGTGCTTAAAGCGGCGCAAAAACGTTTCAAAAGTCCAAAAATATCAACCCCCTGTCAACTGCAGTCTTCATTTACCGAATCCTTTAAGGGACATTGGCGACCTTCTCTTTGCATAGAAATCCAATATGCGGAAGAGGTTGGAGTAGATCTGTTCCTGACGTGGATGTGCTGCGAATAGAAAAAAAAGCGTGAATGAAGGCCGAAGTTGTACACGCCGGAAGACGCTTCAAACGCCGCACACTGCCTTGGCAGCGTTTGCGCACAACCAGGCGCAGGACCGTGAGCCAGACAAGGTCGGACTGAGTCCTCTTCCACGGTTTCTCATCATAACCTTTCCAGCTCCCTGCCCACCACCGACAGTGGGCTGCGCTGCTCGTGAGGTATTTGTGACGTCAGCGGTGCAAAGTAAATCCTTTGGCTGCGCTCGGAGACTCCGAGTCCGCACAGAGAACTGCACTAAGGATCATTCAGATAGTATTTCAGCGTCGCATGTTTGAGCAATCGATTTTATGACGGGAAATCCAGAAAAGTGAATTCATGCATGCAAAGATTCAGACAGGGAAACCTCTGAGAGGATCCTGCAGCTTCACGGAGCATCCTATCCTGCACAGGGTCTGCTATGATGAGGTCCAGCCACCCCCTTGTGGAGGGAGACCTCACATGCTGTACTAAATGATGCATTCTTTGATCGTATCACTAGTGAGCTCTGTTCATTTTGTATATTAATCCAGTGATGGTGGAAAGTGTCTGAAATCAAGGAGACCAGGAGCACTTGTCAAAGTTTCACACATGACCATCATGACAGAAATTTTAAGCACAAATCCCAATTCCAATGAAGTTGGGACGTTGTGTAAATAAATAACAATAATAATAATAATAATAATAATAAACTTTATTTATATAGCACTTTTCAAAACAGGGTTACAAAGTACTTCACAGACAAAATAAAGATAAACGAGAATAAATGAGAAACAAAAAAGAAATGTGAGGAATACAATGACCAAAAGTTTAAGAGTTAAAACAGAACAGTGGCAAATCACGCAAGAGCCAAAAATGACAGAAAAGAGAGAAAAATAAATAAAAGATTAATATCACCAAAGATGAGTTGGAGGGAGCAAATTAAAAAGGACAAAACTACCAATAGATAAAAGGAAACGGGAATTAAAATGATGGAAAGGGAATAAAACCAAAAGAGGATAAAGAGCTAAAATGATGAAAAGATTAAAAATGAAGGAATAATTAAATTAAAACAATACCATGATTTTCAAATCCTTTTAAATCAATATTCAGTTGAATACACTACAAAAATTTGATATTTAATGCTCAACATGATAAATTTGAAAAAAGATTGTTGCAAATATTCACTCATTTTGAATTTGATGCCTGCAACTTGTTTCAAAAAGCTATGACAGGGGCCACAAAAGACTGGGAAGGTTGAGGAATGCTTAAAAAACTCTTGTTTGGAAATTCCACAGCTGAACAGGTCAATTGGTAACAGGTGAGTGTCAGAGATGCTTCAAACCCCGAAAGCTTCAGTTAGTCTCAACCAAGGATGAGGCAGGGGTCACCACTTAGTGAATGACTGTGTGGGCAGAAAGTCCAACAGTTTAGGGACGTTTGTCAACGCACAGTTGCATTTTAGGATTTCATCATCTTAAGTCCATGATATAATGACATTCGATCCCTCATGATGCATTTCATTAAAAAAAAAGATATCATTCTGTGAAGGACTGGACTGTCAAACAACTGAAGTCAAACATCACACAAGAAAGGAAAGGAACTCCAAGGCTTCAACTATTTGTGGGCTCAGTTCTCAAACACTAATGAGTGATGTTAAAAGGAAAGGTGATGTAACACAGTGGTTAACATGCTCCGTCCCAGCTTCTTTGGAACGTGTTGTAGGCATCAAATATGCCATACATTTGTATGGTATTAAATTGAATATAGATCAAAAAGGATTTAAAATAATTTTATTGTTTTTATTCATGTTTTCCTCAACATCCCAACATAATTGAAATGGGGTTTGTGCTTCTGTCACCTTATTGCAGCCACTTACATCAGCTCTAATAAATACAACAATTTATCTGTAACTCATACAGACATGTCCATTTTCCTCTGTTTAATAAAACCGCAATAATGCCCCCACTTTATGGTCAGCTGTGACAATGAAAATACATCATTTTAATCAGGGCCGGGGCAAAGTGGCCGAAGATAAAAACTCTTTTTTCTCACACCAATCCTCACTCATGAAATTCTGTAATTTTTTCCTGCTTGAAAAACAGATAAAAAATAAGTCATTCTTTCATTTAACAATAATTTTAACCAAAAATAAATTTATTTCACACTCCAAGCCAAGGCAAGAAGTAAAAAAATAAAGCAAGATAGCAATATGCAGCATACAAACTGATGCACATGGATTGAGGAACTCTATACAGGCTTTATTGGTCCCTGAAATATTGTAGTAAAAGAACATATATAAATTAATTGAAGTATGTGTGCATGGACTAAAGTGATGTTTGAATAAAAATGAGTTTCTGCATTAATCAGAGTATAAAATAGTAAGGTAACAGGTGTTGATATTTGAAAGTAAATACATAAACAGTAGTATATGAATGACCAAAGTTGATGTATAAATAACCAGAAGTAGATGAGTGTGGAATAAATGAGTAAATAAACAGGAGTATATGTCCATGAATAAAAGAGATGTGTAAATGAACAGAAGTAGGAGTGTGTGTGCATGAACTAAACTGATATATAGATGACCAACAATTTATGTTGTAAAATGATAAAATAATGAACAGAAGTAAGAGTGCATGGACTTAAGCAATATATAAAAGAAAAAAAGTGACAGTGCATTGAAAAACAAAATGGACAGATTAACGAAGGAACAGGAGTAGGTGTGCATGGACCTAGTTTTTGTTAAAGTAAACAGAAATAGATGCTTATAATACAATATATTCATAAATGCAGAGGAATGTGTGCATGAACAAAAGTGATGTATAAATCACGGATCGATCGACAAGGCCACGTTTTTTTGTCCGTAAGACAGAGGGCCAGATTTCGGTAGTATATTCTGGGCTTTACATTTACACAAAAAGAACAAATATGTAGCTGTCACAGCAACTTATATCAAGTTTAATGAATTCAAATTCAAAGGCAATTTGTAAAACCTATTTTAACCCTTTGACTTCCAAACTAAGAAATACATTTGCAACAAATGATTTCTTGGTAAAAAATTTTTCTTTCCTCTTCATTTAGCAACATTTCAGAATTTTTTTTTTTTTTCTCAAATTACCCCATCGGGAAGCAGATATGTTGGTCAACCACTGGGCTGGCTTGCCTGATAAGGATTATCCTGGGAATTAATGGAATTCTTTCATTTTTGCAGTAAAATTTTTGTTTTTTGAAAAAACATCACAGAGGGCAAAATTTAGATATTTAGCAGTTGACCCAGTTTTCTGAGGACTCATAGATACATTTTTTAATCACAAAATTTATTTCCTTCAACTAAATTATGATTGTTAGAGGATATGTATGAAAAGATGTTTACTTACTCCGATGTATGCTCTTCCTGTTAGATTTCTGAGGAGCAATGATTCACTTCCAATTTTTCTAGTTTTCAAACATTTATATTCATGTACAGCAGCGCCACCCAATGGATACAAATTGGTGTTAGAGAGGTGAATAAAGAAAAAGAGACAAAGATACGCTTTCAAAATTTTAAATACAGTGGTAAGATGGCAAAAAGTCAACCGAATAGTTACAATGCCAGTCAAAGGGTTAATGATCTAAACACTCAATTCAAGCTGGTTTCAGGTACCTCCAAAGAATTACAGTTTCAACACAAGAAGTAAAAATTTAAGACAACAATTCCATTTTATTCCACGGGTATTTATTTAGTATATCATGTAAGAAAATAAGACAAAGAAACGCTCCACTTCTCACATTTTCTCTCAATGGCACACAAGGTGAAGGTGTTCAGTTTTTTTGGCAGAAATAAAAGAACAAAATAATGGAAAATTAGTGAATGCTGACTCTCATGTTTAATACTTAAGAAGTACCTAATGAAGATGAAACCTTGAATCAGGGGAAATAGCGTGACTGTTACACACTTTGTATTTTGACGTCATGTTCAGACAAGACTGTAAGCATAGGCTTCATTTGCATAGCTCAAAGATTCAATCAAAATGTTAGAACAGAACAGCTTTTATATGGGCTACATTTTCTATCAACTATGTGCTGCTACCTCAAGATAAAACAACTTTTGATGGCAATAAATGTATGATTGAGTGCAGGAGAGTGTGCCTTTAACCAATATCAAATGAGAACATCGTCAAACATGAGTCATCCATTCTCACTTTCATATATGGATTTGAGTAAGGCTTCTTTTTTTGTCATACAAAGACTGGAAAATGACAAAAATACACTAGAACAGCTGGCATGTCACGCTGACAGACTAAGTGTTAAATGAACTGGTAAACAACTTTTCTCTGTGGACAGGTCCATTCTTGTAGCATTAGCTTCATCATCAGTAGTCACATCTTAAGGCTTAGAATGGGTCCCCACACTGCTCCACAGCTTCAATGAACAAAATTATGA
The DNA here is from genome assembly GCA_037902135.1 of Cetoscarus ocellatus. NCBI lineage: Eukaryota > Metazoa > Chordata > Actinopteri > Labriformes > Labridae > Cetoscarus > Cetoscarus ocellatus. Next base: position 172,297 of record JBAMNC010000325.1, on the reverse strand, counting down.
GATCAACAAACGGAGCAGCAACATTGACATAAATTTCAAAGAAATGCATTGCATCTAAAGAAAATTGTCAAACATTTTGGCATTCAAATATTGGCATATTTAAAAATAATCTTCTTCTGTTCTGATTTGTACGTTTTGTATTACGCTAAGTACATTCTCCCCGTTTGTGATGGATCAAAGGAAGACCTGTAAAAGTCAACACTGTACTTTTTTAAACTACCTCTTTATGAAAAATACAACAACTACAAGACTTTTCAAGGCTCGACAGACATCAGGAGGGATTTGATATTGTCATAAGGGAGCTACAAAGTCCTGACTGTGTATGACAGCGTGTCACAAGCACACCAGTCCCTCTTTAGTTTTGGCCTTTATGTAAAACAAATCTCTGGCGCCCCCACTAGACCTACAGGGACATTACTCGACCAGCGAGCCCTGCCCTGCCCTGCCCTGACTTAACACCACCCCCCAAAAGATTCTGGATCCCACATGGATCTTGACTGGGGTGGCTAAATATGTGCGCTAACATGTAAAACTGCATGTTAAAAACGATACACTTTGTTTCAAGTATTCAAACTTGGTCAAATTTACAGGTGGTTAAAAGTGAAATTACCTGTGCTGTTTGATATTTTAACCATGTTTTGTCTTCATGGCTTCGACTAACAGTACCTGCTTTCCTTTCTCATTGGAATAAACAGAATTATGAGGAAATAATTTGGTGTTTTCATTCCCGAGACAATAAAATTGAATGGCTTTTTTTCTCCCCAGGGATTGGCTCAGTCACAGCAAACACAAACACACACACGATCTGTTACACAGGGCTTCTGAAGGTCTTTGCCCAACACTCTAAAAACGGTGCATTTCCACTGAGCAGGCCAGTTAGGTGCAGTGCACTTTGGTACATTTTGGCACAATAAACACTGACTTGTGATTGGCAGTGTCTTAATCTACCCTTTGGGGTCAGATAGACACCCATCATCAAGCAGCAGAAGGGTGCCAAAAAGAGACGGTACAGATCTATCATGTTTGTACCTTCCCAGTGTTTTTTTTTTTTTTTTGGGGGAACCACATACCATTTTTATGCAGGAAACTTTATTAGTGGACTTAAGTTAAGTTATGTTTTACCATTAAGTCCCCTAATCACCTTCATTTCTATAGCCTGGTGCTTTGTGTCAGGTCTAGAATACCTACAGAGGGATGTGAGAGAATCAGGTCATTTTTCATTATAGAAAGCCTTGCTGTCTCAGTTGTTCAAAAAGGGGAATAAAATGAAATATTCATATCTCTGTACTTAGGCCACGTTACCAAATGATCCACAGACGTCCGTCTGCAGCCTAATGGTTGGAGAAAACCCTTGCATATGGTACCACACTGAACTGGACTACTTTGTGGAAATGCACCATTGAATTTTTTTTAAATTATCTTCTTGAAATAATGCTTTCTCATGACTTAAATATAACATGCTCCAACACTCACTGGAGAGTACTGCTGTGTCATATCTTGACTTGTTTCACACATGCACAGCACAGAAACAAAACGACCCACAAAATTAAACACAAAAAGACGACCTGTTGCAAACACAGAGGTCACTCAGTCAAACAGGAAGGTGCTTTGCCCGCAAAGACTTGTGGTATGAAAAAGGTAGAAAGGAAGGGTCTTATTTAGTGACATTCTTTCAAGGTGGACCTATCGAAATATATATAAGTAACAATACGACAAAGCTGAAAGTTACCATTCTGGTTTTGACTTCAGCCCCAGGTGGGAAGGAACTCTGAGCCGTATTTGGCACAACCGGTCAGACAGGCTGCCTGCTACTTCTCCTCACTGTCAGAAAAAAGAGAGTAGGCCTGCCTATACATAGCAAAGCCTCCCTGCTTAAAAGTCAGGCAGTGGGATGTTTAGTCTGCCCTCCTCCTCTTACATAAAGCCTGCTCCCACAACAAGAAGCAGGTGGACACATTAACCTGAAATGCTCTGAAGGGAAAGTCCAAATATAATTTACAGAATGGAGAAGCTACATCACCGAACAAACACAGCGTAAACATCTAACTCTCTCTTTCATTCCACCTGTTAGGCTGATATCAGAAATGCATTCAAAGCTTTTTCAGTCTACGGTTGTGCACTAGAACAGCTGGGGAGAGGGAGGGTAGGGGTTGGGGTGGAGGTGAAGGGAAAGTGGGCTTAGTGTGAGAGGGTAAGGCTGCTGTTACTCCCTCTTGTCAGCTGCTTTTGACTGCTCCCTCTGAATCATGCAGCGGCGCACGATGCTGTCAAAACTCCCCAAGTAGAAGAGAGCAATGGTCCGAAATAATCCCATGGTGACAATCTGACAAAAGATATATAAAAGTAGGGAGTGTCATAATAGAGCACCATTCATAACTTAAACCATGTAATGTGCTTAATGTTTTCATTACATAAAACCAATGTGGAGATATACATCATACTGGGCTAAAATACAGCATTAGAATATGGAGTACATAAGTAATGAGGTATCAGACAAACAATACATTAAATTAAAACTGTGAAATATCTTTAAAAACAGGGGGTTAGTGATTAAATATGTGCTCTTAGTGTGTCACATTACCACCCTGCTCTGAAGACTACACACTACAGAGTCTAGCCTTCTCAATGGACACAAATTCACCCTCTAGTCATGTGCCTTAATCCAACAGGATTTTGTAAACCAATCAGAAAACGTCCTTGGATTTGTTGGTCAAGATTATCACAAAGAAACAAATGTGCAAGTGTAGTATTTTTTTGTTTTCTACAGGCCTTATTAGCAGTGATCCAAGACCACAGTGAAAAATCCCATGGTCTTTTCAGTCAAGAGAACCAGCGCCATACTAACTTCTGCTAACTCCACCAAGGAGGTACTATGTGTGCAAGATAACTATAAAGTTCTCCATGAATTTGATGAGATTATCAGGGAATATTGGTCTTATTATTAGATTAGATCTTGATAGTGATATGAATCCAGATCCGGGTACCAGAATTTTTAAAAGGATTTTTTTGCACTGCGTGACTGGGCAGCTTTTTTTTTTTTTTTTTTTTTTTTTTTTTTGTTAATACACGCTAGTTATACCTTGATCAAAATATATGTTAATTTAAAATCCACACACAGCCCTCAGTAGCCCCATATTTACAGCAAACTACAACTTTATTATGGACTGAATTTGAGCCGAACTTGAAAGAAGACGCGTTGTGCAGGAAAAACAAAAAAATGAAAAAACATGTACTGTGTTTTAACTTACTACTTAATAATTGAAAAATAATGCACTTTGAAGGTGAGCTGGTTAATTCTGAACTGTGTGAGCTGAACTATTTTAACTATTTTAACTTGCACAACATTGGCTTCTGGCATCCTGACACAATACCCACCATAATAGTAGCTTAACAAATTGAATGAACCCAAAAACTTTTCCTGTTGTATTTCAGATAAATTTAACAAGTTGGCAAATCAGTGTGGTGTGCATAGTCTTACCTGCTGGAGACCTTCTGTGATTGAGGTGACAGGTGACATCCCACAGGTCAGAGCTGACAGCATGTACCCGTCAGGTCCCACAGAGCTGTTGAAGTTCCCCTGCTACAAGAGCAGTGTCACAAATGTTATAAATCTTCCATAATCCTTTACCTACTGTTTAAAAGTGGAAATGAAACAAAGAGGCTCAGTGTTGTTGTTTTTTTTTTTACCACTGCATCTCGAACAATGACTTTGGCCACTTGGTCTGGTTGGCAAACTCCAGAAGTTTCAGAGATTAACTTGGTCTCTAGAGGCTGTTGAAGGAGAGGATAAAGAAGATGAGGGCTTTGAATAGGAAGTAAATGGTAAAAGAAAATAAACTACTATTTTATCTGTAACAGTCAGATATGCTTACCTTTGTTTTATTTTCTTCAGCCAATCCTGGAGTGTCTGTGTCTGGAGGGTATGCTACAGTCACATAGATATTGTACGGCTTTATCTGGAGAAAAAAAACACAAACACTCAATGAGCATAAAGTCACACCATGCACTCCATTAGCTCTAACACTACCTGCCTCTCTTGGGAGGGTTTGAGAGTGTTACTATTGCCCTGTTACTACTGCTCCCAGTATGCCCTCCACAGATTTGTATCTGCATGTCTGCCATGTACTTTGGCCATATGCCACTGCATGCACAAACACAGATGTTTACTTTCTTTTATTGTACCAGTTCAATGAGATGCAATCAGTTGTAGCACAGACTTATTTTCTTGTAGCACGCGCATATGATATATCCGGGACACTATAAGGCCTTGAGAATGACTAAGTCTGTGTCAGGTCTTTGTTAACCATTTTAAATTTTGTTCAGTGTATTTTGGAGCAATATAATTTCCTACATATATTGCTGCAACTACTTCTAAATCCTGATCAAAGGCAAAAACACCCACAAATTTGTGGAGACATTTTGGAACAAATTGAAGGAAACTCGTTTTTTTAGAGGAAGTGATTGCAAAATGTTGGAGGAAACCTTTGGCACACACTTTATTCACGTTCAGATTCTCATGTAAAGTTTGCTGCACTATCGCTTAAGCAATACAGAACATTTCTGCTATCATTCTTAAACTGAGTTGTGGATCATTTCAGACAATTTGTTCAATTTGTTGAATGTTTTCAGAAGTTTTTGATGTGCGTGGGCACCCAGAATGTTCATCATCTTGGACTTCATCTTTGCCTTCACAAAATCTTTTGTGATATTCAAACACACGTGCATGTGACATGCAGTGTTCATCATAAACCTCAGTTAATGTATGAAAAGATTTGGCTGCTGTTTTGTTCAATTTTACCAAAATTTCAAGTTAATGCATTTCTTCAACTTATTAGATAATCATTTTCTGATGCCTTAGCAAAAACACATGCACTTCAATCAGTAGCTAGCAGTAAACTGAAGATGCCATTTATTGGAAACAGCAGTTGTGCGTAGACACCCAACCTTTAATACATAACACTCAGTGTTACTGTTAACCATGTGGTTTTATCCTCATAAGCACTGCCTCATTATTTAATAGCCATAACTTGTAAATATAAAACCAGCTTTTTATGAGAGCTTACAGTAGAATAAGCTCTGATCTGGCACCACTTTGCATGTTTTTCTTCACTTAAACTTTTATTAGATATATTTATATCTGATAACTGGTGTGATGTAAAGGTTCCATCTAGGGATGCACCATTTTATCTGGACATTCAACTCATATGAGATGTTTCATAAGGATGGCAGAAATGTTGAACAGCGCACTATTTCTGTTGTAACATTTCATCCTCCCTTTTTGATATTTCTGAAATACAATCATTCAAGTTGGCTGATGAGAAGGATCAGTTGAAGGTTGGTAGGTTAATGATTTTATCTTCAATGTGAATGTTTCCACAAACATGGCAGCCTTGTTTATTGTTTAAAAATTCACAGTATTATGATGTACCAATATATATTTTTTATAATTATGTAGACTGTGGTGCCTCTTTGGATAGAATATTGAAACAGATCTGATTTTTCTGTGGTTTCTGGTTCAATTTTATGTACCTCAATGTTAAAATGGCACACTGGAGAACAGGAACATCTTTAAATGGCACTTCATAGCTTAAGTTGGAGACCCCTGGTCCGGTTGAAATTGGTCCAAATTATCTCAAAAACTGACATGCAAGGGGCTTCAGTCTCACCTCCATCTGCAGTGACTCTGCTAAGCCTCGCAGGGCAAACTTGGATGGAGAGTATGCCGTGTATCCAAACAGGCCGATCTGGCCTGCTTGGGAGGACACAAACATGATGCGTCCCATTCTTCGCTCCTTCATGGTGGTGATGACAGCCCGTGTTGGATAAACGCTGCCCAGATAGTTCACTTCCATCAGTTTCTGTGAGGAAAAAGACCACATTTTCCACATTACTGTGACTTTGTCCTTACTGTTGAGCTGCATTCAGGCATTTACAAACTTCCTTAAGAACACCTTAGGAAGTAAATGGAGCCAGAGAAAGCCTCATACTTACAACAGCATGTTTTTGACATTTTTAGTCTACAAGGGAAATTGTATGTTTCTAGAAGACATTATGGATCATGTGTTGATTATTATCCCTGATGTTGCCCTTTATAAAATAATCCCTTGTAAATGTGTCTGGTTGAATTACAAAATTCTCTTTAATTCTGGGACTCTTTAAGTTCTAGGGACTAACAAAAAGAAGTGAAAAATATCAATTCAAACTGCTACATGCTGGTCAAATGCTCACTGGTTCCATAACATGGCCGAGACTGAGTTGGTGTTTCAGATTTACTCCCTGATACCTACTCTAAATCGATCCACTTCCACATCCTCAAACTTCCCAGAAATTGATGTTCCAGCGCAGTTCACCAACATATCAACAGGTCCCAGCTTCTCCTGAGCCTGTGAGACAATAGAAAGACTCTTCAACACTGAATTATTTAATACATCTCAGATGTTCCACTGTTACTGAGGGGATAACCTTACCTGTTTAATCACACTTTCCACCTGGCTGTAATCACTAGAAACATCTACTGATATGCAGAGAACCACCTGGATGAAGAAAACTTGCATTATCCTGCGCAGTTAAACGTATGAACATATCCTCTGTCATAGCAGGTGTAAGAACATTATTACAGAGAGAAACAAAACTCCTACCTGCTTGTCATTGATGGCAAATTTCTCAACCTCTTTCTTTGCTTGAAGCAGTTTAGCCTGAAGGGAAAGGGCAGTGTTAGAAAATGAGAAACGCCTTCATAATGTTACAAAGTTTCCCCCCTAAAATCAAATGAGAAGCTGTCACATTCATGTGTTGCATTGGAATGGAGAATATTTCACTGGTTTAATGTGGTTAATGCTGACCTCATCCCGTGCCACCAGAGTGATGAAAGCTCCTTGTCTGTAGCACTCGACTGCAATGCTTTTACCGATCCCACTCGAGCCGCCTGTCACCTGAAAAATAAAGGAAAAGATAATCAGACATCTGAACAGCAAATGTTAGGCAGTCAGAGAGGTATGAGTCAGTCCTAATACCACAACACTACATCTGTATTTTATGAGATAACAACAGCTGACAGTTTATTAGACACACCAATTAAAGAACATTTTTACTAATAAGTTCAAAGAGAAATGCTGTTCCTTTTCAAATATTTACATTAAAGTCTTTGTGAAAGTTTGGGTTGTAGTTTTTATTTTTTATTTATTCATTTAAATTTATTTCTGGGCTTTTTTTTGCCTTTGTTCAGTGCGGAGAGACAGTGGATAAACAGGTGAAGAGTAGGGGAAGACAAGCGACATATGGGCTTCAGGTGGAGATCAAAGCCCGGGCCACTCATACGAGACAAGACCCGTCATATGTAGGATATGCATGGTTGCGAACCACTCCTCAAAACCTGCATCCCGGTTGTAGTTTTTATTGATGTTAAAAAGAGATTCAGGTTAAAATATAGTCTTAACATAGTCTCTTGATATGAAAATTCCCTCCAATATCAAAAGCCAACATATTTGCTGTACAAATAGGCATTAAAAGCAACATAATGATAATTTAGTGGTAATCGTGTTATGATGAAGATGTTTTAATGTGTTCCTTGTTTTTAGTCTCTCTTCCTTTCCCATCAGTCAATGCCAATGATCACATATTCATCATTTCAGATTGTTGCTGGTTTGTTAGTCATTGCAGTTGTTTGACTAAAATTTTAGTTTTTTTTTTTTATTTGTACTCTGCAAAAGATAGCATTTGATGACACTCCTTCATAAACATTACAAATACTTCTTTTTTAATTTTCATTCCAGGACATGCACTGTTATAATACACAGTAATACCCATCATTTCTTTTCTCTCTTACTGATTAATTACACAATACTTTGTAACCTTAATTTGAACCAGTAGATCTACTTCAGCTGACGTTTTTATCTTTTGTCAGCGGCTGGGGCCTAAACAGTGAATCAATACTTTTAAGGAAATAAAGCAGCATTAGTAATGTTTTCTCTTGTCTTGGCCCATGTTAAAAATGCTGTCCTATCCTGTTGCATCTATTTCTGTAGATGGGGGCAATATTGGGCAGTTCACTGGGCAGAGATGGTGGGGAAGGATCAGCCTCTCTGGCTCTCAGATTCGGTGAGTATTGCCTAAATGAAGCACATTAATCTGTTTTTGACTCAGTTCAGTAGGAATTGGTACAGTTGTTGTTGGTACAGGTACCACAAGGTTTTGGATTTCAGTTCCCACCCTTGTGAAGAAAGGACAGGTCTGTGAACAGGCTGATATGGTGCTGCTGTTTGAAACCCTAAAAAATGGAGGCTTAGGTTCACTGCTTCTGTTATAAGTACATTTTGCAGTTGACAAACATATAATCCATTGAATTTCTTTGTTTTACATATCTGGATGTCAGCATTTGACAGAAATAACACAGTTTCCATTTATAGTGTTGTTTGTCTGGCTTTGTGGGTGTTTCGAAGACAAAAAGGCTGTCACAAGAGTGACATGAAGAGACTTGGTGATATACTGTGAGTATAGGCTGAAATTAGTAGGCTGAAACATCTAGGGATGCACTGTATATATTCAGCATGGTACCAGCAGATAATAGTATACTCATTTCTGCTATATTTACAGCCAATATACAGGCCATATTTTCAGCAGAATGTATAAATGCACCTTAATGCTTCTTAACTCTGCCAAGGAGGTTTTGTTTTTTGCAGGCGTTTGTCACTTTGTTTGTGAACAGGGTAACTCAAAAAATGATGAGAACAGATTTTGATTAAAGTTTCAGGGATTCTTAGTTAAAGCACAGGTAGGAAATCATTAGATTTTGGTGGTGACCCAAATCCAGACGTGGATCCAGGAATTTTTTTTAAGGATTTCTGAACATTGCGAGATTGTGCAGTTTTCCACATTTTCAGTAGCAACTCAATCGTTCACAATGGATTTTCATCACATTTTCAGGAAATGATGGTCATGGCAAAAGGGAGGAGTGATTAGATTTCGGAGGTGATATGAATCTAGATACAGTTCAAGGATTTTTTGTTTCAAAGGATTTTTTAACAGTGCAAGGTAGGGCCATTTTCCACATTTTTTTTTACAATAATTTACCAGAGAGTGTTGGAAATGCCTTTGTTGGAGGTTTGGCTTTTTGAGCAGTTCTAGTTATTACCTTATTATTACTGAATCTTCTCATTAGTTATTTTCAAATTCATGTCTACAATAAAAAAAACAGTAGTGTCATTTATTAGAGGTTGAATTTTTGAAGATAATGAGTTTGGAATATCGGCATATCAGTTATCATTGAAAATCAAATATCGTGCACCATCCCTTGAAATACTGGCCATTGGCTAAAGTTCAGCATAAGGCATCCCTGCCATGTTAAGTTGTCAAACAGTAAACCGATGAAAAGCAAGTCTTATTTTCAGTGATTAAGGTTTCAGATGAGGCAAATAATGATTGACAGACAGTATATCCCTTTCTGAGTATGACAAACTTGGTAGTGACAAGTGTGATGAAGGCTGCATTAGTTGTCACGACGTAGTTAATCCGTCACAGTTTAGTAGCTTTTGGGGCCATAGTGAAATGTTGGTTAATGATAGTTATAGAAAATGTAAGTATTTTGCGATAAGTTCTGTGGGCGTGTCACTTTTATTTACTGACAGCTGGTCGTCGTTTTAGCTTTTATACTCTAAAAACAGAATTAAATGTTGTTATAAATCGGCTAGTTCAACACCTGAAAGCCTTCATGAAAGTGCGTTATCAGACGTTAACATCATAGCAACAGCGTAACAGTAGAAGTAATTTTCGTTAGCACCCAGATGCACTTACCACGACGTGGGCCCCGTTCAGTTTCAGAGGTTTGGGGCTTATGAGGGGCGATATCATGTATAACAGCAGCACAAAGGCAACGATGAAGGCAGCAACTACGAGAAGCATGATGAATGGCAGAAGGAGCCACCAGGAGTTGAGGAAAAGCCAATCCGTGATCGTTGAGCTCAAGCCTTCTTCAGAGGACATGGGTAAAACCTGGCAAGTCGTTAGCTTGTTTGCTAACTAGCAGGCCAGCGTCTGGGGTCCGATAACGGAGCTACGAGGCGGGTGGCGGCCCTGGAAAGGGGGTGGCGAAACTCGGAGGGCGGAGGAGGAGCTGTCCCAGGGTTTGGCAGAGGACCTAGGCTGTGTAACGGGCAGGTTAAAGTACGACGGTGCACCTTGGCTCCCCGTGACAAAGCACAGTCTGCATAAACCAAAACAAATCGAACTGTGCACTCTGAACGGACACTCAGCGGCCGTGCCTGGAACTTGTAGTTCTTTGGTCACGAGCGTTCCATCGAAATACAAAGCAAAGTTGCGGATAATTAAACTACAACTCCCATAGTGCAATGCTCCTCGTCCCTATTCGTCGTATCCGTTTGCAGTAGATGAAATCAGTCGCACACTTTTTAACATCCACCTACCTGTTTGCCGGCCGTCTAACTGGACAAATGTCAAAACCTATTGATAAACCAGCGCCTTTATCAATTAACTCAACTCAGCTCTATTGATATCGCATTTTTAATACATAAAAATTCAGGCCAAAGAGTGCCGGACAGAAAACACACTGAAGTAGGAAGGAAAAAAAATAGTGAATAAAAGTACAATAAAACTATAAAGGAAAATTACTTACTCAATAAAATTGAAAAAAGTACAATATCAGGGGTTAAAAATAAAATCAGCAAAAGTATGATAAAGCCCCTCACAAACAAAATTAGACAAAAGATGAGTCTTGAATAAAAACAGAAAGTAGTAGTGCTTCAAGAGCACAAACCCTGTCAAGACATTTCCAATACTGGAAACCCTTAAAAACAATCTTGGATCCTCATCCATTTTTGGATCACCACCTCTTTATTACTTTTTTCTTGTGCCATGACCAACATGGTAAAGTTAACATGTCATGGATAATTAACTGCTGGTAACTAGATTAGGCAGCAAGGAAATAAAACAACAGAAAAATAAAAGTACAATTAAAAAAAAAAAACTTACAAGGAAAATGAATTATAATATAGGGGAAATACAATAAAACAAGTAAATGCCAATATCAGGGGTTAAAAATAAGAAAATCAACAAAGCTACAATAAAGGACTTGAAAAACTAAATAAAAACAAAGATGAGTCTTGAGTAAAAGCAATAGTTATACTGAAAACTAGTGCTGTCAAACCTAATTTAAAGCCAGATTAAAAAGGTGAGTCTGAAGTTCACTTTAAAAGTCACCCAGGGAGCTCGCCATTTTAATATCGAGGGGCAACGAGTTCCACAATTTAGGGGCAAAAAAAACTTGTCTCTCTCTCTGGTGCTTGTGTGGGAAACATGAGGAACAGTTAAAAGGAAAGCATTTAAGGACCTTAGGAAATCTGTAAGGAATATATGATGAAATGTCAGAAATATGTGGAGGAGTGAGGCTGTGTTAATGCTTTAAAAGTTTGTTAAACTCTGCTCCAATACTTCAATAATCCAAGTAAACATTTTATTTTGTAGCTTTAACATTTATTTACATCACAGAAAATCTTATGACTGTATAACCTCCTCATAAAGTAAAGGTTTGAAGGTTGGCTGCAGGTATGTATAGACATTTACAGAAAAGTGAAAGATGTTCCCATCAAAACTTAAAAAAAAAACAAAAAAAAAACAGTTTTCACACATTATGAGAAGAAGAGTACAGTTGTATACAATCTCTTTAAGAGCTTACATGAAATTTGAAAGTATTATACATGTCTTAGGTGTAGTGACAAAGCACTGGTTACATATGCAGTATGATCAGTTTAGAAATAAGCACATATAATAAGAATCCTGCAAGCTTCTCTAGAAGGCACATGATGCACACTGCTGCTTATGGCTACATATAGCTCTTGCTTGGAGATGCATTCCTATGTAGTCCAGTATACAAGAAGATGATCTCTTCACATGAGCCATCAGTGTTCCCACTGCAACACCTCAGTTTTGTTTTTACAAAATTTGCAATGTGACTTTATTTCAATGTAAGGCATGTTTTTTTGCGGTTTGTAGTAAGTATAATCAGCAAAGCCTTTGGATAGTAACAAAAATATATATCAAGTTGATTGCAGAAGAAAACCATAGGCTATGAGAGAAAGGTATTCAAAGCTATCAAGTCCATGAAATTATGCTGGTCTGGCACCACTGGTGATAAACCCTTACGGACATGCGAATTCTGATGACTAATGTGTAAACAAACACAAATGTTCTTTTAAAAGGAAACCGGGATAACCCACGTTTCCAAAGGGCCAAATGCAGCTCTTATCCTGAGTATACCATTGACTTTAATCACTGTCCACATTTAGATATAAATGTCATTTCATGTCAGTTTATTATATGAACTTCGCTGCAATCCCGTAGCCTTGTACTTTAACATTTCACAAAGAACTGCATATATTATAAAATGTTTGTTTTAATATAAAATGTTTAAGGGTAATTCATTCATCCTATAAGATTTGTATTGGCTGGGAGACAAGGACACAGCAGCTCCATAGTCCTAACTCAACAAAAATTATCTTGATTTCAACTGCTTCAGTAGCATTTAATTGTGTTTCTGCCTTTTTCCAAGTGTCCCTTGGGTATTCTGCTCATCAATACCTTTGGTCTTTAGTGCACAAGTCAAACTTAATTCCCTGTATCATAGTGATATTTTGTATGGTAAGCTGCAGAAAGTCTTTAAGTCTTTGGACAATGGTGAATATTAAATAAAACTAGGTCTCCCACCTTGTGTGTGGCTATCAGACTGGCAAAACAGAGCAGGAATCTTGCCTATTTTTGATAAACCACCAGGCATGGTGAATGATTACTACAAGAAAAAGAGAGAAAAACAATAAAGAAAGACAATCAGAATTCCTTTGCTTTGGTTTGGCTCAATGATTCCACCTAACCCTCCTGTCCAAAGTCCTCTGTGAATTTTTTCAGTTTTTCCAGATCTTGTTCATTTACTGTTGGTTTTGTGTTGGACTGAGACCTCAACATGTCAGTCTGGAGAGAAGAAAATAATGTTACTAAAATAAGCAATCATAAACACATGTGTAGTATGACATGGTATTTTCATACCCTTACCATGCATACAATAGGTTCCAATAGCTTCTCCCCAGGGACTTCCATCCATGTCATTTCAATCGCGTTGGGATCTCCAGGTGAGCAGGGAGTCAAGAGGTCTTCTACGATCATGTTAGGGTCAGTCCTCGATGGGCCCCTCACCTTTTGTCATCAACAATTCAGAAAGGAGCCATTAAATTTCAGAGATACATTTCCTTTTCACTTCAACCAAAAACAGTGGTGGTCATTTGGGCAGACGTACCTTTTTGAAGTGGGTTGCTGACTGAACCTTTCGCACGGGCTGCATCAGCGCATCTCTAACAATGATGCTGATATCAGCCCCTGAGTAACCCTCTGTCTTCTTCCCCAGAGCTGCATAATCTGACTCAGTGAGACTGTTTGGGGTTGCGCCTAGGTGGAGCTTGAACATGAAGCCTCGGGCATGCTCTTCAGGCAGGGGGATGTAGATCCTCTTCTCAAATCTGACAGAATATGAATGAATTATTAGAAAAAGTAAGTGACAGTATAGCAGGTATGAACGGACTTCTCCTGGTAGTAAGATCTACCTCCTCCTGATAGCTGAGTCAAGGGTCCATGGGATATTTGTGGCCCCAAGTACCAGAATTCCATCATTGTCGACCCCCACACCTGTAAAACAAACAAAACATCACTGTAGATTCACAACTATATACTTTGCATCAAACAAGAATGTAAACAGGCACAAGCTTTTCTGTAAACTTTCTGTAAATCACTGACCACATGTTACTTTTTCTTTCATTTTATTTTGTGGTGAGTTCTTGTTTTCAGTTTGGGTTTAGTGTTTACTGGTTTTAATGTGAGGTTTCATTTAAGTTTCTTTGTTGAGAGTGCATGTTTTTTAATTTATTAGTTTAAGCATTAACTTTAGTTTTCTGTCTATCATCATTAAAGGCTTGGTGGGAGATCCCATACAGCTTCAAATCACTGCAGTCATCAAGTCTTACCACCAGGGCTTTAATGTGAAAGCCCTGGACAACTAAACAGGCAACGAGCCTACCTGCAATCTCAATAACAATTTTGATTATTATCATAGCATTCAGTTGTTCATGACTTACCCTGCATCTGAACCAGGAACTCTGTCTTAATACGGCGAGCGGCCTCGCTCTCATTCTCACTTCTTGACCCACACAGAGAGTCAATCTCATCAATAAAGATAATAGAGGGTTTGTGGTCTCTTGCAAGGGTAAAAAGATTCTTCACCAACCTGTGCAAAAAAAAAGGTAAGAGTGAGGAAAATTTCATCGCAACATGCTGCTGGCTGCAGAATTCAAGTTCTTGCTTTTAGGGCTGTTATAATAAAACATACTTTTCACTTTCTCCCAGCCATTTGGAGACGAGGTCAGACGAGGAGATGGAGAAGAAGGTGGAATTGTTTGCTTCTGTAGCGACAGCTTTAGCCAGGTAGGACTTTCCTGTTCCTGGAGGTCCAAACAGAAGAATTCCCCTCCATGGAGTTCTCTTTCCTGTTGATCAAACAAAAATATTGTCTTTACCAAAGTGGGTCCAAAAATCAATTTAGTGCTCCTTTAGACAGCTGTTCCATGAAAAGAAAACAGTGCATGTTCAGCATTTTGAAGAAAACTTAAATAGGAACCATTTTATTCATCATTATTAAATACCTGTGAAAAGGTGGGGGAATTTGATTGGAAGAATAACAGCTTCTTTGAGAGCCTCTTTAGCTCCCTCTAAACCAGCAACATCACTCCATTTGATGTTTGGTTTCTCCATGACGATTGCACCTGGAAAAAAAACAATATTTAACATTTTAACGATAAGACTACATAATGCCTGTTTAATGGCAAGTTTAAAATTAACAAAAAAAACACCCATAAAATAATATAATAGTTCAGGTCAGGTTGAATAAATATCACAGAAAGATGTAAAAGTCCAAAAGAGGAATATTACAAACCTGAGAGCTGGTTTTGGAACTTCTTTTTCTCTGGATCATCACCCTCGTCGCTTTCATTCCTGCACAAAAACACATAAAAGAAGATTAATTTTGCCTATACTTAATCATTGAAAAAGAAAAACCATGGACTTTAATCCAAGTCTGAATGGTGTCACATGCAGATTTGCTCCTATAGCCCTGCCCACTAACAAACCCTTTGTCATCAGACTGTGACTCTCTGACAGGCTTAGCGGGAGGAGCTTTTTCTTTCTTCTTTAGATACTCCTTCAGCTTCTCTGCTCTGTCCAGATACTCTGTACATTTTCCTCGAATACACTGTTTGGCTTTATCCCCCTGAGCTTCATCTGTTTGGAAAAAGCAGAAAAGAAGCTGCATGAAACATTTTTCATAGCCATCACAGACACAATATTGCTCTCAGCATTTCAAGCTCAGTGATTTGATTACTGCTTTGCCTCTAAATCATGTCTAATGTTTTTCAGACACTTCAAACACTATTCTATAATCACCGCTGTAAGGACAGTTAACAGCACAGCCTGATGTTTTCACATATTGACACTCACCCCTAATCAGGCCATATGCAAATATTGCTAAAAGGATTATAATCAAGTTGTGATTGCTGCTGAGGTAAACAGGTGGTCATCAGACAGCAGAGACATTTTAGCCTGGTCTATACTTCTGCTTCAAAGCTACACCTTAACTTTGCTGTAGCGCCCCTTGCTGCTTTAGCTTTTATACCTGTACATTACTGTGTTCCTTTGCTCTACATTCCCCTGGCTTAATGTTAGATCCCCGTTTGATTTCTAGTCTGGTCCTGTCACACTATGTTTATACACAGGGGGGCATGGCAGCTAAACTGGATTACATATTTTTTCAGCATATATCTAACAATTATGCAGCAGATGTTTATTTGGCCAGTAGTTCCCCTACCATCTATTCAGAGTGGTGGCCCACCACTCCAGCCTGCTGCCTTTTCCTGAGCCCACAGGCTGCTCTCTCACCCCTTGTCCAATTCAAATCACTGCATCTCCATGACCAATAAAGCTAAAAAGCCAGGAAAAAAACTAAACACAAGAAATTAGACTTAATGCACAAAATACTAATTCTGAGATATACTTACACATGCACAAAATGAGCTTAGAATCAAATTCTAAGAGTCTCAATTTCTTTACAAAACATTTTTAACTTGACAGCCAAATTTTGTTTTGCCAGGCCTCTGTAGGCCATGTGTGAACATCAATTATTGGCAGACCCCCACTCTTTACAGATGAACCTTGAGGATATGCTGCTTTTATTGCTAAGGGAAAAGAGAGGATGCATCAAAAGGGATGAAATGTGCGGCTGCAAGGTTAGCTGAAATAGGGAACAGAGAACTTTTTGAGGTTGTTTGGACACTGAAAGACAAGGATGATGAGGTAAAATCCTATTGTAAGGAGACTTCATTCATTGGTTTATCTTTAAATTGATTCCATCACTCTACAGTCTATACATTGTGCCTGTAGAGATTACTTAGACTGGCAGTCTCTGGGCTACACAGTGGACCAACTTTAGGGCTTGCTGTCTGCGTCTATCAAAAGCTTTGTTAAGTTATTTGTTTTTATGGTGGTGCATGTCAGGCTACTTGCATAGGCGTCGCTATGTGTAGCTACAGTGTAGGTTTGACACAGAGGGTATGCACTGATGTCACAATTAGTGCACCAGACTGGCTTCTGGGTTTTATGAATACATAATCTTTAATTTAGTTGCTGTAACGTCACAAGCTCGTCTTCATTTTATACTTGATGTTATGGCTCCAAACATTTCGATAACATCAGCTGAGGATCTACTCTGCCCACTGTGAACATTATTCAATTGTAATGACAAAAAACTTGAAACTTTTCTGCTTAATTTCTACTTCTCTACTCTTCTACTTCTCTCCACTCACTCACACTGACATCATTTCCACAGCACAATAACTCAGGCTTTAGCACCAATATCTTGCATTAAACCTTACATTTCACCACATGGAGGAAGTATTGAACAGCGGCTTGGTACAAATGTAGAGCCTCCTCATAGTTCTGAGCTTTATCTTCCTGAGCTGCCTTGCTGGCAAGATCAATGGCTTTCTGAAATAACAGACACAAAGGAGAATGTTAGTCATACCTGTTTACAGCAAAGTGACTAAATGAACAACTAGCACAGTAGATAACAAAAGCTTTATCAACACAAAATATGAAATGTGATCATGAAAGTAAGATAACTCAATCAGGACTGTGATTTCCTTTCTAAAACGATACCTGTAATTATCCACATGAGGCTCTATTTTTAGATACACCTGTCCTGTGGTCATGACATTATGAAAGGCTTGAATCCAAACCTGAGAAAACATGTAGTTTCTCTCACTCCCATTTGTTTACCAGAGCTATGGGATATACAGCTCACTGATGCTTTTGTTCGGTTTATAAAACAATCTGTATATCGCACAAAAATCGCAGTTTTATTTTCTTTTTGGAGCTTATCTTTTAGTAGCACCAGATCACACCAGTTGGCAGCATTAATCTCATTAGCTGCCATGTTCGTCAGTTCATTCTCATGCTCCATCTCACTGTGCATGTGGCACCAACGACAGAAAGTACCCGTCGTTTTACAACGTTTGTGGGCCACCCTAACACTTTGTTCGACTTAAACTGACAGCACACTGAATCCTTACCGAGGACAGCTAAGTTAGCCAACAATGCTAATTAGCAGTTAGCATTAGAAGCGATACTGTACCCCAGCAGACGGCCTTTTAAACGGAAATAATGCCCCGACAGTGGGTCAGAAGTCTCAATAGTCCACACATGTGAGGTATTTTTCAAGTTTACCCCGAGAAGTCAACAACTGTCAACTTATTAATCTGCTATAGTCAGCTTTGGGCTGGTCCTCAACTTACCTGTAAATTATTGTTGGTAGCCATTAGGGCCGATCACTCGTCCAACGATCGAAAAGAAAACAATACCGCTGCTAGTGAGCAACTTTTTAACGAACGGTGTTTAGAATCAAACCTTTAACTCTGACTTTTAGCCCGACAATCTAAGTTTTTCAAAGCTTGTTTTCGTTTCTTCGATCGCTCCCGAGTGCGACCGAGGAGGAAACTTCCGCATTGAAAAGTCGATACTCGCGTGTACGGAATGCGATGACGTCAAGACGTAGGCAAGGGCCACAAGACTGACGCTCCTCTCAAAATACGTGATCACAAGCAAAGGGTCAAGTGGTATCACGTAATCCAGGGATTGGCAACTTTGGTTACCACGAGGGCCACAAGGATGGTATTCTCAGAATCAGAAGGCCAAATTATTAGAAATAGTTGAGTACTGGTAATAATGTAATCGAAACAATAGTAAATTAACAACACAATATCTACTTTTCTTATTTCAGACCTTTTATCTACATTTTGAGCTTCAAAATGAATGTTAAAACTAAAAATTAATAGACTAAACTTACAACCAAAGCCAAATAAAAGTACTTTTCAGTGAAATACACTGATATGTGCTGGTTTTCAATTTAGTTAATCTGTTTTGTATTTATTTTATCAGTAAGCCGTTCTGATAAATATCTTACAAAAGTTGCCCTGGTCAAGGAAGCAATCTTAACATCTTGGTTACTGATGGTAACTTAAATTTATCTGAATTATTTTTGTCCCAAATGCATTGATAAAAATTCTTATACAGAAGTCATTAAATCTGCAAGTCTGCAACTTAAAACTGCTTATTTCTTTTAAGAATAAATTACAACCAATTTAAAGGCTGATTTGAAAAACAAAATCCTTTTTGCATGTTGAAATGGATTTTGGCTGTGTATATGGTGTCATACAGGCAAATCAGACTGTAATCCAACGTAATCATCTCCATGTTTGCAATTTTTGAACTTTGAAACTGATATTTTACTTGTCCATCTGGGAAAGAGCACATAGAAAGTGGTTAAGAATGGGTAGAACCTTTCAAAAGCAAATCCGGCAGGTGATTGGACAATCCTTCAGGCAACCACATTCATTACGGGCAAATCAGATAATGCAGTAGGTGGGCACTACAGGCGAGGTGTAAAGGATAGAATGTGAGCCACTTCCTAAAAAAAACTCCCACCAAAACATATCAGAAGTGATGCCAAATATCCCTTCTATTGAGAGACTTGTAGTGTTGTAGTTTGCTTTCCATCTGATAAAGAAATGTGTGTCTGTACCATGTACTTTACCTGACATCCCGTACCATTATGTAACTCTGTTTCGTACCGAAACTTGTCAACAAAGAGAGGAGACTGTATGATAAACAGCCACTTGATAGGGCAGAGTAATGCATTTAAGAGCCCCAACATTTGTGAACGTGTATTTAAAGAATCAAGATGTAACTTTTTCACCCTAAAACAGTAGCTTAACCATCTCAACAGTATAACTACAGAGTGAATAGCACCCATGTTTTCTTTTCTTTCCCACTTCATAGTCTTATCTGTCACCATCCTCTTTCATATTTTAGCCTCTGCTATTTAGTCAAAAAGTACAGACATGGATTAACTGGCCTCTTTTTAACTGAAGACTAGTGTGTGAAATGCTGTTAAGCTTTCATATTCTCTTGAGAAGACATGAGCACACTGTCATTGTTACACATATCTGAAAGCATGTGACAATGGTTATTTTGCCTGTTGAAAGTTCTGTGCTCTTTAATTTAGAAACTATTATTTTAAGGCAAACAGTTATATCTTGTGACTTTAAACCACTAAGATAAAGAACAGGGATGAACTGTAATTCCCAGATACAATTTTATAAGATCAAAATGTATAGAATATTTTATACAAACAGAAATATGTAGACTAAAAAACCCTTGCCCTTTGGTTGTATTTATGGGGCTTATGTGGTGCCTTGGATCAGTTGTTGAACCTACATAAAAGTGTGCATTAACAAAGCATTTTAAAATTCTAAAAATAATACCAATCTTTAAATGAACCAGGGACATGTCAGTACAGTTTTGAGCAGGGTGGGCAATCTGGGACATAGACTTATGCAAGTTTGTCAGCACAGATACAGGAATAGATTCAGTTTATATGTGAATACTAACTGTTACGTATCAAATGGATATTTAAAGTACAGGTACTCCAAAATGGGGGAAAGACTCTTTTAACACTGCCAATACATTTGTAAATGCACTAAATGGTAAACTGACTTGAGTTATAGAGCTTTTCTAATCTTACTACTCAAAGTGCTTTCTCACCTCAGGTCAGTTCTACCCATTGACACCAAATTACTCTCACTCTCATGGTTCTGAGTTTCTATGTTGGTTTTACATCAGCTAACACATCCTTTTGTACCCATTTATACTCCCCTGGTGCAGCAGTGGGGGCAAGTGTCTTGGCCAAGGACATATCGACATGCGACAGCAAGGGATACATTGTTAAGGCAATCACATTAAAATAACTTTGCAGTTTGACATAGTGAAAGACTTTGTTTTCTATGTGCCTGTCTTATGAGGTAGATGTGAAATATATTTTTCTACAATTTAAAGTATTAAAAAATTACAAACTCCACTCTCAACCACTTGCAAAATCAGCCAAAATAGTTGATTTCAGACTTAGTTTTCGCCTCTCACAAGACAGCCAACAATCAACTCGGAATTTTGGGTAGGCACCCATTGGTCAGCAAGCTAATTTGCCACTCCCATTGCACCAAAGCAGACGTGCCCTAGAAATGGACTATTGACATTTTGGCACATTGAAGTTCACTTATGACTCTGCCAGGAAATCCTTTTATATTACTCCCAAAACTAAATGCAACTATTTCAAAAACAAATGTGATATGTTTCATTCTAGTAGCAACCTCTTTCTTCTCCAAGTACTCTTGTAGTTCCTCCACTCTGTCCAGGTATTGTTTGCATTTGTCTCTGATCTTCTGGTTGCCATCTTTACCTTGTGGTTCACCTAGAGAGAGGAAGAGCATTTATTTAACAAGATTCCATAACATTTGGGGTATTGTTATGGCCTTTTATAAACTGCATATTGTGCTGACTTTAGTGCTTGGTTTTAGTGTGAAACTTTTCTCTCCAGCCATTGTGACATACGTTTTATGATGTGTAGAAAGTACTTGACAGCGTGTTGATAGGAGCGGATGGCCTCTTCATAGTTCCCAGCCTCATCTTCTTGCGAGGCTTTCTGTGCAACTGCAATAGCTTTCTGAAATGGCAGGCAGAAATATTAACAATAAATCAAATGTTGTCATACCTCTTGCTCATATTGAAAACAAAATACAGGATTGAAACCCAGGCCATCATTACGTGAGATCCTCACTACATGTAGTGCATGGACATAAACCACTAGACAACTGGCACCTCAAAAACAGAAAATACTCTGAAGCTGAAATTATAAGATTGCTTATTTCTTCCACTTTTAGAAATCCATGAAACTTTTACATAATTTGTTCTGCATTTTTTTAAAAAATAATCACAAGATTGTCTGAGAAAACACGTGTATTTACCAAAGCAAAGTGTATCAGTGAAACATGCCAGGCCAGCCTTTGGGGCCCTTCAGTGTATCTTTATGATACCAAACACATCCATCTGTCCCAATGTTTGATCAAAGCTGTTATCAATATTGTCTTTTTAATACAGTATAATACCTACAGTACACATTGTAAATGGACTACATTTGAATATCTCCTTTTTAATCTACCAGCTAGGGGTTGCAAAAATAATCACAATTTAGTTTTTTGTATATAAGCTCTTCAATGGCATGAGGTAGCAACAACAGACCCCAGTGTATGCTAACATGATGGGCCTTTGGGCTCCTTAGTAAGAAAGGCCACATGCACACACTACAGGGCCATGAAGTTAGTTATATTGTCACATGATCAAATGAAGACGACAGACTGGAAAATAAAACAAAGACACATTACCTAGCAGCAATCATTGCTGCATCTGTATAGGAAGAAAAGGCCCAGACTACATACGAGTGTAAGAAAACAAATATTTGACTAAGTCGTTTTTGACAGTTTACTCATAGCGTTTACAATGTAAAATGAGCCCATGATTTTGTCATAGTTGCCTTCTCTCTCTGTTTTTTTAACAGCTTACCAGAGATTGTTTGGCACCTTTGAGGGTTTATGTGCATCAGATTGAATTGCCCATTCTGCATGAAACAGGACATCCTGCACTGATGGCCCCAGTCCAGTCAAATTATTTATTATAGTTGAGCCCCCAGGGCAGTTTCTACTGCTGTATTGACAACATCTAAATTTCTGTTTTAAATAGGAAAAAGCATATGTGTAAACTGGCAATACTATCTCACTCAACATGTGTTCAGTTTATCTTTTTGACAGAGGCCTTAACTTTATTAGCATATTTCCATGCTAATTTTGATTCAGTCAGCTTAATCGTAACCTAACCATTAGCTACACTTTAAATAATTAATAAATGATAATTCATGATAAAATAAACAGATGTCTAGGTTGACATCTGTCCAAGGAAAAACATACTGTAACACAGGGGTTGTATAAAATATGAAAAACTGCAAGCAGACATAAGCTGTCTTTAATTTTTTTTAATTTATTTACCACATTACTGTGACAATAAAAACGTTTGTCATGCATTCATTTTTTCATTACACGGCCAGCCTACATCTGATCAGTCTATGTACTTACACTATGTTAGTACTCACCCTTTCAAACACACATTTGTTTTTGTAATAAATTAAATTGCTGCTAAAAATTAGTCATAGTCCACGACAAGTGTGGGCAATTTGGTTACCAAGAAGACTATGTTGAAACTATCCTCACTGCCAGAGGGACACTTTTTTTGCTATTTTAAGGGGACTTAAGGGAATATATATATACGTGTGTGTGTGTGTGTGTGTGTATCTGTGTATGTATGTATGTAAAGCAATACTTTATCTAATGAACTAAAGGAAGAATTCAAGCCAGTGTCAGCTACTTTTTAAAGCAAGGCAAAATGCAAACTTTATTTTACTCTCAATTTTCTAACTTCTATTTAGACAAATGCACAAAAGGGAGTTTCACAAAATTATAACAGCTGCTTCTATCTCTTCTCTCAGCAATAATGCTATTTTTAATGCTATTATGGCAGATTTTTGTCAGATCTTTGTAAGTGGAATGAATAAATGAATTTATAACAGCAAGAGCAACACATAGCACAGGAATTT
This sequence comes from Cetoscarus ocellatus, assembly GCA_037902135.1. Lineage (NCBI taxonomy): Eukaryota > Metazoa > Chordata > Actinopteri > Labriformes > Labridae > Cetoscarus > Cetoscarus ocellatus. Next base: position 149,163 of record JBAMNC010000325.1, on the reverse strand, counting down.
AGATTCTGTCTGTAAGTGAACCAGGAAATAGAAGGTAGACACTGATGAAATATTTAAGAAGGAAAAACACTACAAGGGTTGAAGATTCTTCAGGCCCAGACTAAAACAACATTTGTTCTATTTTTGTTTGTAATATTTATAGATTGATGAAAAGCACGTTTACCCCTAAGATGTACCAATATTTACACTCTTCTATACATATCATTGAGCAAATGTATGTGTGCTTGTGCTGACATGTTTCTTTTTATTATTATTACTTTTTCTAAAAACAAGTATTGAACAAGAAATGAGATAAAAGTAAATGAAACCTGCTAATCTGACAAATACATGTTCAAAGAACTGCCAGTGCACTTTCAGATCAGGATTATAAGAACATCTCAAATGATCTCACATTAGTTTAAACGATGTACTGAGCTACAGACATATCCAAATGTTCAGACTGACGCTGGATGTGTGGAGCTGCCATGAAACACTGTATGTGTGGTCAGTGATGGAATAAATGAACAAACGGAAAAAGTGACCCGGAAAGTGCTGGATTCAGACTAAGGATTGTCCAGTGTTTTTAATTCACGCACAAGGCAATAAGTTATTTTGAGTTGGTACAAAAACAGTCAGTAAGTCTTAAAATGAACTCACGAAGCAGTCGTCAAAATGAAAGCTGTCTGCCGTCATACGACGAATAAACATTTTTGTCGCTAAGCTGTCGACAAGTTCAGAAACACAAGAGTCCGTCAGTAAACGAGGATCCCTGTCTTTAAAAAACTTAATCCTACCTGTAAGTTTGTCGGCTCCATATGGAGTCCTGTCAGGATAAATAACAGAGTCGCACCGTGTAGCCGCCGGTCTTGTTTCGTTTACCTACTCATGTGTGTGACAGTAAAACCAGTTCCTGTTGGCTTCAGCTCTGACAAGCGGCCTGCCCAGTCTGAGGAATGGTAACGATGCTGAACCCTCCTGCCAGTGACTCACAGCACCTTATTGCTGTTATACAAGTTACACAGAGAAGGAAAGTTGCTGAGCCATGTTTTTAGAAATAAAGAACAATTACATTTAATGACGACACTTTATTGACGTAGGCTAAAATGTACCCACTGTTGGGCCAGCAGACTTAATTATCATCACAGTGCCTCTGACATGACGGAGAGGACTCGTTTTACCTGTCACATAATCTGTGTGCGCTCTGATTACAGGCAAAGGTGCAAAGTGACATGAGGAAGACGAAAGTCCTCTCCACTGTCCTGTGAGTCCGCTAGAGGGCGTCCCAAGATTATTGTGTATGTACCCCCCCATTGTGAACCAGTGATGGGCAACCGGCGGCCACATGAGACCCTCCCTTTCACTATGGCGGCCCGCCAATCATTTAAAAACAAACAGATTGTTAACATAAAGAAAAGATGACAGTCCACAAAATATGATTCAACCAAACTAACAACATGACGCCATGCACACATTAGGATATGTAATAGAAATATTTCTATTTAACCCTGCGTTCATACCAAAAGCGATCTGAGCGTCCTCTGTGTCCAGCTGCCGTTCATTTTCAATGACCACTGGTGTCGATGGGCGATTGGGGCAATGCAAGCGGCACGATACAAGCAGCTCGATGTGATCGACCTTGAGCGGCGCGATACAAGTGTTGCCAGCGACGAGTTGAAGTTGAAAGAAGCTCAACTTTAGGCAAATGAGCAGTGGCGCGACCGAGGCAACAGCTCATCTTCCCATATGGAAGATTTTGAGAGGGAGGACAAAAAGACAATGAAGGAAAAACTTATCATTGCTGTCTCCAGCTTCCCAAAGTACAATCCATGGCATGGGTCTTTCAGTTCTTAAATGCAAATTGCCTGCAAATTTATGAATGGCTCACAAACAAACGTCTCACTCACAACTCCAAATCGGTTGTCATCGTTCCCATAATAGAGTCGTTCAATAGACTCGACTCGTTTCTGAACGTCTCATCTCTAGCTAAACCCACTGTGGAAGTAGATCAATAAAACAAAGCCTCTGGATGAAGGTAATATGAAGACAGTTGAAGATAACGCAACATATGGGGTTAAAAAAACGAGTCACAACAAGCACACAGGACTGTTTAGTGTTGCTGAACATTTTATCTGATACCTGTAGGCAGAGGCAGGCTAGCACTACCCATTGCCTCCCAGTGTTTGAGCTAGAGCTAACTAGCAGTGGGCTAGCTTTCTCTTTCTTGTTACTGGACGCACAGTCGAAAGAATGGTGTCTACCTGCTTGTCATGGACTCGGGACTGAGGCAAGACATGAGAACAACAAAAATGTTCCTTTAACTGCCAGGCAGCACAATGTGAGCGACCAGAGCATCCACAGATGATTTTGTCGCTTTTGCTGTGCATGCAGGGTAATCTAGATTGTTGGTAAAATTTTTTGTCTTTTGAAAGTAATAAAATAAATTATTTTACTTCATTTGTTTCTCTAAATGCCTTTGATGAAGCATACAAATAGTAATTAATAATACAGTCAAACAACAGTAAAAAAAATAATTGTACTTAAAAAATGTTAAACACTCATTGTTTTGTTGCACTTAAAAAGAAGCTTAAATTGCTTTAACTATATGCAAATTAGCTTGATTGGCTTTAATTCTATTTCAAGCTCATTTAATTATGCAAAATTATAACTATTTTGTGATTTTAAGATTTGTGTTTGAATTATAATATATGAATTATAGTTTAATATTTGTTAGCTCCATGTTGTCAATTATATAAATACAGATACAAATTGAAACTGCAGAATAAAAGTAAGCTGTTATAGATGGCCAGTCAAGTTGTTAAGGTGAAGGTGACATTCAAACCTGTGATGTTTAGTGAAACTTGTCGTGTTTCCCCTCCAGCCATGGTGACGTACAAAAAAGTATTTGACAGCCCAGGAAGTTGGTAAAACCATAAGCCTCATTTAAACCACTTTTTGAAACTGTGCTCAACAGGATATGTATTTATATCCTGGGGATTTTTCCTGTCCGTTTCAGGAGAAAGTAAGATTTTTTTTATGATCTCTGAAAATTCACATACTTTTGAGGAAACTGGTCCAAAGAGCTTCTTTTTTTGGTCACTTTTGTTGACCACAACAGAAAATTCAATCTCTGATGAAGGCCACTGAGAACATTTTTCACGTTTTTTTTTTTTTATTGAGTTCAAATACTGTGTAACATTAAGATTTAAATGAAAACATTTAACTGAAATAAGGTCTGGTCACTGTATCACTTGAGTGACATGAGTAAGATGTGACCTCATCTAAAGACTTCAGTCGTCTTCTCTATCCTGTCGTTTCTGGTGAGTCTGCTAGAGGGCGCCCCAAGATTATTGTTTGATTGCACCTTCGCCTGTAAAAACACAACTTTATGGAATAAATTCAAGTACACCACTGGGACATATTTCTGTCTTCTGTTAGAATCACTCACCATAACAGTCAAGAAATTGTCCAGCACATTATACATTTCTGTAAACCTGAAGATGTTTCACACCCAGTTCAGGAGAAAATGGATATATTCTAGAGAAAATTTCTCACAATTTTGTGGATACTTGTCCAAAACTCTTTTTTTTTTTCAGGTGACATTTATTGACTGGAACAGAAAATTCAATAACTGGCGAAAGGTCATGTAAGCATTTTTTTTTAAAAACACATTTGCTTTATTTATTTTAGTGACCTAAACACAATTTATGCCAGTTTCAGAGGCCTTTTATAAGTTCCAGAGAATTGATTAGGTTTTAAGTACTTTAAGCCTGTAATCCTGTCCTTTCTTTTTAAACATTAAGTGGTGCATGAATGGGATATCTATCAAATAAATGCAGTCAATTATCGCTTAATTTGCATGGAACTAATGCCATTTTTAATACTTGCTTGGCAGATGTTGACACATTTTCTTCTTGTATATATTTTTTGATATATATCATAGCAAGTTGCCCACTTCTGGGTTAGTTGATGACTCCAAATTGCCCTTGGGTACAGTATGAGTGTGAGTGTTAATGGATGTCTGTCACTCTCTGTGGCCCTGTGGTCGGCTGACGACCAGTTCAGGGTGTACGCGCCTCTTACCTTATGTCAACTGGGATAGGCTCCAGCCTCCCACGACCCTGAAAGGGATACGCAGTGTAGATGATGGATGAAACATTTTATCAAAATAAAGTCAGGCTACTGGATTAGTTTAAAATGCACAAGAACTTTTACCTGGTAGTTTCTGCTTGCTAGCCAGGGCAAATCCTACACAAACTAACATCTATTCCATGAACATTTTTGAGGTTCAAAGCCTGCACACATCAAGAGGTTGGAGAATCCATATTTTGGGTAGACATAGGACACAATGGTCTTTATTGCAGGGCTGAGAATTTTCTTTCTATCAAAAAAGCCATGTCAGCATTGTTCTGATCAAACAAAATGATTCTGCCTCAGCCATGATTTGGATGGATGGGACAGCATCAAAATAACCTCATACCAAAAAACAAACAAAAAACCACATGATAAACATACAATGGCTTTGTTGTAGTTACTCATCACTTTCAAATTTTCATCAAAGATTTGAGTGAATTACCAGCTTTTAAGGAAAGCATTTACCCACCTCAGAATATTTCAGCGTCAGTTTCCTATTTGATGAGCGCCCCATTTGCTTATTTGATGCCGAACCAAATCAGGAAAAGACGTTTTCAAATGCTTTCTTTTGGTAGGAAAATAAATCATTTTTTGCATGAGTGTCCCACTCAAGCCGAATGAAACCCAAAGGGAAGCCTACATTTTGAGATAGGCTGACCTTATTGGATTAACATTATTGTCCTTTGTAGGTATGTGTTGCTGGTTGCTGTTCAAGGTACCCTGTGGTAATGTCAAATGGTGGCTCTCTTCATCTCACCTCAACCCACATTATAACATCCTCTTTAGTGCCCCAATCACTAAAACTGTAAGCTACTCTGGTTAAGATTAAGAAGGATGTGAGGATGGCCCTCTATTGGAAAAAATGAGGGAGAAGGAACAAGGCAACCATTTGACATCACTGCCCACAGTGCAATGCAAAGCAGTGGCAGCCTACATGTGAAACTATGTTTGGATTTTTCAGAAAAAAATAAAACTATAGTGAGTTCCTTTGTATAACAAGAGGACACGATATGTTAAGGGTGTTCAACTTTTGACACCAAGAGGGCTGTGTGAATTATTGCATTCACTGGCTTAAGACAACATTGTCACAAAATTAAATTAAATTAATTAGTTAAATTATTAATAAGAGTACATTATTTTTAATTTGAAACATAATTTGAAAAAAATCACTATGTAATACTCACATTAGGTTTAAAACTCAATGCAATTAGTAATGCTTCATTTACCTAGCAAAAACAGTATTAGACAATTTGAGCTACTTTTTAATTCAATAAAGGGAACATTCTGTAGTGGTTAAGTATATTTTACTCACATTTCTTTAAAAAAAAAAAACACATTAATCAACCATAAAAGTCTTCAGAAACAAATACATCAACTTACTTTCACTAATTTTACAAAACACATAACACAGAACAGTGATTTTTTTTAAGAAAAAAACATTCATTTCCTTTTTAGTTTATTATTTGGCCACAGTTATGTTTTGGCAATTTAATGACAAATCCTTCATTGCAGATTTGAACAGGTTTTCTTCATATTTGCAGTTTATTAACAGTTGCACTTTACTCTTGGACCACCATGAGTCAGGAGGCCACCAGTTTCCCATCACTACTATGTAACAGAGTAAACAACTCACAGTGCAGGGTTGCTTTTAAGTTTTTGAGTTTGTCTTGAAGGAGCTTAACACATCATGCACAATGTGCTTATGATGGTTTCATATAAAAGTGAGTGTCCATGTCCTGTCTACAACTGCGTCTGCTCCCAAACAAGAGAAAAATCTCTCCTTTTGCTCTCTCCACCTTTCAGAAACATGTTCAGAAAGAGTCTGTTTGAATTTTATTTTTCTCTCATGATGTCACTATGGGACATTCCTCCTCCCTCCAATAAGACACTGCCTACGCCAGCAGAAGATTCTGCCAACAACCAGCCTCAGTACACATGTCTATGCCTTTTCCAAATTTAAGTACATGAAGCCAACTTTGAAATCTGAAATTCACGAGAGGCCCACCAAAACCCTCATACAAGCAGTCCTTCAGATTCAAATTATAAACCTCCTCTTTATTTTCATAAAAGATTGTTGTGTGAACACATAGATTTGCTGATATATTTTATTTTATTTTAGTATTCTCAATTGACCATGCTTTAAGACTTTACAAACTCTTTCAGTGCTTCTTTTGTCTTCAGAAGTACTGATTAGTGGTTTAGTGTGATATTTAATGAAATGCCCCCAATAAGTTCATCACCATTAAAACTGTGATAGCAGATCAGTTTATCATACAATAAATGATAATTAAGCCAATATGTAAGTTAAAATATGTAACTGCATTATTGTTTTGCTTTAGCCTTAGACTTTCAAATGTAACCCAACATTTTATGGTCTTTTAATATGTAATTTCAATGAGACTGGTTTTTTTTATCAGTAGTGACTGACCTCCTTAGACCAACCCGCAGTACGTTAGCAGCCCACAAGAGGGCCTTGTTCAATACTTTGGGAAACAGTGGTCTTGAGCATGTCTCTGCGGCCACAGTAAACATTAGAACAATGCCCTGGAAAGCTGAAGCCACATCACATCCTGAGAGGGGTCCGTCCACACATAGCTGTAGAGGATTTACACTAAACTTTTCTGTTCTGAGCAGACCTGAGACAGCAGCGTTTATAGGCTTCCCAAAATCTGACATCTGAATAGATTTTTTAGCACGAATCTTTGAAAATATGTTTTGGGGACATGTAGGATGAGTGTAAAACTGATGAAAATTAGTAAAATATATGACCATTAGAGGGGCAAAATGTTGAAATAAAAAATACAAAATTGAGTAAGCGTCAAAAAAATTTCAGTAGAACATACATTTATGAAAATGCAGTGGTAGCAGTAACCTATCAAATGTTATTTTTATTTAAATTGTAAAGACAAGAAACTAAACTTTTGGATGTACTTAAACCTACTATTTTTGACATATATTTGAAAATCTTTATTCGTAACAATTAAATTATATATTTTTATCAACTAAAGTTAACTTAAAGCAACTACTAACATGAGTAAGATAAACATAATTGAATCTCTTGTTTCCACACTTTGCTTTTTCTGTATAGCATATATATCTGTAGTTAATAATTTCCTTTCATGTCATTTGTTTCTTTACTTTTCTGGGAATCTGTGTCAAAAGCAGACAGTTAAAATGTAAAATTTTCTCTTCTTACAGGGTGTGTATGTTGTTTCTTTAAAGTGGAAAAGCAACAGTACATGTTTTGATAGCACTTTTAGGTAACTTTTTTATTACAGTTTCAGGAAGTCATATAACCAGTTTTCCAGTGTAACAGGTCGTTTGCTTGTCAGAGATTTCAAATCGGACCTGCACCCTGGTGACGCAGTGAGAACTGTGATTGAGGACCTTTGGCCCCCCTCCGTGGTTCAGCATCGAGCTCAGACCGTCGACAGCCTGACACCTGATAGCTGCCCCGTGCCGCTCAGTTCGCTCAGGAAGAAGAAGGAGGATTGTTGGAGTTAGTTTTTGAAACATGCGACGGAAAGAAGAGAGCACACCGTCAACAGAGGAGGACAAACTTCAATCTTTTTCACTGACTTTGGCTGAAGTGCTCTCCTACTAGAAAAGCCTCAGCAGCTCGCGCAGCTCATCAGGCGCATTTTATGGGGATCTATAGATGACAAGACCTGCACGCGGCGGGTTGCTCTCAGCATCTACTGGGATCTTTACTTTGGATCATGGCGAGGGGGCTGTCGAGAGTTCATCTTCTTGCTTTATTTGTTGCTCTTTCTTCATCATTTTTCAGGGAAGTAGAGCCACAAGAGACAGGATTCAGTCTGAGTCCTCCGTACTTCAACCTCGCTCAGGGGGCGAGTGTCTCTGCCACAGCAACCTGCGGTCAAGATGAAGCTGGGACCCCGAGGAGTGATTTATACTGTAAGCTGGTCGGAGGACCCACCAATGGAGTCCGTACTCATAATATACAGGTAAGAGCAGCTAGCTCACAATCATGCTTCTTGCGTTGAAGAAACTGACGACAGTATTTTGGCTCTGAATATGGAAATAGATTGTAGGCTGCTAGGGCTGGAAAACGTGGACCAGAAATCAAATCTGAATTTTTGTCTGAATGAAGTACAAGAAAAACATTCAAATAAAACTCTCTTTCATATGATTCTAATAATAATCAAACAATATTTATAGTTCTGTGATAGGGCTGCTCAATTATGGCAAAAATGACAATCATGATTATTTGAATGTATATTTAGATCAGGATTGTTTAAAAAATTACTCACTGATTTCAAAACACGTGCCATGTGCTATCATTAAACACTTATGCTTTTGACAATATCATTTTGAATGTTAAAGAATGGGCAATACATAGAATTATACATGTGGAAATAAAAATACCTCAAAATAATGCTCGTAACAACAATGGAAAAATACAACGTTAAACATGTCATGTGGCACGGTAATCTTTTAATTTTGAATACTCAGTTTTCATAGTTGTGAAAGGCAATAATTGTCATTGATATTAAAACTTAGTTAATTGCCCAGCCTATGTTCTGATATAATGGCATCAACAATAGCGGTCTTGACACCCATTCTGAATCAGTTTTTGCAAGGGATGCACAATATCATCAGAGGAATTGTCCGATGATATTCAGTGTGTGAAAATAGCAAGTAATACCTATTAAGACAAAGTATTTCAGATTGATTATTTTCTTGCCCATTAATGATACTGTAAACAATGTCTTTACTGAGAATTAAGCCTGGAATCTTCTTTAAAAAAATCAAATTCAACACACATTCAACAAAATAAGTTTTACCCATTATCTCATTTAAAAAAATCCATCAATATACAAAAACTTGAAATAATTTCCCAGCCCTATATTGTTGTAATCTATGCATTTTTAGTAAAAATTGTATTTCCTTTATAACTATTGCACATTTTTCATGAACACGGTTTAGATGGGGTGTTCAAGCCATGGCTTATTACATTTGGCCCATTTTAGAGTATAAAGTTTTGGTTACCCGATGAATCAAGAGGAACTGCATATGTTAGCCAATAACATAAATTTTGCTCATTTGCTCCACCTGCACCATCTCATGGCCCAGTGTATAATGTAGAAAATGCAAACTACCAGTAAGCACCAACATTAATTAAAATTTCAGCAGCTTGATGCAATTTGTTCTTGTTTTGTGCTTGAACTCAAAAAGAAAGTGTTAGCATCTCCCCTGTCTGTTGGGAGCAGACAAGAGTATCCAGAGTCACCCAGAGCCACCTGAAATCTGACTGGCCCCTCCAAACTCCTTAAGTTTAATACATTAAAGGCGAGGCATAGCTAAGTGGCCCCTTCACACTTGTATTTTTCGGGATTTGGCCCTTAAATAACAAGTTTGAACACCCTTGGAGCAAGACCCAGTATTTGTTCCTTTTTAAAGCTCAGGACAGTTCTGCCTACAATGATCAAGTTGAATAAGTGCCAGAAACATTTCTACGCCATTGTAGTTGAGTTTGTTCAGGAAATGGCCTTTCAAACATGCACTTGTCCCCCCCCAGGAATTTCTTTGTTAAAACAGCAATTTGACATGCACTTGCAAATACTCCAGCTCCAGTCCTGTGGTCGTGATATTTTTCATATTTGCACTGGGTTAGGTATCTGCCAGTGCCTGCCTTCCTCACGTTTGAAAATATGCGTGTAGTTTGCTGCAATTATTTGGGTGTGTATGTTTGAATACCAACAATTTGACTCCTCTCAGGGTCAGTTCTGTGACTACTGCAATGCGGCTGACCCCAACAAAGCCCACCCGGTGACCAATGCCATTGATGGGACAGAGCGGTGGTGGCAGAGCCCTCCTCTCTCCAGGGGACTGATTTACAACGAGGTGAATGTTACCCTGGACCTTGGACAGGTGAGATTATCATACCTTACTGTGCTGTGAACAGCTGTTTACCTGCTGCTGCCTGCATGCTGAATAATGAATGCTGTGTGGTGACAGGAAAATGTAGCACCTGGATGTTGCAAAAGGGAGTGAAGCAAAGTTTTTTTGCTTTAAATTTTGCTTTGTTGGCACCGTCACTGCTGGGAAAATGAAAGTTGTGGTGTCTCTGCTTGTTATTTTGACTTGTTTTAACAGTGGATGCACAGTGATATTGGTGTTAAATAGATATTGACAGTTAAATATGATTATTTTCAGTATTTGCAGAATAAACTTTTCTGCCTTTACTTGCAGGGGCTATATTGGCAGAATGTACAAATGTACCATAATGCCTAATCTTACAAGCTGAAACATTAAGTTTGTGAAGTTTATAACAGATCCAACAGACTGACCTGACGTGAAGTATTTTTTCTTAACTTTTCCTTATTACTGAAGCTGTGAAGGGTGTAACCAGGCTGTAAGCTTGAACTGAGGGATTGTTTTAGGCAACCACCATCCATTCCAGTTGTGTATTTATAAGAATACATTTTAATTGAAAGTATTAGTTCTACAGAAAAGGGCAGACTTTTATTTTGTGCCTTATGCAGTGGTCCCACAGACTAATGCAAAAAAGGACTGTAACACACATGAGGTGCATACTGGTAAATATAACTCCCCACAATGCAGTGTTGGCAGGAGTCTAAAAACTACATGGAACATGATAGGTGGATTGGTTCAATCAGTGACTGTGTTAAGTGGTGACTCTCAGCTGAGTGAGTGGCTGTATATGTATTAGTTTACATTTAAAACGTGTATACGATGAAGATATTGTGACATAATGAAAACAAAAATGCTATCATGAAGACTCTTTGTTTTTAACAGCTGCTGTACCAATGACGTCCAGTAGCCTGTTGCACCAGCTGTGTGTAAGCTCTATCTTCAGCTGTGGTGTAAAGTCCACACTATGTTCCAACTAATTGAGTTGTATCTTGAGGTGTGTCCCTGTTTGTTTGCACTACAGAGACAAAAAGTCCATCTTAACCAGACATCCAAACCAAGCAAAGTATTGTCACAGACATGATGTTTGACTGTATTTAAACAATCAATATATCACATTTTTATTTCAAAACATTCTGATTATTGATAACTAAAGCTGGGCGGTGTGGTGACATAGCAGGTTAGTGCTCGTGCTTCACATGAAGAGGGCTGCTGCTTCGACTTCCCTTGGTCAGGACTTTGTGGAGTTTTCAAGTTGTCCCTGTGCATGCTTGGGTTTTCTGCGGGTGCTCTGCTTCCCTCCTACAGACCAAAAACAGGCTCATAAGGTTAGCTGGTGACTCTAAGTTGCTCTATGGTGTGAGTGTGTGAATGGTTTTCTGTCCTTCTATGTCAGCTTTGTGATCGACTGGTGACCGGTCCTTAAGTACCCCGTTTCTCGCCAAATGTCAGCTGGGAAAGCCCCCGGTCCCTCGCAACCGGAACCAATGAGTGTTTTAGATAATGGATGAATGGATAACCAAAGCTTACAGCATTAATCTACAGTCAGATTAGAATAACAGCAATGATAAGAAGCTGTAAAATAACAGTACTTTATTTCTGCACTGCTGATATTGTCTTCGTTGTTATGAAATGGAAGTATGTGCCAGAACGCACTCATACATTTCTGAGGGACGTAATGTATCAGAGGGAACACACTGCTGACACAATACAGCCACTAAACCCAGCTGCTCCTCCTATTCCTCCAAGTTTTACGGCATTAGAAAACAACACACCTTGGCAACTAAGGGTGGTATATTGGCAGGAATCTGGTAATATGATATATAGTATATCAGGATACATGGGCGACAATACAATTTATCATGATAAATTGCAATACAGTTAAAAGGGGGGTATATCCTGAACTTTTAACTAAAATATTTTTATAGCACTGAGAACCCACAATATTGTACTGTATGCATTGAAATCAGTTTGTAATCATATACTTTATAATATAATTCAAAATATCTCTAAAATTATTGACAATAGTATGAACATCAGGATTTTTTTTTATCAGGTAACTAATGAGCAAATGAAAGGGTGCATTTAGGCTCAGTGACCTCAGGTCCACAAACAACATCTTTATCATTTCAGTTTATTTCTTTGCCTGGCTGAATTATATTCAGACTATAATGAGGTGGATGTTGTTTTTTTATGTTGGCCTTTGGCATTGAGGATTGGCTGTAGGGTTGCTTGATAATTGCAAAAACTGTAATCCTAAATATTTTGATTGACATTGAGATGTGGTTATAAGCATCATTGATTTTACAACAAAATTAATATTTAAACACTCTCATTTTGAACATTGACATGCAATTAATAAAACCATATGAGAAAAAAAAACAATAACTTGAAATAATGATAGATTGGGGAAAAGACAAAACAAGTGCAACATGTCCTGTGGCACATTAACCTTTTGATCATGATTATTTTATTTTTATAATTGTGAGAGGCAGTAACTGTAATTTAAATTAAAACCCGATTAGTTGCACAGCCCTAATTGGTAGTTATTAATAGTTCCTTAATGTGTGGTTGTGCATGTTTATGTTAGCCTGTGCTGTTTAATTATCTTTGGGGTTGAAAGCTTGTTTTGCTGCTTTAAAAGAAATAGGAAAAACCTTTTACTATGATTTGAGCAAAGACCGGGACAAATCAGCTCCTGTGTTCCCTTGTATAGGTCCTGTCCTTTGGGATAACGTTTTTATTCTGGAGTTTGGATGCATGTCTATGCAGTTCTTGTTTTTTTTAGTTCTCACTCTATTTTGTTTACTGCCTCAGTCTGTGTCCTCTGTGATCTCTGCACAAATTGGCCTTGATTTTTTAGTAAAGTAGTTGCAATGTAGGTTCAAACAGCGCTCTGAGCTTTGTAGACGTGTTTGCACTGGTGTATGATTAGAGCAAGGGGTTTGAGAATAGTGCGATCAAACAGCACCATTTGCACGAAAGTAAAGGCAATAATAGCAAGTGCAATCCGTTCTTTTGTGGATTTGGACATTGTTTTTTTAAATATATTTTTTGACTGCAAGGTTTCCAACTCACAGATTATACTTGGGTATACAACCGAGGAAGATGTACTGCCCCCAAGTTTATTTTTTTGAGTCCTGATAAAGCTCTCATTCAGGCTTGAGAGAGTCATCCCAATAAATAACTAATCATAAATGCACCCATAGTGGTGCGATGTTTTTTTCTTTAAATTAAAGCTTTGCATGCTTTTCTTTTTACTTTTATTGTCAGCCGTTTGCGGTAAATACCTGCACTTAAGAGCTTTAGGATTATCATTAAGACATTTTTCCCTACTGGCAATAAGCCTTCATCAGTTGTAATTCACCAGCTGTGATAATGGAGTAATGCCATTTCAAAAAGCAGTAATTTTATTTGGCATCTGTAAATAAATCACACTGCTAAGGATTACAGTCAGAAATGCAGAAACATTCAAAAAATAAACCAACAAAATAAAGAAAGAGACCACCCAGTCCAATTCCCTTTATTGCCAATGCTACAGCCTAAGTACAGTGCATCTTTGTGGGGAACAATGCACCAAATGTCCACATTCGTCTTTTTCTAAAACAAATGTCATAACAATAGTAACAAGTAATTTCCAGCACAAGAGATTGAGTCTTTTAAAGAAAAAAAACCTGTAACAGTATTGGTATCGGCTTAAAGGCGTTTTTAAATTTCCCCACATCAGATATTTTTAAAATCCAAATTTGTGCATCTCTAGTTTTGACCTTTTTATTTGTTGTAGCTTCTTCTTTAAAATACATGCATGTGAGGAAGTAGTGTGACAGATGTTTCATTCATTAGTACTCTAAGTGTGTTACATGATATTATTTTCAGTTTGAGCCTCATCACCTCAGCCAGCGGTGGTCATGTGATTAATGTGCTGCAGTTGGATGCTCGCCAGGAATCAGATTCACGCCCCTTTGGCCGCCGAATACGCCTCCATCACGACCCGTGTCTTTGGCAGGAGTTTGGCTCGCGGCCCATAAAATTGCACCTCATGCTGAATTATCCACTGTGAGGAAAGAGAGGAATTCTGTCTTGGGATTAGGGATCAGAGGGATGTGAAATCAGATTTGAGGAGTGCAGGTGGAGGCTGGGATCTTTTTTTGTGAGGAAGGTTTTGACTAGTTTTGTGTGGGCTACCAAAAGAGAGAGCAACAAAGGTGCTCCTGTCTGCACGTGTTGCATATTTGCCTCCCAGTGGGTGCTGTGTCTGACAATGGGTGGCGGCTTTTCTGTCTCTGTTTTTAGACGGACTGGGTTGAGCAGAGATCTTCCACAGCTAAATTTAGCACACACACACAGGAGGATGGACACATGCAGGGCCTTCAGGGATGTCTGACTTTAATACGTGGTAATGCTCAGTTTATTTGGGAGCGGGGAAAGCAGCATTATTGCATTATGGTGTGCTAAAAAGAGCATGGGCGGATCTCTGATGGTGGCTACCAACCACACAGCACCACCACCTCATCTACAAACACAAACACACACACCTGTCACACATTTTTTCTCCAATGGCGTCTCATACAACCACCAGGACTGTAAACAATGCCCACCTGCTACTGCTGCATTTTGTGCCAAATGTTTGTTTTTGTACCAACCAGAACTTTTTAACACATTCTCTAAAGAAGAACAAGTCTGTGATTATAAATTTGCACCAAAAAATAAAAGTTTTGGAGTGTTTTTTTGGCATATATTACAGATTGTTTGAAATTATTTAAACATATTTGGAGTGACATCATACGGTTGGACACTGAAGATGAGCATTTAAAGCTGAATCACAGAGGCGGGTACCCTGAAAACTCTGTCTCAATTTAACTTTAGATTAACCAACAGACTAAACATTGGAGCCAATGCAGGCCTTAAGCCTCTTGACAAACAGCTACACCATGCTGGCTTCATCAGCTTTATCCCTAAATATGCATAACTGGCAACCAGTCCAGGGTGTACCCTACCTTCACTCAGTGACAGCTGGGACTAGCTCTAGTCCCCCTTCGACCCAGAGTGGGATAAGTGCATGCAGACAGATCTAGATAATGGCTGAGATCAATCGCAGACTTGGCCTTGCTTATGGAGCTATGAATTCCCTGGACAAGGGGTATGGCGCTCACGGTATATGAGTATGTGGGTGAAAGTCAAGAGTCCTTAGGTCCCTGGTCATACTGGTTTTGCTATACTCACTCGTGGCCAGAGACGCCAGCTGGACCCCTTAATGACGATCATGGGTATCATTGATAGGACTATGTGTCCAATGCTGATGTGCTCAGGAGGCGGGAATAGGAATGGTCAGCTGCTGGATACTGGAACTGTACCTGATCCAGCTCACCAAGTACTGGGTACCCTGGAGGGCTGGACCAGGCCACGGTTATCATTAAAAATCAATATATGAAGCTGATTAAAAGCAAGTATGACTTCTTTAAAGCAATATCTGACCCATAAGTCAGCAGTTGGATGAAAGGTTGTACCTGTTTTATGGACTGAATGTTTCAGAGGAACATTTTCAGGGAGTTCTTTAACAAAGTTGTATATATATATATATATATATATATATATATATATATATATATATATATATATCATATAGTAGCCCATGAAAAGTCAAGCATATTATAACTGGTAATTTATGCAACTTCTGGTGCTTCTGAAGTCAGCCACAAATGGACACCAAAGGAATTTCAGCTTTTTACACTCCTGCATTGGCTTCATTTTTCAACACCATAAATTGCTGCTTGGTATTTACTTGTAAATACTAATGGATTTTCCTCTTAATGCTCTATCAAGAATGAAAGAAAATGGCCAAATATAACAACTCCATCACATGCAGTGATGGCAGCTACCTGAGTTCTCCTTTAGAGTTCCTTCTTTTTGACACAAAAGGATATTTGCTTAACAACTTTACTCTCTCCCACTGTTAAGAAATATAGGCTCATGCATTATCCAAGTCAGGACTAGAGCTGTCAAGCTGTTCAACTATCCATGTTAAGCTTTGATAGCTTTGTAAGCTTTTTTTCAAATCCAGAGGATAAATGATGTGTTCATTAAAATATGTGGGTAAGACCCTGCTGAATGGCTTTGTGGTTTCTTTCAAGACCAGTGCAGGTGGCCGCTCTGCTCTGGTCTATACAGTGCTCAGTACACGTGTTATAAAATGGTAGAGTTGATGTTTATGTTAAAAAGCTGTGGTTCAAAGAGAGAGGCGTTTTTCTGATGTGGTCGTTTCCGGTTTGTCTGTCAGGAGGTTTGTTTGAAGACAGGTCAGCTAAGTGTAGTCTCATCTGGCTGAATGCAAACTTAACCCGACTGACTCACAAATACCACCAAAGTGGGCAGAAAATTCAATATTCATCAAAAGGAAACATTTTTAAAATGGTGTGCAGCATTTCTCTACCTGTGTGTATGTGTGTGTGTGTGTGTGTGTGTGTGTGTGTGTTGGAGCAGGGGTGTGGGTTGTGCAATAATCTGATGTACAGAATCTCTGGGTTTTCAGGACCATGTTGAATGCGTTTCCACAAAATTATGTAAAAGTATTCACAGTCCCCAGAGGATGGATCCTATAACTTGGATATTCCCTGCCTGCCTCTCTTGTCTCCATAATACGGACATATTTTGAGTCATAAGCACATTTGTCAGCAGCTGTAGATGGGAGGGGCTGCCATAAACTGTTGGCACTGACATTCATGACACCCTGAGGATGCATTGTGATGATTTTGTTGATCCTTGATAGTCACTGTGGCACCATTATCATGTCAAAAAGTTTAATTTTGAAAATGCTTTATTGACATTCCTATCGATAATCTTTATGGTTTGTGGTAACATGGTTAACTACATGCATGCAGAACATCAGCATGTTTGTATTTGTCGCTGTCAACATGTTAGCTTACAGGAGTTAGCATTTACCCCTTAGCACTGCTGTGCAACCTCACAGTTACTCGAGCAGGTCTGTAGACTTAATGATAATCTTGGCGCCAAACTGTGAATGGCCCCATAAGAGACCAAATGCACAAGGCTCAACCCTCACTACTGTTTTGTTTGTGTAGTGTGAACGCTTTGTACACTTTTCTGACCGTAGCTTGCTTAAATTAGGTTTTCTAAGACACAGCACACTTGTTCATGCATAAGGACAAGCATGGCACGCTGTTTGAATGCAGCATGATCACTCCTCACGACAATAACTTTAAACTTTAGTTTTAGGCGGTTATATTTAATCAAAATTACAGTAATAAGCCACAAAATCAAATACGTTTCAGTCATATCCTGTTTGTTGCTCTATATTGTGTTGACTCTGAGGTGCATTTTTATAGATTACTTGCATTGTATGATGAAGCAACAATGCAATGGATGCTCAGGCTCAGTTGTGGCAGGATTAGTGTGAGTGCAGGCCAGTGGGGGACATGGGAGGGAAGAGAAGTGCACTTAAGCACCATTTGGGGCAACGGGGCCTAGTGTGAGTGCACCCTAAATGCACTTGAAACTGTGACAAAGGGGTGGGAGTCACAGGGTAACTCACAGTACAGTATGACACAGTTTGGTCCATTACGAGTTATATTCATCAGGGGTTCCCAAACTTTTTTCAACTGGGGACCCAAATTAGAAATTTGCTCTCTCCCCGGGACCCAAACTTCCAAAACTACATTTATTATCTAAACCATAAAAAAGTATCATTTACTAGTTGATGTTATAAACTACAAAATAGTGATATTATAAATGAAATAAATAAATAAATCTTAGGTGATTGAAGAAGATAGCAGAAGTTAGAATAAGAAGGTGCTCTTTAAGTTTAGATTCATAAGGTTTTATGTGGTATGTGCATGATTGCCCAAAAGTGCTGCTACAGTTCGCCTCTCTAATTTACGTTATTAAAATGATTAAAACAGTCTCATTCTTCTCAGATAAAATACAGAAACAGCTTTATTTACAAAACCCAAAACCAGTGAAGTTGGCACGTTGTGTAAATCGTAAATAAAAACAGAATACAATGATTTGCAAATCCTTTTCAACTTATATTCAATTGAATACACAGCAAAGACAAGATATTTAATGTTCGAACTGAGAAACTTTATTTTCTTTTGCAAATAATCATCAACGTAGAATTTAATGGCAGCAACACATTGCAAAAAAGTTGGCACTGGGGCATTTTTACCACTGTGTTACATCGCTTTTCCTTTTAACAACACTCAGTAAACATTTGGGAACTGAGGAGACCAATTTTTGAAGCTTTTCGGTCGGAATTCTTTCCCATTCTTGCTTGATGTACAGCTTAAGTTGTTCAACAGTCCGGGGTCTCCGTTGTTGTATTTTACGCTTCATAATGCGCCACACATTTTCAATGGGGGACAGGTCTGGACTACAGGCAGGCCAGTCTAGTACCCGCACTCTTTTACTACGAAGCCACGCTGTTGTAACACGTGCAGAATGTGGCTTGGCATTGTCTTGCTGAAATAAGCAGGGGCGTCCATGAAAAATACGTTGCTTGGATGGCAACATATGTTGCTCCAAAACCTGTATGTACCTTTCAGCATTAATGGTGCCTTCACAGATGTGTAAGTTACCCATGCCTTGGGCACTAATACACCCCCATACCATCACAGATGCTGGCTTTTGAACTTTGCGCCTATAACAGTCCTGGTTCTTTTCCTCTTTGGTCCGGAGGACACGACGACCACACTTTCCAAAAACAATTTGAAATGTGGACTCGTCAGACCACAGAACACTTTTCCACTTTGCATCAGTCCATCTTAGATGAGCTCGGGCCCAGCGAAGCCGGCGGCGTTTCTGGGTATTGTGATAAATGGCTTTCGCTTTGCATAGTAGAGTTTTAACTTGCACTTACAGATGTAGTGACGTACTGTAGTTACTGACAGTGGTTTTCTGAAGTGTTCCTGAGCCGATGTGGTGATACCCTTTACACAGTGATGCTGGTTTTTGATGCAGTACCGCCTGAGGGATCGAAGGTCACGGGCATTCAATGTTGGTTTTCGGCCTTGCCGCTTACGTTTAGTAATTTCTCCAGACTCTCTGAACCTTTTGATGATATTACGGACCGTAGATGATGAAATCCCTACATTCCTTGCAATAGCTCGTTGAGAAATGTTGTTCTTAAACTGTTTGACAATTTGCTCACGCATTTGTTCACAAAGTGGTGACCCTCGCCCCATCCTTGTTTGTGAATGACTGACCATTTCAGGGGAGCTGCTTTTATACCCAATCATGGCACCCACCTGTTCTCAATTAGCCTGTTCACCTGTGGGATGTTCCAAATAAGTGTTTGATGAGCAATCCTCAACTTTCTCAGTCTTTTTTGCGACTTGTCCCAGCTTTTTTGAAACATGTTGCAGGCATCAAATTCAAAATGAGCTAATATTTGCAAAAAATAACACAGTTTACCAGTTCGAACGTTAAGTATCTTGTCTTTGCTGTGTATTCAATTGAATATAGATTGAAAGGGATTTGCAAATCATTATGTTCTGTTTTTATTTACGATTTACACAACGTGCCAACTTCACTGGTTTTGGGTTTTGTATTTATGCTCATGTATTCGTCTCTAAAATTAAAAGTTATGGATCAAATTACATGTAAGTTAAGAGGAAGGATGTCCGTAAGTGATACAACTGTCCCCGGTCTCCCCTATGAGCAGTGCCGCTTGTATCTCTGACTCTTTGTAAATTTCTCTTGAAGTAGAGGCAGTAGATTTAACTATTTGTGATATTGTGATATTTTATCAGCTTTTTTGTGGTTTTGAATGAAGTTGTTAGAAGTCAAAAAGGTTCTCTTGTGTTTTTATTTTCCGGTCTCATCGATGTGAAACACTCGCTGCTGTGTTGTGTGTGATTTTGCGCATGGGAAACTCACAAGGTTAATAATAATTTCAAATGACATGCACAAACATAATGACCGCCTAAGAGTATGTGCTTTTCAGCTCTCAACGAGGTGATTTTTGTGCACTTCTTTTTTTGCACTAAATATGGATGTGTATATTTGATAATCTTTATAATTTCTCTTTGTCATTATGGACTCAGCAGTCCTTAGTGTCACTCACACGCTCACACTGCTCCCTCCCTCGCTCAGAGGAGGCAGAGGATGCGTGCAACTGTCAGTGAGCAGGGTTGCACAAAAATAAGGAGGGGGTGAACATCACCACTCCACAAAGTCATTTCAGTGATTTTAGTCTGACAGCCCGCCCCCCAGTAAAAATGGGTGCAGACACATTGTCGGGTCGGGACCCAAACTTTGGGAAAGACTGCATAACACATGGTCCATGATAGATTTATGATACAGTCGTTCTGTAATGTCCCATGATGTGTTCAAATGTAACTTTAGGAGAAGAAATGCAGGTTTTGGGAGAAAAGTTGAATAATGAACCTTATTTTGTATTTACTTTTTTATCTGAAAGATTTTTTTTTGGTGGGGGGGGCATTTTTTCCCCCTATTGTGAGGAGTGACAGTGGACAGGGGGCAAAAGAGCAGGGGGAGGACTCTGGACTCTGCAGACCGGCCACAGGCTGGATTCCTGGGCTAACAGAAGCATGTATATGGTTCGGGCCTGGCTGCCCACCACTCCGCCAAACCAGCACCCCTCATTTGTATGTTTTAATAGCAATTTTAAATGATTAAATTAGTTGCATAATGAACAGGGCCATCTCTGAGACTTACTGCCTTTCATTTCATCTATTAGCATTGCTTTGCATATTGAATTTTGTACTTTTAGCTGTCCTTGTTGGAAACTTGTGACATTGCTCCTTTGTGCAACCCTGTTAAACAAAGTAAGTAAAAGCATGTTCTTGACTAAATACAGAAAAAAAATAGCCTTTTTAGTTGATAACTCTACCACCTTATGTGCTCCCAGTACTGTACAAATCTGAGTAGACTGACTCATCCAGCTGCCGTAGAGAGACTCAGGAAAATGCAGAAATAAATTGGCACTTTAATGTTTCCAATTTTGTTGTCCCAGAGTCTGTCAAACTTTGAAATAACTTTTTGGTTAAATGCCCGAAATAGGTCTATGGTAATCACAAGCCTGAGAGATTTTAGTTTCTTCTGTAATATAGAATACACCAATGAGTCAGTGTAGTTCCATAGTTGTCTGACATTGGCCTTTTATTCTAACTGCTTCTAAAACAATGAAGGTAATGCTCAGTTTTGAAGATTATCTTAATTGAAAACTGTCAATCAAAAAGGTTTTGTTATTTTTTGTGGAGCTTATCATTGATTTAATCCAAAAACCTGTTGTAAGAATCCATTAGCTTTTTGTTGAGGTAACCATTGGGATGCTAACTTCTGGGTTGCCAAGTAAAATGTCAATATCCCTGTTGGTCTTATGTCGAGGTCAGACTAAGCAATTTTCTGAAACAGACTGAATTAAACAGCAGATGTGATGACATCGAAAAGAGGAGGGCTGACAACTGAGGGCAGCAAACAAACACTGTGTTTACCAGAGTACTGCACTTTTATTTATCTTTCCAAATGTTATAAGTGATATGTTAGCTTGATGATAAATGCAAGTAGTTAATTATGGAGGTGCTTCTTTCCAGCATTCTTTCTTGTTGTCGGTCACTATGGCATATTACATGAGATGAAATAACTTATTTTCATTGCCAACAGGTCCCAAGACTGTTGGGCCGGGCTATAATTGTGCATGCATCGTGTAGTCTGACCTCAGCATTACTCATTGGTATCAAAAGGAAAAGAAAAAGAAACCACAAAAGGGGCATCCCCAATGAAAAAAAACCCCCCAAAAAACACTTTCTAGCCCCTGTACTTCAAATGACGACGACTTATAAAGGTGTTCTTGCCTCATTTAAAGTTCCTAAAAACACACCACTGATAGGCCTATGTGAGGAGATTGACTGTTCCCTGTCTCTGTGACATATTGGATTTTGACCTCTGATCCATGAAATCAGGCCTTGAGACAGGAACTTTTCTCATTAATCATCAGTTAGCTTCTGTGTAGGAAAGGGTGATGTTTACTTCAAGATGTATTAACTAAAATGTGTGAATTTATTAAGTTGTTTTCAAGCATGATTATATCTCGGGTTCTTTACTTAGGTCATGCTTTTGCCTTAAATGTTCTTACCGTTTGTCGAGCCAAATGCATTCATATGTCTGAGAAACAGTTTTCTGTCTAGTTCAATTATAAATGTATCCTACGTTTCTCACTGCCACAAAACTGGCTCCATTTCCAGGAACTTTTGCCCTTGTTAAACTATTTACAGAACACAGTAGGCAAGTCATTGTTCTTGTAAACATTTACACCATGTATCAGACTACCAGTCGCTCCATTTTTTTTCTGGGGAATGTATTTTAGGATCCCTGACCACATGTGCTTATCTGCCTGAGTGAGCCCCGAGTCGACCATGTGAGTCAAACATAGCGAGGCTTACTGCTGTCTGTCTCCAATCTGATGAGACTGAGCTGACTTCAGTATCAGGCACTGAATCAACATCAGACAATATTGGTTTAAAATAAGGCATGACTGGTTGCTGGATTGATGGCCAATGGACTCAAATGGTATTTTTGCTTCAAAGTTAAGTCTAAGGATTATTGCTTTTGGTGACAGGTGTTTATTGTATTGTTGATGGATGTTAGTGCAGTGGTTTTGTGGTTCTTAAGAACAAATTTCAAAGTGTTACTGTTGTTTCTTAGTGAATTATAGGGTATTTTTTACGCAGCAGATTGTAATGTTTGGCTTGTATGCTTCAGGAGATGTAAATAAGCATAAGAACACTGCCAAACTAAATTTGGAGAGAGATCTGGTTCAGGTTAGAGCAATGTTTTTGGCTACGCTCAAAGTTTTGCAATCGCCAAGGGACAAAGCTTCCAAGAACTCAGTTTTTAGAGTTGTTCCCCCTGAATCTAATCTCGTTTTCTCAGGGCCCACCTCCCACCAAAGTTGGTTTGAATGTTTTATTTGCAGCAGTCGCCCCCTTTTGTGTCCAGACCCTTCCAGGCCGTATTGTGTGACATCCTTTCTGCGCTCTCAGACTCTCACAGAGGTTTGGTTCTTTTTAAGCCCCCCCTGAAAGTGACCTAGCCCTCTCTCTTTTCACTTAACAAATGGATGTAAATGAAGAGGTGGTGTAATTTGGTGGTGAGAAACTACTTAAGCAGAAAATACACACACAAACACACAAGTTGAAGACTGAAACCCTCCACTTTCCCTCGACATTTGGCCTCTTTCTGAGCAGACGTTCAATACAAGCATGTGTGATGCTTACATGCATGTATGATCTTATACTTACAGACTTAATATACATGGCTGCTCTCTCCCAAATTATGCAGCAGGCTTTAATCGTTGTAGACGTGTCTCATTTTAAAGTTCTTAACCAAAAACAGTTAGTAAATAACTTTTTTCCTTTGTAAATCAGATGTCTGCTTAAAAGGCTGTAAAAAATGATGCAAGTTTCTGGCTTTAAAAAACACATTTTAAAAATGATAAAAGTCTCTTTTTTCAATGACCAATAGTACAAAAATCCTGGTGATCTAAATAAAGTTCTAATTTTTAGTTGTATTTCAACTTCATTTTTTCCCAAAAGGAAAAGAGAGAGAACTGTCCAAATTGCACACATATAGGGATGAAAAACCTGCGCAATTTAAAATGTATAAATTACTCCTTACATCAAAAAGCTTCAAAATTATACTGTTTCTAATATTAAAAGAGTACTTTAAAAATGTATTTGTAAGGTAGTGTGAATGTCCCTTTTAGTTATACGTGTCTTCTGGGGTTGGGTCTTATCACCCAAAATTATGTCACAACCTATCAAGTCCACACTTGAGTCAGAGTTGACGTTTCTACAAAGTTTGAAGAAAAGCCCTTACAACTGTCTGGGGTTATGACATTCATAAACAAGAGATCAATATGAAGCTCTATAACCTTGCCCTTTGACCTATGACCCCCAAAGTAATAATTTCATCCTTGAGTTAGGATGGATATTTTTGGGCGTAGGTCAGAAGAATATCCTTTAAAGCATCCTTGAAATGTTTGCACACAAAAACAGCTTTGGCTGACAGGAATACATGAAAGTATTTATTGATCCAACAATGTAACCTATTAATTGAAAAGTATTGCCTATAAGCATACCGCTACAAAATTAAAATGTATACTAGATTGAAGAATCATTTTTATCATTTAAGTGAGCATAATATTTTATCCATAAAAAAATCTAACAAGTTTTTATTGTGATTAAATGGTATAGCGAACTTATCTTGATATAAGTATTGATGGAATTGTATCATCCCTACTTAAATCATTTTGAAACAGGCGTTGAAATGGCAGCACAGTGGAATATCAGGTAGTGCATGAGCCTCACAGCAGGTGAGGTTGCTGGTTTGATCCCCATGTTGGTCAGGGTCTTTCTGTGTAGAGTTTGCATGTTCTCTTTGTGCATGAGTGGTTTCTCTTCGGGCACTCTGGCTTTCTCCCGTAGACTGAAAACACCCTTTTTGGTATAACTGGTGACCCCAAATTGCCATTAGGTATGTATGTTAGTGTGAATGGTTGTAAGTCTCTCTGTGTGGCCCTACGATTGCCTGGCAACTGGTTCAGGGTGTACCTTGCCTCTTGCCCAAAGTCAGACTTCAGCCCCTGCAGCCCTGAAATGGATAAGCAGTATAGATTATGGATGGAGGTGTTGAAATGTTACTTCTGTATTTTCATATTCAACACTTTAATTTAAACAGTATGCAAAAATGTGATTCGCATATTGCACAAGGAAACAATATAAGTAGATACTGATCAGCATTGTATTGAGGTTTAAAAATCTGGTATCATGACAACCTTTATGAGTGGTAACAAAGATCAGCTTATACAGTGCAGTTGCTTTAATCCAACCCCAGAGACAAAACTGACCACATCCTTTCTATTGCTGTTGTTACGATGAGGTAAGTGCCTCTCTTTAGCCAGGCTGCCCAAAGTGCCTCATATGTACTACACCTCTAACAGCCACTTCATGCAAGTTAGCCATCTATAGCAGCCCCTCTGTAGGGCTGCAGTTTCTCCTGAGTATGGAGCCTCTGTGTGGGGAAACGTGAAGAGGTTGATGGGGAATCTTGTCACCTTTTAATGGCTCCTGACACCAGTTATTATTAGGAAATGCTAATCAGTGGTCACAGGTTTACTGGCACAGGCTCTGAAGGGGATGTGAGAGCATTTTTCCTGGACCTGTTTTAAAGGGCCTTTTCCTAGAAACATTAATTTGCATTCTTTAATCAAGGTCATCGAGAGAGCTGAAAGGTTTTTTTGTATCTTTTCTACGAAGAAAAAGTTTAAATTTTGAGGACTGCAATACTTTGCTTTTTGCTAAAATCTCAAATCGTTGGAAGTGATGTACACTGAAGTAATTTCCTTAATTGAAAAACAAATTAAAAAAACATAAATACGTATATGTAAATAGATATATCAACATCTAAATACCATTGTCAACCTTCACCTGTCTTGATACTGCAGGACCAAATCTAAAAGGACTGGGCAACTACTGTTGGTTAAACACTCGTTTAATATCATCAAATAGACCAGCACCTGATGTGTTTACTGTCTGAATAGCAGATAACAGTGTCAACATCGTAGTACCAAAGTGTTACCAGTGTTTGTTTAAAATTTAGGCCCTGTGCTGAAGTTTTCCTGCAATATTTAATGAATTAATCCTCTTCTTACTCTGCCTTAAATATCAGATGTAGTTTTTATGCCTCTGCATCAGCATGCCCTTACTGCCTTCAGTTCAAGTCATTGTTTTTGATGAGATGTCTTTAGAAGGATTTGTTGGATTTCCTTTAGATTTTGCACAACTGTACACTCTGTCAAAAGGAAGAGCTGATCAGATTTTGGAGGTCAAAGGTCAAGGTCATTGGGCCTCGTAATTATCTCTTGCTTGTGAACCTAATACCTCAATAAAAATTTGTGTGAATCCCTTTCAAACCTTTCGCGAATTTCCACTCAAGTCACTCAACAAGTGACTGGATAGATTTTGGAGTCAGAGGTCAGGATCAGTGGATGTCATGTTCATTCTTTGACAACATGTTATAACAAGAATGGTTTGAAGGAATTTCACAGTATTTTTCTGATGTCGGCTCTGATTTAAGTATGAATTAACTAGATTTTATAGGTCAGATGTCAAGATCAACAGGCTTCGCATTCATCCCCTGCTTGTAGACATGATAACGCAAGAATTGTTGGAAGGAATATTTTCCACATGTTTTCTATATAAATTAAACTCTAACTGATTAGATTTTGAAATCCAAAGGTCAAGGTCAAGAACACTCTGAGGAATTTCCTTCGAACTTTGCATCAATGCCCACCCCAACTTGAGAGCGAGCTGATTTAATTTTGGGCTAAAGTCACTGTGACCTATAGTTTTGGTATTTTTACGGTATTTGCGTATGCAAAATTTGATGGTATTGCACAGTGTTTAAACGCGGTATCAAAAAAGTATCAAAGTGTTTTTTGACAACCTTGTTTGTTTAAAACATCTATAAATTAAAAGCTCGAAAGTATTAAAGATTTTGAGTACCTTACTCTTCATAACCCTTACAACACTGATCCCTCATGGACTTTCTTTTCTTGCTTTTTGAGCTGTAAATGGTTTAGTGGTCATGCAATGCTATGATTTGACATTATTTAAACAGGAAAACGTAGAGAACAATGCAGAAATAAAACAAATAAAAGTCCTGAGCAGCTGCACCTTAAGCTTGTACAATGTAAAGACAACTAACAAGTAGGAACTTGTGTACCGACGTGTTCTTTTGCGGCTACAGTACATCTGTGGCTTTTTCATCCTTTCTTTGTTACCGCATAACTAATTCTGTCATGGAGACAGAGTAAAATACACCAGACAAGCCCTTTCCCCTCCCCCCTCCCCCCACCTGTTGCACAAAGACAAACAGTTGTACATCTAACATTGTCACAGAGTGGAGGGCTGCAGGGCGCTCTGACTGTCTGGCAGCTCTGATCCGCCTCGACAGAAGGGGATGCCTCCTCTCCTTTAAATTGCATTCCTGTGATCTCACATCAGACTCTCAGGAGCATGCTCAGTTGGCTTCTATCTGTCAGGACTGTGATCTCACTGAGTTAGTCTCTCTGGTTGGATTATGATGTTTATAATTTACTTCTTGACTGTGCTTGCTGGAAATGTGATAATTCATGCTTGTTTACATGTCCCACATGATCAACATATCAGATTAAATTTGATATCAAGACAAGGATAGATAGAGACATCTTTGCTGAAGAAGAATATACTGTTGTTCCCAAAACAAATGTCATTTCAACACTTACACAGTACTGGTTGGGGTTATTTAATTTAAATCAGTTAAGTGTCTGTGAAATTAAATGCTAAACACCAGTATTTTCTCCAAACGTTCATGGAGAAGTTCATTCATTCACAGCCTGCCACTCTAGCACAACCTCCCAGCCGTCTTAAAAAATACATAAAATACATGATTTAAAGAGTCAGCGTGATGTAGTCTCTTTTATTTCAGCAGATTATGAATAACAATAGTGCCTTTCATAGGGTCTGGGTGCTTGACCCCTGAAAATGCTTGAATTTTAAAGATACATTTTAAGATTTGAAAAGTGCGTGGATTTTGGTCGAAGTGCTTGAGAGTTCTGCGCGTGGTTCCCTCCCAGGGTGAGCGTCCACAGTTATTATGACTTTATGCACTGCCAGTAGTGATGTGTATTGGCAAGAATCTAGCAGTATGATATGTAAGTGGCGATATGGGATATCGCAATATATCATGACACTACACACAGGGCAATACATTACACCTTTTTTTCACTAAAAGGTCTTTTTGGACATTTATTTCGTGGCATGTGCAATCCACAATATTTTATGCATAAAAATCCAGTTCCAAATCAGTGTTATTTATATGAAACAAGGGTCATGCAACATGTCCATCCAAATGACAGAAATATCAACAATAAATGTGACAGAGAGTTGGAGAGTCGAATGGCCGAATGTCTGCTGCCAGCTAGCATGTGGAGGCTGCACTGAAATACAAAACAAACATTAAAAATATCTAAAATATACGTATAAATGTATATGTAATTAATAAGTTATTGTGAAACTGCACTAAAAATATCAGTACAGTAGTGTACTGCAAAATCTAACAATATCCTGGTGTATCAATATTTCTCACACCTCTGGTGCAAGAATATGAATTAAGAGCGAGCCCTTTACCTAAAGAAGCTTTTTCATTTTCTTATACGGTGCTATATTTGCTACTTTTAAAGACAGTGCTCTGATGCATTCTCAATACTGAGACAGCTTGGAGCTGGGTGATATAGCTTGACTTAAATACCATCACAAGGTATTTTTGCACTTTGTAATAAAGGTATTTTAATGCTAAGTAGTATGAGTACTATGAAATTCCATTTTTAGCTCTGTCACCCCTCCTTACTGGGCTGCAGCATCTTCAGCTGCTTCTTTGACCTGATCTGTGTCTTTGAATCATCTTGGACCAAAAACAACTGAGCTATGAGCTGAAACAGCAAAACTGTGGTGGAGCTTGATTAAAAACAATTCATGGTGATTCATTTATAGTTCGTGATGATGCTACAAAAAGAGAAGTTCTGCTTTGCAGAGAAAGTCTGCTCAGCGAACAAACTCATGCTGCCGTTATTTTCAGACATCAAACTTGGGGAGGGGAGAGAGCATGTTTTCCACATGGCTTTGCATTAACTTATACAAGTTAAACAAACAAGGTTCCATTTGGTTGGTGTGTATGGTTGTGTCTGCCATTCTTTGCTCCTTAAGTGTCACAGGGAAACACTCTCAAGATGGGACTCAAACTGACCTGTCACAGATGTCACAAATCAGTCTGTTATGCTATTTCATTCAACTGTTTTGTGTTGGTTAAGCCACCAATGAGCACAACACAATATTTCCTTACACTGCTGATGACAGTGCAGCAAAAATCCAAGATGTCGCTACAATGACGGTACTAACATTAGTTTACCATCCAGTGTAACACAGGTAAATAGCACTTAATAGGGCTACTTCAGTTAACCCAAGGAGCTGATCTTATAATGCAGTTACAGATACCAAAATCTGACAATGAAGTATCTCAAACATGTAAAGGTGGGTCAGTGTTTTACTATGTAACATAAATAAACTTCTATAACCAAAACAGCAACCAAAAAAAATAAAATACTATTGCCTTTGTGATAAGATATCAAGCCTTCACTGGAGGATTGACTACAGCTTTTTTTACATTGAGCCAGACACAGCATGCGCCTGTTAATCGTCTGACTGTGTATAAACCATTTCTGTTTGTCGGCTTGCCTAATGGTACACTGGGTCAGTGTTTTTTTACGGTAGATGAAGAAATAGGTGCATACAGTTCTGCCCTCTTGTAGCTGCAGACGGAGGCTTCAATCTTCATGCCAAAAGAAAGGCATGAAAGACCATGAACAATGTCAGGAGCAAATTTACCTTAAAAAAAAACAACAAAAAAAACAAAAACAAACCAATACCCCTAACAAAAAAAGAACCTGATAAAAACAATACAGATGATCAAAAGTCCTTTAAAATGTATGATTTCAGCTTTAAGAAACACTCAAACAGAACAATAGTATTTGATGCAGTTATTCCTAAATTTGATTTTGTTATGGTGAGCTTATAACATCTTGTCATCATGAAGTGACACACAGTACCTGCATTTTTGTTTCACAACCATGAGTTATTACATTAAAGATAGTAAGTGAACCAGACACTAGGCACCTAATGGCAAAGGCTGTGAAAAATTCCTCACCGGTCCTTTTACAGCACACTTCATTAAATCAACACAATGAGATTATAAATGTGGCAGGCTCAGCAATGAGAGAAAGTGCCAATGGGTCACGCAAGCTGGCCTTTTTTGAGAACTTGGATTGTTTTCTATGAAATTTGGCTTTACAGCTCAATAACATGATGCATGGGCACGCTGAAGGGCAAGTAGAGGCAGAAGCAGTGCTGCAGTTCACACTAAAGAGAGAGAGCACATTTATCACTTGAGCTCACACATTTTGGGTGAGTTGTCAGGGGTCACTGCAACAGCTACAAGTAGAGAAGTGTCACAGGTCTCCACAAGATGTGAGTGAGTGTGTCAAGAGGAAATTAATTAAACATTAAATCTGACTGAGGAAGTTGGGCTCTTACAGCAGCGTGTGAATACAAGAACAAAAGCCTGAAATGGGAGGAGAACTTTCCTAAAGACTTATCTAAGTTGTCACTCAAAATTCCTCCCGATGTTTTGTGGAAGCCTGCTTCCCCTTTTATGTGTGTCTATCCTTACCATAACATGCTCTGCTTAATATAAGACAGCATTTACAGCAACCAAAACAAACTTAGTATTAGCATTATTTCAAGATCCTCTGTTTGAAATTAATACAAACTTTTCATATTGTTCATCTGTCTGGGCCATTCTTGTGAATGTAGGATTTCGAGATTTTAATTCAGACTTTGCTTAAATGTCCACTTGAGGGCTCAAGAATAAACTGATAAAATTTTGAGGTCAAGATTTCTTTATGGGTTATTCTGCCAAACTCTGCAGTGCCATGAGATGGTAATTGTTTGTAATTTATTAGAAACTGGCTCATGAAGTTAAACCCCTTTAAGTCAGGTAAACAGTCACAATGTTATAGTTCCATAATAGCTTGCTAATAGCTTTTGACTCTTGCTGATTACATTCAAGTCTGAAAAATCCTGATAGTTAGGTTCGTTCGTGAAGGTTATCATGATAAACAAAACATGTAAATTTCAACATTTTTTTTCACCACAGACCATTTTATGAACAAAGATCCAAAAACACATCTGAAAATCTTGTAGACTTTTAGTTGAGAGAGCAGAGAGATGCTTACTCCCTGGTTGGCTTTCAAAAGACTTACATTAGTACAACACACTAAATTGCCATTTTTGACATCAGAATCAAAATGTTTACAAAGTAGTTAAAAAGAAAGTTGTTGGTCTTTTTCACTAATTTTATTTGCCTTTAATTTATTTTTGGGGGTATTTTGAAAAAAATAAATCTCCTGTATTTATTTCATTAAGGCTAAGAGTTTTACAGATATTTGCATACATTTGAGAATGACTGGACGAGAATTCTCTTGCTAAGTACTACCTTTCACTATAATTATTTACTGAACAATATATCACATTTTAAGAGCATTATTTTGATGCAGTGAGGGAGGAGAACTATCAAAAAGTGGCCCTGTAATTCTGTCCTTCTCTGCTAACTATTTCAGCTTGCTAATTAACAGCTACAGTGTTTTCCTCTATGTATGTAACAATCATGAGCACCATGTATGGAAAGTTCAAAAACATGCAGTTAGAAAAAGTTGGATCTTTGTATCTAAATAAAACCAACATGCTAGTCTGACTCAGTTGTACTATATTGAACTCATACAAATCTGACTAACATTCCTCAGTAATGCTATCTGAGACCAATTTGCTCTTTCTTGGGTATACCTCAGGCTGATCAGGGTGACAGGGCCTCATGCAGATACACACCAGTCTCCACTACAGGCTTCAGAGATATTCAGGCTTTTAGCCCTTTACTGGGAGGGGAGAGAATGTGGATAGGGAAGAAATGGGGTGAGACAACGGGGAAAGATGCAGGAAATGGGCTGCAGGCTGTAATCAAACCTGGGCCACCCGCATGAAGTGAGAGCCCCAATACATGCTAAATGCATAGTTGTTACCCTCTCAGCTGGACTGGCCCCACACTCCAGGCTTTGACCCACTAGTCAGCAGAGATGATAAATGCAGCAGAAGTTGTGTAGTCTTCAGATTACACCAAAAGCTAAAGGGACCATGTTCATCAATTTTATGTCCAACACAAGGCATACAGTGGGTATGAAATTTAAAGATCTGTAAAGTTGTTCATGTTTCTTCATTTAACATGTAGTCAGTTAGCTACTTGTTACCTTAAGCACATTCAGCCGGAAGAGGGTCCCTTAAATCTAGCTGAAAGGGGGTCGTACTGCCACCTACCACACCAGACGCATCTATGTTAAGACATGATCAGTATAAATCAATCAATCAATCAATCAAAATTTATTTAGATAGCACAGTTCATACAAATTAAATTGCTGCTCAAAGTGCTTTACATCAAGACAAAATATGATTGATAAAAGATATATACATATATATATATATATATATACATACATGCATACATACATTTACTGTACATAAATGATAAACATTTTCTTACAACCACCCAGCAAATACACATATAAACAAATAAACAATAGAGGTCCATCTACTAAGTAGTATTCCACTGTAATTGTAATGATAGTAGGTAGGATGTCAAGAGGCTTTAGAGACGAATGCACACCAGAGAAGCTAAAGTAAAAGAAATGATCAAATTAAGATGACTGATAGAATTTAAAAGAAAAGATACAAGAGAAAATGCAAAGCAATAAAACCAAGAAACATCAGACAGAAATAAATAAAATGCTAAAAATACATTTAAAACAAATAAATAAAATTTAAAAAACCTGTTAAAAAATTAAAATTAAATCTTAAATGATTAAGTGTAAAAAGATAAAAACTGTATCAAGATGTATAAGCAAATACTAAAAATGGAACAAACATCAGACCATAAAATATTAAACTTAAATTTAATAACAAAATAAGGTAAAAAGTGATACTCATAAATAAATAAATAATTATGATAGTCATTAAAATAATGAAGTTCTACATAAAAGCCAGGCTGAATAAATGGGTTTTAGGGTTGCATTTATTGAGTCATAACCCCAGCTTGACCTAACTGTGCATGTAAATGTATTGTGAGTTTACAAAATGAAAACAAAGTTGTCCATGATAGAAACAGGATTTTGCTGCAGAAGTGTTGATCAGCCCTGACAGGTTTAAAGGCAGCAGAGGTCAGCACCTAAAACTGGTATGAAACAAAGCAGTAATAAGATAATATATCTCTGCCTCAGCATAAACAAACACTTCTAGCCTCTTAAACATCACTCATCACTGATCGTACCGTCATGAATGTGCACAAAAATTGTAGGCTCATGTATTTTAGTGATAACAGAGATTAGCTGCTGACAGACATATTCACCCACACATATAGACATGAATGTGCACTCGACTGAACATATGATATCCTCCAGGCTAATGCCATGTGGAGATAACAACACACACAAACACTCGGTTGGCATTAAAAGTCAGGGGTCAACAGATTCAGGAATGTGTCTGAAAAGGCTCTGACACTTTGCTAAAAGCATATTGAAGAGAAAATGACAAATCAGTGTTCTTAAAATGGTGTTTGGTCACAGGGGAGCTGTTGTGCTGTGTTAGTCAGTCGTGTTAATTGGAAGGTTAAAGAAGATCTGGGTACTTTATACTGTGTGTATATGTGTCACAATTATGAGGGGTCAAGGTCAGGAATTTGAGAAAGGGTGAGAAGGGAGAAAGGGGGTGGGTGTGAAACAGTTCATACCTGTCACAGCTCAACTCCTGACTTTTTTGACACCCACCTACCCACCCACAGCCTCCTGCACTAAACCTCCTGGCATAACACCCTGGTTTAAAGCCCAAGGCTGCAGATTTAAGGAGGGGCAGAGGATGAAGCTGCTCAAGTGTTTTTGCCACAAGCTTGTCAATCTGTTTTATGTCTCTGTGAGTCACTGGGATCCTGCTCTGGTGTGCTCAGCATGCCATCATATTTTTTATGCTCCTTGCAAACAATCTGTAGGTGCTGGACATATTTCAACAGTGTGTGTTTATGCAGGGAGTGCTCAGTGCAGAAGACAGGGCTGAATTTAAGGGAAGCTGTGCCAGGACAGGCCCTACCCTTCAGCACCTTTCAGTCCGTTGATGACTGTGTGTTCCCTTTGTCCTCTTTCTTTTATTTTGAAGGTAAAACTTTTCTTATTATGAGTAAAAAGTTAAATTACTTGAATTAAAATAGCTTTACTGACAATGAGCTTACACTTGATCCTGACCGAAATAATTTCAAACTCAGCCTGAAACAGTTTTAAAAGAGAACTCACTTTTGTAAACATTAATAATCAAGTTTGTTAGGTATTGTTTTTGATGCAGTATTTATTGCTGCTTTTAGGGTGCTGAAAGGCCCAACTAGGGACATACAGTACATTGATAAATGAGCTCAGTCTATAAATGCTGTAGTGTTCAACATTGTTATCTTGCTTCATACCGTCCCTATAGAAATAAAAATTAAATAATGATAAATGTTTTTATTTTTGTTATTGCCAGAGCATTTCAGTGAGAGTAGAAGAATAAAAAAACACTAAATAAAAAGGAAATAGTTCATTATAATGATGAAAAATAGTAATAATGTCACAGTAATGGTTATAAAAGAGGATAAAAAGGTTTACGATCCAACATATCCAAAAAAAATAAGAAAATTTAAAAGAAACAAAAATCTATGTGTGTTTTTATGTGTGTGTATGAGTTTATGTCTCTGCGTGTACATATATAGTTATTTATGTTTATTCGTATTAATGTACGTTAATATATCAAGGAGTTGGATACCTTAGTGGAAAAGTGAGCAGTGTGTTTGTCTGCTAGAGACAAACAAAACTGCATCATCTGCACAAAAGAAATTAAAACATTTGTTTCTTGAAAAAGCAGTAATAATCCAAAAGCAAACGTGTTTCTGATTTAAAAACAGTAGTTACCAACACTTCCTACGTAAAAATAGCTGCATACTATTATCTAACTTGTAAGATAAAACACTAAATGAAAGATTGACTTTGAATTGTAACATGACAGCTCATGTCTTTTAAAAATTGAAGGAATATCACAAGTTCAATCATGAAATTATAGATAGAAAAGTGAAACAAACGCAGAACCAACATCAGATCACCTTGTGCATCCCCCCTCCTCGCCTCATGCATTCATTCACATGGTGATCACTGAAGAGCCCCTTTACAGTAACTGTGAATGCATGGGGCACTCTCTGGACCCTTACCAGTATCTGTTATATTTGTCGGCTTGATTTGTCTACCTTAACAGAATGTAAACGTGAGCTCAGTTGAGTTTTACCTGTGCCTGACAAGATGCTGTCACAGCTCCGACCACTACCTGTGCCTGTGTATACTGGGGCTTAATTGGAGAGGAGATTGTAACACACTGTTCACAGTGTATTTCCTCACATTTACACTGAGTTGCAGGAAATGCTGCATCATGTCGTTTTTGCCTGTACAAAATGTCTTTTCATTTTAAAGGAAGATTGTCATGACTTTGCCCTGGTTTTATTTTAGTGTTCTCAATTTTCATGTCATCTCTCCTGGCTCATGTATCTGTTTTAACCAATTGTGGTTTATGTTGTTTCTTTTTTCTGCTTTGTAGCTTAGTCCTTGATGTTTTCTGTTTTATTTTGTAGCGTGTTGTCTGTATGTCATTTCTTGTTTACTCTCTGTCTTGTCTGTCCTGATGAGTGCACCTGTGTGATTGTCTCACCTGCGCCTGGTTTGTCACACCCTGTATTCTTTGTCTGTTCACACTCATTCCTCTCCAGTTCCCTTTGGAAGTTACTGGTGCTTTTCTTCATAGATGAAACTGTGTGAGTTGCTTTTTCGTCAGAGACTTTGTTTTGTGTATTTTTAGGTTTTATTTTTAATAAATCTTTTTTGTTAGTGTCTTAATCTGGGTCCAACTCCTTCTTTTTCTTAGTTTTTGCAACACTGACTAAAAAACCTCAAGCATTCTTAAGATAGTGCATTTACATGCAAAAAAACCTTTAAAGCTCTTTCCCTAGACCCTTGATTTATGACCTTCAGGATACTGCCAGTTCGTCCTTGCATCCTTGAATTAGAATGGCCAGTTGAAAAAAGTCTAGTGAAAGCCACTTGGAATTTTTTTTTAGTTGAGTTCACAACATTTTGTTTACAAGCGAAAGGTTATAATGAGGCTCTATGACCTTGACCTTTCTTATATGCCCTTTAAAATGTATCAGCTCATCCGGGGGTCAATGTTGACCTCTGTGCAAAGTTTAATAAAAAACACTTACAAGTCTTCTTCAGATATTACATTTGCAGGTCAAGGATAAACATGTGGCTCCATGACCTTCTCATTTGATCTTTGACCTCCATATTTTAATCAGCTCATCCTTGATTCTCAGCTGAAATTTGTTCAAATTTTAAAGAAAGTCCATTGCCCATTAACAGTTTAGTATAGCGCTGCTTGCTGTACTATAGCTAATTTGACAAACCTTACTCTCTTGGCAACATACTGTTTTGATTTGGGGGTTTTGTGTGTAAAGAGATAATTCACCTGATGATAGTGGATGTCTAAGGGTTGATAGCTCATGATTTCAATACGCTGAATTTGCTGGCATATTCCCTGATTATCAGAACAATATTGCTGACAGAGACAAACAAAGTCAAGATAATACTGTATGTCCCACCACTAACAGCTGAAGTCCTGGAAATAGTTCTCTTGAGAGTAAGAGTCGGATCAGTTTCACACCCGCCATTATTGTCTACAAAGTGGACATCAGAAGTCTAGCTTGATTTTGGATTGTTCTTTGGGGGAGAAATAACTTTGTCAAGTGCAGCACTCTTCCATAAGTTGAACTATTTTCAATGGTGAGTGTTTAGGGCATTTTTCATGTCAGGGTTTCAGAGTGCTAAAATCATTACTGCATATGTTTTCTATTAAAATTATTATTTTTTTCCTGTTAAAACTAAGTGTAAAATTTGGTTCTCTGAGACCAATGTCCTGGCATTTTATAAAATAGCATCCCTAATTTAACCGTTGGTGTATTCCTCATCATTGACACCAACATTCAGACTGTCAGTATGTTTTGGATTTCCTCATCTTGATAAAAGATGTGACATTTTATGACAAGCATAATACCACCAAATGGCTTGTAGCCAGTCCCACAAATCCCTAGAGACACACTTTTTTGTTTCCCAATCTACCAGAATTCAACCAAATGATTTATGGCTGACAACTCTTTGGCAGTGGGAGAATCCCTTGCAGTCACCATATTTGTCTTGTAGCACAGACAAGTGTTGCAGAAGATTTTCATTGCTGCTCTTCGCTGTCAGAGACAGGTTCCTGAAAGCAGCGGCATGTGCTGCGTTGAGGGCATTAGGATGGAAGGGGAATGTGGCGCTATGTTTGGAATCTGAGATGGGTCTGCATGCCAGCCAGCACGTCTCTAACCACCCTGCCCTCTTCACCCTCCCACCCTCCTTTAATCTCAGTCCTCTTTCTCCTCTTCCTCTGGCCCTCCCTTAAACGTCATGGCTCCTCATGTCGACAGAACTTCCTCCTGGTCCTCAGCAGAAACAGATCATTGACGGAAGGGGAGTGGTTTTTTTTAGCAGGATGACAGCCCACAATTTGTTTGTTTGACAACTTATAGCAGTTGTCTTTTTTTGCACATCCTGTTCATGTGGGTGGAAGTGGTCTCTGATTAATTTCAAAACACATCCCATTCAAGCTTAGATAGGGTTGTCCTGACGTTTTATTCACTTTTGTTTGCCCTCCAGCCATCAAGGCAGGACAGTCAAGGCATCACACATTCTCCTCACAGTTATCATGGCGTAAAAGTCTTAATAACAAGAAGTTCTCAGAAAACTTGAGAACAAACATTGCTTTAAGTCAAATCAGTATTCAGCTGTATTATTATCACAGGAGGGAGTAATGCTTTTCCCAGTGCTTGTTAGTTAGCTAGTTTGTAGGTTAGTTTGTGAACAGGATAACTCTAAAAGTTATGAACTGATTTTGATGAAGAAGAAGAAAAATGTGATTCGATTTTGCTGGTGATCTGAATCTGGATGTGAATCCATGAATTTCATTTTAATGATTTGTTAACCTTGCGGGATCAGATGGTTTTCACATTTTTGACAATAACTGGCCCAACAATGTTGGAAATGCCTTTGCAGAGGTTTGGGTTCTTGAGGTTCTTCTTTGTATGTTTGAGCTTTAACTGAGTGTGTGGTTTATTTCTGTCCTTATTTGTGTGAAACTGTTATTGAAAAGGCATTCGACCAGTATAATAAATGGGAATTATCATTTTTAAATATTTGTTTGAGGTCGCAAGTGGTGCTTAACACTTTTCTGTCACTTCTCTGAACAAAATTAGCACCTCAGCCAGGTTCCTGAAAACATTTTGAGCTAAAAGAAGTGGGTCACAAGTTTAAACCCACCTTGAAGCTGATTTCCTATGTTCTAATGAAGATATAAATGGCTGCAGCAAAGGCTGGGTGATGTATCCATTCATGGATACATGGATGGATCAATTCAGATTTTTCGGGATGGATCCCATTGCTTATTTTGCCTCTTCTCGTCTCCAACAGTTACCACCCTCCCCACATTTTCTTCCAGCAGAGACACAACAGCAACTTAAGAGTTGTTGCATTGTTTGAAGATAGAAATGATAAAAACTTTCATTGTGTTTAGGACACCATATTTATAAACACGCACATTTTTAGGCTTGTATTTTTCAAATTTTTACGACCTTATCGCCCAACCCTAGATGTAATGCTGGATTTGGTCAAACTGCATTGTTTTATTCCAGTACATAGCCTGTGTCATAGATACAGACAAACAAAGGCACTCTGAAAAGCAAGTACAGTCGTTTGCTTTATTTACAGACACAAAGAGCACATCTTTACCACAGAGCTATGGAGTGGACATGATGCAATTTGGTCATTTTGTACGTCTTTGTCAGAGGGAAACATGCTGAGATGGGACACAAACAGAATTGTTTGTGTCACAAATCTCTCTGTTCTACTTTCTTTACTTACCTGCCACATGACTTTCCCTTTCCCTCCATGATGAATCAGTTAGTTACATTGTATTACTGTGTGCTCAAAATCTGTATTTGTTATTTTGAAAAGACTGTTTTTGTCAATGCCAGTCCTCTGGGACAGCTCCAGATCAAAGGGCACTTGAAAATATTTTCACCTCAAGATTTTTTTTGTTTTTAGTTGCTTTTGCAGTTTACACAACGCAGGTTTAGACAGATCCCCCTCCTGACCTTTGACATTTCTCAAGCTAAGCATTGCTTGAACTTGAGGTCATATATGTCAGGGCTTGTGAAATCCATCAAGATAAAACTGGATCTTATTTGACAAAGTCCATGACTCCATAGCATTTCTTCCTTATGTTTTCCTTTGCTTTGATTTGAGTGCTAGCTTAGCTCCCCGCCTCACTTGAGAAGAGATAGAAAGCTGACTGTTTCAATTGCCAGTGGGGGTTTTCAGCAAGACAGACACTGAGGGATACTCGACGAGTGCGGGCCTGTCTTCTTCCCTGTCAAAGGAAAGGCAGTCTATAAAGCTGTCTTTCATTTACATAGCAAACTGTTTTTGAAGTATAGTTTTCGTTCATCACTCTAATCTTGAGGGAATATCAGAGTTTCTTTAGCAAAAATTCTTGCAGTGTCCTCATTTTGCACCATGGTCAAGCTCTCTCTATGAAGCAAGCCATCACAGAGATAAACTATGCTCTGGCCTCATAAAAGCACAACAAAGGTGTGGTGGTTAGGTAAAGGTGAGGCCTTTTATTGACACTGCAGGTGTCACGTGCAAGTTTGCATCCTAGGGTTTAAATTCCAACCACAGCTATTCTGTGCCAGACCATAACAAAGAGGGCTTTGATTATCATGAATTACCTTTCCATTGTACAATGTTCAATCCGGCTGAAGTCACCCGCTTCCAGGCCTTGATGAGGATGTTGTCGATCCACAAAGGAAAATGCTGCTCTGAGCCTGACAGAAAACTCAGTGTTGGCAGAAACAATCATTGGCATCCTCTCCTGCCCTTGTATGGTTTGTATATTCTGATGTTAGCTGCAGATAGAGAGTTCTGAGAACAGACATGGATCATGTGGGCTTAGCTGTTATATTTTCACCAGCTGAACCTGCACTTCTCTTATGTGACATGCTGACAAATGTTGGTACATTGCTTGTAGTTTGCTGGATGGCCACATTGATGTCAAGCTGCAAAAACAGAAACTCAGAGCAGGAATCAGTCCAATGAGGGAATGACAGTCATACATTCTTAGGTATCTTTTGCATTGGTGTAACAACCAAACCTCTGTTGAATCCTGGCTTTCTTTAGTATTGATAGCTTTCTCATGACATCACATTCATTTGTGGATGATGGAAATGAAATGCTTTAAACTACAGTAGGTCATAAAGAAACTGACCGTCTGGTGGTTTTAGTAGCAGAAAGTTACTTTTCAATTTGATGCACTAACCCAGGGATACACAAGTTTGTTACAAAAAGGGCCTCATCAGTTTCATTCTCACTGCCTGAGGACCAAATTGTTATACATTTGAACAATTATTTCTTATATTTTAACAGTGAAACAAATACATAAAATTGGAATTTGTCATATTTCAAAATGCGTACTTATTAAAGTCACTTAAAAGAAGTCATTAATTTAATAATGTAGACAAAGAATTAAAGCTCATCAAAGCTGTTCTTTGCGCAAAGAAGGGTGTACAATTCAATAAACTGCATTTTTAAGTACTTTAGTTTTAAACACTTTCACTCTCTGCTTCATAAAGAATTTCCATGAACAGTGGCAGCTTATTATACCAACATATTCCTTGCAACTAAAACTTAAAAAATGTTCAACTTATAAAACGATTTTTATAGGAATGTTCTACATTTTCCAAGCTCCAATATATTTTGTCTTTGTGCTGGTGTTGTGTTTGCTTATCTACTGTCCACTTTGTTCTCTTAAACTCATTTTATTGTTCCCTCATTGAAGATTTTGTCACGTTTTCCACATGCGTAAAATTCACTGATATTTGAAACTGACTTGTGGGCCACATTGACTGAGGGAGGGGGGCTCAAAGGGCCCTTGGGTTACCAGTTGCCCACCAATGTGCTAATCAATGAGGAAACAGAGTGTTACTTCTACAGAGCCCCCTCTGGGAGGGAATACCCAAGGAGGAGTGAGTAGCAGATTAATGCTGTCGGAAGCTCTGCATGGGCTGTATGAACAGTAGCCCGTCCAGACTTCTCCTAATCCAACTATTGTGGTACTTAAACTGAATATTCTGGACTTAAACAGACCTTTTTTTCAAGAACTTATACTGTAACTCATGCTTTTATTGGGTAATGCCATATAGCTAATGTAAGTTAAGAGGCAATGCCTATGTCTTGCCTATAACAACAATTTTCCCTCCACCATCTGAACAGCCGAACTGATTATCTAAACACAAGAAAATACATTAACTTTAATATGTAAGTACTTTATTCTAGTGGCTTTGGAAGTGAATAATTCTTTTCAAAATATTGGTAAACATGGCCAAAATAAAGGTCTGCTAAAGACTTTACTGTTAAAGCAATTGAGTAATATCCCAGGCTCTGCATAAGGGTCTGTAGGTCCTAAAACTTTCAGTTAAATTCAGTACTTTATTGTCTGCAGTTGTCAGGAAATGTGATTATGTATTAGTTTTATGAAATCTAAAATTAAAAACTTGTGCTGTAGCTCTGCACAGTGTTCAATGGTGACAGCTTGGTTTTAAACTTTTTTTGCCCTCTAAGCTTAAGCGCCATGCCACGTAAAAAAAAATATGTGCTGTTAGAACTGCACAAATCTTGGTTAAAAAAACAAATTTAATTTTGCTAAATGAGTGCTTTATGTTTGTCCTTCTCTGTGTTTTCTGCTTTGCAGCTCTTTCATGTAGCCTATGTCCTCATCAAGTTTGCAAATTCACCTCGCCCTGACCTGTGGGTGCTGGAGCGCTCTGTTGATTATGGAAGGACTTTCACACCCTGGCAGTATTTTGCACGTAAGTAATAAAAAATTGTAATGTTATAATTTTTTGTTTTTATTTTAGCAGAAGAAAAATAACAGGGCCACATTTACACTTCACTCAATTTGATATTTCTGTTCACCATACAAGCTTGAGGTTAGAGTACGGTGGCTGCCTAAGCATTTAAGACAATGCATTGCTTACCTTGTGCAAGAGGGTTGTCTCTTACTCTCAGTGGCATCAATATCTGTCTTCTTATGTAGCATCTCAGATCCCCATGTGTCACATACATACATTAAAGCATTAATATGTAACTTCTCCACCTTGAATTTACACAGTTGATCTTATGTCTTATTTTTATTTATTTATTTATTTTTTCAATTTATAAAAGCAGCTTTCAGACATGGAGGATACACAATACCATCTTTTTAAAAAATGAGGACACAAGGATTTTGGCTATCAGCAATAATAAACACAGATGGGTAGGCAGATGGGTAGCATCATTCATGTACCATATATATGAAGGTCCTTACCTTGTGCGGCTGGCCCTTTCTCTCTCTCACTCTTTCTGAGTCTATTCACTGTCTCGCAACTATCAATAAAGGCCAAAGGTGCCCCGAAAGTATCTTTAAAGACAACAGCAAAAACAAGCACATTGTATTTTTCAATGCATTTAATGTCTTTTGGCTTGGTAAAATGAGTGTTTTTCACACTCAGCCATTCTGGAGATGCAGCGTGTAGGCTGTTAGAGCCCCTAGGCTGGCACTGCTGAAAGGAAATCAGCCATTATTAGCATGAATTACTCCAGAGTAATTTCCTGCTATGACGAGTTCAAATGTCTACTCTGATAAGACACACTCAATTTGCTCTCTTGGGTATCCTAAAATCCACACTGATAAAACCAACCCAGACGTTAAAGTGTGTGCTGCTGCTGGTGTGTAAAAAAAAGTCAAAACCGAAAACACAACTTTCCAATTTTAGTCAATTAATTTCAAGATCATTTTTAGTGTTTTAATTCTCTTGGGAATAATCTTAGCCTGAAGACATCACTTGGTGGCATTCAGTAAATTCCAAACCCTTTGTAATTACTAGCTTGTTATGTCATGCCATCCCCAAATTGTCTGAGCTACATACCTGGAAACACACTCCTGATCCGCTGATTAGGCAAATCTGATTTATGGGGTCTTATATCCGGGGGGCACCTGTGCACACAGACTTCAGCACACAGTAGTGAATCATCAGAACTACAATCTCACGGGTTTTCTTTGACATCGTTTTTGCTGGATCCAATTACAGGAACACTGAAGTCTGAACTTACATATTGATTAACTTCCCTGTTTGTAAGTCAGAGGAATCTGTGAGCAAATTCCAGATTGTTGTGAACAATTGGTTGTGTAGCAACAAAATGTATTGATCTGTTTTATAGACAGGTAGACAAATAAATAAATGATTGATCAAGAATTATTTATTTTTTTTAATTATGGAGCTAAGATTAGAAAGGCTAATTTTTGAAAACCTTTTTTTTGCAGATTCAAAGCGGGAGTGTATTGAAAGGTTTGGTAAGCAGCCCAATGTTCGTTTAGTCAATGATGATGAACAGCTCTGCGCGACGGAATACTCACGGATCGTGCCTTTGGAAAATGGAGAGGTAACACATATTGCAATGTTTTTGGAAAACTAAATTATATGTTAAATGTATCAAAAACAACCTTTTGAAATAAATTTGTGTTGTCCAGATTGTGGTGTCTCTGGTCAATGGCCGGCCAGGGTCCAAAAACTTCACCTACTCACCACTGCTAAGGGACTTCACAAAGGCCACCAACATCCGCCTACACTTCCTCCGCACCAGCACCCTGCTGGGTCACCTGATCTCCAAGGCCCAGAGAGATCCCACTGTCACCCGCAGGGTGAGTGAGTCATGTACTGTACAACCTCACAGGAAGGTGTCATACTGGCAGCGTCTTGTTTCCATTTGTGCAAGATGGATTTACAACTCAGCACCTGCCCTGCAGCCCACTTTGTGCTGTCACATACACACTGACCTGCTCACACATTCATCTCTGTCGAAGCTTTTTGCTAGGTCTGTGCTTTCCTTATTTTGATCCACCAGATAAAGACACCGCTTAGATATGCTCCATGTATTTGATATGTCCATTTGACTTAAAGCTGTAGATAAGACATTCATTTTTTGCAGCTCCTGATTCCAAATATCGATGATGGCCTTTAATA
Source organism: Cetoscarus ocellatus (assembly GCA_037902135.1). NCBI lineage: Eukaryota > Metazoa > Chordata > Actinopteri > Labriformes > Labridae > Cetoscarus > Cetoscarus ocellatus. The sequence goes on along the minus strand of JBAMNC010000325.1, from coordinate 105,210 downwards.
TCCTCTTAAATAGCTTGAATTATCCCCCTAAGACCCTGCTTGTATATGTAATATGAAGATGAAACTTTTAGGCTTTCCTACACAAAAGTTATTAACTTTGCTAAATTTAGACTTGTTGGTTTCATTCAAAGAAACTTTTTGCTTCTAACTTGTGATCACCAAAGCATATTGCAATGATCATGAAATTGATGTAAAATCCTTGGATTAAATTCAAGATGGCTGCCATCTTTACTAAAATGCTTTACAACAAATATTATTTTGCTCAGTATGTATTGTGTAACTATATTAGGACACTGGGACAGGACTAGTGTTAAAGTGTTAAAACACTGAATAACTGTTTGACCCTATACTGAACATTTTGACTGATTGCAAACTTTAACAGAAATTGTAGTGGTTTCCTTTGTCAATACTGTAAGAAGATTTTATGGATTTTTGGGGAGGATTTGCTAAAAAAATATATATATATAACATTTGGGGGTAACTTTTTGTGTGTGGGATGGGGGAGGTTTTTCCTTGATTTTTTTTTTTTTTGGGGGGGGGATTGGGGGTGTTCAAAGATTAAATTTAGGTTTTGTACTTATCAGGTCCTATTAATCGCAAATAGGGTTGAGAAGTTTCAAATGCATTGTAATCGATTTATTTTTATCTCAGGAGTTTGTATGATAAAGGTAAAGAGATGACAAAGGTTACTTTCTTGTAGACAAAATTCCAGTGAAGAAATATTTCTTCAGCATTTATGACTCATACACCTCAGTTCTTTTTAATTTAGGCTGTGGTCAGTGATGTCAGCTGTTTAATTACATCTTATCTTTTTATGATTCTCTGATTCACTCCACAAAAGTTGCTTTAGCTCAAAGACCATAAGTCCCCACAAACATGACTCACTTCTACCTCCATTTTCAAGAGGGTTGGATATTGTTTTTGTATGTTAGATTTGATGTTATGGATAATGTCACTTGTTTTTTTTAATTCCCTGGCTCTAATATTTAAACTCTGTTGACAGTATTACTACAGTATCAAAGACATAAGCATTGGTGGACGCTGCGTCTGTCATGGTCATGCCCAGGTGTGTGGTGGGAGGCGTGACCAGGAAAATCCCAACAGGTTTGTTACCCTTTTCATCTGAAGGAGTGCTAAAAAAAACCTTTTTTGTCATTCATTAATCACTGCCTGGCCTGCACCCTTTTAAGAATTTCAAAAGTTAACCTTAAAGTATAATTTTAACAGGTAAATGTTTCATTTGCTTATCTATTAACAAGAAGAATGTTCTTTCTGTACAATAGGCCCCTGTGTAACAGAGCAGTACAGAAATGACACAAAGCTGCAAACAAAATAAGCTAAAACCACAAAGATAGAAGATTTAGGTGATACTGAATTGTTCAAATGGAGGAACAGTTACCTTATGTGATGGCACACTAACAGCAGACTTGTTTTTTTAGCTGCTCTAATTACATACTATGTCAAAAGAGCTCAATTTTAAAAGAAAATTGCTTTGAACAGTGGTTATTTTCTATTCAGTGCAGCCTCCAAATCCATTCTGTTTTCTTTTTTCATTATGTGATAAAAAAGAAAGCTGTGAAAAACGCACAACACCAATTGAACTACTTAAGCATAGAAAATCTAAAAATCATAACCTTCACATTAATCATACAACATTAACTAATATTAGAACATTAACATTAACTGCTAGATTTGCCACCAAATCTAGCTTAGAGTAGTAGATTTATAGCCAACACAATCACATATTTCAATTTCAAAAGCTGATTAATCAAAGCCCATTAACACAGGTTTTCATTCAGTTCAACAGCTGAGGAAAAATCTGAAGACCTCATGCAGATTGTTTGACCCAGAGACAACCCAGGACCAAAATGTTCTTGACTGAAAGTTGTAGATGCAACACCCTGCACTTGAAGCAGTGCAACTTACAAGAAGAAGAAAGTAGCTAATGGAAATTATGCTGTGTAATACATTTAGTACTGGTAAAAATGTGTAAGATTACAAAATAGTTTAGGAAAATGACCATGCTGACCACCTGACAGCCCACCAATGGCAAAAGGTAATGTAGGTTATGCAACCAAACAAATAAAAAAACAGGATAAGCATTTACTAGCCAGTAGTTTAGAGTGGTGGTTCTCCAATAGTGTGGTGAGGCAGGCTAGTGTGCATTGAGGAAAGTCCAGGTGTTGCCTTGGGAATTTGTGCAACAGTGTTGTTACTTCGACTATACAGCATCTTATGAATAAGTTTTCATTTTCTCTATCAGCACTTTATATGCTTTAAATTACCTCGGCCAAGGAGGTTATGTTTTTGCTGGCATTTGTTAGTTTCTTTGTATGTTTGTTAGATTGTGAACATGATGACTTAAAAGTTATCGACAGATTTTGACTAATTTTTTAGAGAACAATGTTCATGGTGCAAGGAAGAAGTGATTCGATGTTGGTGGTGATATGAATCTAAACGTGAATCCAGATATTATTTTAAAGGTTTTCTTAACAGTGCGAGATAAGGCAGTTTTCCACGTTTTCACTAATAACTGAACAAGTTTTCATGACATTTTTAGGAAATATTGGTCATGGCATAAAGGAGGAGTGATAGGATTTTGGTGGTGATCTGAATCCAGATGCAGATCCAGGAATTTTTTTATAGGGTTACTCTACAGTGCAAGATAGGGGAGTTTTCCACAATTTTTCCAAAAAAACTTGCCTGTGTTTGTGCTCTCAGAGCACTTCTAGTTTCTGTATAAACCCCAAGTTCAATACCTTTAAAAAGACCCTTTAAAACCTTCAGTTGTTTTCCAGTTAGTAGAATAGGCAGGTTGGGAAAGAAACTAAAACACACCCTGTCCTGGAATTTTGAAACACAGAAATCAATAATATTTGAGGTTATCAATACTGATATCAAGTCTCATTAGTCCTATAGCATAATGTCATAATAACAGATGACTCATCAGCATCATGTATTATTTTCAACCAAAGCCCGAGTGTAGTTATTAGTCAATTTTAAGAGGTAATGTTAGATACAAGGTACCATGTGAAGACTGAAGATACTGAAACACATACTACAGGGACTTTTTTGTGTGGAGCGTTTAGGTCAATGTTTATTGTTTCTTTTGTGTGCAATGAGTAAAAATTCTGCTGTCTTCTGATAGTTCCCCCATAACAACATAATAGAATAAGATATCAACACATTTTTTATGAAAGGCCACATTTTGCTGTCCCTATGTAGTTAAAAGAATCTTAGCAGGACAATAAAATTGGTTTTGTGAGGTGTAATGGATTTTAAGCATAACTATACTCTGGTGTCTGCCCTCTTGCCAACAGACTCCAGTGTGAGTGTCAACACAACACCTGCGGGGAGTCATGTGACCGCTGTTGCCCTGGCTTTAACCAGAAGCCATGGCGTGCCGCGACTGTTGACAGCCCCAATGAGTGTCAACGTAAGTGCACATGTTCAGTGGGTTCATTCAGTGAGTAAACAAAACCACAGTGTGCTACTCCCCACGCCACTGGCTCTTTGAATTACAGCCCCCTGAGTGGGCTGAAGTGTCCTCTTGCCTCTGATATTCAAAGCCTGTTGTGGATGCCCTCATATGGTATTGTAGAGAGCCCCAGTGAAGAGCTGAGAGGACATTCCTCATGTGGTATGTGTGATGAACAGCAAAGTGCATAGCTTGCCACAGGATAGCTGCTTTTCCTCACCAGGTAGCTAGCTAGCCCACATTAGCCCACCACATCAGTCCACCATGCCAGCTTATCTACGAGCCATCCAGTCCACAAGCAGAGCCTGTGTCAGCTGGAATCTAATTGCTTTGGACTGTTGACAAATCTCCCCTTATGAAACCTGACCTTGAAGCAGCCACAGAAGCGGTGAGGGAAAAGATGCAGAAGACTTGTAATCCAATCAGTGCACTCATGCAGTGGAAATGTAGCCTAACCTTTCATAAACAATAATGAGACACAGCGGCGGTTCACAGGAAGAGGATGTGCCCTCATGTTTAGCTTAGATTTTATAGTTTCTCCTAGTGCTTAACAACCAGTATCCTTTTTTAGAGAATTTGTAGCTTAAGGTGCTTACATGCAGACAGGGGAGGTGATTTTCTGAGGCATATAGAATAAATCTGTTTGTGTGTGTGTGTGTGTGTCGGGGGTTTCCTCCTCAGCCTGCCAGTGTTTCTCCCATGCCTTTGACTGTTATTACGACCCAGAGGTGGAGAGGAGGGGAGCAAGTTTAGACACCTTCGGCAGGTACGATGGTGGAGGAGTGTGCATCAACTGCCAGGTATGAAATGCATGTCAAGTCCAAACTAATTCCTGTCTCTGAATGTGTGTGTGGTTATAGGTAGGGAGGAGGTCATGAAAAAGACAAACATCTCATGTTGTCCGTGCACTTTTTATGTTGTCCTTCTGTACAGGATTCTAAGCTAACTTATAACTGTGTCCTTTACATTTATAAATTACTTCAGTCCATACATACATACTCCTGTTTATCTACAACCTAATTACTCATGCATCAACTTTTTTAGTTGTGCATTATATAACCAGTACATGCAAACATACTCCATATAACTTATTTATTCCATAACTACAAACCCTGATTTCAATGACGTTGGGACGTTGTGTAAATTGTAAATAAAAACAGAATACAATGATTTGCAACAATACAAAAACCTGATATTTAATGTTTAAACTGATGAGCTTCACTGTTTTTTTGCAAACATTCACTCATTTTGAATTTGATGCCTACAACACGTTCCAAAAAAGTTGTGACAGGGTCAACAAAAGACTGGGAAGGTGGAGGAATGCTCAAAAATATTTGGAACATTCCACAGGTGAACAGGTTCATTGGAAACAGGTGAGTGAAAGATTACATATAAAAGGATCATCATGAAAGGCTCAGTCATTCACATGCAAGGACCTGGTGAGGTTCACTGCTTTGTGAACAACTGCATGACGAAACAGTCCAACAGTTTAAGAACAAGTAATTTAGTGACTTCCATCATCTACATTTCACAATCATAATTCTTCATAAGAGTCAGTGAATCCAGAGAAGTCTCTGTGTTAAACTGGTAAACCGAAAACCTACACTGAATGCCTGTGACCTTTGATCCCTCAGGTGGCACTGCGTTAAAAACCAACATCCTGTAAAGGATATTACCATGTTGGCTCAGGACTGATCCAAATGGCAACTAAACCAGTGCCGTTGTCACTCTGATCAGTGTTAGTTACCCATCAGAACCACATTGCAGAAGAAAGATTCAACATTAATTTTTATGTTGAATTGCATGGTTTTATAAAAATAACAATACTGATGATAAAGTTATTTATATAGTACATCTGTTAACAAGGTTACTAAGTGCTTCACATTAAATACAGACATAACAAGAGCTAAATGAATTAAAAGAATAAGGGCATACCATAAATATACAGGATTTAAAGGACACAAAAAAGTGAAGATTAAATTAATAATTATCATTGAAGATTAATTTTCACCTTCTCTGAAATTGAGGGGGAAAACAATCCTTTATTTTTTTAGTACAACTCCACATGTATTAAAATTAAGGCGCTCAGTGCTTTGCATAAACTAGCAATTAATAACTTTTAAAGTGTGAACTCTTTTACCCTTACTTTTACTTGAGTGTAATAATCTTATAACCATTCCACCTCCTGGTTTTACCAAGTGTTAACATGCAGGGTTTGCAAGCATTTTGTTTTGATAGGTATTTCTGTTGTAAACAATTGTCTCCAAAGACAATAAGATCTCTTTTACTCAGTTAATGAAATCTTTCATTTATGAAAACCATTAAACTGTCCGTGAGTTATTGATGATATTTGTAATTCTCTTTAGCACAACACTGCTGGAGTGAACTGTGAGAAATGTGTTGACGGTTTCTACAGACCATATGGAGTTCCCCCAGAGTCTCCCACTGGATGTATACGTGAGTTGATGTTCACAATTTGATCTATATTTGTTTGATGCCTTGTTTTCTGAAAAGCTGAGAATTATACACATAAAGCAATATCACATAAAGAGGGATGATGTTACACTTAAAATCAACATTTCTGTTTTGAAGTCATAGGCACAGGGCGGCAGACCAAATGTAGAAGATAATCACAACACTGTTATATTCTGTGCAACATCTAATCTCTGAGGTTAATATTGCTTTTATACAGCAGTTTTACACCAAATATTAAAAAGAAGTAAAAAGTCAATCCACAGGTAATGTTTGAAATCCACCAACTCAGCTCATTTCACCATAATATGATGCAGTGCATTTTAGAAATACAGGTTCCTTTTTCCAAGTCTGTGGGATTTCTGAGTGAGTTTTCTGTTGAACACTAGAAGTAAGGTCTGTAGTAAACACTAGCTGAAGAGATTTCAACATTTTTAACCCGTAACATAGTATGTGGCGGGAAATTCCCTCACTTGTATATTTTAAAGCCCTATTGTGTCTTACAAAGGTTGCTAACTAGGCCTACAGAATTTCTCTGGGACTTTAAAAGTTAACATGTGATTGTCTTTGACAGAGGAAAGGTGAGAATGTGAAAAGAAATTGGGAGCAAAGTAGTGATGGTGTTGAAGTCAACTGATGATGTGAAAGTTCTATAATAGCTGTGCTACATCACCTTTTCTTTTAACAACACAGTAAGTGTTTAGATACTGAGGAACAACAATAATTGTTGAAGCTTTGTTGATGGAATTCTTTTCCTTACTTGCTTGATATCAACTTCAGTTGCTCAACAGTCTGTTGTCTCTGTTGAAGTATTTTGTGCTTCATTATGCACCACACATTTTCAGTGGGAGACAGATCTGGGCTACAAGCAGGTCAGTCTAGTACCTGTACTCTTAACTACAAGCCATGCTGTTGTAACACCAGCAGAATGTGGCTCAGCATTGTCTTGATGAAATAAGCTAGGATGTCCCAAAAGATATGTTGCTTGGATAGCAGCATATGTTGCTCCAAAACCTGTTTGCACCTTTCAGCATAAATGGTTTCTTCCCAGATGTGCAAGTTACCCATGCCATGGGCACTAACACACCCCCATACTATCACAGATGCTGTCTTTTAAACTTTGGGCTGATAACTTAGATGGTCCTTTTCCTCCTTAGCCCGGAGGACATGATCTCCACGATTTTCAAACACAAACTGAAATATGGACTCGTCAGACCGTAGCACACTTTGCCACTTTGTGTCAGTCCATCTCAGATGAGGTCAGGCCCCTCGTTTCAACCATTATTGTCTCATACAGCAAGACAGCGACTTGAGTCTCACGGAGCAGCAATGTGCTGAACATGTACCAAGGTGTCACACCTCAGCTCTTTCTCTGTTTAGAAAACTCGGGACAGACGCTAATGCTATACACCACTGTACATGATGCCAGATTTTCCAAATACACAAATAATACTTCTTCCCAAATAAAGATTAGCCAAATGTATGAATGTTCTGGTATTATCTTGCTTACTGAGCACATTTATTTTGACAAAGAATGTTTGTCTAGCTCCGTTTACCCCCACAACAACGAGCATAGGGTATGCTATAATGAAGTACAATTATTATTGAAACCGTGGCTTCTGTCTTTACAAAATAAACAATCAATTTGAGTTGAATACTTACTTTGAAGATGAACTTTCATCCGACTTCTCTGGTTTGTCCTTGGAGTTTGTAAAACAGTGAATCTGGTCCGTACAATTAAAAATGTTCATTAAAGCAATGAGCCTCTGCGTGATGAGAGCTGCTCACTGCAAACAAACATTTATAAGTTAGCAGAATCCCTCTGATCCTGAATATCCTGGAACACCCTGAGGTGGTTTTTCGTAGTAACACTCTTATTTCATCCAGTTTGATGACATGAGCCCACAATTCATTCACCTGTACCAACAGGTACCGTGTGTGTCCTCCAGCCCTCCAGTTCCCATAGTAGATTCCCCCATTTTTAATTCAGGCCTGTTGACTCTCCATCAACAGAGGTTTTTCCTGTGTGTACTCCAATTCACATATGTATTCAGAAGGCTGCAAAAGCCATTAATTTATCCCATTTGGTAGGGGCTCTTGTAAAGCAAACTAGTTGGCGCTGCTGGTGGAAGGATATGTAGGCTGTGCCGTGTCTCCAAATAGTGCCTTGTGAAAGCAGCTTGGTAGTGAAAAATTAAGTGGATATAAACAAACAGTTTGTAGAGTATGATGACCCCACGCTGTTTTTATGGCTTGTTTTATCCCACAATTCTTTTAATTAAGCTGAGAATCTGGCACCACGTACAGCAATGTATAGCAGTAGCATCTGTCCCAAGTCTTTCTGGACAGAGAGAGAACTGAGCTGTGACACTGTGGCACACGTTCAGGCTCATGCCATTTACCTCACACAATCCCACTTAAAAAACCTGAACTATTCCTTTAAAACTAGAATAAAGTAATATTTCAAGGTTATAATAACAACAAATATTTAATGTATTTACAAATTAGTATTTAATAGGTATACAAGACACAAGCAAAAAACTATGCACCAACATGCAACAGAAAGAGACAATGGGCATAAAATTACCAATCACTGGCATATATGGCTGTTGTAGCTCATAGTGCTGTAGTGCAGATGTGTAGAGGGGGGCTGAGAGAGGGCTGGTTCTTAAGTTAAGATGTTGCTGTCTGTCAAACTTCCAGGATGTAGCTCCAGTTGTATTTGTAAAACTCACAACATCTCACTCTGCAGGCATTTGACCCACAAAAAGAATGACAAACAAGTTCAGCTTAAATATGGGCATCAGTGTCTTATTTGGGACGAACAGAAACGGCCCCACTGCACAAACTGGCCTGGCACCAGTGCTTGTATTATTGCTCAACTGGGCTCTGCTCCTGTTTACATTAGTTTAATGGTACAGGGCTGTCCCTCAGTGTATAAATAGCTGCCAGTTGTGTTGGGACTTTAGAAAGTAGTGGGTTTAAACTGGCCCTCAGCACTTTGAAAGTAAACCATAAAACCCACAATCTCAGTTATGTCAGCTTAGCAGAGGAAGATGTTAAACCTATGACAAAACAAGTTTGAAAAGGTTGAGTGATCATTGTTTGCTTCAGGGATCTCCCAATTAGGAAGTGATGGATGGTTGAAAGCTTGACATAGCTCTACTACTTTATTTGCAACAACTGTCTGTCAGCTAAATATTTAACTAATTTCAACTGTTTTTATGTGTATGCGTGTCTGTTTCAATCTAAATAATTCAGCATATGCACTCATTTGTCTGTATGTTTACTTAGAATAAATTTGTTGTATCTCCTCAGCCTGTAGGTGTGATGAAAGAACAACAGCGGGCTGTGAGATGGGGTCTGGAAGATGCATCTGCAAACCACAGCTTGCTGGAGAAAATTGTGACCGCTGTGCTGATGGATACTATTATTACCCTCAGTGCATCCGTAAGTTGATTAGTATCATCATTTTTATCAAAGACAAAAGCGTCTGTTTTATTTCCATTAAGAGCCCCAGTGGCATTCCCTCGGCTAGGACTGTGGTTTCCCTGTGAGAAGTTCACATGGCTTTATGATGCTATGTCATACACCAGGCTTCAGCTAAAAAAAAAGCCAGTCAACCTGTCTCTGAAATGTTTGATACAATGGCTGAGATTAAGAGAAGGAGGAGGACATCTCATCTAAGTTTAAAATGTCACATTCACAGTGCAGCCCAGCTTTGTAGGATTGGGAGAGAGCTGGGCATAGTGCCTGCTTCACATACTTAACGGAAGCAAATGCAAACACATGCACAGGACTGCACCTCCCTGCTGGCTCTGCATGCCCCCCTTTTGTCTTTTTAATGCCTCTGACACTACCTGCAGAGATGGAAGAGAGAGGGGAACAGCTCATCCCCTCATAACACCTCTGTGACCCTCACAGAGAAGCAAACATGTCACAGGGAGCAAATATCCCATGAAACATCGTTGTTAACGAACTGTCTTAGGATTTTCCCCTTCAGGACGCAAATTAACCTTTTTGAGTTGTTATCCTGGCACACTCTAACAATCATGTCATTGCCTTGAATTAAGCAGAGCTACATGCAGATAAATGCATGTGTTTGTACCGGTTTTACTTAATCACACCTCACATGACATACCCTCTTTAGAAAAATGACCAGAGATATGAGGCATAAACACACAGTTTTCTGTCTTTGTTGTCTCTGAAATCTATTCACACACTCAGTGGTCTAAATAAGGACACAGCTAAGCCAACCATTTTATAATCCGTCAGCTTTTTAAAGTATTTCATGTCTGTTTTTGACAAACATAAGTCTTTCCACGGTCCTTGTCTGAACTTGCTGCAGCATTCATCATCTGTGTTCTTGGAATTTGAATATGTCTAATTGACAGCAACTTGTTTTTACACATATGGCAATTATTTTTAATTTAACTTCACAGAAATGATCCTCCTCAATGAACCACAGATAGGGCCTGTAGCGTTATGTAAAAATGTCATGGTTTGTTATAACTCCTTGGGCACACAGTCATCATACAGGTTCCAGGTGTTTTGTCTCTCTATTCTATAAACCTGACATTAATGGTTCAGTGATTCATAATAAAACAGATTCAGAGTTTGTGATTTTATTACCAACATATAGTTTTACTACAAGGTCTTGTTTTTAAAGTGGAGTGTCTTGTCTCTGAGCTGTTAACACAGTCAAACTAGTCCCAACAGGCCGGCACAGTTATTAAAGGGCTGTCTGGATCTCAAGAGTTCATACAAGTTGTGTTGTACAGGGAAGATAAAAGTTTTTTTTTTATCTAGAGGAACTATTTTGTATTTGGAGTAACACATTTGCTTTCGTGTAACTGATGAAAGAATTAAAGGAAAATTGTGTAGGAACTGCCTTTGTGCTACTACGACCTCCAAAGGTTTCTGCTCCATAGTAAAATTATTTGTATAAATTGACAGTCAGTGGTAAAGCTGATTAAGACACTGAGAAGGGCAGGAGGGTTAAATGACATTTTGTGGTCTACTTAATTCAAATATGACTCTGCTAATGTCTATAGCCAGTATATGCTAGTGCTAACTCATCCAACAACAACATAGCCATATCAGCTTTGGACTAGCAGCCCATTTGATGAAGCTCTCACACAAACAGTAACACTGCTGTTTTAGGGTGAGCAGGTTAGGAGTTGTTGCTTTAATATTTGTCTTCTGTTTTTATGGTGAAGTTAGACACAGAGAGGTAGTAGCCAATTGGCTTCCCCAAGCATCTAGACTGAAATAAGCAGATATAAGCTAAGCTGGGTTTAGCTCAGGGTACGTAAAGGTGTAATGAATTCAACATTGTTAGTAACATGCAGGGGGGTCGTAAAGAGGGGAAAGGTCTGAAAGATTGCAAGGGCCCATTACTGATGAGTCACCTAAAAATGTACACGTACCTGAAATTGTTAGGGTTTTGACAGTGCTAGAAGGGGGACTTGCACCTCTACAGCTTCCAGACCATTTCATTACTTGGTCTAACTAGGGACAGGAATCCAGAACCAGTTAAATCAGTTCCAACAAGCTTGAAAAACTGATATCACACCTGCCTTTTGCTTAACAATTTCCTTTTCAATTCTTTTCACTGAGTTCCTATGTGCTAAAACTTTGACGTTGGGCCCCCGTAAGAGGCAGTCAACACAGATGACAACAAAGAGTGAACGGTGCTATCATGGCAGAGACAGAAGTGGTCCAAATGATGGCTTGAGTTTACTTAAAATCTTCTGCCATTTTAACTCACCGTGTCCCTCGCCTTCTTGGCCACCATGGGTTCTAGACCCTTCAGATGCTCTGCTCCTCACCTCTGGAACTCCCTCCCACCAAACATTCAGAACAATGACTCTCCATCAAATCCTGTTAAGAAGACACATCTTTTCAAATTGGCATATTCAGTCAGATTTTTTTATAATCTGATCAAGTTATTTAATCTTTTGATCTCTGTTTATCAGTGATTCTTTCTTATCTCATTATTTATTTTGTTTTTTACCCTGTAAGGTGAACTTAGATGCTGAGAAAGGCGCCTATAAATAAAGTGTATTATTATTTTATGATTATGATTATGATGATGATGATGATGATGATGTTTCTTCTTCTTCTTATTATTATTATTATTATTACAACAGTATAGCTGACTGCACGTTATTTAGTGTTTGTGGCTGTGGGTTATAAAGCAAGAGTTACAAAAACAGCAACAATTTAAAACATTTCTTGACATTACTCGGCATCAGATATCACTAATGCGTCTGTCTGACATTGTTGTCATGTAAAAACTATGTGAAGCTACTATTTCACTCACAAAAATCTAAAGGAGTTGGAAAGGAAATTGACAGAGAATTGGATTGAAAGGAATAATTGACAGTGGCAGCTCTATCAATAAAATGTAATCATTTCCCATGCCAAGTTCTATCTGTGACTCCAGCTGGTGACCCATCGGATTCAAAGTCCTTACAGACTGAGTGGGGCAATCAGAGAGAAAAGCTATTTGAAGATGTGTATGTAATCACAAATGCTTTGTGCCACCACTCTTTAAGTTAGTAACCCAGTGAAAAATGTCTGGACACTTTCCTGCTCACCATATGCTCTTCCGATGGATTTTAAAAATACAACATTTTATGGTTTAATGCATTAAAAAAACTTAGGTTCAAAATCAAGGTAGTTTAAACTATTAGTTTGGCACATATCTCATTGTGTGTCCACTAACTTCTGACAAAAATCTAAATATGATGAAAATGTTTTAATGTCGCCTGTAATTGCATTGTGGTCTGTTGTTTTTGGCTAACAAAGCAATGATTCACTGCACTGTACAAAAATGACATGTGCTGACTGCTTTTAATCAACTGAGGTCTTCATTTGGTGTCTTTTCTTTTGCAATCAGGTTATCCTGTTTATCAGCCAACCACCAAATCCCCTGCAGGACCTATTGTGGGTAAGTTAATGTGACAAGGTTTGGCGATGTCTGACACCACAGTTTTGTGTGACTGATGAGTTTAGCCAATCATTTAAAATTAGATGATTTTATAATCTGTCTTCTTTATCTCTGTATAGTTCCCACCAGCTGCCCTCGGGGATATTTTGGCTCACCCAGCTGTCAGCGTGAGTGTGATCACTCCTGATATGTTGTGCTACTACAGAGGTGTTTACAGGCCAGTGCTATGCTAACTGCGCTCATAGCTTACTCCCATTTACAAGAATCTAAAAACAAACTTGTGGTACTGTTTCCTCTTTAAGAGTGGTATTTACTGGAAGTCCTTGACTTTTTTGTCGCCCGAGTCACATTTACATGAAGGCAGCACAGGTTGTTAAAAAGAGCATTTAAGGCACCATTAAGTCTGACCAGTTAAGGGTTTAGAAAATGAGGCAGGGGTCTGTCAAGGAATACTTAATTTATAGAGAGTAAATAAAAATCAAATCATATTGTAGGCATTAAGAAAAAAGCCAGCAGGATGTTACGGTTTGGTTTTAGCTATGGATGTCAATATTTATGAACTAACTGCAATGGTATTAAATACATTATTAGTAGGGTTGGATACTGTTTGGTTTTTTTACAGATTCAGGTTCCAGTTTCAGTTTTACTTATAGGCTCAGGTTCTTAATGGTCCCAAAATCTGATTCCACATTTTTTGGGATATTCCCAATATCTTGAGAATAAAAATCTGCCTTCCAGTATTTTTGGTGTATTTTGGATATCAGAAATATACTATAAACTGTTACAGTGGTTTTTGTTTTCCCCTCTATATATATCAATAAACATTGCCCTTATTAGGACGTCATATTGACACAAAAATTATTTATCAAAACGGTTTGATTAAAGTAACGATCAAAAAGCTGCAAACATTATACATTTGTTAAGTAGGTTATATATCTGTTGTTATTTTGACTTATATATTTTCAGATTGAACATGTTGACAAAATGACAAAAACGTCCTATTATCATATATATTTTCAAAATGAGTAAATGCCCTGCTTAGTGACAGCAGATCTCTTGTAAAAGTTAAACGCTGATGTTCATATTGTGTGCGTCAGCTGGGATTGAAGTATGAGTGCTCCTCAGTAATCAGCCGGGACTTCTCGATGAGAACTAACCAGTCTATTAATAGCACTGACCCCTCAACAAAATTCCTTTTTCTGGCTTCCTTCAAGCTGGGAAACTAATAATTATTAAATATGGTATTTCTATTCAAACAATGACCTTTAGCCCCAGGCTTCATTTGTTAGGGAGTAAAACCAACAGTGACTTTTATTTAGCTTGTCTTTTATGCTCTGAGCTTACTGAGAAGGAATTTCATCAGCAGCCTGTAAAAAGCTGATTTTAATGTTTAGGAGCTACAGTTGCAGTCTCTCTGGTGGCCGTCCTGTCCTTGTGCCAAGTCTGTTAACATACAAATACCAGGAGAGGCTTGGCAAGACAAAGGGCAACGGGGGAGCCGTACCACTGCGTGCCACAATATGAAGAAAGTCCAGTTGAAGGAAATACTTACATTTTCTTGTTGTTTTGGAATGAAGAAAAAGCTCAGACTCATTAGTAAGCAGACTTTGTGGGTCAACAAGGACATGCATTTGAATCTGGATTTATAAGGTTTAATTTGTTTACTTGTATAACAATACAACATACGCTTCTTTATACTTTACTGTGGCACTAATGTGAACAACCCGGAAGCATCTAGCTTTACTGATAATTGGGGATGCACCATATTAGATATTTACCATTATCTGACATGCATATATTTTCAAAATGATTTATCGATACAAATACCAATAGAAGACTTTTTTGGTAAAGAACACAGAGTCCCTCCCTCACTAGAATGACACCTTCTTCTCATTGAGATGGTCTGACATTTTTAGAGGCTGATGTGAAGCAATAAAAAAAGACATTGGATTACACTGTAAATGTCAGTGTTTAGTTTTTAAATGTAGACATAAGGTAATAAAAATTTAAAAAGACTACTTTTGTCAAGTAACAGGCTTTATAAGCATTTTCTTCAAGAACCTTATATGGTAAAGCATTTTAAAGCATTTGTACAATTTGCTGATATTTTTGCCAACATATGTGATTTTTATTGACGATATGTATGGCTGGCATACTGCCTGTATATATCTGGAAAAAATGTAATAGATTCTGTCGCCAATTTTCATTTCAATTTCATATCAATACAACTGGGGCAAACTTAAATTTTCAGGCAGCTACCTAGTCCAGGTTTCTTTTGTAAAAGACATTTTTATCATAGGTTGGACTTACTGGTAACATAGATGTCAAATAATTAAACTAGATTACATAATAAAACAATCTATTAGTTTATTGAATTGGCAAAGTGTCTCTAATTGTTCTAATTTTAGGTTCATTTCATTAAATTGATTATTACACTTTGGTTTAGATTATGAAATGATCAAAATACATCCAGAAAAAGCTAAATATTCATTGTTTTGTTACGTTACAGGTATTTTGATTTTGGTTTTATAGTACCATTTTATTTGTAGCAGTTTGGCCCTCTGAAACTGAAACTATCATTAATGTGCCCCTCATGTTAACCAGTATTGCCTGCCCTTAGTTTATATGTTTCACTCACTCATCACTTACATGCTAATTCATGTTAATACATGTGTTCTTGTGCTGTACTGTCATTTATGTTAACACTGACACCTTAAGCTATATAATTGTCCCTTTCAGGGAAATTTTTGGCCTAACTTAAACAATTCATACATATATTCATAAATCCATAAACACAAAACAAACATGTTTTTTATGTGTTCGCAGAGTGTATTTGTGATTACAGAGGTACAGTGTACAACATATGTGACGCTTCAGGCCGCTGCCTGTGCCGCCTGAGTGTTGAAGGAGAGGGGTGTGACCGCTGCAGACCAGGATACCACTCCTTCCCAAACTGCGACGGTGAGAAAGAGTCGGCATGACTCTCACAATCACCCCTCGTTTCCCCCTTCAGACAGGAACATGACTTAAGAAATATGGAGACTTCAGTCTTTTTTAAGTGTGTACAGAGTCAGCATACAGCATACAAAAACACAAACAGGGAAAGTAACGGTCAGATTGACCAGAATCAGAAATAGTTTATAAACCCCTGCAGGGGACTTCCATTATTTCAGCTATTTGGTGTAGTCATGTATGCTATTTTGAGCTTGTTGCACAGAAACACAAAAATGGTTTGTGAAATTTGAAACTGTTTGACTGGTACCCTTGGCTCTCACTTTTAGAGGAAATGCTCATAAGAAAACCTCTTTTTGGCATTTTGTCAATTGTTTATTTTCCATTTTTGTATAATTAACTTTGTGTTGAATTTTTTAAAAGACGTTTGTGCATCTTAAGATAAGGGGACAAAATCATCCTTAAAATCCACAAACTATTTACAGGTTGCAGCTGTATTGTTGGGTGAAGCTGAACAAAGTATTTAAAGCACAGTTTAAATTAAAGATTTGTGATGATATGAGTTAAAGCTTGCAACTGCTTACTTCAGGCAGCTCTGTCATGTTTTTGCATGAGGTTGCCATCTAACACTGCTACAGCTAGGAGAAAGGGTGTGTATTATTGCCATTGCAACAACTCAATGTGCTTGAGTAAAACCACCAACCCCAATTCCAGTAAAATTGGACATTGTGTAAAACGTAAATGAAGAAAAATTCAATGATTTGCGAATCCTTTTCAAAAGAGTTTAAAATACTTTAAAACATATATTCAGCTGAATACACTGCAAAGACAACATATCTAATGTTCAAACTTATAAACATCTTTGTTTTATGCAAATGTTCACTCATTTTGAATTAATGCCTGCAACACAGTCCAAAAAACAGCTGGACAGGAGCAACAAAAAGACTGGTAGAGTTGAGGAATGCTCAAGAAATGCCTGTTTGGAACTTTCCACAGGTGAACAGGTTAATTGGAAACAGGTGAGTGTCATGCTTGGGTGTAAAGGAGCATTCTCATAAGGCTTAGTAGTTCACAAGCAACGATAAGGCGAGGTTCATCACTATATAAACAAATAGTCCAACAGCTTAAGAACAACTTTTTTCAATGTGCAATTACAAGGAATTTAGGGATTTCATCATCTACTGTCTGTGATATCATCAAAAGGTTTAGAAAATCCAGAGAATCTCTGCACTTAAACACAAAGTCCTCAGTTCCCAAATGCTTATTGAGTATTATTTAAAGGAAAGGTGACTTAGCGCAGTAGTAAACATGTCCATGTACGAGCTTGTTTTGAATGTGTATCAGGCATCAAATTCAAAATGAGTGAATTTTTCTAAGAAACAATAAAGCTAATATTCTGAACATTCGATATTTGGTCTTTGTAGTGTATTCAATGTAATATAGGTTTAAATGTATTTTCAAAACAATGAATTCTGTTTTTATTTAGGATTTACTTTACATTATGACCTTATTAGAATTGAGGTTTGTTCTCTTCTGCAAGGGTAAAATCTTCGGTGGTGTTTTTTTATTTATTTTGATCAAAATTGAGGAGTGTCAGTCTGTTAAAATGTCTTTCTCCTTCCACAGCATGTCTCTGTGATGGTGCTGGTGCTGCTGACAATGTCTGCAGTCCAACTGGCCAGTGTGTTTGCCTCCCCAACTATAGAGGTCAGAAGTGTGATGAATGTGCACCAGGATACTATGGCTACCCGGAATGTGCTGGTGAGTGGGTTGTCTGATCGCCGCACATCCAAAATTGCCCCTCCTGTAGACTAAAAGAGTGCATATGATCTAATGGAAAAAAAATAATTTTGTTGCTAATTTTTTGGGGCTGGCTGTGGCCTCTTCTCATGACTCTGTGGAGCATGCTTCCTCAGCCTCCCACAGAATCCTGTAAAACCTGTTTTTGTCATCTTCTTGAATCTATTTACAACATTGCAGTGAGCTGGAACATCAGATATATATGGACTCCTTCCTTTTAGGGAATCATTTCTCCGAGACCAGGCTGCTGGGAAATCAGATTATTAGGGGAAAAAAAAGAGTTATTAAAATTCATCCAATTATATTAACAAAAACATCCCAGGCTTATGTTTTGGGTATTTACTGAAGTATGTTTTGATTCTTCAGCTTGCAGATGTTCACAGGAGGGCTCATATGGCAACGTGTGCAACCAAGTATCAGGACAGTGTCTGTGTCTCCCAGGGGTGGTGGGTCAGCAATGTGACCGCTGTGCCTCTGGACTCAGGTTTCCTCAGTGTTCAGGTGACTGTCACACATTTTTTATATACAACTTTAATGAATTTTTCAGACTGACCATTTGCAAATAATGATATTTAATGAGGCAGCATATTCAAGTAGGATATACTAATGTCCTGTTGTAGAAAAACTCCTCTTTAATGTGTCAACAGTTATGTTTTTTGCCATAAACAGTACTGAGTAACAAAACTAAATGTTGCTAACTGTTGTGCTCATGATTGATTAAAAACCAATGTTGTATTCCTTTAGAAGAAGCCTAATCTGGTCCCAGATATCCCCATGAATTACTTTTAAAGTGTTTAAAGATCACTTAGATATGTTTTAATTGAAGGCCTTTACACACCAAGGGCAATGTAAATAAATGGCACGAAACTGCAAATATTTCTATGGTAATTTTCAGACTGCCTTTCTGTTCACTTTAAAATTGCTGCATATTTGCATATATTTTGTGTACATTTCAAAAATAGCACACCCCAGAAGCCAAAACAGACAAGTGTCAGTGAACTGGGGCTGATTTTAATTGAATGGAAACTAAATGAACTGTAAAAAAAAGGAGAAATTAATGAGATTCACCATCTAATTCAGAAGCTGAAACTGTACCACAGCTGCTTCAGAACCAGCTGTTTACAACAGTAGAGGGTTGAGGAAACATTCGCTATCGTTATACTGCAGCTCCAACACTATCTTCCTATATATATGTATTGTCTTTAAAGTCATCATCCCTGTCATTTTGATGAATTTGGTCAATAAAACAGGCTGCTGTGATGCAAACACAATCAAATGAGTGGCCATGTTTAATGTTTTGACTGACTGTGATGTATATGCCAACAATAAGGGGGTTTAACTGGTCAGGTGTTGGCTTACCAGGCAAAAAAATTCAGAAAAAAATGTCATAGTCTGAAAAAGTAAAAGCTGCTTTTTCACTCTGCAACATTGTGCCGTTGGTATATAAGCTCCTATTGACTGGCTATGGATTGAAAAAAAAGATTTGCAGGAAAATATTGTGTCTGGTGTGCAAAGGTTTTAAGACGTAATCTTTCAGACTGTTTAACCAAAAAGTTTCTGGAAGGTAGAACAAGCCTGAGACAATTTCACCCATAGTGGAGGGCTATGTAGGCAGGCCATGGGTACAATATTGTACAAAAACATTAAAAAGTATATTTTACATTATATTGTACTTTGGATGTATGGTACTTTTAAAAAATATATTTAACATACCATTGTTGCCAAACTTGGTTTTTCCAATACTGTCATTGTAACTAATTTGAACAAGCAGTATATCAGCTGGCAAATAATATTCTTATCGCTAATACCAATGATTAACTTTAAAGCTATTATCTATTAACATTTATATTATGCTGACTTTAAAAAATCTGGAGTTGTGTAACTGAAACAAAAAAGACAACAGCCAGGATCTGCTCTTGCTGCTAAAATGTTTACCATAAGTTGTTGCTTCTCAAGAAAAGACTAATAATTTGACTGAATGCGAGTAACATTGTGATGCCCCTCATATTGAATGCGCTCTTGAGATTGAAAGTTGACCTGTGAAACATTGATTTTACTGACTTTTTTTGAACTTTATTTCCCTGTGTAATGTTTGTGCTCTAGCCCCCATTAGCTCTTGTAACCCAGCAGGAACTGAGAACACTGATCCTCAAACGGTATGTAAGTCCTAAAAACTTTAGTCTACACCAGTCGTTGTTTTTATTAGCCTCTGTGACAGAAATTGCTTTAAAGCTGGTACAGCTGTGCCTCTAAAAGCTCCATCAGCAGAGTTTGAAAGGAAGTGTTTTTCCTGTGAATGTAAATGCAATTACATTCAGGGAAAAGACACTTCCTTCCTATTCAAAGAGGACAAACAATGAGTTTTTTGAAAGTAAATTTGGGCTCTTTTTTTGTATTTCATTCCTTCCTCAATTTCAGTCATTCAGAAAAACTCTCAGTGTGTTGCAGTACAGTATTTACATAGTATTACAGCAGTGTTACGTAAACCATTTTCAACAGTCCTTACATTCCTGATCTGTTGTTTCAGGGCACTTGTCGCTGCAGACCACACGTAGAGGGATCCCTGTGTGATAGGTGCAAACCACGCTACTGGAATCTGGCTTCAGACAACCCTCGTGGCTGTTTAGGTAAGAGACCGGAGATCTTAACAAGGAGGAAAGCTATTGTTTTCTTATTTCCAAATGCAAAGTTAAACTTGGCTGATCTTTTGTCGCTGTTGTGCTCAGAAACATTTTTTAACTCCCAAATTCAGCTTAACTCTATTTTTTACACATCTTCTCTTACTTATGAACATGCAGCCTAGCCCACTTTATGATGGTAGAATACATTTATCCATTCAATATCTATACACCTTATCACATTCAAGAGAGGCTGAAATTATCCCAGCTGTTATCAGGCAAGAGAGTGGGATACACCCTGGATCAATCACAGGGCTGATATGTGGAGGCAAACAAGCCATCACTTTATTGTGTTAAGCTATTGTGCATATTTTCGAATTGTAGGAGTACCAGGGAGAATCAACGGATGCCCAGTGGATGCTATTGTGGATACACTGTATGATGTATCCTCACCTCCTCACCAATACAGGATTCAAACCCTTAAACCCTCTTTCTGTGAGGCAACCGCCACTGCTCTATAGAAGTAACAGGACATAATAAGTTGAACTGACCGCAATAAAATCAGAGGAGACCATAACCGGGAAAAAGCAAAACTAAACAAAAAAAACCAGGGTGAACGTTTCATTAATGTTTTAATTTAGTTAAAAAATACCTTGAGCACTTTGAACATTTGATTTTAAGAGGCTTAGCTCTATTGTGTGCTGGGCGCAAAGTGTTTTTGCACAACACACAGATGTCTTCTCTAATTTCTGCCTAACGCAGGTGTCATTTCTCGTCCTGCAGTGACACTATTTAAATAACAATCAATTGTGCGCTCCTGTTTGCACCATGGAGTGTTTGTCTGAAAATGAGGACTGGTCAGGCACAAAGCTGGCGTGTTCCTAGCTTGAGTAAGCAGAAGATAACAGTGCTCTAAACCTCCTTATACCTGATTGAAAGTCAGAAAGCCCCATTTTATTTTATTTTATGGAATTCAGACTAAAACAACTAAATCAGCCAACAAACTGCAGTCTATTTAAAGGGAAATACAGTTAAAAATCTGATTGGTTGGTTCTGTGTTACACCCAAAACACACTCATGTATAATCAAGGCACGTTATTTGTCTTCTTTGCGCCCTGCACATGGCTTTGCACCGAGAACCTGCGTCGCAAAATAGCAAAATACAGACCAACATAATTTTCTCTGTTTTCCATATCGGTCATTATTTAATTGACATTTACTCTGTCTAATATGTTCCCTGTTGAAATAATTCTAAGTTTATTTGCCCTTTCTACAAAACATTCACCCACACAGAAATGTGATTTTTTTTCTTACCAGTTACACCCTTAAAACCCCCCTTAGTCTGTCCAGACAAATGGTAGTCCACATCTTAGAGTCGTATTACTGTCTTGAGTGTTACTTCTGATCACTGACCCATGCTGTATTAAATCACCAGTAGCAAACTGACAGGGTGCTGATAAGGGTCTTGGCCCCTTTTACCCAGAGGATATGTCAACACACCCTTGTCAACAAGGCTAAATCTGCCTTCCTGTCCCTCTAAAGGAGGGTCAAGTCAAGAAATAACACATAAATACAGGCAAATTCCTGTCTTGACTGTGTAGCTGCATGAGAAGCTTACAGATTTCATGCTGTGACTTTGTGGTAATCAGCACTCGATGGGACATTTAAAAACAGCACCTAAGAACTTTTACTTTGTCTCTTCAGATAAATCTATCCTAATCCACTGAAAAAAAATATAGAAGAATATCAAGAAGGCTACAGTTATCCAGCTTGCAAGGGAACAGCTTCATTCTTTGTGCAGATACCTGTCTTATGTTACAGGTCTGCTTGGTAACAGGAATGTTGTCACAACCACACAGTCTGAAGACACAAGAAAAAGGAAAAAAATGAGCTTTCAATATCCCAAGAATGCCGCTGGTTGACTGTGGCCGGACATTAAGGGGGCTTTTTTTTCCACCAAGTTGAAAGCAAGCCATGGCAGTAAATCGCTGCTGCTTTGAAGTGCAGATCTCCGAAGATTGAAGGTTTTTGTGCTGCTGTGGTTCACCCATGAAAGTGACAAAATCCTGTAATCAGAGTCTATTCACTGTAGATCCCCCTTTGTATTTCCATAACCTTTCCCCCTCTCTCTGCCCCCTCATCTCATGCCAGAGTGTCAGTGTGATCTGAAAGGGACCTTGAGTGGTGTTGGAGAGTGTGAACAGGTGAGTATTTCATTACTTTCTTCACAGAGATACAGCTGAACAATCTTTTAATTAATCTTAATTCAGTTCGACAGATATTGTAAAGGCTGCATGGTTGAGATACATAAATTGTGTTTGCTTCCTGTTCTCCTGGTAATGTCTGTCCACAGAAAAGTGGACAGTGTCACTGTAAGCCCAATGCTTGTGGACATGCGTGTGACACCTGCAAGGACGGATTCTACCTGCTGCAGAAAAAGAAGTACTTTGGTTGTCAAGGTCAGACACCCTCTTCAAACAAAATCTTATTCCTCACTTTCTGTAATTCTAGTCCTTTATTTGTCAGGGTTAATATCTATTAGAGGTGTATCCAGAATATCATAGATATAACTATAAACTTTTCAGCAGAGAGCAGGTAAACTGGTTTCGTGTCTTTTTTAAAGTTATTTCTTGACTTGACTTTCCTTTCTGGTAGGATGTGAGTGTGATGTAGGTGGTGCCATTGACACGGCATGCGATGACATCTCGGGCCAGTGCCGGTGTCAAAAGAATGTAGTGGGCCTGAAATGCACAGAGTAAGATCTTAATATCCTCAGTGTGATAGTGCACTAAGATTCAAACTAAAATAAAGAAGAATATTTTGCTAAGTTGGAAATCCAGGCTTGTGTGATCACCTAACATTAAATCTGTTTTCATGTATCATATAAGGCCAGCACCAGGCTTCTATTTTCCTACTCTGCACCAACTCAAGTATGAGATTGAGGACGGCACCACACCAAATGCCAGACCAGTGCGTTTTGGATATAACCCTCAACAGTTCCCAGATTTCAGCTGGAGAGGTTATGCTGTAATGTCTCCTGCTCAGGTGTGTGAATTATATATGTACAACAATTCTAACAGATGTCTGAACTGTTGATGCAAGTACGCTGTGGTTGGAAAATATCTGGGTTTAGTTTGGACTATCTGCCTCTTCTGTTTCAATCTGCTTTAATACATCATTTTTTGTACAGCCCTAAAATTTCCACTGATATTCTAGAGGTGGGACACAATAACAATATGGTGAAGAAATGTTGTTACTATGCAATACAACCTCTATATCCCTGGTTTTAGTCATTTATATTTTAATGGAAAACATCCTTTCCCTGTGAAAAGCTTTCCTGTTAATTTGACTCACTACATCTCTACCTCATGACTCTTCTTAAACATGCTTTAGAGATAAATCAGAGTTATATGATCAGAGATTATCAGCAAGGAAAAAGCACACTGTAAAAAACAAAGGTGACACCCCTTGTGCTGCTGGTGGGCAGATGAAAGATACTGCTATCTGAGTTGAAACTAACACCAAAAAGAAAATACATTGGTCCTGCATATTACCTTCTATTTAGC
Source organism: Cetoscarus ocellatus (assembly GCA_037902135.1). Lineage (NCBI taxonomy): Eukaryota > Metazoa > Chordata > Actinopteri > Labriformes > Labridae > Cetoscarus > Cetoscarus ocellatus. The sequence continues at coordinate 81,369 of JBAMNC010000325.1, read as the reverse complement.
TTTCTTTCTTTTTTTTTTTTGGTTACCTTTTGTTTGTTTGTCAGTCTGTCTGTCTGCAAATTCTCAAAGAATTGGATGAAATCTTCAGTGAATGTTGGTCATGGCACCAGGCAAAAGTGATTTGATGTTGAAGGAGATCTGAATATAGATGCAGATCCAGGGATTGTCTTTAAAAGGAATTGTTAACAGTGCCTAATAGGGCAGTTTTCCAAGTTTTAATGGATTTTTGATGAAAGTTTCAGGGAATGTTGGTTATGGCACAAGCCAGAAGTGATTTGATTTTGGTGATCTGATATATATTGTATGATGTAGCTTGCATATATTATATTGCATCTAATTGCATTGTATATCATGCTGCATAATATCTCGAGCTGGAAACTGATTCCAAGTTAGATTCAAATCCAAACAACTTTAATCATCCCAAAGAGCAGTTTGGCTTTTGCCATCTACACAGACCACACATATAAATTTTCAGCAAACAACAGAGAATATGTCATAGATAATGAAATTCACTGTCAGCACATTGACAGAGTTTCTTACTGTCATATTGGCACCATTTTGTGGCTCCTATGAGTGAGGAGTACCACAAGAGAATTCTGAGTGTAAATCTCTGTCAGTGGAGGTTTGCAGAGAGAAAAAGGAGGTTGTGACTGAGAACAACACAACATCCTGAGCTGCCATGGTGTCCAGCCTCCTCATCACAGAGCAACACCAGCAAGGGCCTATTGAAGCCAAAAAGTGCATAAAGCTGCAAAACTAGGTCCATTGTCTGACATGAAAAAAAATCATGCACATTTGTTGCTAAACACAAATAAAAGTAATTGAGAACAGATTAAATGACAGGCCGGGTAGTATTTGTGTGGCACACTGAGAAGTCCCTCAGAGTGCAATGATAGATTCTGCTTCCACGCGATGCTCCTGAGATGTTCTTGTTGTTGACTCAGAGCTGGCTTGGAGTGGCTTTGCCAGTTCCCCATTTCTCATGGTGTGCTACTGTGTTGAGGTCAAGAGAGCAATGGACTGTCTGGTTGTAAAGGAAGAGCCCTCTGTTGGATCTGGTGGTTCAAGGGTGTGAAGCTGGTAATTTTAATATCAATTTGACTGTATTTACAATTCAAAAGCAGATTTTTGCCCTCAAGTTTAAATAGAGAGTCAAGTATTAAGTACAAAGTGACAGCCCTAAGGCCCACACATAGGGCTGGGCGATATTACCTAATGTCAGTATCATGATTAATTGAAGCCTTACCTCCATTATGATTAATGAACGATTATTTTATGCTATGCTGGAACAAATTGGTGGTGTTACCGGCGGTCGTCCTCTTCTCAGAATCCAAAATGTTCCCAAACAAGGGAGACAGCATTTTTCTTGGCCTCTGATAGATTGGCGCTTGTCTCCTCTATGTTGGCAGCGTGTCCTTCGCTCTTGGTGAAAGTGAACGCAGACTGTATGGAAGAGGCGCGGTCACGTGACTTACACAGGGAAAATAATCAAAATAATCAACATGAGTAAGATTACTTTGATTAGAGGGTCTAAATGTCGGTTTTGATTATTTTTCGATTAATTGCCCAGCCCTACTCACGCAGGTTTTCTGTGTCAGTGGTGTTAAACATTTGGCACTCCTGATATTTGACGACATGTTTCAGCATGATGCTGCTGTGTCCTCCATGTAGACATTACATGTTGCATTGTAGCTTTTTGCATTTTGCTGATAAGTTGAGGGATTTTATGAGGGAGTTGTTAAGCACAGAAGCAAATGATATCGATGCCATACAAAAGGTGGAACTGGTTATCAGCTGGAACAAGTTCCCAATTCCCGTTTAGATCCTATAATATCATACTTTCCCTTACATTTTTTTCAACATGGTACTGCCTATGTTGGATTGGATTTTATCATAATATATCATATGACTTGCAATGTAATACATCTCATCACATTGTATTTCATCACGTTGAGTCATATTGCATCGCATCCTATTGTATTGTCTCCCACCCCAGCTGCCCACTGCACACAGCCTTCTGTTTAATCAGGTCTGATGTTGGGACCTTCTCTCTTTTGACTAACACTATCTCTCTTTAGCCGGAGGTGATCCTAACGCTTACCCTTGGCTTTTCTGGCCCTTTCCAAATTGTAATGCACTACTCAACTCCCAAACAAAAGAGGAGAACAAGAGTAAAAGCAAGGATCTTGGTGGTGGATCAAGCTGGATTTCGTTCTTGCTGTAATTGTAAGTGAAGGGTGTACCTTCCTTTGGCTTTTTTAGTTCTTCTCTTCAACTTTGCTTGTTGTCTGTCAGTTAACCTGCTTGGTTTGCTCAAGCTCCCTGCCCTCCTGCATCAAATTTTTTAAACCTCCTTTAGCATTATACTCTCACAGTTTGGTCATCATTGTCAACTCTAACCTGTAACATTTCACTTAGCTTTGAGCCACTCTCCTTACAGACAGAGGTCAGAGTTACAGTGCATGTTGACCCAAAAGATGGGAGGCAGCACTTGTACCGAGTGGTTCTGAAGTTCACTAACCCAAGCGGCACCAGTGTGAAAGGTAGCATCAAGGCTACCAATAACAGAGATGCATCAGGTAAGGCTGCCTCTGATGTCTAATCTTCCCTTACATTTCATGCACATATAACCAACTCTAAACCACTGTTAAAGAAATAAGTAAAGTATCCAATTTCCCAAATGTAGTCTGGCGCATGTTCGTGTTTCATGCAGATGATGTTCATTTCTGCAGTAGATTTTTTTCTCACTCTCGTGATTACTTCATATATATTTCTTTCTGCTGTTTGGCAGGGTCAGAGCAGAGTAAGGACGTTGTGTTCCCAGAGAGTCCATCTCCATCCTTCCTCACTGTCCCAGGGGAAGGGTTCGCTGAGCCTTTTGCACTGACTCCTGGGAAATGGTTCATTCACATCAGGGCAGACGGGATCCTTCTGGTACGTTAAGCAATAGGACAAAGATGTGGAAATAATTATGTGAGAGGTTTAAAAAAGAAACATCCCATGTACCACTGCACTCTGTTTATTTATCTGTTCATTTGTTTATTAGAGTAAAATAGAAAATGAGTTAATGTATACACTGTCACTATTGTTCTCTAGGACTATTTAGTGCTGTTGCCGCGGGAGTATTACGAAGCACCTCTACTGAAGGAAAAGATCAGCGAGCCCTGCACATACCTACCCTCTGCAAACAAGGATGCAAAGTAAATCTTAATCATTTCTGTTCAGTTTTCCTCATACTGACTTCATAGCTGAAGGTCTTAATGCTGCACAGTAACCAGTTTTATTTTACTAAAACTAACATGCATCTTTCATCTTTCATTTCGGAGACACAGTTCATACACACATTCCTTTAATTTTTAAAATTTCAGTGAAATACCTGGAGTGACATTTACTTTGGATTAACTTAAATTCTAATGAAATACTGTTGCCCTAAATGTTTCTGAATACTCCATACATTTGAGACTACACTTATCTTTGTGTCAGTTTAAACCTAAACATGCAAGTCAAACAAGTATCTCTCATCTCTCTGACTCTCTGTTTTCATGTCTCTGTCTCCTTCAGCTGTTTGTTGTACAAGCATGTAGCTTTAGACACCTTCAGTAGTGCACTGGGCACTCAAGGGATACTTTCCAACCGTGGTGGGCGAAAGAGGAGGCAGGCTCGAGTGCGACGTCCCACCCCAGATCATCCAGAGATGGCAGCCCTTAATGGGAGACAGGTAGAGTAAAAGCCGAACGTGATGACTGCTTAAGACTTTATTTACAAGTGCATCTAAATGGTTCTAACAATAATCCAATTGAACAAAAGAGGAAAGTCAGTCTACGTTTTTATTACATTTTTGTAACATTAAGCATGTTTTTTCTTTCTATTCCCTTTACAAGAGTTGTCTGTTTTTTTCTTTGTATTTAAGTACAATTGGCATTGAACTTGAAACAAGATATATTTCATTTGATTGATATCAGTTGAATTTTGTACAATTTTCAATGTTGTTGTCCATAGAATCGTATGAGGATGTTTTCATAATTATCATTATATGAAGAAAACAAGGTCAAAAATACTCCTAGGCTTCAACAATTACTATTGCAAACACCTCAAGCACAGCTTTTAACCAAAAAACTGAGGTCACAACTTCACTCAACATTCTGAAAAGACTAAGCCAGGGCAAAAGCTTATCAAAGCTGAAGTTGCTCTGCAGGGGTATTCTGATTTGTTCGCTGGACCAATTAGAGAGCTGACAAAGAAGTGATCAACAAGGCTTGAATCCTCTGAGCTCATACTTGAATGTGTGTTTGATTTTTATCCAGATTTACCTTCATCAGTTTTCCTTTTTAAATAGTTTACAAAAACATAAGACAGACTCTTTTTGATCCTTTAGTCACAGCTTCAGTTAAGTCTCCATGTTCCTCGTCCTGGTCTATATGCCCTCGTCCTGGAGTACGGCAGTGAGGTGGACATGGTGCAGAATGTCAACATACTCATCAGTGGGCTGTCAGGAGGACAGATCCTTGCTAGAGCTAATATATACAGCTGTGCCTACAGGTGAGATATGTACTTGTTGCCTTTTCTGTCAAAACATTTATTATGCTTTATGTTGATTGTTCATAAAGGTAACTGTATGCTTTTAAAAGCTGTAGATTATTGTGCATGTTAAATGTCGAGAGTTTTATATTCTTTTCAGCTTTCTGTGCCGGAGTGTGGCTGTAGATAGCAACAATCAGGTGGCAGCTCTACAGCTCGATCACAAGACGGAGGTTCTTCTTCAAACGTCCACCACGTCATTCCTGCTGGTTAGAGAAATGTTTCTTCAAAACACAAATGATGGCTCCATAACTGTATACCGTTTCAAAAACCTCATCCTCTCTCTCTGGCTCTGTAGTATAAAGTTTATGCCGTCCCTGCTGAAGAGTTCTCCATCGAGTATGTGAACCCCAAGGTGCTCTGTATCTCAACTCATGGCCGCTTTACAGAAGACAGGTGAGTTACCTTAAATGAACCCTGCTGAATGTGTTTAATAGCATAGGTACAGGGGAATCGTCAGCACCCATGAATGTAAGCTGCAATTTTGGAGATGATGCTGCAAGGCTAGACCTCTGGTGTTGTCAAGTGTTTGGACAAACATCTGTTTTCCAGGTGTCATAGCTCACATTCCTCCTGCTGCTAAAGGTCATTTACCTGAGGCTGAACTCAGGGTCAGACTCTTTCTTTCTGTCTCTGTCACTCTCATTTTACTCTCACTGTGAACATAAACACCAGCTTAGATGCTTCAAGTACACATGCGCTTACAGCTGTCAGTTTGCAGTCCTCTCATTTAAGCTGCTGTGTTGTCACCTTTAACCTTTATGTGGTCCTCAGGTAAAATTGACCCATTCTTGATTTTTATAGCAATTAAAATGTTACAAGAAAAACTGTCATAAACCTGGAACTCCATGGCCAAAGTTAATTTTCTGCTAAGTCTTTGTAGATGAATAAACATTACTTTGCATACATGCTAAAGTGCCCCACACATTCATGTCCTTCATAAGGTGTCTGGTTCAGTTGACTGAGGATACTTTGGGGAATTATAAGTTCCACAGAAATGTAATGATACAAAAAATCTTTTCCATTTATTGTTTATCACAATTCCAAACAAAAAGGAGAGCATGTGTGATTTATGTTTACATCTCAAGACTGAAAAGCTGCTGCAACAAGACTGAACATTTTATTTGGTCATTTTTTTGTGCCTGTCATCACTGCTATGACAGTGAACAAAATCAGTTACAGCAGGCTGCTAAACCCCTTTCTTTCATTTTCTGCATTAAAATAAATTCCAAATCCCATTTTGTCAGGCCTCTTGCAAGGTCATGTCCTTTTTCATTTGATGCCTCAGACTTACTGTCAAAGAGTATTAAGACAGACTAATGTGGCTTTTAGATAATGTGGTATCTGCTTGACTTGGCTCAGCTTTACTCGGTTGTTTAGGTTTTCAATAAGGAATTGTGCCTAGTACCTGGCACAGTTTTTGCATAATCTTTAACAGGGTTCAAGCAAGCCAGACCAAGACTAAAGATCAATCCCATTTGTACCCCTTAGTCCTTGGTTTTGTGCATTCACGTCTCGTGAAGGGGTCTCCCAATTCTCCATAAGAGTAAGGGGAAGGGGAAGGGCTACACAGCTCTCGAAACGAAGACAGACCGGGACCTCACTTGAAAGGAAGGGGTATGAGAATTTCCCATAATACACCGCACCCACTGACAAGATGGCAGAGCGAAGACCAAAGGAAGCGCATAATTATAAGTAATTATTAAATCATCAAGTAAATATTTATCATGTTTTCAATTGTTGGTCGTGTTTTAAAATTGCTCTTTATAATGAGCTAGCTTTCGCAGCTGTAGCTACAGCTATTGTCGCATCTGCCTGCGACACAGCCAGCGAGCAGCTCTGGGTGATGACGTAACAGAAATCGAGTGGCATCTCGTTTCTCAGGAGCGTGTTTTCACCCCTTCCCCTTGGCCCTCAAACAGAGGGCCAAGAGGACGGGGTAGACAAAGGGGTAAGACGAAGGGGAAGGGCTAAGGGGTACAATTGGGATTGACCCTAAATGTGACATGGAGACACTGCTGATCTCTTAATGGTCAGAGTACAGCCATGAGTTGAGGGGAATTGACTTAGAAATGAAACACCCCCTGTTGTCGGCTCAAGGATGCTGTATATACAACAACATGCTTAAATAGAATGTTGTTGTGCTGCTTTCAGCCGTCTTTGGAAACAAAAATATTTCCAAACTGTCACAGAAAGCCTCAAAGGGGCCAGCAGCTCTGTTGCCTCTGTTTACTCCTTTGTTTTTGTCATGTCAACTTATGTTTTTCTTCTGCGGTATCACACTACAAAAATGCCCATAGTTATAACATTCTGTTTCTTTTCAATGTCTTTCAGTCACCACTGCATTCCCAGTCTGTTTGAGAAGCCGACCTCAGCCTTTATTTTGTACGCTGCTCGTGATGGTCAGCTTTCTCCAGCACCGGTTGTTTCTCCTCAACAAGGAGAGAACGAGGACTGGAGGAGGAGACGTCAGACAGGTGCATTCCCTATTCGTGAGCCTCAGAGTGATGGGATACTGCTGAAATTCCCACAGGTACAACACATGCTCTTTTACAACCTAGTTGAACATTTCATATTTTTGTAATTTCTCTGGTAAACTGACTTAATAAAGCAAATGCTGACCTTACATTACTTTCATATTCACTGTGACTGTTTGAGTCTAACTGTATTCTTTTTTTTTCTCCAGACAGAGATCAGTTTCATCCCTAAAGTGTCCCTTTCTGGCAGGTATGTGGTTGTGCTCCATTATCATCAGCCTGAACACACTTCTTTCCCTGTGGAGGTGCAAGTGGACGCAGGGCGCGAGTTGAAGGGTGAGTGGGTTCAGAGGAAGTAGTAGGCTGTCTTATGAAATAGAATTTAAAGGTTTAGCAAGATTACTCACGCAGTGACTGGGAAATCCTTCTCAGTGAGGGGGTTATTCCTCTTTAAGAGTAGATTTAGTCCCTGTGCCCATGACACAATGATCAAAGACTCTGTACATAATACCCTGCATGGCTTTAGAGGAGGGATGGACAATTGTGCAAGTCTAACTCTCTCTTACTCTGCTCTTTTCCTGCAGGTTCAATAAATGCGACATTTTGCCCTGCGCTCTCTGGCTGCAGGGCTGTTGTGATTGCTGATGGTCGTATTGCCTTTGACTTTGAGCAGAATTCTTGGCGGCAGCCCAGAATCTCTGTCAGCATACCACAGGGGAAGACTCTTACTCTGGTCAGTGGTTCAAGAAAAAAATCAAACAATGCCAAAATCAAGTACTGAAGGGAAGGATGAACAATGTGACAGCTCCCTGAAATAAAGCCAAAGTATTTGGAGCTCCTCCTATTGACTGGCAAGAATATACCAGCTCCTCTGTCATATTGAAGTCCATATTTTGCCTTAACTCAGGTTCATACATTCAATTTTGATGACTGCTAGAGTATGTCTACTGTTGCTTTTATTATAAAAACACATTCTAGTTTTCACATGTAGAGTACCCCTGATCCACCTGTATTCTCTGTCTGTCTGAGAAGCTCTGGCTAAGCTTCTGCCACTTCAAGGCCCCCTTCCCCACATGGGCCTAGTTTGGTTGACTGGTCTACTCTGTGGTAATAGAGTTGTGCAGGTATGATGTATTTTAAAGGCCAGAGCAGAAGTTAGCATTGCGAGGGTTCTCACAACTAAAAGCCTTTGGGATTTTCACTGTGTTTTGATTGCTGATAATAAGGTCTATAGCAAACAAAAAATTATGAAACGTACACATTCTGTTCTTGGCTTCATGATATTCATAAAAGCCAAAGACATTATGTTGTCTGACCTCAGTATAAGTGAGTCATAAATATGTTTTAATAAACAGAAGGACATCTATTTCCTGGCAGTCTGCTGCCAAATTTTTGCCCCAACTGTGAAGTATGTCAGCACCCATCGTGGAAGTATTTTGGCTTTGCAATTGAACAGTGTAGATGTGTCCTCCTTCTTAACACACATTCAGTGGATCAAAATTTGTTTAAAAAACAATTTAAGGATCGACAATTTGCTAGAAGATTGCTGTCTCCTGTTATCGGCTGTTGACCAATCCAGTGTCAACTGGGATAGGATTCAGCCCCCTGTAACCCCAAAAGAGACAAGCAGTAAGATCATTGATGGGCCTTTTAGTAAAGCTTGTAAGAGGTCCTGTGTTTTATGCTGCAGTTTTTCAGGTCGTGTATTTGGCATGCAAAAGTCTCCTGTCTTCAGTGTTATACCATATCCCCAACAAAAAACAATGAAGGGACTGTGCTCTACCTGGCAGCCCCATACAGCTTAAGAAAAGCCGAGCTTCCAACCTTTCTAACACTTGGAAAGGTTGAACTCTGCTTGTTGTTCACTGAATTTGTTTTACATCTTTAGATGAAATCAGGCTTTAAAATGCGGCTTTAAAACTTTAAATCCTCAGTTAATCTGTTTATCATGCGCTGAATCATACTGATCAGTGTGTTTAAGAGAAAAACAAACAAAGCAAGAGATTACTGTAGAGATTGTGTGTTTTATCATGTGTTATGATTTGTGTATTTTGTACAGGATTATATCATGTTGGTTCCTGACAGCAGTTACACCCCTGATCTCCTGAAAGAGAAGCCATCGGATAAATCTGCAGATTTCATACAAAAGTGCAGAGGAGAGGGTTTCTATGTTGAGTATGTATCATTCTGACTTCTCTGTACTTTTCTTTATTCACTTCTAAATCCTTTCACAGTGGGAGTTTTTAGAAATGCTGCCCTCTAGTGGGGATACTAGAGGATGAACCCTTCTCTGTATTTTAGGGAATTCATATTTTTTTTGTCTCCTCTCAGCCCCAGAGCTTCTTCACAGTTCTGCAGAGACTCAGCCCGCTCTCTTGTTGCAGCCTTCAATTACGGAGCTGTTCCTTGTAACTGTGACCAGTACGGCTCCACTAGCACCACTTGTGACCCAGCTGGAGGACAGTGTGTCTGCAGGCAGCACGTCATAGGTCGACAGTGCACAAAGTGTGCCACAGGATACTTTGGCTTCCCCTACTGCAGACGTGAGTGGATGGTTGGTAGTGCTGCTTTAAACTGATTAGGTCTAAATGTTTTTGTTAATATGACTCCCTCTCTCTTACAGCCTGTGCATGTGGCCGCCGGCTGTGTGACGAGGTGACAGGTCGTTGTATTTGCCCTCCTCAGACAGTCAAACCAGCCTGTGATGTGTGTGAGACGCAGACTTTCAGCTACCACCCTCTGCTGGGCTGTGAGGGCTGTGAATGTTCTCCGACTGGAATCAAAACTGATGCTGGTCCCAACTGTGATATCATCACAGGACAGTGCAGGTAGAAATAAACCTTCAATGTACAGTCTGTATAGATCTGCATCTGTGGTTCTCAAGTCTTGGAGCTCCCCAGGAATCTGTACATGTATAAGTAATAATAGTTGTAATAATAACAATTGTAAAACACCTAATAAACCTACTCAATACTTATTGTGCTTTATTTTTCATATTCAACAGTAAATTTAGTAACTTTAAAAACCTTTATAACACATTAAAAGGGTTACAGTTTGATGAAGTTAACAGAATTAGAGGATAATTCCTAAGGAATTCTTGAGTAATTTTGTTGATATTTCTTTTGTCAATTTCATTTCACTTTACTAGATAGACTGAAACAATACAGTAATGTGACAAGGAAGTTATTTTGTTAGGATTGATTTTAGGTGTGCCTTGGGCAAAAAAAAACATAATTGTATGAAAACCACAGCTAAAGAGTAACCAGTCTGGATGAATCAAAGTGCTTCACATATTAAAATAGAATTTTAAAAATTGAGTGAATAACTGAATTATGTGTCATTTTATACTAGCTGTGAAAAAATGGTAAGCGTCTTAATTATCACTTAATCCTGATAACTTGTCACATTTTCCACTCATTTTCATATTTTTTTATTGAATTACAGCAGTAAACACAACTTATTTTTTAGATATTTGTCTGTTCAGAGGCACAGTTGTGCACAAGAGTCTGTGCTATTACAAAAACTGCATTAATATTATGCTTCACAGGTCATGTAAACTAAAATTTAACCTCTGCTACAGTATTTTGGATTTTTTGAATGTTACATTTACTTATGAATGTCTACCTAATTCTTTAATAGCACTGTTTAAAATACTTATAAACTAGAAAAGCACTCAGAGAGCGCACACCTCCGCCAAGCAGCTTCGGTCCACTTTGGTGAAAATGGTCCTATCTGGCAATGTTAAAGAATCCTTTAAAAAATTCCTGGATCCAGACGGTGATCCGGATCACCCCCAAAATTTAATCAGTTCTTCCATATCCCATTTCCGACAATTCCTGAAAATTTCATCCAAATCCGTTCAGAACTTTTCAAGTTATTTTGAACACAAACAAACCAACAGACAGACAGACAGACAGACAGACAGACAGACAGACAGATAAACGCCGGCAAAAACGTAACCTCCTTGGTGGAGATAACGATGGTACAGATGAAGTTACCAACTGAACTTGTTTCAAAAGCATGTTTTTTTTTCCCTACAGCTTGGAACAGATCACCAGAAGACTTGACATTAAATGAACTGGTCATATTAGACCATTTTAGGAGGAGGTTAAGTGACCTACACATAGCATTAGATGCTTTGTCTGATATTTTCACGATTGTGGGCATTTTTTTTAATTACAAAATGTTGTTATCTGGATTTGATATTTTGTAGTCCTTGGTGTCTTTTAATTGTTAGTCTTGTATGTTTTTTGTTGATTTTGTCCAGTAACGATTCTGATATACAGTATGTGAATAACTTACAGTATTGTTTCTCAATTACATTACAGTACATGATATGCAAATTATATTTTTAATAGCAACATCAAAACCAAACTTCATCTGCCCTTTAGGAGTTACAGGCATCAATGTAACAACCTGCAGACAGAAAACTGGCCATGTTTTAAAGGAGTAAATACATTACATTTGCATTAAATTCTCCTAATTCAATAACAGGTTTGCAAAACTCCAAAATTTGATGCTCATAGGGGCCACAGTACTTGCAATGCTATCCATAGGTTACCTGTACTCTGCTGAATGGTGGAGTACAGAGAATGGCAAGATAAAATAACACAATATGAAAGAACAATATTGAACCAATAAACAGTAAGATCTGCTAAAAGCTCGTAACAGAATTTAAATTTCTACTATGTAATGCTGAGTGACTGGTGTACTTGAGCAACTGTGCATAAAAGATCCCTTATCTTACTCCTTTTCAACAAGTTTACACTTGTCCCAGATGTCACTGGAGCATAATTTGAAGATTTGTCTTAAAAATAACACTCAGAAATTGTAAATCCACACGTTTATAAACCCTTCTGTTTCAGCTTTGCTTAGACCAGCCTGTAACATGTTCCTTCAACTGGATCCTTCTGCTGGATGAACAAATGCCTGGCTCAGGGAAAGTCTGCCATCTTGGCATGCCCCCTAATGATGTGATACGGGGAAGGGAAGAGATTCTTCTCATGTTTGGGGGTTTTGTAGACAGGCCATGAGCAACAAAATGTTTAATGAAAACAATAAAAAAGTGATTTTACCTAATGTGTGACCTATACAAGTGCAGAAGAAACAACTTAAGGGTATATATCCATTTATTGGCATGACAAATGTGCAATACCAAGTAAATAAACATTATTTTTAGATTATTTTCATTATCCCATAAACCTAGTTGTATGCGGTAATGTTATCTCCCCTTTCCTTTTTCTGGTACTTTCCTACGTAAAAGTATGAACCCTTATTGACAATTTGTCTTTTCTCCTGTAGTTGCAAGCCTCGGATTGGTGGTCGACAGTGTGATCGCTGTGCTCCAGGTTATTATCGTTTCCCTGACTGCTTACCCTGTAACTGTAAACGGGGCGGCGTCACAGCTGACGTGTGCCACCCAGACACAGGGAGGTGTCTCTGCAAGGTGAATTCAGTTCATTAAAATACTTATGCAAATCTCCTTCCCACTATCTCTTAAAACCCAACCCTTGCTCTTACTCTTTCTCCGCCATTGCTGCCATAATTGTAGAAAAATGTGGCTGGCGTCAGGTGTGATACGTGTCGGGAGGGCTCCTTCTTTTTCGACCAGTCCAACCCTCAAGGCTGTACAAGCTGCTTCTGCTTTGGGGCGACTGACCGCTGTCAGAGCTCCAGCAAACGCAGGGGAAAGGTGTGTTCACTGTTCTTGCCTCTGCTTGCCTGTAAATGCCTTTGGAAATTTTATGCCTGCAGGGCTTGTTGGCTGATAGCGGTTATGATGCAAACTACGTCAATTGTGTGATGAAAGCTGCACGTACAGATGCTGTTGGGAAATGATGGGATCAGTAACTTCTTGTGATTTACATTCGTCTCTGCTTTCAAATGCATTTTCTTGTTTATTTTGTAGGAACCCCATCAAGTTATTAAGCACGGAATAAAGTATACTTTAAGAATGTTGTTTTTGTTATTTTTGAATTGTCTTTTTTCAGTTTGTTGACATGAAGGGTTGGCGTTTGGAAAGACCAAACCAGGAGGAGGTTCCCACTGTTCTGAACACGGCCAGTAACACAGTGGTGGCAGACATACAGGAGCTCCCTCCTACTGTTCAAACTCTACACTGGGTGGCACCAGCGTCCTACCTGGGAAACAGGGTCAGTCAAGGATATGGATACATGCTAACTTACATTTGAATTTCCAGCGTTTTGGCTTCATTTTTTTTAAACAACATTTATTAAATTTAGATATATTAATTTAACAGGTAGCTCAGTATTTTGAGGTCTTATTTTTACATCTTTGTCTGTGTTCCCTAATTCACCCAAATTGCCCCTTTTCAAGCCTGGCCCTTGCCTTGAGGTGACACAATCGAAGCCCTGCCCTCTGAGGTTACTGTGACTTAGTCAAACCTAAGCCTTTTTCACATTTCATTTAAACAAAGTAATACACACAGATGCTCTGTCATCACTACACCTAAAGACCTTCACGTTTATTTCATGAGGGTGTGGTATTTATGTCAATTTGCTGTGTAATATAGCTTTGGAGGAGCTCTAAAGAGCGTGACACAGAACATGTTTAGCATACAAGCAAAGGCAGTCACACACTCATACAGCGCTACTGTCCTTCACTGAGTTTGTGTACTTCCCTTTAACCAACATTATGGCCATGATATTACCTTTGGAGACGGAGCAGAGGAGGTAAAACATCAGGAGCTCAAATACGATGGCTTAAATCAGCAGAATGGATGGAGCTAAATCTCTTGTCCAAGGCCTTCTCTTTTTTTGAAACTGTAACACTTAAGGGTATCCTACATTTTGACTAACTTTTATTTATATTTTATTTATTTCTCTGTAAAGTTGTTCTCAGTGAAAGTATAAAGACAAAGATTCAAAAAGATTCAATTGGAATACTTGTAATATAAAAAAAATGTCGCCTCATGTAATAGTGATGTCAACATTACATTATGCTAATCATACAAGCAACATAACATTTGTAAGTTAGCTATTTAGTAACATTATAGCTTATTGACACTGGCAGAAAATCACATATTTTCAGTATTTAATTGTTTTTTTCTCACACCTTCAGCCATATCTGAGCATTCTTTGTAAATGGCATCAGGCTGAATTGTCAGTATGTAAAGTATGAAAACACTCCTGGCTTGTGATGTTAATATGTTTAGATCGTCTTGCAGACACCACAAGCACACCTTTCAACCATGTCAAAGTAATCAGATATAAGGCACAACTTTACTGTGACACACTGAAAAGATTTGACCCGTTTTATAAGTAGTTTAATAGTTTGCCTTATCAGATGTAGCCTAGCAACAGTAGCTCTCTGACTGGTGAGAGGACCAGACAGAGAGTCAATAAAGTGTCGGTTGTGTAATTGTAGAGGATTTGAGTTGGCAGTAATCTAGCCATGACACCCTTTTAATGGAAAACTTTCAGAGCTACATGCAAGACAACAAAGAGAGTTAATGTCTCGCTTCTAACTTAGTCATTTCGTTTACCTGAATATTACATGTTGACATGTTTTCAGATGCCTTACCCTTCAGCATAGAACAACAGAATCATGAGTAAAACTTCTGAAAACAGTTATGTTGGCACATAGTGGACAGATGAAAGGGTGGGACATGTTGCTGTCTTGATTAAAATTTGACAGGTGTTCACACAACCCACATTACTTAATTGAATGCATTTGTATAATCCTTATAAAAAGCAAATTATTTTATTAAAAGCAAGACTTTCTTTTCAAAAAGTCTTTTCAAAATGCTTGCGTTGAAGAGGTCCTAGTGTGATTTGTGTATTCGTGGTGGTTGTGTGTGTATATGAGTGTGTATGTGCTGGGTGGAGTTTGGGGGGGGGGGAGGTTGATTGATTGAGGTAGGGTTGTTATTTATTCTTGCCTTTGTGGTAATTTTAGGATAATAGTTGACATTTGTAATGTTTATAATGTTCAGTCATTTTTGTTGCAGTTTAACTAAAAAATCTTCTCTAGTTAATTCAGTTTATTTGTATTTGTTTCTTAATCTTCTATACTATTGATTTTTTTTTTTATGCATGTTTACATTTTCTAAAGTCTTGAGGAATGAAAATGCTTAATATCCTAAAATAACATTAAAAGCACCTCTGATTATTTAGGAATTTTACTTGTTTTCCCCTCTTCGTTAAGGCTGTCTTTTTAAATAAAAGCATATATTTTCTTCAAGTTTAATCTTAAGTGACAATTACCACTGCAGTCTTTCTGAAAAAGTTGACAAATAGCTTTTCTATTTATGCATTTGTTTTTTTTTAACTCTGTAGGTTTCATCTTATGGTGGTTTTCTCACCTACCAGTTTAAGTCCTTTGGGATTCCCAGTGAGGGGATGACTTTACTGGACAGGAGACCAGATGTGGTACTGAATGTGAGTAGCTCCTCCATCTTCTTACCCCAACTCCTTATAAATCTGTTCTTAAAGTGGCATAATCTCAGCTAATTATTCACCTCATTATTTCTCCCCAGGGTCAGAATATGACTCTGGTTCACATGGCACAACAAGTCCTTCTACCAGACCGGCTGTATCAGGGCAGAGTCCAGCTCTTAGAGGTAAAGTACACACTAGTTCGTCGTCTGTATGACATTTAGTTTAGAGTACCCTAGGCTTTTATTACAAATCGACCACATAGTGTTAAAGTGTTAGGAGGGGATCAGCTACATACTTGTTGAGGTTGCATCATTCTAAGTGTATAGTGTAAGTGATCCCTTGAAAATTTGCCCATTAGATTCAGTTATTTTTATGATAATTTACAGTAAATGAAAAGTAGGATAAAAGAGAAGATAAGGGAGTCATCGGGGTCCTTGAGGTTTATCTTCATAGGACTTTGAATTGAAATCTGGCAATAAGTGTTGTAGGTTCTTGCATCTTTTTGTTTTAAACTGATATACCTGTAATACCCATCTCTTGTTTAATCTGAAATTAAACCTAAAAGAAAATGTTATCAAATATGATTCGGAAAATAATTTCCTTCTTCTATGTTTTTTCACGATTTTTTTAAACATGTTTTTTTACCGTCTGCAGGGAAACTGGCGCCATGCTATCACCAACCGTCCCGTCTCAAGAGAGGAGCTGATGATGGTCCTGGCCAGTCCGGTCGGTCTGAGGATCAGAGCGCTTTACTTCACTCAGAGCCAGAGATTGAGCTTAGGGGAGGTGGGCCTGGAGGCGGCTACAGATGCAGGGACTGGTGGCCCTGGAAACACGGTGGAAGATTGTTCCTGCCCCCCTGAGTACACCGGAGATTCATGCGAGGTAAGCAGCTCAAAGGCCGTAAAATGAATCTCTCCACTCTGATCGTCACGATAATTGTCCCACCTCAGACCTGTTTGCAAAAGAGACATGCTACGGTACTTACTGGGTGTCTGTGCTAAAAGTCATCAGATTTATGTAGGGATTGAAATTGATATGATTTGGTCGATATCAGTTTCAATATTTATTCGACTCATATGTTGACTTGACTTGAGCCCTGCTGCCTTGTAACAAACACATTAGACAGTAGAAGCTGGACCATGTGAACATTGAAAAATCATTCTTTGGTTGCAGTAGCCGTTGAAGTTCTCAAAGCAAAACTATTCTGCTCCTGTAATACATGACAGTGCTGCCACCTTGCATTTTTTTGTTCAAGATTTTTATTGTCTGTCTATAGTTATATGATAGTAGTTATATGACTGATTTAAAGGTTGCCTTAGAGGTTTGGGAACAGCAAATAAAGGAGTAAGACAGATGTGAAAATGTCATTGTATGCATATAAAGCTGAGCTGCACTGAATGAAAGATGTTTCCTGATGAATCCATATGTGGATCCAGGATTTTTTAAAGGACTTGTTAACATTGTGAGATGGGGCAGTTTTCCCACAGTTGAGCTAAAAACTCAACAACTGTTCAACAGATTTTGATGAAATTTACAGGGGATGTTGGACAAAGTGCAAGGGGAAACTGATTTTATTTTGGTGGTGATCTGAATCTGCATGTGATTCCAGGACTTTTTTTGAGTGATTTGTTAGCAGTGTAAGGTAACACAGTTTCCCACATTTTTGGCAGTAACTAACCTGACAATGTTGGAAATGGCTTGGCAGTGGTTTGTACCCTCAGAACACTTCTAGTTATCACTACCTTGTTAGCCATATAAAATCTGCTCATGTTGTGGCTTTAAAGTGCAGTATTTCACTGTCTGATGCGGACATTAAGGCTTTACTCTTGTACGTTGGAAAGAGGTCCAGACACCCTCCGTCGTTTATCTAGTCATTTTTATTTGTCTTGTAGAGGCCTGTGACAAGATTATGAATTGTGTCTTTATTAAGGATCAAGCTGTGGTTAAATTTTAGATAATTTTTTGATTGAAATTTATAACATGATGACATAAATATCATGTTCAAAACAGAACGATGTGGCAACTGTAAAGCTATATTTCTGTCCTGTCTTATATGAAGACCAAAACACTTGAAAGCAATCCAGTTAAAATCGGAGAGAGCACTGATTTATTTTTTTTGTTTCCACTAGATCTACACTCCCAGGTGTGTAGATTTACTTGAAAACTGAGGTGATTTAAGGACAACTCCATCAGATCCAAGAAGCAGTGGTGATAACAAGCAGGGTGGAGCAAAGCATTAATTTAAAAGGCTTCTTGTCCCGTTGGAGGAACCTCCCCATATTTTTAGGGTGTCCTGACACGCCTAAGCAAAAGGCCTACACCCTTTTTTTTCTCCAAAGAAAAAAAATTCATCATCTGAGGAGCCTTGGATGGAATGTACTGGAAAATACCGTCTGTAGAGCTCCACAGCTAAATTGTGTAGCCTCAGGCCTAGGATATGATGCACAATCACGCAGACATAATATTAGTGGCTATACAGCTGTAATCACTGGCATGGCTACAGAAATGTAATCCAAACAAGCCCTGATGGAGTTGCTAAGGAAAAGCTTAACTTTGATTCTTTTTATCCTGGGAATGGTGCTGACTTGACTTAGTGTGTTTGTGCTTTTCAAATCTGATTTGTACACACATGATTGCAGCCGTTTTGTCCACAAAAGCTGATTAAGAATGTGAGTGGAGAAACCCCTAATTCAAAGGCAGTTTTTCATGCCAGAGGCATTTATTAGAGCAAAGAAACAGAACTGTCTCAGAGAAGCTGCAATGTTTTTATTATTCCTGGTAGAGCCGTTTCCATAGATGTGGTTACCTGTCTGCATGTGTGTGTGTGTGTGTGTGTGTGTGTGTGTGTGAGCCATCATGTGGTGGGTTGTGTTTAAAAGAAGTTCATTATACGTGCCTGGAGGTGGTATGACAAGACGCCGCACCCTCAGACACGGGGTGTGGCAGCTGGCAACACATTGTTACTCATAAACCTGAGTGTTCACCTGAGTGCACCTACAGCGTGTATGAGTGCGTGTGTGTGAACACACCTGACACACCCAGCCGTGTGTGTTGTGGGTCTGAGGTGTGTGATTCAGGTGTGACGGTATTGTCTGTTCAGTTTGAGGACGTTTGACTGCCTCCTCCATCACATACACTAACACAATATTGAAATAAATCACTTACACACTTTCTTACACACATATACACACAAATAATTTTAGCATGAAACTTCTGAATTTGGGCTTTCAGTGTTCAAACTGTAATTGCAATGAAGTCAAGGTTCAAAATTATAAATATTATTATTAATTCTTCTTTCTAAGCATCACATTTTCATCAACTTCAGTCCTGCACCCATTTAATGTAATATAATATTTATTTTTAAGAGTTTAATTGTTTATATGCCAGTTTTTGTGCGTTACATTCATCATACTGCTGCACTGCTGTTTCTTCATATCATGTCAGTTGTCATTTTCTGCACAAAACGCCACTGTATTTTATTTAACTAGACATTTATTCACTTGACATTTACTGCACCATATTTTAATTTATTTCATTGAGCTGGATTTTTCTTGACTTGTTATTTACTGCACAATATGTCACTTTATTTCATTCAACAGGACATTTATTCACTTGTTATTTACTGCGAAATATGTCACTTAATTTCACCTACTTTTAACCAACTGGACATTATGCAAACAATGTCTTATGTCACTTAACTTTCAATCCACTGTATATAATATAATATAATATAATATAATATAATATAATATAATATAATATAATATAATATAATATAATAAGATATAATATAATCAGATCAATAGATTTTTGTGTTGATCTGAATCAAGTATGCGGATCCAGGATTTTTTTAACATTTGTTAACATTATGTGATAGGACAGTTTTTCACATTTTGGCCAACAGCTTGGGCAAAACTGTCCCAAATGCCTGTTTGTGCTCTTTGAGTTCTATTAGTTTCAATCTTTAAGTATCTTGACCAGAACTGCTCTAAGCTAAGGACAGTAAAAATGACAAAATAATAATAAAGAATAGTTCTGAGAGTATATTCCAGGTTAATTGCTAACCTTAACCTGGTTACTTGAGCAGAAAAAGCAGCTAAACTGGAGAAAAGGTTGTCATATTAACTGGGGATCATTGTGTCTCGATGGGTCAGTTTGTTCCTGCAGCTCAGAAGATTTCTCAACATAACTTGCCTCACATTGTTCACATGGAAAAATTAGTAACATAGGGCTAAAACTGTGATTAACCATGACTGACTCTCAAATCTATCAGTTGTTATTTTAAAGCCTGTTAGTAAGTTTGGCAGCCCTACTTTGAATTTTTACCTAATTTTTTAACTTTAACTACAGCTAGAACTCAACACATTTATGTCAGTGTGTGCTGCATTTTCATATTTCTACATCTCTTGTTTGAATGTTTTGTCAGCAAATTACTGTGTGTCTGCGTGTGTGTGTGTGTGTGTGTGTGTATGTGGGCATGTAAACACTTGCATGTGTGTACTTGTGCCCCGGCGAACACTCATGCTGATCTAGTAGACTGACTCAGGTGGGACATGGGGCGTGTCCTCCATGCGTGTGTGTTTAAGAGGCCGAGGCAGCGGAGAGTGCAGCATTGTTTCACACAGACTTAACGACAGGAATGTTAGATACACACATGGATAGACGGCGTACAGGAGTTTTATTTCAGACCCTGCTTTGTTGGACTTTGATTGGACTTTGCCTTGGCGCACACAGGGCCTACCAAAGATGGGAGAGACCCCGCTTAGGCAGACATCATGACCGGCGAGCTCAGAGGATTGAGTTTCCTTCTCTTAATGATCAGGGGGTTCAGAGGGTAGAGTTTCCATCAGTGAATGATGAGGGTACTGCGGGATACCCCTCGCCCAACAGCAGAGGACAGAGAATCCAGTATCCCTCTGTGAGTGATGGTGCGACAGCTTCTCAGCTTGAGGTAAAAATCAGCGTCTTTTGTGATGAAGCTGTTTCATCAAATCTGTGTGGACTACTGCTGACTTAACTGAATCACTTTCTCTAAAAGCAAAGGACAACTCCTCAGCTTTACTGTCACTGAAACTCACTTTAAGTTGAGTTCATGGCTGTGAGCTCTGGATTTAAACTCCTGAACACACCCCAGCAAAGACGCTGCCTGGGAGACTATTTTAACTTTTCCTTTTTGAATGTTAAAAGGAATGTCTGAAGACGTCTCACTTTCAAAGAGAATTAAACAGATGTTTTCAGCCTCACTGCTAAACAGTAGTAATAACTGGACTTGTGAAAGACATTTGTAAATGACTGGCAAAGTGATATTATGTAACCTAAGAGGATAAAATGTGTCTGCAGTCAGAGATTTGTAAGCAAATCCACTGTACTTCATTAATTAGTAGTTACAAAACATATGCAAATAAATCAAATTAGTATAGTCTGGGGCTGGATTTATACAATTTGAAAGGAGATGTAGAAAGGAAAAAGTATTAGTAGGTTGGATGATTGTGTAATGTTACAAAATATATTAGAGATCTGACACTGAGAAGAAAGATTTGCAGTTTGAAAGGGTCAGTCCAGATGACTTAAACTATGTCTTATAATTACCAAATTTATTTAATGATGTTTTTAATTTTTGATGTTTTTTTAAGTACATGCTTGCATGTTTTTTTTTTATATATATGTATTATTCTGAATATTTTGAAATATTAACAGTTTGCTTTCAAAATCAGATCAATAACAATACAAGTAAATTTGAAATGCTAAAGTTTAAAGCTGACAACAAACCAAACCGAGCAGACAGATTTAAAAAGAAAATCTTCAAGAATCCACAGGTTTAGTTTGCAAACACTCAGCCTTTACAATTGTTTTTTCTTCAAATTTTCCAAGAAAGGGCTTCATTGTACATCAGCTTTTTTTTCAGTTATCTTTTTATTTGTTTTTAACATTTTACATATACTTTGAACAGAACAGAGGGAAATCAAGGGTAAGGTGAAAACAAAGACAACACCAGAATATCAACAGAAAAATTCTAAATTATAAATGAAATAAAAAAAAGGGAAAAAATATAAATAAATAAATAATAAAAATAATAATAAGTAAATAAAGTAAGATTACATCAAATCAGATCATGGTCACAGTTCATATGTCTCTTTTGCACATGGAAATCAGACATACCATGCCTAGAAGATGTCAGAGGTCCATAAGTGGTTCTCATATTCTCAGAAAAATGTCTCTTAATTTTTAGGGCTTAAGTGTGTTGTTCCAACCTTAAAGTTTCATTCAAAATTTGCTTAACCAAAGTAAATGTTGGTGGTCCTTGCTGATGCCAGTTGAGTAAGACGCATTTCTTTGCTGTGTAGGATATTATGCTGATCCTTTTCGTGTTTGTGTGCATCAGCTTCTTTAAAAAAAATAAATAGAGATATTAAGAAATTGATCATTTATTGACATCTATGAAAAAAGAAGAATTGAGATATCATTCTTAGTTCGAGCAATATAATATTTACCAACTGAAAAAATATTTTCGTCTAATTTCTAAATCAGTGACTTTTTTTTAATCAACAAATTTCCTCATTGTTTTCGAGAAATAGACCTTATATGGATTGATAGCAAGATTCAATCAAAAAGATTGCAGTTGTATATGAATTACATAAAAGTAAATTGATATGTTACAAATATAAAACAAATATATAAATTGATTTGTGGCTGATACTAGTACTAATACCAATATATTTTTTCAGGGGGCAAGAGTAATAAATCTCTGCATTTAGTGATAATAAGGTGAAGCGTTTTGGTGTATTACTCATACATTTTGCCGATATACAACTGATGTATGGGATTTTCATATGGCCGAGAGGTACGGCCGACTTCAGACTGTAAATATTGGCAGAAATGATCATATATGTCAATATTGATAGTCCACTCTTTTAGCTACCATCTGCTAATGTAGAGTTGTTAATATCATTAATGGTGTACCAACCCATGATGATGTGGCCTGAAGTTAAAGCCTGTTTTATAAACCCTTTCTCTTAAGTAAAAACATGTCTTGTTTATTTGGGAAACACCGTTAATCTGTTAAAACTTGAATTCAGTTTCAAGCATGTGTATAACATTTTGTCTGAGTCCGAGCGTCCATTGTGAAGCTGTTACTTCATATTACTTAATTCTTTTTTTATCTTTTCCTCTCGCAGAAATGTGCTCCAGGTTTCTACCGACAGAACAGCTGGTTATCCCTGGGTCGCTGTGTACCCTGTGACTGCAACGGCCTAGCAGATGAGTGTGAGGACAAGTCTGGGAGATGTCTGGTAAGAAACACATTCATCCCTCAACACTTATCAATCTTTCACCACAAGAGTATAGTAAAAACACGTTGTCTTTAAGCTACATCTGTATGCACTTTCAGATTTGATAAAGCTGCCTGATATCAAGGCCCTCTCAGTCATGATATTTACTTATGGCAAGATGAGCCGTTACACATATCTTAACCTCAAACACAACCCTTTTGTGTTTTTTGTTATGCAAGATGCTCAAGACTGGGCCTGTGTGTGCCCGCAGACATCCACACCCCGGCAGCTCAAAGCCAAATGGATACATTGGCTATACACACTTTCTCCTCTCAGAGCATCCAAGCACACTCTGGCTTTGATTGATTTCAGCGATGAAATGATGTTTGCATTTTGGCTTGATGGCTGACTGTTTTTCTAGCAGCATGAAGGGTTACAGTTTACAGTTGTAGGAGCTATTTCTCTGTACCTCCGCCAAGGAGGTGATGTTTTGCTGACATTTATTAGTTCGTTTTGTTGGTTGTTAACAGGACAACTCAAAAAGTCACAAACAGATTTAACTTTATTTAGTTTGGCATTAAGTTTAATTATAATCAATTGTGCTTTTGTTAGTTTATTTTAGACATTTTCTTCCTTAAGAATAAATCTTCTTAGCTAAATATTTGCTCGGCACTTAAAAAAAAAGTACTATTCAAATGTTATACTTGATTCTTGTTTTAATGTTATATATTAATTTCTTACTTCTATACTGTGTGTAATGCACCTTAATAACTGATTTTCTCCTTGGAGATTAATAAAGTATTTCTTATTATGATTCTGATTATTGTTAATTTTTGTTTATTTGGTAAAGGGGTAAGGTCACAGGCACCTTAAGATGATATGTAAATAGGTAGGTGGGTAGAGGACCAGCATGCACCTGAATGGGGCTTTTTTTTTAACAGCGCAAGAGAGGCAGCACCCATACTTCCCTTTGCTCCTTGCATGCGTTCTTTTTTTGTTGATAAATCATGAAAATGCAGATATTTGAATGGACATTTGACTTCTCTTGCCTGTGTACACCTCATGCCCATAGTGCATCTCAGGAGCCGTTTGAGCATGTTTAGCTTAGTCAGAGATTTTTTGGATTTGTTTGTTTTGGGACAAATAGCCATTTCAGTAGTGTTCAAGTGATTCAATATCTTTTTTACTATCTCCAGAACTGTCAGTACAACACAGCCGGGCACCGATGTGAACGCTGCAAAGAAGGCTATTATGGAAATGCGGCTCAGAGGACATGCAGAATCTGCCCATGCCCATTCAGCGTGCCCACAAACAGGTGTGTGATAAAAAAATCCAAAGTTTCGCATTTGATATATGTAAATATGTTTTCAATAAATGAACTCACAGTGTGTTTTTTTTTTTTTATCTGCAGTTTTGCTGAAGGCTGCAGAGAGGAATCTGGGGACTTCAAGTGTTTTTGCAGACCAGGATACACTGGAGCCAAATGTGAGAGGTGGGTTATAAAAAGCAAAGGAACATTGTTGCAAATACTTCATAGATACTGTTGAATGCATTTTTTTAAAATTGTTCAGTTTTCTTACTCCATCTTTCTCATGTTTTCCCTTAGATGTGCTCCTGGTTATTATGGGGACCCCCTGTCTCCAGGTGGAAGTTGTCGGCCCTGTAAATGCAACGGAAATGGAAACAACTGTGATCCAAGGACTGGAGGTGAGATATTTGGCTCCATAAATTCAGTTTTTGGCTTTAGATTAATTAAAATAAACTGCTTTCAAATCACTGTATCACACAAAGTTTAACTCTTTGCTGCTTCTCTAGTTTGCAAGAACACACTGGAGCCAGGAGACACAAACCCAGATGAGCACTGCCAAGGTGAGCTAACAAGAGCTGAGCTTTTACTCTGTGGCATGCAATGAAAAATTAAGTGTGTAATCATTCACTAATCCCATTATTTTCTTCTTTATTCTAGAGTGCGATAACTGCGCACAGACTTTGCTAAATGATTTAGAGAAGCTGGATGATGAGCTGGGAAGGATCAAAAGTCAGCTGGACAACGCCAGTGCCAGTGCCTCCTCTCTTGATAGACTGAAGAAGCTGGAAAAGGCCATCGCAGACACAAAGGTAACAAAGAGCTTTAAAGATTATAAATTTAGGCTGCAGATGTTTAGAAGAGCACTTAAATTTATTTCAAGAGACAAAGACTCAAGCTACAAAAGCCTAGAAATGATGCTTAATCCTGATGCAAAAATAGTGGTATGATGGTGCTGTACAGGAAAGGTAAATACCTAACATGAAATTATTTAAGGAAATTAACTGCAGAAGCTGAGTTAGTCAGAGAATATGTAGCTAGCAGCAGGGACTGTCCACATATGAAACACTAAATACTTTTTAACAGATACATTTAGAAAGAAGGCTATGGCTTAAGTTATGCCTGACTTCGTTATGTAGACAAGAGACAAAACATATGGAGAGGAGAAATAAAAAATATATGCATATTGTTTTTATTAGCATGTCATCACTAGCATCATTTTTCTGGGCACATCATTTTGAAGAAAAAGGGTACAAACAACAGGGAACAACCAACTAACCTGCCAACAAACAATAAATAAGCACATGGATGGGGAATAGAAAACATAAAATATAGAGGGGCAAAGGTGAGACATGGAAACTCTTCAGCTTTAAGGCACTGCTGTGATGTTGCAGTCTTTTGTTCTATAGTGTGCGCCTTGCATACTTAGCTTTAATTATTTGCACGTACAAACTGATACAAGACACAGATGTTTGTGACTGGACAAGTGCATCAGTGCATTCGTTTTGCTGTGAAGTCCACATTAAACCCTATGTTGAAACTAGTGAGGTCACACCTTAAGTTTTGTGTTTGTTTGCTTGCACCATGGAGAAGTAAAGTTCATGTAGAGCATAAAGTCCAAATGAAGCATAACATTGTTGTAGATATGACTGTGTAACTTTATTTGACCAATCTGTGAAAAATTCTATTTTTAAAGCTGTTTTTTTACAGCCTCTTGCACTGGATTGTCTTGGAACAGACTGATGGCTTTAAACAACTTTGGTCGGCCCCTGTTGAAAATAAAGCAACAAAAAAGCATGTTTACAATGTAAAAATATTACAATTAGGGGATTATCAAAACTAGCAGCTTTAATCTGCAGCCAAATGACAGCAATAATAATAATCAGTGTGATATCATCCATAATGTGAGATGATTTATGTGCTTCATTGTTGCAGGGCTTGAATTATCTGCTGCTAAAGGAAGCAGTGTTAGCAAGAGAGTTCCCATATAATTCTTAGGGATGCAATCTGTTAGCGGGAATACACTGTCAATATAATACAGCAGGCATGCCCCTCCTCGTCCTCCAAGTTTTTAAACAAAACACAATGACAGCTGAATTTTAAAGAGTTCTTTACACTAGAGAGGAGGTGGGTATACGATTAAAGTTATCACTTATACCCAAGTTGAAACCGTATCAGCCAGTTCAAAAGTGTAAACCAAGTCAGAATTTACATTCAGACAAGGGTACGGTTGAAGCTATACAGAGCTGGTACAACCCATAGCTGAATGAAATGTCCTGTGTGTTTTAGTGTTTATCACACTGTCTTTTCTTTTCTTAATCTCAGTGTTCAAATCCAGCTTTTACAACAAGTGAAATTTCCTCCACTAAGCTTGATATATTTCTTTGTGTTTTCTGTAGATTCTCGTCAACAAATTCACCTCCACCATCAATGCAGAAAAACCTAAAGTCACCCAGCTCGAGGAAGACACTGTCACACTCTCAGACGACATCAGCGCTCTCAAAGACAAGGTAGAAAACTGCACACAAATCCACCGTTTCAAACCGCACACTAAAATAAATGTAAAAATATTTGTTAAAATGTATATTTATTCTATTTAGGCTGATAAAAATGCTGCTGAAGCTGACAAAGCCGTGGAAGAGGTCGAGAAAACCCACAAGAAGGCTAAAGATCTGGACTCTGAAATTCAAAACATGCTCAAGAAAATCAAAGGTAATGGGAGATTGTGATTTAGCAGTGGTCTTGTTTTAATGCTTTTTTTAAACACCTCTGTAGTTTTTCTCCTTTGGTCTACTCATATCAATAATTGGAACCTAATTCTCCCTTTTGTTTTTGTGTTTTAAGCTCTTTTGGACCAACTCAATGACAACACAAGTGGTGGAACAGTGCCTAATGAAAACCTGGCTAAAATGATGGAAGATGCTGAGCGTATGGTGAAAGAAATGGAGAGGAGGAACTTGACCCCTCAGAAGAAGGCTGCTGAAAAAGAAAGAGAAGAAGCCAAGAAACGTAAAATAGTTTATCCATTATTAATCATCAGATACTTACTTAATCAGAGAAATAACTTTAGACATGTCCACTGACTTCTCAATTGCTATTCTCTATGCTCCAGTGCTGGACTTGATCAAGTCTAATGTGAGTAAGCAGTGCGACCAGAATGAGGCTGCAGCAAAGAAGATCCAGGACCTTCTGAAGAGTTACCAGGACAAGCTGAAGGAACTGGACGAGGCTCTGAAAGATGCATCTGACATGGTGAAAAAAGCCAACACCCAGAACGGACTCAATGATCAGGCTCTCAAAGATTTGCAGGTAATCGCTCAAGAACCAAGAAGTTAGTGGGTGAGCTTGTTTGGGGATAAAAAGTTCATATGAATAATCATGTATTAGTTTTGTGATAGAAAATTACAAATTATAATTCTGGGTTAAACGTTTAAACAAGTGAATACACCAGGGTGTCAGTGGCCTAGTGGTTATGTCAATGCCTCCCCCATACACAGTGGTTGTAGTTCTCTAAACAAGCAGCCTGGGTTGAAACAAGCCTATGGCTTCAGGTTTTCCTCTCAAAGTTATTACTTCGCTGGGCCCCCTGGGGATATTCTATTTATGTTTTCCATAAGAAAATAAAATGGACATACAATAGCATTCATAATAAAAAAAAATGTGTGGTTCACAATGTAATACAGGATTATTTGCTAAAGTCTCTGTCTGGTCCACAAAGCACATAATGATACAGCTCTCCAGGTATGAGGTCCATCATTATTGTCTTAAAGTTTTACAGGGACCCCAAACCTAACTCTTCTTCAACCCTCATTACTCAGAGCATTAACCTAATCAAACATCCTTATAAGTAAAATGGTTATCTTAATTGCATGTCATTGTTTTGTGTGGTTCCCTTAGAAACGTATTGATGACCTTAAAAAGGAGCGGAAGGTAGTCGAGGGCCAAATGAAAATGGCAGAAGAGGAGCTGAAGAAAACGAAGGATTTGGTGAATGCGCTAAAGGACAGTCAAACGGTAAGCTTTATAAACCATGTTTCTGTGCTTCAGTAATCCTTACCGCTGTTTCCACAAGGACACATTGAATACGTGTGGCTGCTACATCAAACGACCTCATCTCTGATCCCACACCAGCACGCTGTCAGGTCCCAACAAGCCGTCCTCTGAGATGATAATCAGTGTTTTTGCTCCTTGTGCTCTGATGTGACATAAATGGCATTTCCTACTGTTGAATAACATGCATCTCTAACCCCCATCCTCCTGCTCTGTAGGAGTACGAAAAGCTGGCCGCTCAGCTGGATGGTGCCAAGACAGACCTGACCAAGAAGGTGAACGACATCGTCAAAGCAGCTGCTCAGGAGGACATTGTGGAGAAGGCTGAAGAACATGCAAAAAATCTGACCAAGCTGGCAAAGAAGCTAGAGGAGTATGTCCATTATTCGTACAAGAAAGACAGAAAAACTGCATAATAAAAATAAAGTAATAATAATACAGGGCAGGGGTGGGCAACTGGCAGCCCAGGTGCCACATGCGGCCCTGATCCTCACTCAGTGCAGCCCACCAGTTCAGTTCAAATTTCCAAAAACTGCAACCATGGAGATATTAAATTCTGCCATGACATACAGTACTCAGCATAAATGAGTACATGACTACTTACTAATAAATTGAAGCCGAGTAAGATTAACTACTTTGAAAAATATATAGTTTATTGCATGGTAAAGAACCTTTAACCGGCTTTAAATTCGTGTCAATTTATCTTTACGGTTTGGTTTTGAGTCATGTAGAAATATAAACAAATTATAATTGAACAAGTTTTTCATTATTTTGGTCATTTAAAGGTAAAACTGACTTCCTCATTGATCCTTTTATTTATAACGAATTGGCCCTCCAGAAACAAATAATGACAATGTGGCCCTCGTGGTAGCCACAGTTGCCCATCCTTGATCTACGGCTATGTCATATTTCAGCAATATTTTATTGTTTAGTTAAGTGGCTCTCAAGAGGTCTTGTCCCATGACATACCACCTCTTTATATATAAGTAACTTAAATTTACAAGAAATGTTCACAATGTACATTTCTTTTTTCCACTTCTCCCATAAAATGGTTGTTTTTAGGAGGTCTCGAGAAAATAACTGTCATAAGAGAACCAGCTTTGTTATCCCATTTTAATGAGACATATAGGTACAGATATTGAGAAAACAAGCAAAATGCAATTGTTACAACAATGAAACTATCAAAAAGAATGTATGGATGTTTGTCCACTCAGGACTTCCATACTTTATGGGCTTTTTTTCTAATTTTTCTTTCTCTTGCTAAGCACACATTCATAAGCTACTGAAATCAGACCACCACCTAAATTTGAGTATTGACCCAGCAGTATTTAGGTTTAGGCTCTTAAAAGTTTTCAACCATTATCTGTCATTTAAAGCTCTGAAGACTGTGATGCATCTTTGTTTAATTTTACTTGTATGGTTTCCAGTGCTGTGAAGAGTGCAAGCGAGCGGTCTGAGGTGAAAAATGCAAAAGACGCCATTGATGCCTACAAGAACATCGTAGATGCCATCAACGCTGCTGAGACTGCAGCCAACGATGCAAAAAAAGCAGCCGACAATGCCTTGGATGTAAGCTACAGACATGATCAATTAAATATGTAGCTCATGATAATATGTTGTCAAAGGGTGTAAGAAGATTAATTTTAGGTTATATATTTAAAACAACTCTTAACTATTTTTTCACAGAATGTCCAAAATCAGAAGTTGACAGAGAGAGCCAAAGACCTGAAAGAGACGGCTGATGACCTGCTGCAGAATGCAAAAGATTCAGAAAATGACCTGAAAGGTATTTTAGCTGTGCTGTCAAAGTTTTGATTTTGTAATATAGCTCCGTTGCTTATTGCTGTTTTTTTGGGGGGGTTTTTTCAGATGCTTCAGGTGACCTTGCAAACGTGAAGAGGCGTCTGAATGATGCAGACAAGAAGAAGGCAGCTCTTCAGAAAGATCTGCAGGATGTTCAGAGTGAACTGAATAACATCCAAAGAGGTAGATAATTGTGAAGTTCAGAAGAGGAGGAAAGGAAAATATGACGTACATTTAGTAATAAGTTGAGATAACAAGAATGAAATTAGAATGTTCACAGTCTGGTTGAAAGCTTGAGACAAATGTTCAGATACTCAGAGTTGAATTTTCTCATCTTTCCCCTCTCTCTAAATTTTGACTTTTTTTCTCAAAGATTTTCATTCTTTCAAACTTTTCATCTTCTTCTTGACCTTTTCATCATATTTCATTACTCTGTTGCAACAAGAACTGTTAACTGTGCAACTAGACATGAATGTACTAAACAAAGGGAGAGGGGGTTAAGTGGTCGGGACAAGTGGAGTTGTGAGAGTGAGCTGAGACTTTTCAATGCTTCAACTTTTTCTTGACAACTTGACTTTTTCCACTCTTTTTTCAACTTTTTTTCTTAAGCTTTCAACTTTTTACTTCTAAATTTGACTTTTTGTTGGCTTTAAGACTTTTTTTTGTGAAATTTAATTTCTTTTTTGACTTTTTAACTTTTTCACTCTTCTCTTTATATTTTAACTGCATCTTTGAAATTGTAAATCATCAAAATTCTTTATATATTTCTGCCTTTTTTCACGATGTTTCATAGAGTATTATTAAATTTTCTACTATTCTTGCGATTAAATTTTTTAGATATTTCTCAACATTTTGATCTTGTCTTTCGCATTTTAACTTATTTTCCCTGACTGTTGACTTTTCTCTCAATATTCTCACTTTCTCCTCAACTTTTTGACTGCATCCTTGGAACTATTTTTCAATATAATTCCAGAAACTGTATTTTAGCATAATTTTTGACATGTCAGCTTTTTTGACTAACATTTTGATTTTTTTCTTGAAGTAAATCAGGTGAAAAGTCTTCCTGCTCTCATTTTTTCTCTCCCATGCCTGGCTGTATTTCTCTTTTTGCGCACTGAGACGTTAAATCTGAATATCTGAATGTGCAAACTTCTGTGTGCAGACTTCTTCATTAAACCCTCATTTTGTCTTTCTTTGAAACAGACGATATTGCTGACATGATTGATGATGCCAAAAAGAAGGCAGCTGCAGCCAACAACACAGCCAGTGACACTATGAACAGACTGAATGATGTCAAAAATGAACTCGACAAGATCAACATACCCTCTGGTGGTCCGAACCTGGATGGTGTGTTGGATGATGTGGACAAGTCAGGTGAGAAGCAGACAAGAAGATATTGTCTCTTATCTTGGCATTTATTTTTTACAAATAAGCACCTTAGTATGTGATTAAAAGTAAGAAAGTTTGCTTATTTTATAAATCTTAATAACATTCTTCCTCTGTTTTTGTTCTTACAGTGAAGGACTTGTTGAATACCATCCCCTCTCTTAACAATAAGATTTCAGAAGTGGAAAATCTGACCTCGCAGTTCCCACCAATCAACAACATCACAGAAAACATCAAGAAGATTAAAGAACTCATTGAACAAGCCAGAGATGCTGCTAACAGGGTGAGGACCCACTCTGAAACAAAATTAAAGTTCTAATTCAGACGAACTCTGCCCTTATTTTTACTTTGATGAATCTAATATTCTCTCCAGATTGTGGTCCCGATGAAGTTTACCGGTGATGGCCACGTGGAGCTGCGTGCACCAAAGAACCTGGAAGACCTGAAGGCCTACACTTCCTTGTCTCTGTCCCTGCAGAGGCCTGAGGGCAGAGGTGACGGGAGACGCAGGCGTAGACAGATCAGCGACAGAGACATGTTTGTGATGTACCTTGGAAACAAAGATGTAAGTGTCTCAGAAAGATGTGAATACTTTTCCTTGTAGGATGTGTTGCAATTGTTCTTAAGACGTAAACATTTGCTCTCTTTTAGTCTTCAAAGAACTACATCGGGATGGCTCTGAAAAACAACGTGCTGTATGGTTATTACAAGCTTAACGGAGTCGAGTATGAGCTGCGAACATCTCCAATTACCATGTCTGCATCTGAGCCAGCCACATTTGACAAAGTGGATCTACGCAGGTAAACTTTTTGCCACTTTTCTCCAAATGAGTCTGTTTTTTAAGCACATATATGACCTTTATTAACACCCCTTATGCTAACTTAAAAGAAAATCCTAAATGAACGATGAATGTCCTTTTTTCTCATTTAGAATTTACCAAGACGCAGAGATGATTGTCACTAAAGGCAGCACTGCCGACACAAACTTGGTCTCCAAACAGTCAGCGCAAGGGGAGCAGAAACAGAACCTCCTGGATCTTAGTCCCAGCGATGTTGTTTTCTATGTGGGAGGTTATCCTGATGACTTCACTGTAAGTTGCAGGAATACTGCTATATTTATTTTTAATTGCTACTCTGTCTTGGACACATATTTTTTAAACCATTTTACATCATCACCCAGAGAATTATTCAGTCATAGTATTCAAGCCTGACTCTTTTGTACAAATGAATGCTCCTGTGCACAGTTTTTAGCTGGTTATGGCACAGGCTGTAATCAGCACTGGTGTCTCTATATGAGCCACAAAAATAAATAAGACCACCAGAAACAAGACTTACAATTTCTTCCTGGCACTTATTAGTGCCTGTAAGTGCTGACATGGAGCAAATGAAACAGCTTATGGTCCTTCTCCCCAAAGCAAACACATTTAGTACATTTTTTGAGAAAGACATACAGTTAAACAAAGCAATAACATATTTTGTCAGAAAACACTACTTGAGCCTGCACAGGACATTAAATCCTTTCTCGTTTGCCTCTCTTCAGCCACCAGCTTCTCTCAGCTTTCCCAAGTATAAGGGCTGCATTGAGTTTTCCTCCTTCAACGACAAAGTAGTCAGTTTATATAACTTCCAGAAGGCAGAGAAGATCAATTTGGAGACTCCATGCAAGAGGTGCAGTATATTCTATTATGATTAGTGTTTATTGTGCTTGCAACTTAAATATTTGACTTCTGCTTTTTACTTTAATGCCTTTTCTGTGACTGCATGTTAACTTCTCTCCTTTCTATCCAGATATGTACCTCCACTGGACTCTGACTTCTATGAGGGCACTGGATTCAGCAAAGGAGTCATTGAAAGATCAGTTCCTGTCCTCGTTTTCAGCATATTCGTACATACTCAGTCAGAGAACGGTCTGCTCTTATATGTAGGAAGTGAGGTAAGTCAGAATTCTGTAATATATATATATATATATATATATTTTTTTTTTTTTACATTTTTTACTTCTTTCTTAAAATGAATATCTTCACTCCAGCACAAGCATCCAAACACATTTGCCCAAGTAATCATGGCCACTCTCTCATTGTCCCTGGGTTACTATGACTTTTAGTACCTTTGTAATGGAGGTGATGTTTTTGCTGGCATTTATTGGTTTGTTTGTGAAAATGTTAACTCAAGAAGTTAGGATGTATTTAGATAAAATTTCCTGAAATTGTTAGTCATTAGCACAAGTAAAAAGTGCGTAGAGTTTGGTTTTGATCTAAATCTGAATGCGGATTCAGGAACTTCTCAAAGGACTTGTTAACATTGCAAGATAGGGCAGTTAACCTCATTTTCACTGATAATTCAATAGGTGCTCTGTGGATTTTCATCACATTTTCAGGGTATGTGGGTCATGACACAAGGGACAACTGATGATTTTCAAGGATTTGTTAACAACCAGTGGGAGATAGTGCAGTTTTCCACATATTAAACTCGCCCGACAATGTTGGAAATGCATTGGTGGAGGTTTATGCTCTTTTGGGCATGTCTTGTTATAATAGTTACAACAAAAGGTTTTATTTATTTTATTTTTTTTACAATTTTTTAAGTGTCTCTGCAACCAGATTTTACCTCCGCCAGCTCAAGTTGTAGTTCTGTTTTTTTTATATTCTGTCAAATGCTTTTTGTCATATTTTGTCAGCAATTAAAGGTTAATAGTTTCACTTTTGTTCTTAAAATCATAAGAAAATGGAAACATTTGCAAGAATTTGACTCTTTTCCTCATCCACACAGGACAAATACTTCACTGTGTCCATGGAGAAAGGCGCCTTTGTGATACGAAGCAGTTTGCTCTCAGCACCAGTTATAAGCAACATCAAATCGTTCCCAGTAAGATTTTCTTTTTTATCCCCTCAGGCTCTTCTTTGCCAATAAGCTTACTCATTCATTAAATATCTTGGATAAACATTTCTAATATCTCTTCTTTCTACGCTTTCTTCAGACCGCTGACTTTGAGAACGTCCGCATAATCAAAACTAATGACAAAATAACAGTCATAATGGGACGTGAAAATATGAGGGCTGAAGTGAAGTACAGTAACAGTGAATTTAAAGAATACTACTTTGGAGGTGCTCCAAGTGACATGAGAGAGAAGTATGTGTCTACTCACTGTTAACTATCATGAGTGTTTGTGTGTGTGTGTTTTTTTTTTAATCAAGATAAACTTCTGTTTCTCCTCGCAGACATAAAATCAACATACAGCCGTTCAAAGGATGCGTAAGGAACATGCAGCAGAACGGCAATGTTATTGTGGCTGCCGAGCAAGTGGGCGTCAGCAAAGGATGTCCCAAGGATTCTTTGGTACAAAGTTAACTATTTAAAAATGCTCATATTCATATCTAGACTTATTTGTCAACTCACTAACTAATGTTAAATGTCTGTTTTCCTGTCTAGGTTATACGTAAAGCAGAGTTTAGCTTGGAAAGCTCCATGTCAGCTGACCTTGCAGGCTTCAGTCTGGCTGACGATGTCACCGTGTCCCTCGGTTTCAAGAGCTCAGAGAATGAGGGTCTCATCCTGCAGAGCAAACAGCCGGTCAGTTACCTCCTCCAAAACGTGATTTTAACTAAGCACAGGGGCAGTTGAGATGTGTGAGACAACAGGCACATTTTTGTCTTTATATTAATCATTCCTCCCTGTTGTCTTATTAGGGTGATAGCATCGGTCTTTCACTGGAGGACGGTCGTGTGGTTCTCATTCTCAACAATAAGATCTGGAAATCGACCAGAAAATATAACGACGGCCAGTGGCACTATTTGACTGCAACCAAAAGAGCAGGACGGTATGAATAATCTAACGCTCAAGCACACACATAATTATGTGAACATCTTTAAATACTGAAAAGCAGTTGAGTTTCCATGTGCAACGTTTTGATCATATTTCCAGCTGACACATAAAAAAAGTAAAGAGGAAACAGTTAAATTTGATAAAAACTGAAAATATAAAAGGGTTCTTTAGGCATTTATTGTTTTTGTACGTCCTATGCATCTTTCATGTGCATACCAGATATTACTATTACTATTACTATTAAATAAGTCATATGCTGTAATAATTTTAATGAACAGAAACATTTTTCAGTGTCTTTTTTCAGTGCAGCCTAGCTTCTTCAGACATTTGTCTCAGTACCAAACTTCAGACTCAGCCTTAAAATGTGTTCCTCTGAGCACACACCGAGGAACACATTTGCTTTACCGAGAGCGCAGTGTGAGCTGGAGCATTATCTTGATTAAGAATGAAACCATTTTGCCACAGTTGTGGTCTCTGTCTTCTGACCTTTTCTCCAAGTTTTTCTAGAATCTGTTTGTAATAGTGTTGATTCACCATTGACTCTTTGCACCCATCCTCCAAATTTATACCCTTAATGTCAAAGAAAACAATCAACATAGCCTTGAATTTGGATTTGCTTGTCGTTCTTTCTTCATCCTTGGTGGTGATGGGGTTTTCCAATGCACTGACTGTCGTTTTGTCTCAGGATTGTACCAGAAGATCCAAGTTTCATTGCATGTAATCACTCCTTCCAAAAAAAATGAAGGAGTAATAACATGCTTTAATTTGCTCCAAATGTTTCCACAGAGTTTTTTTTGTTTTTCTCTTTTGGGACAACTTTGACACACTTTTGTTGTATTCAAATTTTAATGCAAAATTTGCTGAACTGTGTCTTTATCAATGACACCATTTCTGCTATAATTCTTAAACTGAGTCGTCGATCACTGCAAACAATTTGTTCAGTTTGGTGAATGTTTTTAGAAGTTTTGCATGGCCCCTCTCTGCCTCACAAAATCTTTTTTGCCTTCTGACATATGTGCACGTGGTTGGCATTGTTCCTCATACACTTCAGTTAATGTACAAAAAGATTTGGCTGCCGTTTTGTTCAATTTCACCCAAAAAATTGAAGTTAATGCCTTGCTCAACTTTCAAGCTACTCATTTTCTGAGGCCTTAACAAAAAATGTGCACTTCAGTAAGTAGCTAGCAGTGAACTAAAGATGTCACTAATTAGAAACTGACGGCGGTTGTGCATTAATACCCAGCCCTTAATATATAACAATCAGTGTGACTGTGAACCACATGGTTTTATCCTCATAAGAGGAGTCTCACTATTTGAAAGCCATACCAGTGGATGTACAGAGGTTTTTTTTTAACTCACTCTTAAAAGAAAATGCATTTTTTAGAGTAGAAACAAATGTAAGGGATAAACATTGATGGGCATGAAAATACTGAAAAATCTCTGTTGTCTCAGATTAAATTTACTTGTAAAGGACAATTTTATATATTTGAGGTGTGAAGTATTATGAGGTACATTTTAATAGAGGCTAAGTAGCAAAAAAGTAAAGTCTTGTAAATCCAGTGCTGTTAAATGAAAGTCAGTCAAACTATGTATTAAGCTTTTTCACCTGAAATTCACCAAATCCTGCTGAACTCTCAGTCCCTACAGAACCAGTGTATAGGCTAGCTTCCCTGCTGGTTCTCTATGTACAGGGGCAGAGATTATCACCATCACAGTGGCTGATCTGTTTACTATTTACAAGGCTAATCAGTCCCCACTTCAAATTACTGAACTATCCATTAAGTAAGAGCTCAGGGCTTTTACTAGAACCATTCCACTATTACATAGATTTAAAAAGTTGTTCAACTCTTTCTACATCTGCAAATAAAATCGCTGATTTTTTTGTTTGTCCCTTTACTGGCTTCAAAGACCATAATGCAGCACAACGTTAAATCCACTTTCCTCTACTTTTTTCATGAGTAGCACAACCTACTGCTTAACCTTTTGACTTTCCTAAAACTCACGTTACTGTATGAATGAAAGCACATTCACAGTTTTCTGAGCCAACTCTGGTAGTTTTGCTAGATTTTACTGTACATTTTCATGGCATGCCCCCCAGACCCTGATTGAAACATTTGGTAAAAAATTGTCAAATGACAAACAGTTATCACTCATAAAGCAGTTGTATATGAAAATAAACTTATAAGCCTCTTAATACGATACACACTGAACATCTTAACTGTTTCCCCTAACAGTATTACGCTGGTCGTTGACGATGTGGATGAGGGTCAAGAGCAGAGTGGCGACACTTCGATATCTGCCCCAGCGGGCCCTGTGTTCCTGGGAAGAAATAATTTCAAAGGATGCATTTCCAATCTTTACACAAGAAGGTAATATTTTGTTATTGTTGATAACATTGCTTATTTTACTGTGATGTTTGACGTGGTAGTTAAATCTGTTAAATCTCTGTTTCCAGACCAGAAAAGCGGTTCAGGGCAGAGGATTTCAGCTCCTTTGCCACCTCTGGAGACGTCTTTCTGGATGTTTGCCCTGCTGACAGCCCTGCTCAACTCATGCTGGAACGAACCTCTAGAAAGGTGAGATTTTTTGCCAAATGCTTACATTTGCTTGGATGTGTGAAGTATTTTGTTGTTTAAACACTCCTTATATTCATAATGGTAAAATAATACATGGGGAGGTGACTGATACGCTCCTACCTAGCCGAAGGTTTAATCCATCTTTCCTCTTCTCTCTTGTATTTTGTGTAACTTTATCAATGATTGCAATAAATCACTTAGTGTTTGTCTTATGTTGACTTGTTTAAATCTTATTTTGCTGCCTTGTTTCCAGAGATGAAGAAGGAGCCCAAAGACCTGCTGATGATGACAAGAATCTAAAGTGTTTATATATAAAGGCTCTCAACAAAATGTTATGTTGCTCACTCATCTGCAGTGTACTTCAATAAAGACTGCATGAATATTCACAGTAACCATAAGAATTGTTAAATGTGTTGTATTTCTGTCTGTTTTATTTAAAAGAACTCACCAAAAACAAACTTAAAATCAGCTCATGTCTTGTTTCTTTCTTTCATGTAACTCAATAATCCACATCCTAACACTCATGCCTGGTTGATAACAGAAATAATAACATCACTTACATTACTTCTTATGATTATTAAATAACATCCTCTGAACACAAAGGAGTGAATCATATGCCCGGCCCAAAGCGTTTTGGCATGAAGCGCAGATGTCTTCTCTAATTTTCACTTGATGCATGTGTCATTTATATCCCTTGTCCTCATGCTTTTAAGATAGCGCTCCTGTTTGCATCCGGGGATGTGTTTGTCTGAAAATGAGGAGTGGTCAGGCGCAAAGTTGGCATGTCCCTAACTTAAGAACTCAGAAATTGCACCATAAACCTCCTTGAACCTGGTTTAAGTATAAATTCTGAGGCGCAGAGTGCTTCTGCTATTTTGAGCACGCATTAGAGAGATTGACACACATCCATTAGATCATAACAAACAATTTACCGAGCTTGTTCTACTCCCGTGGGATGCACAGCAGCACACCTCTACTAATAAATACCAGAGTATTCGTTGATAAATTTCTTTTTAAAGTTCACAAGGGGAAGGAGAGCTGAGAGAGTGGCTTTTTTTGCAGTGCTCCCTGGTTTCCATGTGCTCCAGTGCATTTAATATTTTCAGAAATAAGAAAAAACACAAAAAGTAACCAAGATTTTGTCAAAACACTAAATACTTGTATATACATACTAATGAATATTACTGAAATTGATGCTCACAGATGATACAACAGACTGTCCAGTGTGTTTTAGAAACACAAAAGAGAACAGAGCAAAGGATTCATACAGGACAATGAAAAATTAGATTGCTTAAAGCCCACAGGTGTTTGATGTACTGTAAAAAGTCAAAATAGAGCCCTGAGACTCAAAGTTTCTCAATATTGTCTGGCCCTTTCTAAGTTGCCAAAGCCATTTAAGGGCAGTTACAGGTTCCTCATCTGCTTTTCTTGGATTCCCTGCTTCTTTAATCAAAGAAAAGTTGATCCCCCTCCCAGATCTAACCTGACATGCCATTTGGACTGTTTCATTGGTTATATTTCTCTTGTTCTGGCAACACCCCATGGACAATGTAGCAAAATCATAAAAAAAAAGGTAGATGGAGATTGGATAGATGATCCATCGTGTTTGCTTGGAGTTGCTCCTCCCTTTGTGTCCAGCTAAGCCACTCTTATACCTACCACCTCTTTCTCTTTTAAGGACACAGATAGGTCCAGTTCTTTTCTGACCAAGAACTAGTTTTTCAGCTTGAAGCTTTGCAAGAAGGATCTACCCAAAGGTGGTCATAAAATCTGCTGAATTCAGCTGCTTTCCAAGGTTAACTAAGACCTTTACAAGTGAGAAAATTCTTATGAAAGTAGCTCTTTACACTTACTCTTGGAAAAAAAAAAAACTTTGTATAATCTATTCAACAAGTGTTGTTGATCATGGTAAACTGAAATGGTGAAACTGGTTAGGAACCAATGAGTTGTATAATAGCCTTCAGCCCTGCTGTCAGTTTATTCTTAATTCAAATATAGAAACTAGCAGCTGTAGGCTAGTGAATCTTAATAAAACTCAAGTGAACTCCTCGGAGAGTTTGATTGTAATGAAAGGTCACGCAATCAATGCATTATTGTTAGAAACATTGACCTGCCTTACAGTGAATGATGTCGACCAGGGAGAGCTTTAGAAGAACCTGTTGTTGTATCATCAGGCTTCACAGTGACATTTGTGAGGCCTGTCCTCAAAGACATCAGAACCATTTCAAAAGCATGATAACAACACATAACCAAAGCATGATTACATGACTTCATTATATTACTGTTGATCCTGCATGCCCATCATACTTCACACATGCATATGCATTTCACTGGATGAATGAAACTAAATGAGGAAATGTCACTACCACTGTCCAGCCCCCCCGACCCTCTTTGACCCCACAAATCTTCACTGATGAATGAATTCTCAGCTGCTGCATGAGTTCACACGAGTGCATTAATCACCCGTCAACACTGTAAACAAGGACAAAACACAGAGCCAAAATACTGAAGAAATGCTGTTGTGACTTTCAGTCATGATTCATGGGCTTCTCATTATTTCTTTATGAAGTTTCTTATCACACTGTGTGTGTGTGTGTGCGCGTGGTTTATGTATTGATATAATCAGACTCTCATTCATCATTCGTGCTTAAGGCCTACATGAGCCAGGTGTTTGAATCTGTTAACCCAAACACAGATGGGAAATCAGAAAGCACACTGAATAACACACTTTGTTGCAAAGTGACTGTGAAAAGTTAACCAAAATAAAAACATGAAATATTAAATCAAAACTCACTGCAGATTTTGTATTACAATAACATAGAAATCAGTCCATTAATTGACCGACCTGCTACAATAATTAACATGCAATCCAATAATTCATAACGACAATGTGAAAAACAACATAGGTTTGTCTTTTGATTACACAGATGCACTTAGAGTTTCTGCCTCCCTGACAGGTACAAACCTACTATCTCCAAATTTGCTACTTATCAGGGAATGATAAAAACACTCTTCTACTGAATGAATTGGTTAAAATTTTATAAACGCACTCACCAAAATGGAAGGAACTGTTTTATGAAAAAAAGAAAATAAAAAAAATGGAGGTAAGAGGTTTGTGCCCAACAGCAACAGTTACTACATTAAGTCAGTTGTTCTTCAATGCTTGATTTTTATAAGAATTTAAACTAATTTGAAGGCCCAGATTTAATTGATCTTAAACTCACAATTGTCAGTGTGCTCTTGACTGACAGATAGTCGCAAAACAGTCTTTTCAATCCATTTCAATCATCTGAAACTGTTAAGGGCATTATTGCCATAATTTTGATCATACTGGCATTATTTTGGACCAATTATTTTTGAAAAACTAGAAAAATAATCAGCATGTTAATTGATGCTTACTCTTTTCATTCATTTAGTTAAACTTTCTATTTGTGGAGCCCTAATTAATTATTTTATTTCAGTGGTTAAACAAAGTCTAACATTATTTAAGAGTGACTGCTGTCATTTTAGTAATTTCACTTACATGTAAACCTCTGTGTATTTACAGGATGGAACTCTCATGGATCATGTCGTTACACCTTCTGGCAAGCAAATGTATATATGACTGACATTTTTTGTGTTTGTGTTGCTATAGGACGGTGTGATGCAGGCAATAAATGAGAGTGTGTCAGATTGTGTATCACCAGCTGTGGTTCAACATGCTTATCGCCTGGGCGGCCCCATCAGCAGCCTGAGCTACAGCCTTCCTCTACAAGTCCTGCAGCCCAGGTAAGAACCTTGTCCAGACTCACTGTATAGTTTCACAGACTGCATAAATACATACAATCAGTCAGAGATTTATGAATAAAAATGTTGGATTTAATGTGTTAACAGAAGATGAGTGCAGTTTGTCAGAGTCAACACATGTAGGAGCCACTGAAGATGACCACCCACTGTAGAACCAGGCAGGATAAAGAAATAGTCAGTGGAGGGAGATATTTGTATTAATATTTGTAAGAAAAGAACAAAGTGGAGGAAAAAAGGTCAAAATGTCAGGAGCAATATGGACATGCTGAAATACTTAACATTAGCTTAGCAATAGTTTTGCTGTCATTGGCTTTCAGTAATCCTTTGTGGTGCAAATTCAGGTGAGCCGCATTCCCTCAGTATTTTATTCTTATCTGTCACTCATTACAAAACCTGTGAGTCAAGTCCATCTCTGAAAACCCTTTTAAAGTCCAAAGACAGTCCACAGAGTGGATTTAAATACTGATAACGCTTTATTAAAAGTTGTAAATTAATGAATTTAAAATATCAGTACTATGCTGCTGTGAATCGATGTAAAATATCACAATAATAACTTGACATTTTTAAGGTATTTTGATTTGTTGGTTCAATATTTTAAATCTTTCCCTGACATTTTGCCATGTTTTCCTGATCAGTTTAACTTATTGGTCTTTTAATCTGTGCTTTTCTTTATCATTTTGTTTATGTCCTTAACACTTTGCCTCATTTTCTAAAAAGTTTGACTCTTTCTCCATCATTTGGGCTTTTTTTCTCATTATTTTGTCTCATTTCTCAACATTTCAACCTTATTCCGAATCACTTTGTCTCTTACCATGAGTTTCAACTGCTTTCTCTTCATTAAACATTTCAACCTTTTTTCTGCCATTTTTGATTTTTTTCATTGTACATTTTTCCCCAACTGAAAATTTAGACTTTTCTTCCTGTTTCCAAACTTTTCTTCATATTTTGATGTTATCTTTAACATTAGAACTTTTTTGGCATGTAAATTCATTCTTAATACTTTGGTTTTTCTCTCAGTATTTTGACTTTTTTCCTCCGTCGTTGACATTTTAATTTTTCTGAGTATTTATTCTCTTTCCTCTATGTTCTGACTTTTGCTTCTCACAGTGCATCATGAAAAAGTCCACCATCTTTTATTGTCTTTTTCCTGCCTGACCCTAATACTGTTTTTCAGGCTCATTTAAAGTTGTGTTTTTTTCCTCCTCTTTAGACCTCACTTCTCATTAGATATCAGGACCAGATCTGCTGAGGGTCTGCTGTTCTTTGCTGCTACCAGAGGAGGGCGCTCTCATCTTGCTTTGTACATCTCCAAAGGCAGGATCAGACTGTCAGTGGGCAAACAGAATGAGATCTTCAACAGGGAGAAGTACAACGATGGAAAGTGGCACTCGGTCAGCTGGTTAAATAAAATAAAATAAAATTTTAAAAAAATTGCAGCATCTTCTCTAAAGTAAAGATTTTATTATTGTCTAAATTTTCTGTCTTCAGGTCATTTTCAGTTTAGAAAAGAAGAAGTTCCGCTTGGTGGTGGATGGGATCAGAGCTCAGGATGGTCAGCTGACAAACTCTGAGCTGACATCCATGCAGCAGTTTGTGTCTCCTGTGTACCTGGGCAGTGCTCCAGAGTCTCTTCACAAAGAGCTGAAGGTAAAAGAAAAAACT
This sequence comes from Cetoscarus ocellatus, assembly GCA_037902135.1. Classification (NCBI taxonomy): domain Eukaryota; kingdom Metazoa; phylum Chordata; class Actinopteri; order Labriformes; family Labridae; genus Cetoscarus; species Cetoscarus ocellatus. The sequence continues at coordinate 38,254 of JBAMNC010000325.1, read as the reverse complement.
CACACTTGTATCTGAACCACTGATGTCTGCATGGATTTACACATTTCATGTTGCTGGTTTTTCTTTTTCCTAACTTCTAGTCCAAGGCTCTTCCAAAGCAGGGTGTGTCCGGCTGTATCCGCAGCTTTAAAATGAATGGAGCTCCGATGTTGAATCCTACCAAAAACCACGGTGCTGGGCCCTGCTTCGAGGGACAGACTCAGAGAGGAGCTTATTTCTCAGGGAAAGGAGCTCATGTGACAATCAGTGAGTACTTTTCTGAAACCTTAACTGTCTGCTTATGCTGCTGAGGAATTTCTCAGAAGAGGAAACATATTTTCTTCTCAATGAGTACACACAGTGGGTTGGCATTGAGTATTGAAGATGTTCATAGGAACTACTAACTCCACCAAGGGGGGGTATGTTTTTTTGCCAGCAAACATTAGTTAGCTAGTTAGTTTGTTTTTAAGTTTTCAAGTCTACTACACCTTACACACACTCACACAGCTTTGTGAGTGTGTGTCTTTGCCTTTGTATGTATGTGGGGGCACGCACCATGTTGTACACATCCAAGCTGTATTGCAGCAATTGATGTGAATGTCTCGAGGTGTAAATATAATGGAGCAGCGTTGCAGCACTTTTGCATTAGGGCGCTGTGAATAGTGACAGGTTGTCACAAAAAGAGCTGACTCCCAGAGGAGGCACACACTACCTCCACCATGACACCCAACAGGTAGAGGCAGAGCTCCACTTCCTCACATCCTGCCCAAAATGTCAGGCGGTGAGAGAGGAATACTATCCCCAACTACCACACTTAGAGTTTGAACACTCAACTGATATTAAGAAAGTCACATATTTACTTGAAGAAATACAAAACTGTGAGGTTTTTGTTACAGATACACCTCCCACCCCCCCACAAAGATAAGAAAACAATTTTGTTCCTGTCATTTTTCTGTTTATTTTTAATGTAATCTGATTTTTTCATATATATGTTAAATCATAACCACTTTTTATCCTCCATTTTGTTAACCTTTACTATAATAATACCAATAGTCGTTATCTTTATATTTTCTGTTAAATATTTTTTCATGTATTTATTTATTTTTTTTAACTAAATGTTTTGGCAGAAATACCGTACATTCATGCCAGTAAAGCGCTTTGAATTGTTCCACTTGTTAAGAACATTTCATGATTGTACTTTTCTGTTTTGTCTTAATATTGATGTTATGTATTGACATATGTGATTTTCTCTGTGATATAGATAACTCTTTTGGTGCTGGCTCCGACTTTGAGCTTCTGTTTAACATTCGTCCACGGAGTCAGACTGGACTCTTGCTGCATGTTGGTGATTCCAGCCGGACCCAGTATGGACCTGTCATGGGTCACTATCTAACTGTGTACATGCTCAGAGGAGAGGTGAGACACTTTGATTAAGACTCTATCTTTACAGGGAAACAACTTATTATTTTCCATTTTGGAAAAGTTGTTCATAACAAGTGTTATCTCAAGACACTTTACAAGAGAGCAGGCTGGAGAAACTCTTCATTTAATGGATACACATATATGCATAGATACATATATACGTATATAAAATACACACATGTACATATATATACAAATATGTACACCCAACATGAATCCAACAGCCAATCAGGAATGCCTCATCATGGTGGCAAGAAAAAACCTTCTGTTTGGCAGAGGGAAATCTTGAATGTGGATCCCAGTCTCTTAACAGCAAATCCACACAATGCTGTGTTGGGTGTGTCAGTGAAGAAAGGGAGGTGGGCAGAAACAAGTGGACTAAAGTAAGAACTAAAGCTATTCTGCTCCATTTGTCTGTAAGAACATGTAAATTTGGTCGTTGGTGAGTTCTACAGATCTCCAGAAAATCACCAAGTCCCCAATCTCATCAACACAATACGGAGTAGAATTAAATGTACAGATGTATGATCTCTTGAGGCTGGCACAGTGGCGCAGCAGGAAGTGTGCGTCCCTCACAGCAGGATGGTTGCTGGTTCGATTACTGTGTTAGTCAGGGCCTTTCTGTGTGGAGTTTGCATGTTCTCCCACTGCATGCATGTGATTTCTACAGGTACTCTGGCTTCCTCCCACAAACCAAAAACATGCTCAGAAGGTTGGCAAGTGTGTGCATGAATGGTTAACTATCTCTGTATGAAGCCCTGTGATTGGCTGGCGACCAGTTCAGGGTGTACCCCTCCTCTCGCCCAATGTCTGCTGGGATAGGTTCCAGTCCCTTCGACCCTTTCAGGGATAAGCCTTATAGATGATTGATGGATGTCCACTTGAAGCTTCTGTACAGCATAACTTCAGTTTTTATTTCCTGGAGCACTTAAACTCCACATTATTGCGTCTTGACCCACCAGTTGAGAACCGTTGGTGAATGCTGCTTTCTAATTGTATCTTCTTTTTAAACTATTTTTTCATTTTCCCCTGGTGTCAAGATTGAAATTATTGTGTTTTTACATGTTTCCACTCACAGGTAGTAGCACGAGCAAACAACGGTAAAGGGGAATTCATGGTGTCCGTGAGGCCAAAGTCGTCTTTATGTGATGGAATGTTTCATAAAATTTCAGGTAGGATGTGAAGAATAATCAACATTCAGTATGACTTTCAAGATGACACAGCTGTTGTGTCTCTGACTTTTTTGTTGACTTTGTCTTTTAGTGATCAAGAGGAAAAATGTTGTGCAGCTGCATGTGGACACAATAGATAGTTACAAGATTGGTCCACCATCCTCCACCACAGCTTTGACCAAAAACTCCTTGTACGTGGGCGGCATTCCTGGTGAGTGTTAATCTTTTAATCTGAGAGTTAATCTGCTGAAATCTGTTTTTTAAACTTTCATGGCACATCAGAAGTAACCCAGAAACAAAGTGATACTGCAGTCTTGTTAGACTCAAAACCATGCTGTTCTTAAATAGTAATACTCATTAAAAAATCACTAATTCTACTTTCAACCTTTTAAATATACGTATATTATCTCAGCTACTTCTTGTATTTCTTTAAATGTCACACTCTAACCCTGCTGCCTGGGATCAGCCTGCTCTACCACTTTTTTCTTATGTTAAAGTTTAGTTTTGTAGTCTCCTAAGGTCCTGCTCAGAGGAGAATTGGGGTCAGGGTCAGAAAAAGTAATGAGGGGAGGACTTTTTTTAATGATGTGCCTCGAGGAAACTCAAAATGTAGATAAAGAGGTCAAAAGGTGAGAGTAAAGTTAAAATCACAAGGATAAAGTTTGGATATAATATTGAGAATAAAGTTTACATAAAATGTCCAGAATAATGTTGAATCACAGTGTCAAGAATAAAGTTAACTTTGATAAATCAATTTTATTCTTGATTTTTTCAAACTATATTGTGGTATTTCAACTGTTTTTCTTAATGTGCAAAGTGAAAAAACCCTAATCTCAATATTTTTTTCTATTGCCTGTCCCTGATACTTTTGAACAGCTCCTGCCTTTGCCTTGTCTTAAAAAAAAACTTTTTGCAAGCATCTGTTTATAAAGCTGAAAGGCTGAGATCAATTCAGTGCCATGCTCTGTTCTTACTGTGATATTATTACACAAGAGCTATGAAAACTAGCACAATATTGCAAAACAAGGCCCCTGAAGGAAGCACAGGTATATGAACACAGAACAGTTCATTTTCTTCAAATGTTTATAAGCATTTAAATGCACAATACTGGAGTGGTTTTGTTGATAATCAGTATTCGAATATTTCCAAACTTTTATTAGTCTTAATCAATATCAATACTGTTACCAATACATGTAACTTTCAGAAAATATATTCTTTATTACTTCTGCATTATATCAAAAATATACTTTCAACAGTCAAAGTCAGGCTTTTAACACTTCTAACACTGATATGAACAGTGTGGAGTGGGGCATCTCTGGTGATCAGAGTCTCTGATATATCAAAACTTGTTGAAACATTGATGCCACTGCTTGAGTGTTTTTTTATGTGAGAATTCAAATCTTGCACCCTCTGGACCCTTGAACAAAGATATACATGCACAGAAACTGCCATAAAATCATCATACACCTTTCTTTTGTTCTTTCTGTCTGCATAAATCTCTTAAATTACTTCAGCTCAGAGCTCATAATCGTAGCCCCCTGTATCCTCCCCACCCCCTCAGATCTGAGCGTCTCTAAAGGGGAGGGAAAAAGCGCTGCATCTGATCCTCTACAGAGACGAGTTGTTCATCTTTTTTATTCAACTTAAATCAAAGTCTTGCTTAATAGACACCTAAGACATGATGAAGACAGTCAAACACACCAGGACGTGGGATCTTTAAACTGTTGACCCCCTGTTCTTACCATACAAGGTCACATGTTTTCAGGATATAAAATACAAAGTCAACCTGCATTCTTACATTTGTTACCTCTTTCTCAGATTTGTCAACACACCAGATGCTCCCTGTCACGACGTCCTTTGTAGGATGCATCCAAGACCTGAGGATCAACAGTGAGCCGGTCTCCTTCGACAGACTGCCCGGTGTGTTTGGTCCAGTTAATGTCAAAGAGTGCCCCGGCTGAAGGAGATCGTCTCATTCTGCATCATCTTGCTACAAAACCCGGGACCATGTCCACCACCAACCATGTGCAATCTGTTACCAAGACAGAGAATGTGTTTGTGTGTAAGACTGTATATATTATAAAGGGTGTGTGTGGGTATGTGTGTGTTTGTTTGAATGTGTGACTCTGTTTGTATAATAGAGATCTGAGCAGATTACAGTTTCACATCATTTTCTGCTCTAATAAACATTTCTGTATTTATTTTGTGATAAAATCATGTATCAAGGCACAAATGGACAAAGTGAGTTATATCAGCCAGATGTTTTGGTGTCATGGTTTCATTTCAACTCAACATGCACATGATTGGTCAGGGCTTCATGCTGTCATGCTGCACAGCGCGAGCAACCCAGCACTTTAAGAGAAGTGACCGCTTTAGGAGGGTGCTGTAGAGGACATTGACATTAACAGTTTATTTTTTATTGTAAAGTGTATGTCAGATATTCTACGTTTACACTCATGGTGCTCTACTCAGTGACATTTCAGGGGCTTTGTAGCTATATCACATCATTTTTGTATGCCTGCATGCAGAGTTTTAACATTTGAACTGGTTTATTAGACATAAGATCCATAAAATCATGTGGCTTTCCTAATATTTTATCCTGATGCTCTAAATCCATTTTGCATTCCTTTTTCTTGCAGTAATAACTTCTCTGTAGCCTTAATTTTAAGATACAACAAAACAGTTTCATGGAGCATTACTGAAGAGAAAAGTATTTTTGAAAGAGTTGCATCAGTCCTATAAATCACGTTTGGGACCACTACCATATAGAATGAAATGTTTGACGTAATGTAACCCAAAAATATATTGTGTTTTTAATTCCCCAGCAAGTGTTTACTTTACTGCTTTGTACATTTGTATAAACTTCTGTAATATAAGAGAGAAATATGCATGATGATTGGACATTATTAACATGCATTCCTGTCTTGTGACCACTGATCTATAATCCATTTTGTAATCTGTTGAACCAAACCCGCTTTATAAATACTGTTTGGTGCCATATGTAGGTTTTAAAAAAAATGCCTTTTATATTGTACCCATGCTGACAGCTTACATTACTGTATGTGTTATGACGTGCATTTTTACCTGTTTTGGGATTTACTGATAAATTATATTCATGTAATTTATTAAGTATTATTATATAATACTTTGACTGTAAGAACCAATAAATTTAATTTACAGTGTAAGAAATTTACCTTGTGTAGAAAATTGGTAAAACAAATGTTTGATGAAAATAAAATAAAATATAATGATTTGAGTTACATCATAACATGCTGAATATGTCGAAGAAATGTAAACAAATGTGACTTTGAAGTCATATCCTAAAAATTGTGTTAATCTCTATTATTTTCAGAAGCTTGTGATTATTTTTAAATTTTATTCAGGAATGTATAATAAAGAAAAAGGAAGTCATGAAATATGATATAATGACAATTTTGTTTTATTTATTTTATAGTTCAATTACAGTGTAAAGGCTTATTTGTATTTGTGATCCCTGAGTTTCTGAGGTTCTCCTCTCTCTATTTTTAAAGCTCTCCTGCAGCGGCCTCTCAGGTTCTCTCTTCAGAGCACAGCAGACCACGCCCACTCTCATGCTGCCTTCAGGGACTTCATTAAGTTTTGAGTGAAAGTCGTGCGAACAGGTGCTTCACCAAATTCAGGGTCTCATGTGTGCCTCCAGTCTCATTATTGTCTTATTTATGATCATGATTTTTGCAGTGATACTTGGGTTATAACTGCTACCGAAAACTTTATAAACAAAATGTAGATAATGATGTGAAACAGACATTTACTGAAGTTAACGCAGGAATACAAATGAGCAGGGGTGCTGCCAGAAATTATGGACCCCATGAAATGATGTCAAATTGGGCCCATCCCAAACCAGCAAAACCTCTTTTAACTAAGTATCTATCATACAAATTCATAAATAAATATGATTAAAAAAACACATTAACAATGCTTCTTGAAAGCAAGCTTCAAAAATATTAAACAATATGCTCTTCTGCTTTTATTGAGCTATTTTTGAACCTACACCTGACCTCATTATTGACATCCAAAACTTATTCATTTCTTAAAGATTTTACAGACAGAAAAACTAAATTATATTCAGTATATGATTTGTGAAGTAGATTTTTTTGTGATGAATTATTACAGCCAGGGACATGTCAATGATTAGCAGCAACATTAATTTTTTATACATTTTTATTTTTGGGCAGTGACTAATACACTTATATCACTAAGCACAAAAAAACTAAGGTAGCTTTGAAATAATAATATACTGGTATTATTTTCTATATTTTTTCAATATTTGATTTTCTAAATCAACCTAATTTCTAATCATACACTTTGCCACCATTTGAGGTGATAACTATATGTTTTCAGTAAACTACATGCAAATTATTTTTGTGTTGAATTATTAGAGCCTGGGATTTATCAGTGATTTGATTTGCAGCATTTTTTAAGCATTATAATTTTTGTGTCCGGGTACAAATACTTTTGAGCACTCATTTTCAAAAGGATAATGTCTGATGGAGTGAAGTAAAAATGATCAATTTCATGGCAAAAGCTCAGATTAACACCCAGATATAACAGAGTGTAACATTTGTTTGTAAACTGTGTATTTTAGACTAACTGTGGGAGCAGAGCTGGAAATCACTTGCCCTTGCCATATGCATGAACACAGCCACAGAAATTTTAAAAATGAAGAATGAAAAACGTGTCAAATACGTACAACAGCTATTTCTACTTCTATTTTGATAGGAATGAGGCTTGAGTCAATGGAACATATCTGACAGGTTATCAGAAACTGGAAGCCGATATTTCCGATTGTCCCTAAAGGCGGCAGATTTCCTGTCTGCGGTCAGGCGGCAGAATACGGAACAGGACCAACCGCTGGATAAACGTCCTCCACACGCTCTTAACTTGTCAGTCCTCACTTCCTGTTTATTTATTTGTCTTTTGACGTCTTGAGACAAACATGAAGCCGTTTTCTCCAAACTGCGCCACTGGCTGCGACTGTTGTGCTTTGAAGTAAACTCCAGAGACGTGCCGCGCTTCCCCCTCCTTCCCTCTCGCTCCCCTGCTCCGACCGACCGCTCAGCCTCTCTCCGCCGGTGTCGGGTGTCTTAATGGCGGACTCGACAGAAGCAGCAGCCCCGGGGAGCTCCGAGGAGGAGAAGGCGGACCGGATCAACGACGCAGAGCTGGCACTGAAAGGGATCAACATGCTCCTCAACAACGGATTCAAGGAGAGTGATGAGCTCTTCAGGGCATACAGGTCTGTGACAATGAGCTGTCTCCATCAGTGTAACATGGTAGTGATGGACACTCCGGTGGTCCCTCTGAGGGGGTGTTGATGTTGTGACAGGAGTGTTTATGATCATCACGGTTCTTCAGATTGATTCAGATTCATGTCAGAGCTGTCTGTGTTCATTAGCTGAACTCAACTCCAGCATCCTCCTGTCACGCTCCAGTGTAGCAGCATATGATCCATCACAAGCAGGAGGAATGCATTACAAGATAATCACAACAATCAGGACTTGTGCTTTAACACTATACTTTGTTGATTTAAGCATTCTATGAATGTGTTGTTACTGGTAGGGAAGCATGATATGTCTGTAAACTAACTGTATGGTGACGGGTGGGTAAACAATATTGGTCAGGGCCGCTGCCAAAAATGTAGGGCCCCATGAAAAGCCATCAGATTGGGCCCCGTCCCAACCAACTCTTCCCATTTTCCCAAACCAAGCATTTGTTAATCAGACTGATAAATAAATATGACCAAATATATCTTTAATGGACCTCTTATAATTATTACAGCCAAGTTATTCTGTTTATAGAAGAAAATGACTGAAGAAATGGTGGGTTATGAATCTCCGATCTTTTAGCCCTGTAAAAGATTCAAAATGTTTACAGATTATATATTTCTGTTTACTATATAACCTGTTTTAATTCACAGTCCCACATATTTTAACATGCTATCTGGTGGTAAATGTTAAAAGGGGTTTTAAAAAACAGCATGCTATTTTTGGGGATTTTAGCATGTTAAGAGAAAAGACATTGTTACAGACCTATGGCAAGAATGCCAATCATGGGCCCTGAGAATCTTCCTCACTTTTCACCCCTTTACAGCTCCCTCGTCCCTGTCCCAAACCAGCACTGCACAGTTTCACAAACTGGGAAACAAGAATCTTCAAATTGGACCACTTATTATCATAATGTTTTTTTTTGTTTTTAATGCTTATTTCATTCATTAGTCAAAGGAAGTGCTAAAATACTGAAATAAAAAGTCAGATCTTGAATGAAAGCAAGTAGAAAGAAACATACTATTTCATGATCTGCCCCTCAAGAAATGGCCAAATGTTTCTGTTAGAGATGCAAATAAATGTTAAACACTGTAGACAATACTCTGAAGTGAAAGACTGCAGTATACTTTCTGGCATTTGAGCCAATTGAGACATTCAGCATGTTGTATTTAGCATCTACATTTAAAGTGAAACAAATCCTGATCAATCTCTTTTAACACTTTCAAAGATTTAATATTTTTTGGAGATTGCACATTGGTCTCACTCCATAACCTGTCATTCAGATATTTGGATAAGCGTTTTGTATGAATTAAATTTATGGGGGTTAAGCAATACAAAAGATACCTGAATATTACAATTTGGAAATGAAAAATAAGAAAGGCTAATCTTTTTAAGTGCAGAGTAAATAAATCTTAAAACACTAAAATGTGGCTGCTATTCTATTATTTTAAGGGGCCCCTGGCATTCCTGGGCCCTAACAATCTTCCTACCCATAAGAAAATGGACATCCATACAAAATTTAATGGCATATGGGTAAGTGATGAAAAAATGCACTGGAAAAAAGTGTGTAATTTAAAAAATGGACTAATGGGCTTAAGGGTGAACATTGGTCACAACCAACATTGATCCTTTTTACAATCATCAGCCATTTGTAAACAATGTCGCATGAACAGATGTAACCTAACATTTCTAATACAATGGTGAGTGATTCTAAGTTGTCTATGGGCCTCTGTTGTGGGTAAAAAAGATAAATGTGACAAGGGATGTGAATAGATATGATTTTATTGATACAAATGTCGTTGAAAATTCTGCATATTGATCCAGTTCTTTATCAATTCCTTTATCGATTCCTGTTCATTTTTCGTATGGAAGAAGTTGGCCTACAGGTCATGCATTGTGAATCATGAGTCGGTTTGATTTGGAAATCGATTTTGAATCAAATCTGACCTAATTAAATATTTACACCCAGATACAAAATACTCACTGGAACGTAAATAGATCTGAAAATTAAATTATGTAAAAGTGGGTATCTCCTCTCAAAAATAAAAGGCTTCCTGTCAGCCACACTTTTAGTTTCAACTTCTTTTTATTTTCATTTGGTCTCACAAATGTTTCCAACAGTTTTCAATGACAAGTGTTCAGTTATGTCCCACACCTACCCCAGTCCTTCCTCCCTCTGTGCACCTACACAGAAGGGGAATAAAACATATACAAAAAGAAATAAATTAAATAAAAACAGACAGAATCAAGACATAGGTAAAGTGACAACATACAGATATGAAAAAAAAACACATCAAAATACTTATACACAAACAAACCGGGATATATAAACGTCACTGCATGAACAGTGACAAGTTAAATGTTCCTAATTATGAGTCTCATTTCCCAGTTGAGCATAATAAACGCCAAAAATCATGGAAGAAGTGACCCCGGTTATGCCTTTCAAAAATGTAATTTTTTCTAAAGGAAGGAATTAGGATATTTGAGTCAAGAACATGTTGAATGTTCATGGTGATTTGTTTTTCCAAAGGAGGGGTATACATTTTTGTCAAAGTATTTTATCATAATCAACTGTCTACATTTCTTCGAGCCCAAGTGGCAGTTAGTTACATCATTTACAAAACCCAAAGCCAGTGAAGTTGGCACGTTGTGTAAATCGTAAATAAAAACAGAATATAATGATTTGCAAATCCCTTTCAACCTATATTCAATTGAATACACATCAAAGACAAGATACTTAACGTTCGAACTGGTAAACTGTGTTATTTTTTGCAAATATTAGCTCATTTTGAATTTGATGCCTGCAACATGTTTCAAAAAAGCTGGCACAAGTGGCAAAAAAGACTGAGAAAGTTGAGGAATGCTCATCAAACACTTATTTGGAACATCCCACAGGTGAACAGGCTAATTGAGAACAGGTGGGTGCCATGATTGGGTATAAAAGCAGCTTCCCTGAAATGGTCAGTCATTCACAAACAAGGATGGGGCGAGGGTCACCACTTTGTGAACAAATGCGTGAGCAAATTGTCGAACAGTTTAAGAACAACATTTCTCAACGAGCTATTGCAAGGAATTTAGGGATTTCATCATCTACGGTCCGTAATATCATCAAAAGGTTCAGAGAATCTGGAGAAATTACTGCAAGGCCGAAAACCAACATTGAATGCCGTGACCTTCGATCCCTCAGGCGGTACTGCATCAAAAACCGGCATCACTGTGTAAAGGATATCACCACATGGGCTCAGGAACACTTCAGAAAACCACTGTCAGTAAATACAGTTCGTCACTACATCAGTAAGTGCCAGTTAAAACTCTACCATGCAAAGCGAAAGCCGTTTATGAACAACATCCAGAAACGCCGCAGGGTTCTCTGGGCCCGAGCTCATGTAAAATGGACTGATGCACAATGGAAAAGTGTTTTGTGGTCTGATGAGTCCACTTTTCAAATTGTTTTTGGAAAGTGTGGTCGTCGTGTCCTCCGGACCAAAGAGGAAAAGAACCAGCCGGACTGTTATAGGCACAAAGTTCAAAAGCCAGCATCTGTGATGGTATGGGGGTGTATTAGTGCCCAAGGCATGGGTAACTTACACATCTGTGAAGGCAACATTAATGCTGAAAGGTACATACAGGTTTTGGAGCAACATATGTTGCCATCCAAGCAACGTCTTTTTCATGGACGCCTCTGCTTATTTCAGCAAGACAATGCCAAGCCAAATTCTGCACGTGTTACAACAGCATGGCTTCGTAGTAAAAGAGTGCGGGTACTAGACTGGCCTGCCTATAGTCCAGACCTGTCCCCCATTGAAAATGTGTGGCGCATTATGAAGCATAAAATACAACAACGGAGACCCCGGACTGTTGAACAACTTAAGCTGTACATCAAGCAAGAATGGGAAAGAATTCCACCCGAAAAGCTTCAAAAATTGGTCTCCTCAGTTCCCAAACGTTTACTGAGTGTTGTTAAAAGGAAAGGCGATGTAACACAGTGGTAAAAATGCCCCAGTGCCATTAAATTCTAAGTTGATGATTATTTGCAAAAGAAAATAAAGTTTCTCAGTTCGAACATTAAATATCTTGTCTTTGCAGTGTATTCAATTGAATATAAGTTGAAAAGGATTTGCAAATCATTGTATTCTGTTTTTATTTACGATTTACACAACGTGCCAACTTCACTGGTTTTGGGTTTTGTAATAAATGCACACATGGGGGTAACTCAAATAGTAACAGCCACACTTTTCATTAAGGTTTTTGCAACATCTGTTTAGATTTCTGTTTAGTTTAGATCTTTTTTTAATGTGAATTGAGGGGTAGTCGTCTTTCATTTTAAAGATACAAGGAAGAAGGGCTCCAAGGCACAAAGACAGGGCACCACTGATTACACCTGCAGCCTTCTGTGTGAGTATGCTGGTGTTACTGTAGCAGGTTAGCATTCCTGTCATGCCAGGAAACGTCAGACTGTGAGCAGGTCTGTCTTTGACTTGTTATCTTTCCTTGGCAGGTTCCTCTACAGTCACAAACCACAAACAACTGTTGGGAGGGTTGTCACTGCTGTTTTTGTTTAGCTTGCTTTAAAATTTTATCAGCAGGGTTTAAAAATTAATTTATACTTGTAAATTATCCTCCAACCTCACCCAGTCCAAGGTGGAGTTGAAGATTATCAGTGTGGAAATGTAAAAACAATCCTGTTTGTATGAAACTACTTTTTTTCAAACTGGTTGTAGCTGAAGAGATAGCACTCTGTTATTATAAGTAGCTTGTAAATAGTCATAAAGAAATGTTTTATCAGGTGACAAACTGAAAAACACCATCATTAAACCAACTATTAATGACCTAAACCACGTGTATCTTTCAGGATTTCAAACATCCACCAGCTCCTCTTGTAAGACTGGTTATCTTAGCGACAGTTTCTCTTTCAACCGAGTTATAGACACCACAGAAGGGCAAACCCCCATGTGTCCAGACCCCTGGTGTGAGCCTGAATGTCAGCTCCTTCACTAATTGCACTCAGCACTGGGTGTCATCCTGCTTTGATTTTATCAGGAATAGAGACAATAGAGGGAAGGGGCATACACAACAATGAGCTGTGATGAAGTTCGATTTCCATACCTGAGGCTCTTCTGACTTTGCCAAGTTGGTGTTTTTGTTTTATGGTGCTCTTTCTTAGCCTATTTTTTGTTATAATGTAATTTTTTTTCTGCGATTGTCATCTGTGCCCCCTAATGTTCTGTTCTAGCTGTATAAAGAAGGCTTCAGACACTGTTTTCAACACATGTATGAGCTATTTATGATCTACCACCTACGCTCAGAACATGCCTTTAACTGACACATAACCCATCCTCTGTCTCCTGTTTCAGGAATCACAGCCCTCTGATGAGTTTCGGGGCCAGTTTTGTGAGTTTTCTGGTGAGTTAAAATGCAGAACTTGTCCTGTAAACATGCTGTCATCTGTTTCAATTTTGTGGTTCCGTGTTTCATTAAATATTTAGTTTCCTTATGAGGTCTAAGGAATTTCCCATGTGATCATATCTGGCCTGAGGGCTTCCCAAGATCATGAAAACAGTTTATACAAGTGAATGAATACTTCACGGTCCTTTGTACGTGTTTGCCCTGTGGTCTTTGTTGTGTGATAAATGGAGTACTTTAAACCCATTGGCTCGGAGTTGCAAGCCTAATGCAGAGCATAGATCGAAGAATGAATGTGGAGTCGTTGACAACAGGGCACCAAGCAGTTATGAACTGACCAGTTACCACAGAGTAGATGGGTCAACCAATCAGAACAAACTGGGCACTCTAGGAACAGCAGCCTTAAAGGGGCAGGGGCTCCAACAGAGTGTCTCAGACAGACTGAGAATACAGCTGGATCAGGGCACTTAGTGTGTGAAATCTAGAGGTTTCTTTAATATTAGAGATCATGAACATATTCTAGCAGTCATTGAAATTTAATATTTGGACCAAAGTTAAAGCAAAATATGGGTTCTGTAGTTTTGACGGCAAGACAACAAACATACAATAATTCATAGTGCTTTACTATACTACTATAAAAACCAAGACTTTATGACATTTTGAGCATTTGAGACATAAAGTTAGCAAAAGTACAACAATAAAACATAAAACATTGAAGAATTTTAAGTAGGGGTGTCCCGATCCGATATCAGCAAAAAAACAAATATCGGATTATATCGGCCTGCATCTAAAATCTTCGATATAAGCACTCCGATACAAGCAGTCCATTCTAATTTATTTTGTATTTATTTAATTCAGTTGTCGAATATGCTTATGTTTAAGTTAAACAGTGGTTATTTTGAAATTTAAAAATATATGTTTTTGTTTTAATTGGATTTATTGAGGTTACTTTTCAGGGTCTTCTAATTTATTTTGTATTTATTTTTTTAATTGTAGTATATTCTTGTGTTTAAGGTTAAAATTTATTTAACCCATTAATAACAAATGGATCAGTTTTTCCCATACCTACTATTGCTGACTACTGTTCTCTGTTTGAGTAATCTCACTTGATCAAGCCTTTTCTTACAGTCCATACTACAAAATCGGTATTGGTATCGGCCAATACTCAAGGCTGCAATATTGGCATCGTATCGGAGGTGAAAAAGTTGTATCGGGACACCCCTAATTTTAAGGTTGAAAGAAGAAATAGATGATCAAAATGAAATACCTGTTTGAAAGGACAAAGGAGATAAAAAGAGGGAAAGATCAGTAGAAGCTGAACTTAAGAGAAGGCCGTGATTAACAGAAATGTTTTAAGACCTTGTCCACATCTTAAACTCTTCCAGTCTGTCCAGTACTATGGACCCTTATAGAGCGCCTAGAACATTACTGAAATGACTAAAGCAGCACAGTCCTAACCAGAACATCACTTCAGTGATGTTCATATTTGGTGTTAATGGAGGGTCCTTTACCATACACCACTGACAGGATAGAAGTCTACAAATGTTTGGACAACTTTATGTATTTTAGACTTGTGTTCATTAAAGTGCTGCTGTTTTGAAATGAAAAAATAAGCCTGCTAACACCAGCTTATCCAGTAGTGGTGTCTCTGTCAGCTGTCACTCTTATTTAATGTTCTGGGGCAGTATTCTCATGAAAGAGAGTGATCATCTTTTTTAACAACTTAATCCAACTCTTTCTTTATTTGAAATGTTTATGTACAAATAACGTGTAATTCACAGTGCAAAAAATATTATAGAAAAGAGATTATTTGGACATCGATCCCACCCACCCCCTCCCACAAGAACTTGTTCAGGTCAGAACCGGATAGGGACGTATATACCCATTGTAGTTCCACTGTTGCATAATTTATGAAGCACAGAAACATATGTCAGTAAGTGGTGGCTGGTAATAAGAAATTAAATAAATAAATGCATTTAAACAAACAAACAAAAAAGGGGGAGTGGGGGGGTTACAGCTGTAGAGTGGCTATCTAATTGTTATCACTTATTCTTCCTCTGAGTCTGGGGAAAGGCTTGTGGAGTTAGCAAATGTCAAAAGAGGGTTCCATTTGATTAGGAGTCGTTTTGCAGAGCCGGCTGGTGAAACTCGAGTTTTTCGAGTTTAAGATTGTGAAGAACTTCTCTAATCCCTGGTTATGTTAAGGGGGACAAGCGAGCTAGCAGGGTTGCGAAAAAACTAAGTAAGTGTTAAATCGCTGTAGGGGAATTATTATCAGGGTGGATACCAAGTATAGCTGATAAGGGGTTGTTAGGGATAATCAAATTGTAAACTTTGTTTATTGTGTCAGACATGTACTCCCAAAACACTTTCAGTTTGGGACAGGACCAAAACACATGAATGTGGCTTGCTGGGGCTACTTTACAAATCTGTTACAGGCATTACTGATATTCTGATAGATGCGGGCAAGCTTTGCATTTGTGTAGTGAATTTTGTGGAAAACCTTACATTGGATGAGGCTATGTCAGGCACATATAGAGGAGAGGTGGACCAGTTTCAATGCTGAGTCCCACTGTTGGTCAGTCAACTCTAGATTCAATTCGTTTGTAGATGCAGAGCTAAGAAGGCTGTATAATGTGGAAATTTCTTTTGTAGGGGGTCTAAAGTTAATAGGCTGTCTATCAGAGTTTCAGGTGGTCGGTTTGGGAAGTGATGAGAGTTGGGTAATTGGTAATTGGTGGATAGTTCTGCAAAAGATATAAAGATCCCCTCTTTATAAAGGTCCTTGGTACTTTTTTAACAATTTAATGCAGCATTTTATGGAAGGATTTGGAGGAGTCTGTTCAGAGCTTATGCCTACAGAAACCCAAAGGGACAGAAGTGCATCTAATAGCATTAATCCACTATTTACTCCTCTCTGGGCTGTTGATCTCAGATGTGTTCTGTAGAAGTATAATTTAGGATTGTCTCCTCCCGAGTCAGTACATGACAGTGATAAACATCTGTCTATTGTTTAAAGGACTACAATAAAATTTCTTAACACATAGTCCACAAAAAAACAGTTGAATTTTTTATTGTGTAAAGCAGAGAAGCATTTCTTATCCACCAGGAGGACATTCCTTAAGTGTGTGAAGTCAAGTGATAGCCTTCAGTTACTTTATCTAACTTAAGCCAGCTGACTGAACGCATCCCTGGAGCCACTGAACATCCTCTGGTCAATATGTAGTATTTTTCATGAAACAGAAAGTGTCTTGATGCATGTTTTTTTATTCTGATGACCTAACAAAGGTCCAAAGAGTAAGGGATCATTTTAACCATCCAGGTTTTATAAAGACAAGATTAATCATCTGCTTTCCCTTTTTTCAGAACGCCATGATGACGTTTGAAGAGGAGAAAATGCAGTTGGCCTTCGAGGACCTCAAAGCTACAGAGAGACTGTGTGAGAGTGAAAACACAGGCGTTATCGAAACCATTAAGAATAAGATCAAGAGGAGTGTGAGTAACTTTTTAAAAACATTAACTCATGCTAGGTAAGGGTAAATTTCAACCTATATTAAGTGTGAGATGTTTGTTTGTTTGAGCAGATGGACTCTCAGAGATCCGGGGTGGCTGCTGTGGACCGACTCCAGAGGCAGATCATCATCGCAGACTGCCAGGTTTACTTAGCCGTGCTGTCCTTTATCAAACAAGAGCTGTCAGGTAAGAGTCCTGACTTTAACTAAAGCGTAACCCTCTGATATCGGTGTGAAATAAAGAAAGACCTCTAGGGGGCAGTCACACCACTATGAAAGCATTAGTTTTAAAAGTGTTAAAACTATTATTTTCCCAGGTAACAGCATGTATACCTGGCGATTTTCTCTTTTAGCTCTAAACATGGTTTTCCAGTGTATTTTAGTGCATGAAAGTTGAAAAGTGTTCAGTCACTCCACACAAAATGGAGAGTTGCACCGCTTGTTTAATGTCACTTTTGGCCAAAGCAGACACACATTAAGATAAAAAAAGAGACGTGTGGGGGATAATTGATGCCCTCTGTGAGCAAACTATTTCAATATCCTGATCAGATTGACAATGAGAAGGCAGAAAAGAGTCCTTAACTCAAAGTGCTGAGTGTTAATCCACTTCAAGCACGTTTTTTTCTCAAATGCATTTCTGCCTATTTTACTTGGCTTGATGTTTGTGGACTCAGATCCTCTCTACAAGTGCTCTCTGTTTTTTTTCCCCTCTTAAGGCGTTTTTGGTGCAGCTGCGCCTTGAGAGACATGTCTCTGTGTGATTGACACTTAGATGCCCCTCAAAAATTACAATTAAATAAGACTCAGTGTCCCAAGAGTGGACATGTCAGGAAAAGGCCAAAATTCATTATAAAGTTTAAATACATTTCCTATAACATTGAATTAATTCTGTTTAGTATCATCAGTCCTATTCAAGAATTCATATCCCTTTTTTGATTTTACATTTTTAAGCCTTTTGGTAACACTTTGGATACAGAAAAGCCACTCGATTTTAGATGAAATATTTAGAAAAGCAATAATTTCCTTCCCAGTGAAGATTTTTGGGGGATTTCACAATCTGGGGCATGTTTTTGACGAACGAAGGATTTTTATTTTTGTGCAGCGTCACATTTTGAAAAAAATGTGACTCATAAGATCGAGAGTCCAACATGTGGAAATGCCAGAATTATAGCCAAAGATGATCAATAATGAAATCAGTTTTCAATCAAAATTATTTGAATAATTTTTTTTTACTTTGGTCCTTTACAAAATTATTAAATTTTAATTGGTTCTTTTAATTTAAAACCTTTCAGCACCACTTTTAATAAACTAAGCCCACTATATTTTCGATTAAAAAAAATAGGAAAAAATAAATAATTCCTGAATTTGGAATTTTTTTCTGTATTTCCCAGTTTTGAACATGTCATTGGATAACAATATTGTTCATTAAAAAATGGACACGTTAGAGTTACAAGCCAGAAAATATCACACAACAATATCATCAACTTCAGTCCTTCCTCAAAATATAAAATATTTATTCATTCTTTAAAATCCACTGATTGCTGAAAATTTTACATTGGATGTTTTCATGCCTCGAGAAACTAAAGATTTGGTTATAATGGGTTTCAGTGGTCCAAAATGTGGACACAGGATCAAGAAAGGTGTTTTTTCAGTTTGACAAAGTATTATAGACCTAATAGAACAAACATCATTAAGATTCAGAAAACGAAGTAAAAATACTCTGTGTTAAATATGAATGACAGAGCATTAAAGTCACAGCAGTATCCTCAAAAGTAGTTATGAAGCATCCAAAAGTGGACATCTGAGGCCTAACAGATCTGGATGCTTTTTATTTGCTTTTTAAAGACCAGACAATCACTTCATGTCTCATTGACCCCCACAGCTTACATCAAAGGGGGCTGGATCCTCCGTAAAGCCTGGAAGATGTACAACAAATGTTACAGCGATATCACACATCTGCAGGAGGGCAGCAGAAGAAGAGCGTCTGAGCAGTCAGCAGCTCCTCCTCTGTCCCTCTCCTCCGCCTCTTCTGACTCGTCCTCTCACAGCCGCTCTTCCTCCCCCGGCCCAAGTCCCGCCCACAGGCTGGACGGCATCAGCCCCGAGGCTCTGGACCGCCTCAAAGGCTCGGTCAGCTTTGGCTATGGCCTCTTCCACCTCTGCATTTCCATGGTGCCACCTCACCTGCTGAAGATTGTCAACCTGCTGGGCTTCCCTGGCGACCGTATTCAAGGCCTCTCGGCACTCATGTACGCCAGTGAAAGTAAGGACATGAAGGCCCCCTTAGCTACGTGAGTATGTGAGTGAGTACGACTGTGTATCTGCGCTCTTGCTTTAGATGATGATCAGTTAGGCTGAGAACATGATGACAAAGTAAGAAACCATAGAGCGAGGAAGCCTTGTATTGTGGTGTGCAAGTGGTTACGATGAGTCAAAGATGTTAGTATTGACCATTCGCTTGATTCCGAGTACCACTATGTTTTCAGAGGAAATGAAATACGTGCATATTGTTTACAGCTATGTACATTAGGACTGTTTGTATAACAAACAGGGAAACCACTCCAAGGAAAGCTGCCTGCTTCTTTTACGGCAGTATGCATTAAGCGTGCTTCTCTTCTTTATGGTCAAGCTAGACTCAGAGTGTTCTCTGTTGGGTGAAATTGCTCATTGCTCCTGAAGCCTTAATATGCTGCTACACTTTATCCTTTCAATTCAAATGTACACTGATTAGGCATAACATTATGACCACCAGCCCCGTACTGTGTGGGTACCCCTTTTGCTTCTATGCAACATCCGTGTGATGCACCGTCTATTCTGACACCTTTCTGTCAGAACCATGTGCATCAATAAGCTTTGGGCTCCCTTGGTCCTGTTGCTGGTTCACCCTTGGGCCACCTTAGATAGATACTGACCACTGCAGGAAAAGTCAAAATCAGCCAAAACTGTCTTTATTTCTGTGGTCTTCCTTGTATTCCAAGATTTGAAAGTATTTTAGCAAGCTGTCAGTTTAAGAGGCTTTTTTAATCATAACTTAATACATTTACTGAAATCAGTACACTTTTTCTGGGATTATAACTAATGCTATCATATTGCTGCATTTAAGTTGCAAATACTTGACACCACATTTCATTCTGCTTCAGTACTTCTCTTACTCTTTATCGTGACAACTATACAGTGAACCGTGCTGTTGGTGATCTGGGTTTTAGCTCATCTTTTTCAATAAATCATTATACAGTAGTAATAAGTCAGCCAGCTCCTCTGAATCCACCAGATATTGAGCAAATACAAAACTCAGTAAACATAGGAAACAACAGAAGTGCTGATTGCCTGCTGGTTTTGCCTGTGCAGCATTAACAGAGGCTGCGGTTCATCCTGCTGTCCACCCTGAGGCCTTTTTCATGTATTTTATTGCCGCTCTGTTCCCCCAGTTTTTTTTTTTTTAAACTTTCCACTGTCCTGTCTCATTCAGACAGGGTTCCCACAGCTCCTGAAATAGTCTTAACTTTGATTTTAAAGTTAAAGACATAAAGAGACTTGAACAGTGGTATTTTTTTTCCTGTGAGATATCATTAGATGTCACTTTGATCAAGAACATCTACATCAGAGTTTTTTGTGCCATCTTAAAGAGCTTCTTTAGAAAACATTGGAAAAATATCACAGCAAAATGACATTTATACAGAGGGCAAATAAAAAGTTTTCTGTCAGTGCATGTGCTGTCTCCTTTCCCTCTCTCTGGATAGCAGTGCACCTTGATATCCTGTTATTACATCAGTATTTCTGGCTTGTTACATTTTTACTATCTCAATTAAATAAAATAAGCACTTTAGCTTGTTGTAGAAAAGAAGCAAAGTTTACTAGTGTTAACTGATTGTTTTGCAGTGCCAAATTTTAGTAATTATCATACTTCACATCTTAAGAATTTGGTGTTAAAAGCTTGTAAGACCCTTGATTAACCCTGATCTTCAGTGCAAAAAATAGTATATTGAACTTGACAAGTAAAAATATGTCAAAATGCTTCGAACTGTGCACCTTTTGGTGACGTGGGTGTATATTTGTAAAATGGTATATTTTCTTTGCAGTATTCTTGTCTTCACTCATGACGCTCTCTGTGCCTCCCTTACAGGTTGGCCCTCCTGTGGTACCACACGGTAGTGCAGCCCTTCTTTGCTCTGGACGGCACGGACACACAGGCAGGCCTGATGGAAGCCAAATCTATTCTGCAGCAGAGAGAGGCTATCTATCCAAACTCCTCTCTCTTTATGTTTTTTAAAGGCAGAGTCCAGCGCCTGGAGGTAAATCCATGTTAAAAATAGATCTTTCATAACTGCCTTGTCTCCTGACTTGGTAAAAGTCTGTAACCCACACCACAATGTTCCCTTTTTTAGTGCCAGATCAGCAGTGCCTTGATGTCTTTCTGTGATGCCTTAGACCTGGCTTCTGACCAGAGGGAAATTCAGCACGTGTGTCTTTATGAAATAGGTACTTTTTCCTCCTTGAATTTCAAACCCTGCAGCAGTCAGCACTAGACTCGCTCATGATTTGTTATTACTGAACATTTCAGGTTGGTGCAGCATGATTGAGTTGAATTACAAAGAGGCTTACCGGGCCTTTGAGCGCCTAAAGACTGAATCTCGTTGGTCCCAGTGCTACTACGCCTACCTAACAGGAGGTAGCGACAAAATAATCAACAAACTTCTTAAAGGCCTTTTACCTACCTCCTATTTGCCCTTAATGGCATCTGTTTGTTTCCATAGTGTGTCAAGGAGCCACTGGTGACCTGGAGGGAGCTGCTTCTGTGTTCAAGGATGTTCAAAGACTTTTCAAGCGGAAGACCAATCAGATCGAGCTGTTCTCCTTGAAGAGGGTGAGTGTGTTCAGCTGATAATGTCTCCCAAATTTCTCCAGCGAAGTTATCAAAAGTCAGTGAAGCATACGTGCCAACCTTCTGTTATCAGGCTGAGAAGCTGAGGTGCCCGAGCTTGTCCAAAGAGCTCTGCATCCTGTCTGTGATCGAGATCCTTTATCTGTGGAAAGCGCTGCCCAACTGCTCCACTGCCAACCTGGAGTCAATGGCACAAGGTACCTGATTTGAAAGTTAGATTATTTTTTGTGGGTTTTTTATGCAAGCTGTACTGTTGTGGTTTTGGACGAGTCCTAAGTAAACCCTTTTTTTCCAGTGCTGCAGGGGATTGATGATGCTTCGTGTGCAGGCCTTAAAAACCTGCTCCTTGGTGCTATACACAAATGTCTCCACAAAACCAAAGATGCCATTCAGGTACCTCATACATCCTGTTAAAAAAATCTGAAGCAAACTCACCACATTAAACCATTATGGGTGACACTTTTGTCCCATTGGTTTTTTAAGGGCAGACAGGTCAAACTCAAGGCCTGTGGGCCAAATCTGGCCTGGGATTTGATAAAATATGGCCTGCGATAAAATTAATGACACCTTAAAACAAAGTCAGTTGTAGACTGTTAAATAAATGTTGATCCTGTTTTGCCCAGATCTTAGACTGTATTTCAAATTTTGGCCCCATCTGTAATTAAGTTTGACACCCATACTTAAGGGGATGTTTATAGGTTGTTTTAGGTTCATTTCCAATTGTCAGTTTCTGTTGTAAACCAATAGGTAAGAAGTGCACTTTTTTTTTTTTTTTATTTTAAAATTTATTATATGCCCATAGTGCTCTGTGTAACCAGAATAATCACACTTAGACCGTTGAGGCCAAAAGTGGCCACTTTTACACCAATCGTCACAAAGATTTTTGGTTATTTGGCCTATCAGCATAAAAACCTGTATTGTAGAACAACGTGCTTTTAATTTATTGGCCAAGCTTCAGAAAAGAAATTGGTATATGGTATTTTTTTGGGACAAAGTGTGCTTAGTGTGACTTTTTAAAAGCTTGAAAAGCACAAACAATGTGAACATACCTAATAAAAGTTTGCCAATCCAATATTCCTTGATATGTCCGAGACTTAATTTATCTCCACTCCAAAATGTCCCTGTCCTTTTATTTTATAAGAAATAATTCATTTTTTGTTTTTATTTATGAAAAACATTAATTCATCATTTAGTTAAGTGGCATATTAAAGGCTTCAAGTTCAAAAATTATTTTTTAAATTATAAGACAGGACTTTAGAAATTAACTATGTGTGATATGATATATCCTTTTTATGCCACTTCTCTAATGTGTACACCCCTTGGATGCATTTTTACTACAGTATGTGCAGCTTTATGTTAATGGGGTTAAAGTTTGAATCAAGACTTGAAACTGTGGCAGAAATAGCTCTGATTGACTCTTTCTATGTTAATTTTTGTTGCAGTATTTCCATCTTGCTGCAAGGGACGAGGTGGGTCGTCTGAGCAACTCTTACGTGCAGCCGTACTCCTGCTATGAACTGGGCTGTGTGCTGCTTAACTCCCCAGAGGCAAGTTTTTTTTTCTCTTGTGTGTGATAGAAAGATAGACTCCCTTATCAGAAGTGGCATAGTCTAAATGTTTTATCCTGTCTTTTTTCAGTCTGCAGGGAAGGGCAGGATGCTAATGCTTCAAGCTAAGGTAAAATAGCTTTCTTTCTTTTACCTCTTACTTTAAGACTTTACACTGTTTGTGTTCTCTTACAGCTCAGTAACAAGTATGAGAAGCTGTTACTGTGTAATACTTTGCCAATTGTTTACTACAAATATACTGACAAACCCCAATCCAATGAAGTTGGGATGCTGTGTAAAGGTAAATAATAACAGAATACAATGATTTGCAAATCCTTCACACCCATGTGCAATTGAATACACTCCTAAGACGAGATATTTAATATTTAAACTGGTAAATTTCTATTATTCACTCAAGTTTGAAGTTTACCCTGCAACAGCTTCCAAAAAAGCTGGGACAGGGGCATGTTTACCACTTTGTTTTGTCACTTTTGCTTTTAACAACACTCACTAAGTATTTGAGAGCTGAGGACACTAATTGTTAAAGTTTTGTTGGTCGAATTCTTTCCCGTATTTGTTTGATGTACGACTTCAGTTGCTCAACAGTCTGGGGTCTCCATTGTTGTATTTTTTGCTTCATAATGAGCTGCGCATTTTTAAGAGACGGGACTGGACTGCAGCCTGGCCGGTCTAGTACCCACACTCTTTTACTGTGAAGCCACGCTGCTGTAACACGTGCAGGATGTGGCTCACTGAAATAAGCAGGGGCGTCCAGGAAAAAGGCGTGGCTTGGATGGCAGCATATGTTGCTGAAAAACCTGTATGTATCTTTAAGCATTAATGGTTCCTTGACAGATGTGCAAGTTACCCATGCCATGGGCATTAACACATCCCCATACCATGACAGATGCTGGCTTTTGTACTCTGATAACAATCTGTATGGTCCTTTCCCTCTTTGGCCGGGACGACACAGTGTCCATGATATACAAAACAAATCTGAAAGGTGAACTCGTCAGACCAGAGCACACTTTTCCACTCTGCATCAGTGCATCTGAGCAGAGTGGAGCTCAGGCTGGCAGATATTTTAAAAATTGTTGATATATAGCTTTAATTTTGCATGGTAGAGTTTTAACTTCCACTTTTAGATGTAGCAACTTTCTGAGTTAACTGACAGTAGTTTTCTGAAGTGCTCCTGAGCCAACGTGGTAATGTCCTTCACAGAATGTCTTTTTTAATGCAGTGCTGCCCGAGAGATGGCTACAGGCATTCAGTTTTGGTTTTCAGCTTTGCTGATTGCATGTAGAGATTTTTGCAGAATCTCTTAATCTTTTGATGATATTATGGACTGCAGATGATGAAATTCCTAAATTCTTCGCAACTGTATGTTATGAAACATCATTGTAACACTTTTGGACAATTTGCTGACACAGTTGTTGACAAAGTGGTGAACATTGACCCATCCTTGCTTGTGAACAACTGAGGCTTTTGAGAATGCTCCACCCAGTCATGACACTCACTTGTTTCCAATTGACCTGTTCACCTGTGGAATGTCCAAGACAGGAGCTTTTCAAGAAATCCTCAACTTTCAGTCTTTCGTTGTCCCTGTTCCAGCTTTTTTGGAACATATTGCAGGCATCAGGTTCAAAATTAGTGAATATTTCCCCCAAAAAATCATTGAAGTTTGTCAGTTTGTACTTTTAATATTTTGCCTTTGTAGTGTATTTAATTGAATATGGGTTGAAAAGGATTTGTGAAACATAGTAGTCTGTTTTAATTTTTCTATACAATGTCCCAACTTCATTGGAATTGGGGTTTATAAAACACAATTTTAATGGACGGTCTAAAACCCTCTTTGATCCTCTTTTGTTAGCCCCATTTTAAAACTACAGTCACCAAAACAGTCTGTTCTGAGCAGGGCTGAAACAGAGGGGTTTATAGATAAGCCAAAATCAAATATCTTTTCATAGAGAAAGCTTAAGAACTATGCTCTAGGGACATTTGGGACCAGTGCAGACTTGTTGAAAAGGAGGATAGTATGTGACCTGGGTTATGAAGCTACAGTATGTTAGGCATCTGTTTTCATTCTTTCATGCAGCAGAGTAGATTGGACTTTCCTGTTATGTGTCCGCATATTGAGGGAGCCTGGGATATTCTGCACCCTAAGGGAGAGGCAGGATTGTCTGTCCAAAGCACAAAGTCAGAATGCATAAATTCCCTTGTCCCAACTACACTTAGCAAATAAAGTGCTTTGCAACCCTCCCTGGTGTGCATTAAACACTGTTTATAAAAGCCCGTCTGTGATCGAGGCAGTTTCATAAAGCTGCATCAGCTCGTGTCTACACATGTTCAGTAAACGTGTCTGCAGGGTCTGTGCTGCAGCCTCACCCAGACTGAGCTTTAGGGAAGCCTGGTGCAGCAGAATTGACTTTGTTAGTGAATGACTGGCAGCTGACTTCGATGCTGCTCGGGTCTCCCACTCTCTCTCTCTGTAGGAGCCAGTCCTGTATGTCTGAGCAGCAGCAGTGTCTGACAGGAGCTTGAAAAGAGCAGGGGAATCTCCCCTTCTTTTATGTGTACTCTTATCTACAGCAAGTGCATTGATCGGTCTGCATGTACCAAAAAAAGAGCTTGTTTCAGAGCAAAGCACACTTAAATCCAAATTTTATTTTATTAACCATTTTGTCTCTTTTCTTTGGTTTTTCAGGAGGACTATGCCGGCTATGACTTTGAGAACAGGCTCCATGTTCGTATTCACTCAGCTCTGGCCTCGATGAGAGCCACTGCACAGCCTTGACGTTTTATCTGCACCTCACACACACTTGGAATATAAGTCTACAAGAAAGCCACGAAAACCATCCTGGGCACGGATGATACACTCTTTTTATTTGTTTTAATTTATTTAATTTTATATGTTTTAAGCCAATGCAGCATTAAACATCTGTGCAATATGTTCTGTAATTTATCACAGAGTTTTTTTTAAAGGGATAGTTCGGGTGTTCTGAAGTGGGGTTACTCGAGGCCCATGACACTAGTAAATATAATTGTCAATAAAGCAACTGACCAGCTCTGCCTCTCAGGGGAGGTATCAGGAAGCAGTCAATGGTATCACTGAAAGCAAGATTCATTACATGATTTCACTTATTCACAAAAAAGGTCCTGTGTTTGAAGTTACTTTGTGATACAAAATATGGGCTACATACCCAGCCACCGGCAACATGCTGCATTCTTCTAATCAGCTGTTTAGGTTAGAGTGCTGCAGCAGGGTCAGTTAGCAGTCTCTAGAGCACAAACTGATATAAGTCAAAATCTCCTGTATATTTAGATACACCCGTGTATCTATCCCATATGTAAAAACAGGCCAAACAAATGGTCACAGTGCTGATTTCTCTCCCATGGCGTGGGCTTTTGACAATTTTGGCTTGTGTGTTAAATATTGCCATGAGGATTCTCCCCTCTGCAATGACAGAACACTGTGTTGGCAGAGCCGAATTTACCCCTCAGGATCAGAAAGGCCCAGAAGTGTTACTAAGTCCCACTCTTGACAACAGTGGGCCTTCGGGTTTGTGGGCGTGGGCTCACAGCATTTTGCTGGCAGAATGATCCATAAACCCTTTGTCGCATCACATTATTGTTCCAAACACAGGGGCTTTGTTGAGGAAAAGTGAAACGTCGTAAAGAATCTTATTGTAGCCTCTAGTTAAGCTGATGTAGTTTTAGTGTAGTTTCTCCTAAAAGAGGGGTAATTACTTTTAATGGCACCATTGATTGCTATGTATCAACAAGCGCCAGCACCTGGCTTTCTCCCCAAATTGCAGAGCTGACCAGTTGCTTTATTGGCAATCCGGTTTACTAGTGCCACGGGCCTCGAACCCAAACAATCCCTTCAACAAAAGATGTCTTTACTATGTCTGACTGCACTGAACTGTAACTTATTGACGTAGGATCAGGGACCATTTTCCTGTAACAGTAAAATAAAGCATTAACTTATAAAGCAATTGTAATAGAAAGATCAGCCTGTTAGAAGATGTTTGCACCATCTCAGTGTTTTTTCTTACTTTACTGGAAAGACTTATCAAAACCTTGATTTTATTTTTTTAGTATATTCCACTTTTTAAGCAGGATTGTTTTTATCATCATAAATGTCTTTTGATAGTTGTGCATCATGTTGCTCCACTCTTAAGTGGCCCAAAAGCACAGAGCTACAGCTGTACAATGTTTCTTTTCTTTGTACTGTTTGTTTAAAGATAATAAATTAATATAGTTAACTGGGGCAGTGTTTTATTTACCAGACAGCATTTTTAGGTGAGTCAATGACATAATATAACCAGAAGTGCTCGTAAAGCACCTTAGGTTTCTTGGTCAAGAAATCTTGTAAAAAAAAAAAAAAAAAAATTCTGAGTCTGTATCTTAAAGGGATAGTTCAGTATTTTTGAAGTGGGGTTGTATGAGCTCCATATGGCCACCAAGTACCTTAGATGCAGTAGAACGTTCTCTCCTCTCCCTCAGTAAGCCACAGTCTGTAAGAGTCTGTTACGCAGATATAGCCGCAAACAGGGAAGTGTCGTACCAAGAACAGAAGGTATTTTCGCGGCCTACAAGAACTCCCATGAAAAAATAATACCACAGTTTAGGAGTACGCTACCTATGCATGTTTTAAAGTGCATTAACTTTTCGGTAATATAAAGTTTATCTGGAACTAACTGACTCACGTCACGTATTCCTCTGCGCAGCACTTGCGCGAGCTGCTGAATCACTCTGCCTCCCTCTCAGCTGTTGTAAACATAACAAGCTAGCGGCTTCAGGTGCCGGTTGTAGCCTCATTGATAGCAGATAATTTGACACATATTTCGGAGATGGGATTTTGTGTTGCTTCCCTGGATGCAGAAACAGATCTATATCATGGAGAACTCATAGCTTTCACCGTATTCCTCTCCGTAACAAGGGCATGCGGCAACATCATATACAGCAAATGCCTACATCTCTCGTTACCTGACAGATTGTGTGTACATATCTATATATCTATATACATTTTTAATAAAAGTCATGGCAAATCTTAATACATTCTTGGATTTAGGAGATGTTATATTTATATTATTACATCAGAAACAGCTAAGATTGTGTTGTAGCAGAAGTTAGAGGCTAATACACAGTAATGGTTGTGTGTGTGAGAGAGAGAGACACACACACACAAGTAGTCTGTAATGTTACGGTAAACAGCCTCCTCTAACCCGCTTGTTTGTCTCTGACAGATCATTATTACTTACTTTGAGGATACACTGTCATTAGGTTCTTCAGGTTTGGGACGTTTTTTCCAGTTTATTTTCGGGAATTTGAACAATGTCCACAGTACTCCGGGATTCAGAAGAGCAGGAAAATCTGTATGATGAGTGATGCAGACGGTGTGAGAGTCACCGGTATCCTCTGACTCAGACAGATCCTGAAGTCCGTCTGTAACCAGGTCCACTCATGGCAGCAGCAGCAGTCCGGGTCCGTGGGCATTGAGTCGCAGTTCATACACTCGCACCACTGTGTATTTCCGACTCTTTCTTGACCTCCAGTTTCCACCGATGTTTCTCTGTTTCTTTCAGCCTGTTCAGTCTCCATCATCGGCAGCTCTTCTTCTGTGAACTCCGGTTGACACAGATATCCTCTTGGCTCCAAAGTAAATGGAACTTCATCGTCGCTGTCATAATCACTCGTTTTTAATTTCCTACGTTGTTTCTTCCTCACACCGCTAAGAGTCAAAACAATATAATTACAATGCCTAATAAGAATTACAGGAGGCTACAACCAGCCCCTGAAGCCACTAGCTTGTTATGTTCACATCAGCTGAGAGGGAGGCGCAAGTGTTGCGCAGAGGAATACGTGACGTGAGTTGGTTAGTTCCAGATAAACTTTATATTTCCGAAAAGTTAATGGACATTAAAACATGCATAGGTAGCGTACTCCTAAACTGTGGTATTATTTTTTCATGGGAGTTTTTGTAGGCTGCGAAAATACCTTCTGTTGATGGTACGACACTTCCCTGTTTGCGGCTATATCTGCGTAACAGACTCTTACAGACTGTGGCTTACTGAGAGAGAGGAGAGAACGTTCTACTGCATCTAAGGTACTTAGTGGCTATATGGAGCTCATACAACCCCACTTCAAAAATACTGGACTATCCCTTTAAATGTCATCAAAATCCATTGAAAACTTAATGAGTTAATAGCAAAAATGAGAAAGTCTGCCCAATATTGCAATTTTAACAGTTCTTTAAAAATTCATGGATCCACATCCAGATTCTGATAACCACCAAAGTCTAATCACTTCTACAGCATGCCTTAAAAAACATTCCCAAAAAATGCAATCAAATTCCTTTAAGAATATTTAGAGTTCTGAACAAAATATGGAAAACTGCCCTATCTAGCAATGTTATCAACTCTTTGAAAAAATACCTGGATCCACATCCAGATTTTAATCACCACCAAAATCGAATCACCAATTTCTATTGCCATGACCAACAGTTCTTGAAAATCTCATCAAAATCCCTGGAGAACTGATTGAATGATCTGAAAAAATGTTGAACGAACCCTCTATAACAATGTTATCAACTCTTCAAAAAATTCCTTAATCCACATCTGGATTCCAATCATCACCAAAATGGAATCACCAGTTTCTTGTGCCATGACCAACATTTCCTGACATTTTGAATGTCATCAAAATTTGTTTAGAACTTTAGGAGTTATAGGTTGAAATGTGGAAAACTGCCCAATATAACAATGCTATCAAATCTTTAAAAAATTCCTGGATCCACATCTGGATTCCGATCACCACCAAAATCAAATCACCAATTTCTTGTGCCATGACCAACATTTCCTGAAAATGTCATCAAAATATGTTCAGAACTTAAGGAGTTTTAAGTAAAAATGTGGTAAACTGCCCTCTATAACAATATTATCAACTCTTTAAAAAATTCCTGGATCCACATCCGGATTCCGATCATCACAATCGAATCACCAATTTCTTGTTCCATGACAAACATTTCCTGAAAATGTCATCCAAATCCATTGAGAACTGATTGAAATATTAGCAAATTTGTTGAATGTACCCTATATAACAATGTTATCAAATGTTTAAATAATTCCTGGATCCACATGGGAATTCCAATTACCACCAAAATTGAATCACGACTAAAAAACGCATTGCTAGACATACCCCAAAAAGACCATCAAAATCTGTTGAGAACTTAATGAGTTATTTGTAAATGTGGTATTGTGGCCAGCTCATGTTCTTCAGTTTGACTTCTAGTGTTTTTTGGATTGTGTTCTTGGGACTCTGCTTCTGTGATCCCTTACTTACCTGTTATTGTGCTCCTCTCTGATAGTGTCTACACAGGCTCTCATCACTGCCATGCTCGCTGTTCACTCTCAGCTGCATTCATTGGACTCCCCTTCCCCTGCAGCTCCCACTTCTCGCTGGATCCCCGTCCATTCTACCAGGCCCACTTCCCACTTCCCCCTTCCTTAATCCTTCCCATAATAAACCTTGGATTATTGCATCTTGACTTTCTCGTGTCTTTCCTGTTGGGTCAAAACTAGATTTTGTGGTAGCCATTCCACGTCACTTTAAGTCCATTTTTAGGCAAAATATGATCAAACTGTCTGCACTAGCATGTTTTTCGGCCTGTTTAACACCCAAAAAGTCATGTTTGAGCATAATTGTTATTGAAGTCAAAAATGGCAAAAAAAAATCATATGTTAGCATGTAGGTTTTTTCAAAGCCTGACATGAGGAAAAAGACTTATTAGTCCATTTTTAGGCCAAATATGACCAAACCGTATGCACCAGCATGGTTTTCGGCCTGTTTAACACCCAGAAGGCCATGTTTGAGCAAATTCTTCTTGGAGTTCAAAATGGCAAAAAAGTCATATGTTAGCATGTGGGTTTTTTCAAAGCTTGACATGAGGAAAAAAAGCTAATAAATCCCATTTCTTGGCCAAATGTGACCAAACCATCTGCGCTAGCATGTTTTTCGGCCTGTTTAACACCCAAATAGTCATGTTTGAGCATAATTTTTTTTGGAGTCCGAAATGGCCAAAAAGTCATATGTTAGCATGTGGGTTTTTTCAAAGCCTGACCTGAGGACAAAGGCTTATAAAGTCGTAGGGTAGTCTTAGTGTTTTTACAAGTCCTGAGCTGAGAGAAAAAGGCTTAGAAGTCCATTTTGAAGCCAAATATGACCAAACCGTCTGCACCAGCATGTTTTTTCGGCCTGTTTTACATCTTAAAAGTCATGTTTGAGCATATTTTTTCTCAGAGTCCGAAAAGAAAAAAGTCATAGGTTAGCCTTAGTGTTTTTTCATGTCCTGAGCTGATAGGACAAGGCTTATAAGTCCATTTTGAAGCCAAATATGACCAAACCGTCTGCACCAGCATTTTTTTTCGGCCTGTTTTACAGCCAAAAAGTCATGTTTGAGCATATTTTTTTTCTGAGTCTGCAATGGAAAAAAAGTCGTAGGGTAGTCTTAGTGTTTTTTCAAGTCCTGAGCTGAGAGAAAAAGGCTTAGAAGTCCACTTTGAAGCCAAATATGACCAAACCATCTGCACCAGCATGTTTTTCGTCCTGTTTTACATCTAAAAAGTAATGTTTGAGCATATTTGTTTTCAGAGTGGGAAATGGAAAAAAAGTCATAGGTTAGCCTTAGTGTTTGTTCAAATCCTGAGCTTGAAGAATAAGTCTTATAAGTCCATTTTGAAGCCAAATGTGACCAAACCGTCTGCACCAGCATGTTTTTCGGCCTGTTTTACATCTTAAAAAGTCATGTTTGAGCATATTTTTTTTCGGAGTCCGAAATGGAAAAAAAGTCATAGGTTAGCCTTAGTGTTTTTTCAAGTCCTGAGCTGAGAGAAAAAAGGCTTATAAGTCCATTTTGAAGCCAAATATGACCAAACCGTCTGCAGCAGCATGTTTTTCGTCCTGTTTTACATCTAAAAAAACATGTTTGAGCATATTTTTTTTGGAGTCCGAAATGGAAAAAAAGTCATAGGTTAGCCTTAGTGTTTTTTCAAGTCCTGAGTTGAGAGAAAAAGGTTTATAAGTTCATTTTGAAGCCAAATATGACCAAACCGTCTGCACCAGCATGTTTTTCGGCCTGTTTTACATCTAAAAAGTCATGTTTGAGCATATTTTTTTTGGAGTCCAATATGGCAAAAAAGTCATATGTTAGCATGTGTGTTTTTTAAAGGCCTGACCTGAGAAAAAAGGCTTATTAGCCCATTTTGAAGCCAAATATGACCAAACCGTCTGCACCAGCATATTTTTCGCCCTGCTTAACACCCAAAAAGTCATTTTTGAGCTAATTTTTTTTGGAGTCCAATATGGCAAAAAAGTCATATGTTAGCATGTGTGTTTTTTAAAGGCCTGACCTGAGGGAAAAGGCTTATTAGTACTTTTTCAGGTCAAATATGACCAAAACGTCTGCACTAGCACTTTTTTCGGCCTGTTTTACATCTACAAAGTCATGTTTGAGCATATTTTTTCTCGGAGTCCGAAATGGAAAAAAAGTCATAGGTTAGCCTTAGTGTTTTTTCAAGTCCTGAGCTGAGACAAAAAGGCTTATAAGTCCATTTTGCAGCCAAATATGACCAAACCGTCTGCACTAGCATGTTTTTCGGCCTGTTTTACATCTAAAAAGTCATGTTTGAGGATTGTTTTTTTGGAGTCCGAAATGGAAAAAAAGTCATAGGTTAGCCTTAGTGTTTTTTCAAATCCTGAGCTGAGAGAAAAAGGCTTAGAAGTCCATTTTGAAGCCAAATATGACCAAACCGTCTGCACTAGGATGTTTTTCGGCCTGTTTTACATCTAAAAAGTCATGTTTGAGCATATTTTTTTTCGGAGTCCGAAATGGAAAAAAAGTCATAGGTTAGCCTTAGTGTTTTTTCAAGTCCTGAGCTGAGAGAAAAAAGGCTTATAAGTCCATTTTGAAGCCAAATATGACCAAACCGTCTGCACCAGCATGTTTTTCGGCCTGTTTTACACCCAAAAAGTCATGTTTGAGCATATTTTTTTTCGGAGTCCGAAATGGAAAAAAAGTCATAGGTTAGCCTTAGTGTTTTTTCAAGTCCTGAGCTGAGAGAAAAAAGGCTTATAAGTCCATTTTGAAGCCAAATATGACCAAACCGTCTGCACCAGCATGTTTTTCGGCCTGTTTTACATCTAAAAAGTCATGTTTGAGCATATTTTTTTTGGAGTCCGAAATGGAGAAAAAGTCATAGGTTAGCCTTAATGTTTTTTCATGTCCTGAGCTTGGAGAAAAAGGCTTAGAAATCCATTTTGAAGCCAAATGTGACCAAACCGTCTGCACCAGCATGTTTTTCGGCTTGTTTTACATCTACAAAGTCATGTCTGAGGATTGTTTTTTTGGAGTCCGAAATGGAAAAAAAGTCATAGGTTAGCCTTAGTGTTTTTTCAAGTCCTGAGCTGAGAGAAAGCCAAATATGACCAAACCGTCTGCACCCGCATGTTTTTCGGCCTGTTTTACATCTAAAAAGTCATGTTTGAGCATATTTTTTTTCGGAGTCCGAAATGGAAAAAAAGTCATAGGTTAGCCTTAGTGTTTTTTCAAGTCCTGAGCTGAGAGAAAAAAGGCTTATAAGTCCATTTTGAAGCCAAATATGACCAAACCGTCTGCACCAGCATGTTTTTCGGCCTGTTTTACATCTAAAAAGTCATGTTTGAGCATATTTTTTTTGGAGTCCGAAATGGAGAAAAAGTCATAGGTTAGCCTGGAGAGCCTTGGAGAAAAAGGCTTAGAAATCCATTTTGAAGCAAAATGTGACCAAACCGTCTGCACCAGCATGTTTTTCGGCTTGTTTTACATCTACAAAGTCATGTCTGAGGATTGTTTTTTTGGAGTCCGAAATGGAAAAAAAGTCATAGGTTAGCCTTAAACCGTCTGCACCAGCATGTTTTTTCGGCCTGTTTTACATCTAAAAAGTCATGTTTGAGCATATTTTTTTTCGGAGTCCGAAATGGAAAAAAAGTCATAGGTTAGCCTTAGTGTTTTTTCAAGTCCTGAGCTGAGAGAAAAAAGGCTTATAAGTCCATTTTGAAGCCAAATATGACCAAACCGTCTGCACCAGCATGTTTTTCGGCCTGTTTTACATCTAAAAAGTCATGTTTGAGCATATTTTTTTTGGAGTCCGAAATGGAGAAAAAGTCATAGGTTAGCCTGGAGAGCCTTGGAGAAAAAGGCTTAGAAATCCATTTTGAAGCCAAATGTGACCAAACCGTCTGCACCAGCATGTTTTTCGGCTTGTTTTACATCTACAAAGTCATGTCTGAGGATTGTTTTTTTGGAGTCCGAAATGGAAAAAAAGTCATAGGTTAGCCTTAAACCGTCTGCACCAGCATGTTTTTCGGCCTGTTTTACATCTAAAAAGTCATGTTTGAGCATATTTTTTTTCGGAGTCCGAAATGGAAAAAAAGTCATAGGTTAGCCTTAGTGTTTTTTCAAGTCCTGAGCTGAGAGAAAAAAGGCTTATAAGTCCATTTTGAAGCCAAATATGACCAAACCGTCTGCACCAGCATGTTTTTCGGCCTGTTTTACATCTAAAAAGTCATGTTTGAGCATATTTTTTTTGGAGTCCGAAATGGAGAAAAAGTCATAGGTTAGCCTGGAGAGCCTTGGATAAAAAGGCTTAGAAATCCATTTTGAAGCCAAATGTGACCAAACCGTCTGCACCAGCATGTTTTTCGGCTTGTTTTACATCTACAAAGTCATGTCTGAGGATTGTTTTTTTGGAGTCCGAAATGGAAAAAAAGTCATAGGTAAGCCTTAGTGTTTTTTCAAGTCCTGAGCTGAGAGAAAGCCAAATATGACCAAACCGTCTGCACCAGCATGTTTTTCGGCCTGTTTTACATCTAAAAAGTCATGTTTGAGCATATTTTTTTTTCGGAGTCCGAAATGGAAAAAAAGTCATAGGTTAGGCTTTGTGTTTTTTCAAGTCCTGAGCTGAGAGAAAACAGGCTTATAAGTCCATTTTGAAGCCAAATATGACCAAACCGTCTGCACAAGCATGTTTTTCGGCATGTTTTACATCTAAAAAGTCATGTTTGAGCATATTTTTTTTGGAGTCCGAAATGGAGAAAAAGTCATAGGTTAGCCTTAATGTTTTTTCATGTCCTGAGCTTGGAGAAAAAGGCTTAGAAATCGATTTTGAAGCCAAATGTGACCAAACCGTCTGCACCAGCATGTTTTTCGGCTTGTTTTACATCTACAAAGTCATGTCTGAGCATATATTTTTCGGAGTCCGAAATGGAAAAAAAGTCATAGGTTAGCCTGAGTGTTTTTTCAAGTCCTGAGCTGAGAGAAAAAAGGCTTATAAGTCCATTTTGAAGCCAAATATGACCAAACCGTCTGCACCAGCATGTTTTTCAACCTGTTTTACATCTAAAAAGTCATGTTTGAGCATATTTTTTTTCGGAGTCCGAAATGGAAAAAAAAGTCATGTGTTAGCCTTAATGTTTTTTTAAGTCCTGAGCTGAGAGAAAAAAGGCTTATAAGTCCATTTTGAAGCCAAATATGACCAAACCGTCTGCACCAGCATGTTTTTCGGCCTGTTTTACATCTAAAAAGTCATGTTTGAGCATATTTTTTTTGGAGTCCGAAATGGAAAAAAAGTCATAGGTTAGCCTTAGTGTTTTTTCAAGTCCTGAGCTGAGAGAAAAAGGCTTATAAGTCCATTTTGAAGCCAAATATGACCAAACCGTCTGCACCAGCATGTTTTTCGGCCTGTTTTACATCTAAAAAGTCATGTTTGAGCATATTTTTTTTGGAGTCCGAAATGGAGAAAAAGTCATAGGTTAGCCTTAATGTTTTTTCATGTCCTGAGCTTGGAGAAAAAGGCTTAGAAGTCCATTTTGAAGCCAAATGTGACCAAACCGTCTGCACCAGCATGTTTTTCGGCCTGTTTTACATCTACAAAGTCATGTCTGAGGATTGTTTTTTTGGAGTCCGAAATGGAAAAAAAGTCATAGGTTAGTCTTAGTGTATTTTCAAGTCCTGAGCTGAGAGAAAAAGGCTTAGAAATCCATTTTGAAGCCAAATGTGACCAAACCGTCTGCACCAGCATGTTTTTCGGCCTGTTTTACATCTAAAAAGTCATGTTTGAGCATATTTTTTTTTGGGGTCCGGAATGGAAAAAAAGTCATAGGTTAGCCTTAATGTTTTTTCATGTCCTGAGCTTGGAGAAAAAGGCTAATACGCCCATTTTGAAGCCAAATATGACCAAACCGTCTGCACCAGCATATTTTTCAGGCTGTTCTACATCTAAAAAGTCATGTTTGAGCATGTTTTTTTCGGAGTCCGAAATGGAGAAAAAGTCATAGGTTAGCCTTAATGTTTTGTCATGTCCTGAGCTTGGAGAAAAAGGCTTATAAGTCCATTTTGAAGCCAAATGTGACCAAACCGTCTGCACCAGCATGTTTTTCGGCCTGTTTTACATGTAACAAGTCATGTTTGAGCATATTTTTTTTCGGAGTCCGAAATGGAAAAAAAGTCATACATTAGCCTTTGTGTTTTTTCAAGTCCTGAGCTTGGAGAAAAAGGCTTAGAAGTCCACTTTGAAGCCAAATGTGACCAAACCGTCTGCACCAGCATGTTTTTCAGGCTGTTCTACATCTAAAAAGTCATGTTTGAGCATAATTTTTTCGGAGTCCGAAATGGAGAAAAAGTCATAGGTTAGCCTTAGTGTTGTTTCAAGTCCTGAGCTGAGAGAAAAAGGCTTATAAGTCCATTTTGAAGCCAAATATGACCAAACCGTCTGCACCAGCATGTTTTTCGGCCTGTTTTACATCTAAAAAGTCATGTTTGAGCATATTTTTTTTCGGAGTCCGAAATGGAAAAAAAGTCATGTGTTAGCCTTAGTGTTTTTTCAAGTCCTGAGCTGAGACAAAAAGGCTTATAAGTCCATTTTGAAGCCAAATATGACCAAACCGTCTGCACCAGCATGTTTTTCAGCCTGTTTTACATCTAAAAAGTCATGTTTGAGCATATCATTTTTTTGGAGTCCGAAATGGAGAAAAAGTCATAGGTTAGCCTTAATGTTTTTTCATGTCCTGAGCTTGGAGAAAAAGGCTTATAAGTCCATTTTGAAGCCAAATATGACCAAACCGTCTGCACCAGCATGTTTTTCGGCCTGTTCTACATCTAAAAAGTCATGTTTGAGCATATTTTTTTTTTGGACTCCGAAATGGAAAAAAAGTCATAGGTTAGCCTTAATGTTTTTTCATGTCCTGAGCTTGGAGAAACAGGCTTATAAGCCCATTTTGAAGCCAAATATGACCAAACCGTCTGCACCAGCATGTTTTTCGGCCTGTTTTACATCTTCAAAGTCATGTTTGAGCATATTTTTTTTTCGGAGTCCGAAATGGAGAAAAAGTCATAGGTTAGCCTGAGTGTTTGTTCATGTCCTGAGCTGAGAAAAAAGGCTTATAAGTCCATTTTGAAGCCAAATGTGACCAAACCGTCTGCACCAGCATGTTTTTCGGCCTGTTTTACATCTAAAAAGTCATGTGTGAGCATATTTTTTTTTGGAGTTCGAAATGGAAAAAAAGTCATAGGTTAGCCTTAATGTTTTTTCATGTCCTGAGCTGAGAGAAAAAGGCTTATACGCCCATTTGGAAGCCAAATATGACCAAACCGTCTGCACCAGCATGTTTTTCGGCCTGTTTTTCATCTTAAAAGTCATGTTTGAGCATATTTTTTTTCGGTGTCCGAAATGGAAGAAAAGTCATAGGTTGGCCTTAGTGTTTTTTCAAGTCCTGAGCTTGGAGAGAAAGGCTTATAAGTCCATTTTGAAGCCAAATATGACCAAACCGTCTGCACCAGCATGTTTTTCGGCCTGTTTTACATCTAAAAAGTAATGTTTGAGCATTTTTTTTTTCTGAGGCTGAAATGGAAAAAAGTCATAGGTTAGCCTTAGTGTTTTTCCAAGTTCTGAGCTGAGAGAATAAGGCTTAGAAGTCCATTTTGAAGCCAAATATGACCAAA